>JAPXFQ010001830.1:0-600000 GCA_028564705.1 Apricaphanius iberus
TTCAACGTGTCGGTATAATAGGAACAGCCCTAGGCTGGTTTAAATCTTATTCGTCTAACAGATTTCAGTTTGTTCAAGTAAATGATAAACCCTCCTCAACCTCAAAAGTTACTTGCGGAGTACCACAGGGTTCAGTCCTTGGGCCGATTCTTTTTACTATATATATGCTTCCTATTGGTAAAATAATTAGGCAGCATGGGATAAATTTCCATAGTTACGCAGATGATACACAGCTATATCTATCCATAAATCCTGATGAATCCAATCAGTTAGGTAGACTACAGGCATGTCTGGAAGACATAAAAACTTGGATGACTCTAAACGCTTCTTGCTTCTTAAATTATGAATAAAAAAGGAAGTGTCGTCTCTTGGACCTGAAAGCTTGAAAAACGAAACTACTTAGTCAGCCCCTTCACCTGGAAGGCATTAAATTAGCCTCCAGTAATAAAGCAAAAAACCTCGGTGTCATTTTTGACCAAGATATGTCGTTTAGAACTTACATTAAAGAAGTCTGTAGGATTTCCTTTTTTCACCTTAGGAATATTACAAAAATTAGAACCATCCTGTCCAGGAGTGATGCTGAAAAACTAGTCCATGCCTTTGTTACTTTAAGGCTGGATTACTGTAACATTCTATTATCAGGTAGTCCACAGAATAAAATTAAAAGTCTTCAGTTAGTTCAAAATGCTGCTGCTAGGATTCTGATGAATATTAAAAGAAGAGATCACTTTTCCCCTGTTTTAGCTTCTCTTCACTGGCTCCCAGTAAAATCTAGAATAGAATTCAAGATCCTCCTTCTGACATATAAAGCTCTTAATAACTTAGCTCCATCATACATAAGAGACCTGATTGTTCCATATGTTACAACAGATACCTTTCGCTCTCCGACAGCAGGTATACTGGTATGTTCCTAGGATTTCTAAAAGTGCATGCGAGTGGCAGACTCTTTCAGCTTTACAGGCTCCCTTTCTATGGACCGGCTCCCAGTTGGGTTCGTAGAAGCAGACCAATTTGTCTATCTTTAAAACTAGCGCTAAAAATTTCCTGTTTGACAAATAAGTCTTACAGTTATAGGATTGTTTATAGGTAGTTAGTCAGGTTAGACAGGTAGATGAAGAGACAGGTTAATGTTAGTAGTCAGGCAGAGTGTCAAAAGTTAGGAAGAGATAGGAAGAGGTAGAGTAGCTAGGTAGAGATAGATTAATGTAAGCCAGGTAAAGTTCCGGAGCCGGTCGCGGCTTACCGCCGCGGAAGAAATGCGCCCCACGGGGGCCAGCCAGCGCCGGAGAGAGGTCCCTCAAGGGGATCCTCCCGCACAGTGCGGCCGCCCATTACCTGCCGGGTTGAATCCCCCGGGCAGACTGTGCGGACCCCACCCGTTTATCTCTTAAACGTTTCTCGCCCTCTTCAACTCTGTCCTCTCAGTTCTGTCTATTTTTCCTGTCTATTTTCCCTAAGATAGTTGTCGACTATCGGTCTCGTGCCGGTATTTAGCCTTAGATGGAGTTTACCACCCACTTTGGGCTGCATTCTCAAACAACCCGACTCCGAGAAGACCCCGGCATGACGGGGGCCGTTACCGGCCCTACACCGTCCACGGGCTGAGCCTCGATCAGGAGGACTCAGACAGAGTGTTGGTAGCCAGGTCTCCTAGTAGCTAGGAGACAGGTTAATGTTAGTAGCTATGCTGCTTTAGGCTAGGCTGTTGGAGGACATTATTAGGGTCTGTTCCTACTTTCTCTCCTACTTCTCCCCAACTGCATGATGTGCTGTCAATTCAAGCACTAACCTGTTTTCTATTATAGTAGGTGCTCCGGATTAGCCCTGCTTGACGACCCTGACTAAGATGGCATTGCAGTGACGGAAAATTCTCCACGTCCTGCAACAAACTTCTGCATCAGTTCTATTGCTCTTTCTGTGTCTGTTATGTATTCTCCAAGCCACAGACGGTCGCGGCAGATAACCGCTTGTGCTGAGCCTGGTTCTGCCGGAGGTTTCTTCCTGTTAAAAGGGAGTTTTTCCTTCCCACTGTCGCTTCATGCTTGCTCAGTATGAGGGATTGCTGAGAATTCCACGACGCAATCTTCTGTGGTTCTGTAATTTCTACACTAAACATTGTATTGTAATAACTCTTTTTGTAAAGTGCCTTGAGATGACATCTGTTGTGAAATGGCGCTATATAAATAAACTGAATTGAATTGAATTGAATACGTCTATACTTTTCCCTCGTCTCTTCTTGTTCTGTTACTGTGTGTCAGAGATCAATACATTGCCTTCTTTCCTCAATATCTGTCACTCACAATATCTTCAGTCAGGCCCTTATATTAATTACGCATGATGTACTTGAATCCAACTTTGCCTAGTTGGAATGCAAATCTCTTTGACATTGGCTGCACTGCAGGGTTATTGCTTCTGTTTCCTTACGGGACATATTGGTACAATTAATTAAGTTATGATGATTTGTGTGTGATTAGAATAATGTAGAAACTTTAATATATTTGTTTTGCTATCTTGTTCTAACAGTCACATACACTTATAGATTGTTTTTTCATAGCTTTTCTTGGATTGTCTTGCCACTTTGTCTTCTCAGTCATGTTTACCAATGTGGTATAAACATATCGCCCGCCCCTCCATTTTTTCTGACTCGGGCTCCTGTATTTCACTCTGCTGCCCCTTTACTCTATATTTTTCTGTAATTGACAGTGACATCAAATCAATAATTTTACTTTTTTTTTGTCCTTTTGTTGGTTTATGGTTGCTTGCTCAATTGACATTCGCTGAAGCAGAGGGACATATGAAAACTGATGGAACATCTGTTACTAAGAGAAAGAGGAAGAAGAGTGAGAAAAACTGGGGGAAATAAAGAAAGGAAGTTAGACTGAGAACAGTGAAAAAAGCATCAAGCAGAGGTGTTTTTGCTGCATTGTCTAAAGGGTTTGTGCAAAAGGTGTTGCACCCTTTGAAAAAAAAAACATATCTTAAAAAGGCTTTTACTCAAACAAGTGTGAAAAGCATTTCTGTTTTTAAAACCAACACACTTTTCCCTACCATGCTTTTCTGTTTCCATATACTGTTTTGTCAAGTCTTGTCAGAACTGGAAAAGACTTCCTTTATCGTGTTAATTCTGCTGTAGTTGTATTTACAAACTGTGGGTTTTCTTTCATTCTGTAAACTTTGTATGGATACCAATATATTTATTACACTAAACCCTAACTTTAATATCTGTTACATGTTTACAAATCTAATGCAACTCATTATTTTTATTTACCACCAGTAAATAAACACAGTTTCATGCCCAATTTAAAAAGATATTTCACTTTTTTCTTGTGCAAGACTTGCAAAATGATGAAAGGCTATCAATGTTGTTTTTTCAATTAACCTAATCTTAGTTTTCACTCTTTGCAATGATGTTAACTCTCTGTTTGTTTAATGTGACTTGCTTGGTGTGCTCTGTAGTATGTTCAGTATGTTTGGAGAAAACCTTGCAGAAAGCATCTGAAACATTGGTCATTAAATTTTACCACTGAGTTTATGAAGCAGGAGAGACCGTTTTTTACAGATTTTTTCACACACACTTAAATGACCACATTAAAAAAAGATAGGAGCTACATTTCAAACAAGTCATTTTGCAGCAGAAAGGAAACCTTCGTTAGCCTGTTAGCCTTGCAGCTCCGTATTGTGCTGTGCAAGAAAATGTTTTGATTAGAAGTAGAAATAATCCGTCCGTATCTCTTTGGAGAATTACTTAAAATTTTTTGGCTTCTAAAATATGTACTTCTTATAAATGGTATTTTTTTATTTTATTTTAAAGTTTTACAGCTGCCAGACAATGCAAGCTAACATCTAAGGATATACATTAGAGCTTTTAAAGTGTAATGCCACCATGAATGAAAGTTTTGGTCCAGCACTTAAATCAATCCACTGGTTTTACTATACAGTTTTACTTTTAACAAGATAATTTTAACTTCACAGTCCAGTCAGATAGTTCCTCCTCCAGTGTAAAAAGAAGCTCTTGTTCGGTTATGATTCTTAACTGTAAAAGTGACATGACGTGGGAGCGTCTGCCGTTTTCCTGACAGTGATGGGGAAGTTTGTGAACAAATGGCATGCAGCAATCACAATCTACCGCAGCTCACATTAATGTGCTAAAGCATGTAAGCCCAAAGGAGACACATACAAACACATAATGCTGAAAAGAGAAGCACGTTAAACACATATAAACGGAAGTTGGCCTGTTATTAGGATAATCTTTCAAAATGTATACAAGTCATTTCACACATTTAATTTGGTTGTAGATAAGGGTTTGTTGAAGAGGATCTGCTTGCAAGAACACATTCTCAAAAAAGAAAGGAAGTCAAGAAGACCATAGGTCAGGGTTATCAAACTCCAGGACTCTGGTGCTGGCATCCTGTAACCTTTAGACAAGTCTTCGTTTAAGCAAGCCTGAATCAAATAATTAGGTTATCTGCGGCACCCTTTAGAGCCCAATTGCCTGCAGGGGAGGAAATATAACAGTTTTATTGAGGTGTTTTGGACCAGGTATACATCTAAATGTTGCAGGACACCAGCCCTTGAAGAGAAGAGTTTGAGAACAATGCTTTAGATAATTTGGTAATTAGCAAATCATTTGTTTCTTGCACTTTTTACACCTACTAAGATTTTATTTTAAAGGAGACATATTATGACTATTTTTCCACAATTTAAAATAGGTTTAAGAGTTCCAGAAAACATTTTTCTGAAGTTGTTTCCTGGAAATAACTTGTAGGAAACAATAGTTACACACCTGTATTTCTCTCTGTTTCGGCCCCTTGCAGATTGTGCTGTTTTCTACTGATCATTACATATTAAGGAGCTGCTGTTAACTTGGCCACGCCCAACGCTTCTATAATCTTTGCTCACGCCCATCACTCACATAATGACTGTTACCACTATGTGTGAAAGTTATGGACATGGCTGCTGCAGTAGTTCAACCATACACACAAAAAAGTAATTAAACCATACAAGAAAAAAATTAGTTCAACCAAACATGTTTGAACCAAAATCTGCTCCTGTAGGAGGGGAGTCTCCTGCACAGCAAATTTAAAAGTTGAGATTTAACACTATCATAGTTGAAATCAGCACTCATGCAGAGTTTATATGGTGACCACTGTGGTCAACTAAGATAAATAACTCAAGACATAATAAAAAAATTTACACCATAAAGGTTGCAATTACTCTGTCGGTGTTAAAAATAATAATACAGATGGGAGCACTGCTCTTCAGTGACCTGGATCTGTCGACAGGTTGTACTGTAAACTACTGAATTTCCCCTCATGGGATCAATAAAGTATTTTTTATTTAATTGAAAATTAACTCAAAATATTTTTATTCTGATAATTCCACTCCCCTATGTTTATATGTGAGAACCTGAATCTTACCTGGCACTCTGATATCTTCCTGAGACGCCGACTCTAAAGCCTTCCAGCTCCATCAGCTGGGAGTCACCTGCCGCCGCACGGAGCTCAAAGACAGCAGAGAGCTCCGCAGCTGATATTTTCAAATTTGGACTCAATCAGCAAAGAGTATTTTTGGTTTAGCTTGCATCGTGGAACATCAATGAACAAATACAGTATACAGCATGCACTATTCAATGTGAAAGCACCTCTCCTTGTTTCACACTTTGGTTTGTGTTTCACCACATTTGGTTACATATGTTATTGCTGCCCTTCATTGCTTAGGTTTGGCAACAATGGGTGGACTTCAACCATTGAACTCTGTATGAATCCTTAAACACCAAGGCATGCTGGAACCATCTGGATCACAGATTAAAAGCGGCATTTGAACATTTCAATTTAAGCATTTGCTCTACATGGTCTAACCCATTTCTGAATATAAAGAATTAGGAATGCTTCCGACAAAGTATGAAATTTGAGTTAAATTCAGTTTATTTATATTGCGCCGTTTCACAACAGATGTCATCTCAAGGCACTTTACAAGAAGAGTTATTACAATACAATGTTTAATGTAGAAATTAGAGAACCACAGAAGATTGCGTCGTGTAATTCTCAGCAATCCCTCACACTGAGCAAGCATGAAGCGACAGTGGAAAGGAAAAACTCCCTTTTAACAGGAAGAAACCTCCGGCAGAACCAGGCTCAGCACAAGCGGTCATCTGCCGAGACCGTCTGTGGTTTAAAAGTTAAGTAATTTCCTGGGAAAGATAACAGAGAATGGAAAAGAACTTTATTTCATAAATTTATTCTAAACATTGCATTCATTTATGTATACATCTGTCCATCCATCAAGTTTCTTTTCTAACTTATAGGTCATATATTTGACCATTCTGCACATTGCTGGCATAAATTATTAGCTCGTCCACATCAAGAGGAGCCAGTTGAGGTTGGTTCGGGAACCTGGTTAGGATGTCTCCCTGGTGAAGTGTTATCGCCCATTAGGAGAAAACATAAAGGAAGACCTAGAACCCGCAGGAGGGGCTATGTTTCTCGGCTGGCCTGGGAACGATTTGGGATTCCTCTGCGGGAGCTGGCTGGTAGAGGGAACTCTGAGCCTCTTTGCTTTGGATGCTTCCTCTGCAAGTCAAATCCATAAAGGAAGTTGATGGATGGATGGATGGAAAATGTTTGTACACTGTTAAAAAGCTGATCAACCACCAATTTCAGAACTTATATTTCTCTCAATGTTGCAGTGTTTGAATGGTGAGTTATCTGCTATCTAGAACATTCTCTTCTCCTCCACTGGTGCATTGACAACAGATCATACGTCTGCTATTCCTTCAGTGTTGCTAAGTAAATCCAGATTCACTGGCAAGGGAGAATAAAAAGCTTAATTTACTGATGTTGACATAATGATCATGCAAACTTTACACAATAAAGCACAACAACCATAATGAAGGAGAAAATATTCAACACAATGAACACAATAGTCCCTGATTAAGATCTAATGTGATTTCACACTACTTGGCTTGGCACAGAGATTTAATTTAGTGCTGCTGGACTTAGAGAAATATCTGTGTTGACTCGGGGGTCGCTCAGCGGTGGTAATAGGGGTGTAGAAATTGTGGAATGAGAAGGGGGGAGTGCATCGGGATTGTGTCTGTTGAGATCAGATTGGGTGGGTTGGGGAGTTATGGGGGGAGGTGGTGATTTAGTTGGTTGGAGCTGAGGGGAGTCCTGTCAAGAACAGTATCAGCACAAGTGTTGGGGTCTGTGTTTATGCTGTCGCTCTGTCTGTAGAAATTAGTCATGTCCCTTTCTGGAGACATGGAAGCAAAAAGACAGACAAAGAGTGGAGTGTGTTTCTATCCCAACCTTCTATTCTTAGTAGGGTTTCATCCCTGGACAAGAAGAAATTCAGTTGCTCTGTCTTTTAATGTAATATGGGATAGGGAACACAAACATGGTCATGTATAAGCAACCATGCACATTTCACACCAAAACATAGACATAGAGAGTTGCTGTATACACACAGGCCTGACAATGGTTGATGGGAATCCTCTGCCCAGTGAAATCAATATAAATATACACAGTCGCTGACACGTTGGACAGTAAAGAAGTGTGTGTATGTGTGTGTTCACAAGCCACTGGTTGATCCAGGGAAAATAGCTTTTTTTAAGTCCCCTGTGCTATGTAACATTACAGAGTAATTACAGAGTATGTGCTTTGTTTAGGGGATGTCTAATTATGCTGTTTTGGTTGTGCAGAGCCCTGGGGTGTCCGTGTGTGTATGTGCGTGTCTCTGTGAGAAGACTCTAATTGTGGAGGCGGTGTTAGTGGTAGAGCAACTGTCAGATAGAGAGAGAATAGGGACAAAAACAAACCTGAATGATGCTCTTTGGCCTCTCCACTAATCCTTGGAACCTTTCTGCCCATCAGGATGTCTTCTGCAGTATTAACTAATACAGTATCTGTTCTATTAACTATAACATCGTCTCAGAAATGGTTTTGGTTATAACCGTTGGTCTGGATATGTTAAATTAATAGCTTTTTAGCTCTTCTAAAACCTCTGTCTTGACTTCTCTCAAATTTGACACCTTTGGCTGACCTTATGATTTTTGATGTTAAAAAATTGTATAGAAACCATTTTGCTTAGAATCTGACTGCTTCTTAATTAATTCAGGCAGTTGCTTTGTAATCATGCTCTTCAGTTCATACAGCTTTTCTTGTCTGTAATGAATAAAATGGCTCTTTGACTTTTTTGTGGGATCTCTTGAATTCAAAACACATAGTTCCTTACAAAAAAAATTATATTCAAAACCGTTTTACATTTTGTCAAACCCCCCGCAAACCTCAATGTACATGTGACTATCAGTTTTGCACATCTAGACAAAAGTGTTTGCATTTTCCTCTGTATAAAATCTAAAAAGCTTGTGACAAGGTGGAGAGCCTCTGTGACCAGCAATTTCCATATCCTGTCATTGCTATACAATGGATCTTGATCTGGACTTTGACTTGGTCATTCTGATGTAGAACACCAAACCGCTCAAAATCAATAAAATGAATAAAAACCATATGGTACAAATGTCTACATGAATAATTATTAGACAAATATATTATGTGACAATAAATTGTGAAAAAACTCAGTTCATATAAAAGTCTAAGCATAATTTTATGAAATATTTTTTCATTTTTCTGTAGAAAATGGATTGATTAATATAAAACATTAATTTAAAAAAAGAAGACATATTTTATGTTTCAGTCATTTTTATTTGATTTTCATAGTTTTTATTACAAAACTTATTTTTCATAAAATCAGCTTTTATTTAATTTGGCTTATATATTTCAAAACATTATTTATCCACTGACTGAGATTATCAGCAAATGAGAGTCAGTGTGTGGGACCTGTATGCTCGTTGGACGGTGTTTCAACATCGATCTTCCTGGATAGCCATTCTCACTCATAGTGAGCTGCCAACAACTAGCATAACATGCTAAGTCAAGGTACGGAGCAGCAGGAACTTCGTCCAGCTCCAGTTACTCTGGCTGAATAAATTTAGAGGAATAAACAGAATTTGTGGAATAATAATTATCAGAGGATGCCATCTTGAGTGGTTGGGATTATATCTTTTTGAAATGATCCCAGGCTCAGCACTCAGGACTTGCTGTCTGACACAACCACCAAAGCTACTGCTAGTGCTGGTGTTTTCTGTGTGATCCAGCACACCTCGGAGGAGATGGGGGAAGAAGCCCTGCTTGGTGATTATGGAAGACCATCGCTGTCCGAATTAACAATAAATAAATAAATAATTGGGTAAATACCATTGAAAATAAATAAATCTGGAAATAAAAAAAGGAATTTCACATTTATTTATTTATTTATTTATTATTTACACATTAATTCATGTGTTTATTCCCACATTTATTTATGTATGTATCCCCACAGTTATTTATTTACGCATTTCCAGATCAGATTTATTTACAGGAGTGTATTCTTATAGGGGGGTGTTTCTAACAATGGCCTAAAGCCTCATTGGGCAGGTCCAAGTCTATGTATTTACACTGAAGTGGCTAAGGAGGAGCGTTAGCATCGGCTAGCTACTCTGTGTGTCTGTGGCAGAGTTGAGATACCCTGCTATTGAAATCTCACCTTCAGAATAATGCTGGTTCAACACCAGGTCTGTCCTTGACATGGAGGTCTCCTGCGAAAAAACAGATGAAAACGGAGGTGCCTTAGATGGTGAGGTGCTGGGGCGCAAAGTTTAACAATTGAAGGCTAACCTAGTTAGGTTTCTAGCTAAGGTAGGGGGAAGCCCCCAAGTAACACATCACAGCCAAGCGCTCAGTCTGTCTTCACATCTTTAGTTTTGGACAACAGTTCAAAACCATGCCTCATGTTAAATTCCCCACTCAGGACTGCAGTCAAGGGAGCTGACATTTTAAAATAGCCAGTAAGGCTGCCAATGTTAGTGCTCTTATAAAGATTAGCTTTGCGCATACACCCTGTATTACAGTAATAGAGAATTTGAGCATCTTTGCAGGTGAAAACAGTGAAATGAAGAAGTAGTGAGATTAATCATAAAAGTGGTTATTTATGGTCTACCTGCTACTTGTCCATGCTATTTTGAGAAGTAAGTGTCAATTCTTTTTTTAGGAATATGAAGTCAAATACAGTCTAATGCCTATATTGGATAGGCATTTGGGTCACTTTCAGGAATTTATTTAGGTGTGACCACAAACTCTCTGTACATTATGTTAAAGGGCCAACTATACTGTGACCACAATGAATAGTGGCGTTATGTGGGTGAGCGGTTTTCTGATGTCAATGTTGTGGATCGAGTGGCCCATGGTGGAGATGGGGTTTTGGGCATGCGTACATTATGGATGAAGAACACAGGAGCATTTTATGTATGGCATTTTGAATGCACAGTAATACAGTGTTGAGATCCCGAGGCCAATTGTTGTGCAATGCATCCAACAACATCATCTCATGTAGCAGCATGGTAATCAGGTTTTTTTTCCTGCGTTCAAATTATCGTAAAAAGCAGTTAAAATGTAATCATGGTTGTGAGAAGATGTGAAAATTGCAGGCAGAACCTGGCGAGGGTCAGAATGCAGGACACTTTTTATGAGCATAAAAAGTGATCGTTTCGCCGTCTGACCTACTTTTTCCGCGAGCAACAGTGTCATTTACGAAACTAAAGGCAATTTTTCTAAATAAAGTACTGCAGATTACAAACGCGATCACATTTATGGATCTAAACATATTATAGAGATAATATAAAGAGCTTTGCTCCTGATTAATTCACTGGGAAACAGAAAGACAAAATATATGTATTAAATGTGAAAAGTAGATTAACAAATATGTGTATTTCAACAATAAATACTCCTCTCTACTACCGCGCACACTGTCATGTTTTTTTTCTGCGCAGATGCTACTTTCAGGATTTTTACAGACTCCTTCCTGCTCCAAAAACGTTCTGCTATGTTGCCGGTACCGTTTAAATATGAATAAATACATAATCTAAATATCATGGGTCTGGTGGAAGTTTTTTATTATTATTTTATTTACTGTGAATGGGTGAAAAAAAATTATATAATATTTTTGGTTAACTCCCACTTTCTGAAAATGTCTCCATCTTTGCGCTGAATACCGATTATTCTCAGTATCTCTGCATCCAGCGCTCCCAGAGAGAGATTTGATTTATCCACCTGAAACAGCAGATTAGCTGCAGGAACCCGTTCTATTGCAGGACTCTGATCTGTAAATTAAAGTTGAAGTTTCTCTGCACAGAACGGACAAAAACAGCAAAGGTTGCAAAGGTAACGTGTTTTATTGTTGCACATATTCTTCTGGGGCAGATACATATAAATTTGCCATCTTTGTGCTTTATGTGGATTTTTAATGTCTGCTATTTGAGAAACAACACGTAATCCTTTGGCTTTCAACTGTTATTAATTGAATAATAATAGTAATAGTCAGTTGAATGCACAGAATTCATGCATATGTTGGCGAATGGTCAGGATGGTACCACCTCTGCCTCAGTTTGAGCCAGGAAAAGGCCTGGTGATGCATGGCCTCATGTTGCAAGGATCTGTACACAATTCTTGGAAACTGACAACATCCCCGTTCTTGCATTGCCAGCATACTCACAGGACATGTCACCCAATGAGCATGTTTGGGACGCTCTGGATCGACGTATATTACAGCATGTTCCAGTTCCTGCCAATATCCAGCAACTTCCCACAGTTATTGAAGAGGAGTGGACCAACATCCCACAGGCCACAATCGACAACCTGATCAACTCTATGCGACGGAGATGTGTTACACTGCATGAGGCAAATGCTGGTCACACCAGATACTGACTGGTTTTTTGAGTCCATAGACCCCCCCCAAAAAAAAAACAACAAACAAAGCTGAGCATTTCAGAGTGGCCTTTTATTGGCCAGTCTTAAGGCACACCTGTACAATAATCATGCTGTCTAATCAGCATCTTGATATGGCACATCTGTGAGGGGGGATGGATTATCTCAGCAAAGGAGAAGTGCTCACTATGACAGATTTAGACAGGTTTGTGAACAATATGAGAAATTGTTATTTTGTGTATGCAGAAAATGTTTCAGATCTTTGAATTTATCTCATAAAAAATGGGGGCAAAAACAAAAGTGTTGTGTTTATATTTTTGTTCAGTGTATATTTATTGCCAGTGTATTATTGATCAACAATGATTGCCCACAGCATATCCTTTCCATATCTGGCAGGCTTCTCCTGGTAGTTTTTGCAGAGACATCAGGTGGTCTTACTTTCAGAAGGGAGGTCTGCTGAAGGGGCAGTAGATGTCAGATATAGTACGCTGAACATCAGACTGGGGTCATGGGTCAAATTGAGCTCCAGTGGATGATGACTGTAATTTGATGACTGAAACCTGGCCTATAAAGCAACAGAAATACTAAAGAACACCTCTGCTATACTTTAACTATTATGTGTTTACAGTGCTTGCCAGGTCACAAGCCACTGACCTACCTCTATTCAGACACATTTTTGTTTACTTTGTAAGAGGCAAGATATAATTAAAAAAGAATGACATAAATACCTGCTAATCAGTAGGCCTTCTACAATTCTTTGGATTTCTTCTTCAGTTACACTGCCAAGCTGATATCTACATGCCCTACATCCTCCTCCTCAGCGTTCCTCCTACCTTTCCCTTGCGTTGTCTTCTGGATGTAGATTGATCCGAAGAACATCCAAAATCAGAGCCAGAAAAGCTCTCGTCATGACAATTCTGAATATATAAAAATCCTTTATAACACAGATAAACCAATGCTTGTACACAACTTAAACCAATACTTAAACCATGTAGCAACAAAGCCTACTTTGGTTAATGGGCTGCTAACTTGTCATTAGTCTAGCTGCAATTAGTTGTTTCTGCTAGCCCACAATTACTTTAAACACATATAAAAATAATGGCAGAAAGTCTAACTTGTAATCTAATACGCAGATATATTTAACTTTAAAAAACATATTTCTTGTTTAGGTTGTTTAGCCAATCAAAGCTGCACAGCACTGGATCGCGTATAAACTAGGGGTAGGCCTTTATAAGCTTTAATGTGCTGCGTTAACGTGATACTGTTATCGGGCAATAAAAAAAAAGATCGCGGTCAATCTATTCTCAAAGGTACGTTGGGAGCTGGGTCTATATTATGCAAGCTTTGATGACTTTCACCTTGATATTTTAGCGCAGATCTATAACCTAGCAAAATTGCACTTTAGGGTGCGAGAACGAGTCTTTGGACCTGCGTGTGTGCCAATTGTAAAACTGCCAAATCAAACGTGATGCACTAACATGGATGTAGAAAAGCCGCCGGGTTTGCTAAAGGGAAAATGTATTTCTAAGAACCGTCAAGTCCGCAACACATTTATTTATTTATTTTAATTTAATTAACATTATAATCATTAACAACACTCAATTACAAAGACTAAAATGAAAAGGGAGCAGAAAGAAGATGAACTTTTGTTATCTGCCCCTTTTAAAAAAAACAAATTTATCCAAATAAAATAAAAAAATAATTGTGAACTAACTTAGAACAAAGAGAATTCTGGATTGATTGCACAACAGTTTCAGCGAAAGAATTCCGACAAGAAAATAAAAAATTCCCTATCCATCCCTTCGTTCTTTTCTCATTTATATAACATAGGACTATATAATCAGAATCAGAATCAGAATCGGTTTTATTGCCATTGTTTGAGAACAAGTTCACAAACTAGGAATTTTTTCCGGTACAGTTGTGCACATAAAACATTTAACATAAGTAAAAATAAAATAAAATAAAATAAAAAAAATAAAATAAAATATAAAATAAAAAGAATGAGCCATAAGGCTAAAGTCTTTATAAATATTATAATCTGTATGTATATAAAAGAACTATGAAAAGATAAACATCCTTTTTAACATGAGAACAGCAGCAGGGTTCCATTCACAGATGTGCAGGTGAATGACAGCAGCAGATCTAAGTGTGATCAGACCACACAGTGCAGTAAAATAAAGTTACGTAGTGCAGATGGTTCTATCCTACATGGGTCTTTAACTGAACTATCGGGTCTTGTTATTGTTCATGAGTCTGATGGCAGAGGGGAAGAAACTGTTCAGGTGGCGGGAGGTGTGGGTCTGGATGGACCGTAGTCTCCTGCCTGAGGGGAGGAGGGAGAATAGTCGGTGTCCAGGGTGAGAAGAGTCAGCTGTGATCCGAGCCACACGCCTCCGGGTCCTGGAGGAGAACAGGTCCCGGAGGGATGGGAGCCTGCAGCCAATCACCTTCTCAGCAGCACGCACGATGCGCTGCAGTCGGTGTTTGTCCCGGTCTGCGGCGCCGGGGAACCACACGGTGATGGAGGAGGTGAGGATGGACTCGATGATGGCCGTGTAGAACTGCACCAGCATCTCGGTCGGCACTTTGAGTTTCCTCAGCTGCCGCAGGAAGTACATCCTCTGCTGGACCTTCTTGATGAGGGAGCTGATGGTTGGCTCCCACTTGAGGTCCTGGGTGATGGTGGTGCCCAGGAAACGGAAGGAGTACACAATGGAGATGGGGGTGGGAGAGTCCATCAGGGTGAGGGGATACGGTGGGGCTGTGACTTTCCTGAAGTCCATGATCATCTCCACTGTCTTCTGGGCGTTCAGCTCCAGGTTGTTGTGACTGCACCAGGAAGCCAGCAGGTCCACCTCTCTCCTGTAGGCGGACTCATCACCGTCTGAGATAAGTCCGATGAGGGTGGTGTCGTCCGCAAACTTGATCAGCTTTACGGACTGGTGACTGGAGGTGCAGCAGTTTGTATACAGCGAGAAGAGCCAGGGGGAGAGTACACAGCCCTGAGGAGTCCCAGTGTTTGTAGTCCGATTGTCCGAGACAATCTTCCCCAACCGCACGTGCTGTCTCCGGTCCGACAGGAAGTCAGTGATCCACCTGCAGAGGGAGTCGGGCACGCTGAGCTGGTATAGCTTGTCTCGTAGCAGTCCCGGGAGGATGGTGTTGAAGGCAGAGCTAAAGTCCACAAACAGGATCCTGGCGTAGGTTCCTGGGGAGTCCAGATGCTCCAGGATGAAATGGAGGGCCAGGTTCACTGCCTCATCCACAGACCTGTTGGCTCTGTAGGCGAACTGCAGTGGGTCCAGGAGGGGGGCGGTGATGTCCTTGAGGTGGGGCAGAACCAAGCGCTCAAATGACTTCATGACCACAGACGTCAGCGCCACCGGCCTGTAGTCATTAAGTCCTGTGATCCGTGGCTTTTTGGGGACAGGGACGATGGTGGAGGTTTGAAGCAGGACGGCACGCGACAGAGCGCCAGGGAGGTGATGAAAATGTCCGTGAACACGGGGGCCAGCTGATCCGCGCAGTGTCTCAGGGTGGAGGGGGAGACACCGTCCGGCCCGGGGGCCTTTCTCCTGTTCAGCCTCAAAAACTGTCGGCGCACATCCTCCTCCTGGATGGAGAGGGCAGGGGGGGAGGAGGGGGGGTCTGAGGAGTCCTTTGATGAAGTGCTGGGGTCGTTGATGGTTGGGGTGATGGTGGGGGGAGCAGAGGTGTGAGGAGCAGACGGCTGTTCAAAGCGGCAGTAGTGTGTATTCAGGCCCTGGGCGAGAGTCCGGTCGTTCAGGGCCTGGGGGGCTTTGGGCTTGTAGTTTGTGAGAGCCCTCAACCCCCTCCACACGGCTGCAGAGTCATTGGAGCTAAAGTGTTTCTGTATACGGTTGGAGTACACAGATTTTGCTCTTCTCACTTCACTGCTGAAGTGGTACTTTGCTCGTCTGTATGTACTCCAGTCCTCGCTCCGCCGCGCTACTTCCTTCTCCTCACGTAGGCGCCGGAGCTTGGGTGTGAACCAGGGCTTGTCATTGTTATAACAAATCCTGGTGCGCGTTGGGATGATGCGCGTCTCATTGAACTGAATGTATGAGGTCACAGTGTCCGTATACTCGTCCAGATTGTCCGTGGCTGCTCCAACGCTCCCCAGTCTGTCGTCTCCCAACATGAGCGCAGCTCCTCCACAGCTTCAGAGGTGTATTTCCTTGTTGTTATCACCACAGGCTTGGCCAATTTCAGTCTCTGTCGGTATGAGGGAATTAGGTGCACCATCACGTGATCTGATAGTCCGAGGGCAGCGCGCGGCACAGCATGATACGCTCTGCTGACTGTAGTGTAGCAGTGATCCAACGTGTTCTCCTCTCTGGTCGGGCATTTAATGAACTGTCTATACTTTGGTAATTCCTGGCTCAGGTTTCCCTTGTTAAAGTCAACCAAGCACGATAACAAGAGAGTCCGGAAAAGACCGCTCCGCATGTAATATCTGGCCTGCAAGCGTGCGCTGAGCCTCGTGCACGTCCGCGCTCGGCGGAATGTAGGCAGCCACCAGAATGAATGAAGCGATCTCACGCGGTGAATAAAAAGGCTTACAGTGAATGAACAGATATTCCAGAGAAGGAGCGCAGTGTTGGGAGATCACAGTCACATCCGTGCACCAGCTGCTGTTGATGTAGAAGCAAACGCCACCACCTTTTGTTTTGTTGGAGAGCTCCGCGTTGCGATCCGTGCGGAGGAGATGGAAGCCGTCCAGGTGAAGCGCGCTGTCCGGGACACTCGCGCTTAGCCACGTCTCCGTGAAGCACAAAACACAAGACGAGGAAAAGTCCTTGTTACTTCTCATGAGCAGCGCTAGTTCGTCCATCTTGTTGGGAAGTGAGCGGACGTTTGAGAGAAAGATGCCAGGTAAAGGCGTGCGCGCGCCCCATCTGCGCAGGCGGACGAGTGAACCCGCTCGCTTTCCACGGCGCCGTTTCCCTCTTTTGGTCAAAAAATGGACCAGGTCCGCAGCTGATGCTAAAAAAACTGGTAATAAGTCCGTAGGGGTGGTAGTTCTAATGTCCAGAAGCTCCATGCGGGTATAAGAGCACGCAGACGAACAGTTAACGCACAAGAACAAACAAAACAGAGCGCACAAAAGCACCACGGCTGCCATCCTCGGCGCCATCTTAGTGGCAACATTTAATTTTTAATATGCTTTTTAAAATTAAACATTGTTGTTGCATTCTTGATTTCTGTACTCAATTTATTCAATTTGTTACCCCATGAAGAGAGACCCATCTCTCTTTTAGTGCTATTCTATGCTGAGGTGTCATTAATATTTCATATCCTTTTAGTTCATATTTACTGTCTTTTTATAAATCTTTTTTTCAAACTAGTAGGAAGGCTTTTTTATTTACATTATACATACATTTTAAGATATTATAATCCACTACATCATACCTTACCTAGTCGTACCAGTGTACATGATGTTAAATTACGTACTTGCTATGCAAACTACGTAGCCTACATGTTTGCATTTTGTAGGCGTGGCGCTGGAATTTCTGCAGTTGTGGAGTGCCATGGTAATGCTTATGTAAAAGGGAGACACTGCCCTAGTCTAATGCACCACGTGGCTTGAGAAACCGATTCTCATAGACTTAAAAAATTGGTTGGCCTTTTTTTAATATAGCTTCTTGAAATGCTGTTCCAAGGTTACCTACTCCACCTCTAAAAACATTAGTTTGTTGTTTATCATTTTTAACCAAACCTAGTGAGAGGCATTGTGGAATGTCCGAAGAGCCAATCACCAACCACAACACATCAGAACTGCAAAGCGTTGAAATATTTAACATTTTATGTCTTCTTCAGGTAATGTAAAGGCCATACTTTAAATTGATTGAGAAATTCAGATGATTATCCAGTTTATTTTTCTTCCTTTATGGGAATCTTATTTTCATAAAAATAAAATTTTAAAATGGCATAACATTGATTAATAAAAAAACACTTAATAACAGATCAGATTAGATGAATTTAGATGAATTATAAAGAAGAAAATGACATTGAGAATGGAAAACTCTTATGCAGTCTTTGGAGCTTAAGAGATAGAGAAGTTGTGCATCACGATAACGCTGATCCTGTGGTCAACAATATTATTTTCTCATCCACTTTAGAAGGTTACTCCTCTGCATGAACCTAATCTTCTAAAGGAGTAGACAGAAAAGAAATAGGCTTGTTTTGATTTTCCAAGGGAGAAGGACATAATGGCAGGATGGTGTTTATGAAATGATTAGCTTCAATAAATTCTCTTTTTCTTTTGAGGTCTGAACAAAGTCTCAGAACTCTGATTCTGGTGTTCCTATTTACATCCATTAAAAATCCATCCTACCTACTCCAACTCATAAAGACAGCCCAAAATATGTCTCATTCTTCTTTGTTTGTAGATTTCTAATTAGCCAGGTTCATTTAGACTTGGCAAGAAAAGTGATGTTTTATATCAAAAGAAAACATTGCTTTGAATAGCTGTGGGCCAGCTCTAGGAAGGGGTCAAGGTATTGAGATGCGTCCTTGTAAACATTAAAATAAAATACCCTGCTGTCACTGATGCATAATTGCCAAGCACATTAGTTCCAGTAAGTTGTGGTTCAGGAGGGGACATTTTTGGACATTGTTCGCCTTCATTTTATATAATCTGTTCCTCATTTGTCTATGTGATACAATGGAGAACATTTCATTACTGTTTGCATTTACAGATTGCCCCATTACAACCATAATCCATTAGGAATGAATGAAAGAATAATGAAATTGCTGTAGCAATGTTGTCTTTTCACTGATTGAACTGAGGATGGATAGTCTAGAAGACAATGGGAATTTTGTACTATTGATGTTTTCCATCTGGCAATGATAATTTACTAAATACAAATTATTTTCATACTTCTGGGCTGGAATTGTCTAGAAGGGTTTAGAAAGTCTACAATGAACTGCAGATTGTTGAAATAATGTTCTACAAATAATGTTGTTTTGTCCTGTGATTGCTTTGGCGGGTTCACGGCAGTCAAGTGCAATTTATTTTAGATCCTAACATGAATATGAATTTTCATGTAATCATACAATTGCTGATTGGAGCTGGTCATGACGTGTTAATTGTTTGTCGTTACCCCTGTATGCTACTGCTGTATGACACCATTGGGCTGAAACTTGACCTGAATGGAAAATTGCCTCAAAATGGATCAAATATGAGGATTGCTGTAAAGTTAACACAGGTGACTGTCGCTACATGTTGGTCCAGGAGGAGTGAATGCTACAAGTGAATGACTCGATGCAATCTGTTAGGATTCCTTAAGTAAAAGCTTCATCTAATTATATATATATTTTTAAAAAAACAGACCAGCATGCACGCCTGTAATATCCTTTGCATGCAAAACTTTCTGTTTTCCAAAAAGGCAGAAGCAACTGACTTATCTAAGCAGCAGTAGATTGTTTTGAGTAACTTACAATTCATGTGAGCCAATGGTTATTTCATAAAACTGGGGATTATTTGTTTCAGACAGGTCATGTGATCATTATGGCATGATGCTTTTTTTCTTATAGTACTGCCTGAGGGTTTGAAGGTCACACCTATCATGCAGTTTAAATGGGCCTTGGCCTTTTCGCGGTGAGACCTCTTTGAACTGGTATCTTGAATATTCTTTAATACCAAATCTTGAGACCCTCACCTATTGCCAACTTGTATATTTATTGTACAATTTTCCATAATAAACTTACTTACTGTTCCTTAACAATGTACTCAACAATGTTGCTTGCATACATGGTAAACTTCATATTTCCAATTATCTAAAAGATTACAGTTTTCTCCTATTCCAAATAATCTCTAATAAAAACAACAACAACAAAAGAATAAAGTAATGTGTGTGCCGCCTTCTAAAACTTCTTTGACCCAAAGAACTCTCAGGCTGGCACAACAGTACCATTGGATAACAAGCCAAAACGTCCCTATTTGTCTCCATTGTATCCTGTCTGTAATTGAATAAAGTCGTCAAGTCAGATGCTTTCAGTCATGCAGCTGTGTAGGTCACTGTCTGTGTTTGCACATAAACTTATTTTCATTTTGAATCTTTCCATGGCCCTGCTACTGTCTTCCATGGGACCTAATGTGCGCTCCTGTTAATCTGAAATTGTATGTGTGCTTGCCTCTTATTAGATGTGTGTGACAGTGCCTGTGTAGATTGTATGCAGGTGGTTAGAGTTAACCCGGACAAATGCATTTAAGACCATGCAAGTAGTTAGCTGCAGTGTAGTGTGTTACGGCACTATCAATACCATAACAGTGTATCGTTTTTCTCAAACAAGTATTATTTACATGTAAAACGCTCTCAGTGACTAGATGTCTCTTTATTTCTAATATTAGTTGCAGAAAACTCAATAAAAGTTTAAATTTAGTTTTGTCTATTGTTATATAGTTTTTGATGAATGGTATACTAAGAGAAAAACATGCTCATGCTCTTAAGTGTTTGATAAGATTAGGACATATGGCACAATGACATGTGCCTTTCACTCTGATTTTGTATTTTAGAAGCTTGAATCAATCTTCACAGCAAGTTTCATGATTGATGTCAAATCTTGAAAGAAAATAACAAAGCAAGTTTGCTCCACTTCTTCAGCCTTCCTGTTGTCTGCTCAGCACCATACTCTCACTCAATTAAAGACTGCTTACCCACAAATATGTCTCAACAAACATGGTTCCTTTTACTTCATGTTATACACTTCATCAATGCTAAGAGTGGCTAACTTAATTTTTGACACTCAGTAACAGATACCACATATAAGTGGCTGGTACGGAGTGCAACCTGGTAGCAGACATCCCGTGTTGATAATAACAGCATTTAAAAGAACGGCCTTAACTAATATTGTTTTTTTTATCCATTACATTGTGATCTAACTAATTATTGTTGCCATTGTTACGTCATTACTGCTACTGAACGTTAAATGCTTTGGGTTACTATGAATTGATAGAGTAAACCGCGTACTCTAAATGCTCCGCAAGCAGCTGGACTGCGCTCCTTGTGAATTCTCCAGTTCTGTGGAGTAACTGAGTGGCTCTGACTCATATCATTTCGGGCCGATGTCTCGTTCTCAGCAGCAGGTGCCAAACCTGTAGCGGCATCGCAGCATAGAATGAGCGCCGTCTCGGAGTGGTACATTGTTGTTACCAAATATAATGCTAAGTATCGATTAGCTCGAGTAATTTCGTGTGATTCTGCCTCGACAGTCGCACCAGAAGCCACTGTACGTTATTGTCTGCAGCAGAAAATGTGTTGCAGAGAGATGCCCAGTATAAAGTATCCAAGCATGACGAGAAAATCATTCAGCAATGTGCAAAAAAAAAAAAAAGAAACACCATCACAATTATTCCATTAAAAACGAACTCTTAGCCCAGATTTTATTTTCAATTCACTGATGTTAGTTATCCTTTATCATTACGTTTATCATAGGTAATGAGAAAATGTCAGTAAATAGGGGTAACTCAGGTTTTGTGCTGCAAGCAGTTCATAGCGCCTCGCTACGGAGGTGTGGCCGAGTTCCCCTCTCTTATACAGAGCCGTAGTAAAAAGAAAAGTAACTACACTAGAAACGCTACGCTAAAGAACTAACTAAATACTATGCTAATGATAACTTGCTAACCTGAAAATCAATGTCAAACGCTCGCTCACTATTCCAACTCCAACTCGCTACGGGGGCGTATGCGAGCCTTGACTGATTTTATATCCCAAGCTGCAGAGCGAAGGACGTCACACATCACCAAATCACGTCACACAACTTCTGAGCAAATGTGGAGGACAGGAATGGAATTCAAATGTACTGCAACCGAAAATGCACAGATGGCGCCAGACAGACGGTTTTAGGCTCAAAAGTGAGATTATATCTAATTTGCACTAAGATGTCAAAAAAGGGACCAGGACATGTAGAGAGCACTATAAGAAGCATATTTATGCAGTTTATAAGCTACAAAAAGTTGATTTGGTGTTTAGTTGTCCTTTAAGTACTACAATGTTCAGGTCTGGGATGTCAGAGTTGTGAATACTAATCTGTCAAAATGACAGACAGCCTTCAGATTTTTTTGTTATCGTTTAAAAAAACTGGTAAAATAATGAAAATATTTGGTTAACGTGACTCCTGGACTAAGAGTTAAACATACTTTAAGTTGTGTAACTGATTATTTTTCTTGTTTTGTTGATAATACTGGGAATGCAGGATAGACATCTGGCTGTCTATTGATGTGCAATATAATCAATCAATCAATCAATCAATCAACTTTATGTATGAAGCACCTTTAATTCATTGAAATACAGTTAAAAATGCTATACAACGTTAAAATAAATTAAAAAAATAGTTATATAAAAAAATTAAAGACAGATAAATTAGTAAGCAAATAAATCAATAAAAGTGAGATAGAATTAACGAGATACATACAAGACCAAAAAGCAGTTAAAACATTAGAGGCAAACACATATGCAATAAATAGTAAGTTAAAGGCTTGGCTAAAAAGGTGAGTCTTGAGTCTGCTCTTAAAAAAATGAACGTTCTCTGCGGCCCTGAGGTCCTCTGGCAGCCTGTTCCAGACGTGAGGGGCCGTAATAATGGAAAGACGCCTCACCGTGGGTGTTTGTCCTGACTTAAGAGTTGATAAGGAGACGGCTGCCAGAGGAGCACAAACACCAAGAATGTTCACACGGTAAAAACATTTCAGAAAGATAAGAAGATCCAAGACCATTAAGACACTTAAAAACCCTAAACAGCCTTAAAATCGATCCTAAAGCATACGGAGAGTCAATGCAGTGATTTTAAGACCGGTGTAATGTGCTTCCCCCTCCTGGTCCTGGTCATGACAGGTGCTGCTGAATATGCAGGAGCTGTAAACCTGAGATAGTCTTTTTGGGAAGACCAGAAAGCAGGGCATTACAATATTCGAAAAAAAGTATTTTACATATAATCTCTATATAGTATATATAGAGGACTTTTGAAAACAGGTTAGATAAATCTAAAAAATGTATTTGTTATATAGTTTTTTTTTACAGTAATGCTAACTAGTTAGTGTTATTATTAAGTATTTCAGTTACTAAATTGGTTAGTTTTTGTAAGAAATAGTAACTTTAGTTACTTTTTGTAAGTAATGTTCCCAACTCTGCCAAGATGAGATGATCTGCACCAAATCTCTATCACTTAAAAAACAATATTGCAACAAATGATTTTTGTATTATTTGCTGAATTATTTTTAAAAAATTTTTAATCTGTTCCATCCATCCATCTTCTATGGCACCAGATAAGCAGAAACAAATGGATGGATGGATGCAACAAATCAAAAGAGTTTGAAAAAATTATTTAGCAAATAAAACATAAATATGCAATAATCAAAAACTACAGTGACTCAATGCTGTTTTAATTAGTGACAAGGCCAAATCACATAAGTGGCTTTTATTCTTCATCAGCAGTTGCAGAACAAAATGTTGTGTTTGCTTGCAGAAAGCTTCTGGCAGTGTGAGGTGCTGTTTGTAGAACCTAGAGCATTTATTTCATTGTTGAAGATTAAGGACTTATGTGACTGTATGTGTGTGTGCATGCATGGGTCTGAACCGCATGGAAAACAAAACTATAGAAATCCTTTCAGACGATCCTTTCTCTGTCCTTCCATCAGGAGATAGCAGAGACATTGAACTGTTACAACAAAAGCAGATTTCCATCAGACAGAGACTTTGAGAAAAAGGGGCATTGTGTTGAAAGGGCCTTAATGGAAGCTCCGCTTAGAGCTTTATTCACACTAACTGTACTCTCAGGTCACCAAAAGCACAAATGTGTACACTCACTTTTCCTGTATACTACCAAACACACCTTGTTCTTCCCCTTTAAGTCTGTGCTCTTGTTTTTGTAATGTGTTTCAAGTGATAGAAGTGTTTATGACCAGATAGTTGCTTGGCATTAAAGCACCAAAGTCAGTCTACTCTGTCCCTTCTTGTCGATGTCTCCACTGTTCATCTCCAGTCCAGTCTATTGTTCAGGTGAACTGAGGTATGTAGCTCGCCACTTATGTAACGGTTCCTGCATTTAAATATTCTAATAAGAGTTATATAATATAAGCTAGGACCAGAAGATCCATGTTCAGCTCTAAGAGGGATAGACTATGTTTTAAATCACAACAAAAACACAAAAGATTTGGTGCAGCAGGATGTGCTCTGTGTATTAGTTATTTACAAATTAGATACAATATTTACAAGACAATAATATCACAGGTGAATGTCCCATGTGCAACAGTTTCTCTTTTTTCCAAGAGTTGTTAAATAGTCCAGAGTGAATCAAGGAATGGTTTTATTATCGTAATGTGCAGGAAATGTCTGATCCGCCTCCTACCGCACTGTAGAGGGTGGATGACTTGTTGATTGGGTTTTATAGCTCGCCTCTAATTTCCATCCATAGAGTGTATGAACTCCATAGGACCAACAGGAATTGTTTGCTTTGGTTAAGCTGGAAGGATGGAACCTGGCCTATATAAAACAGGACCATATGTAAATTCTATAAATTAATAATCATCAGAGTATTCTTAATTAAATAATACTGCACCATAAATCATAATGCAAACGTTCAGTTACAAGTTTCCATTAGCATTTCAGTGTATGTGTGTGGCTATATAAGCCAACAAACAACAATCAAAATAAATAGTGAGCTCACAGTTAAAAGCACTTGCAAATACTTATTGTTTGCATAGAAAAACAAAACAAAACAAGAATGCTTATGACAGAGTTGTTAATGCCTGCACAACAGCAATGTCTGGATATTCAATTCAATTTCAATAGGTGCTAACAGTTAGCTGCTAACATGCTACATGGCTACAAACAAATTGACTCACCAGTTCCCTCGTGATTGCAACACACGACAGAATGATGCTTGGCAAGAGTATTGAGACCTACAAGTTGACATGCATGCCAGTGAGTAAAACAGTTAAAAAAAAGATGCAAAATAGCTATTTATACTGATTTTCCTCATACCTGTAAGGTATGTATACTCCTCAACCACTTCTTCTCCCATGATGGAAACTGTTTTTGACTTATCTCTGCTTCTTCTGGTCCACCAGCTCTCATTATTCAGCTTCTTCTACATTTGATACAGCCCAGAATTGCAGTTATCTGAGCATTTCTCCAGATGACAGGTCTCTGACTATATGGGAATTATGAGGTGTACAGAGTGAAAAGGAATGGTGAGAGTACAGTCCCTGTCGTGCTGACCACCTGGTTTGATTCTTCAATCTCGCAAACTGTGTTCTTTTTATCAGGTCGTCGTTGATCCAGGCAATTTTTAAGTGCTTCACAGGTGTTTTTAAGAGTTTCTGACAAAGCAAATGAGACTAAATTGTGTTAAAAGGGAAAAGATATGGGTCACAGGAGACTGGGATCTTTGTTTGACTAGGTACAGGAGAAGAGGATGTTGAGCTAGTTCCCAAACTGAACCTGTTAAATGATGTAATCAGTTCATTGGCTCTATCCAGACTTACATCTATCCAATCTTTCCTGTATGCCTACTTTGATCTTTGATCTTATATTTAAGTTGCTTCTGTATACTCCAGTAATTCCCAGTCACTCTCGGTGAAGGTTTTTTTTTTTCTTGATCAACAGTTCCTTCAGGTTACTGTGCCCCAGGGTTTGTCATTAGGGAGGGATCTCAATGTTCTGGTAGGGATGTTGCTGTCCACGCAGAAGTTTACATAGTCAGTCACATAGTCAGTAATGTCGTTGATGTCCTCTATTTAATCTTTTAAATATCCAAATTTTATTAACTTTGTCAATAGAACTAGGATATCTATTTTGATCATTTTCTATTACTACTAAATACATTTATTTCTTTAACAACATAAAAAAATTGTTCCAGCGCCTGGCAAAAATACACTAGATGTCAAAAGTAAACCTAGCTCTGCATACCCATGAGACACACACCACAACCGGTGTGAATGCTCTGATTGGACGCAGTGAATAGTTCCTCTCAGAGCTTCTAGTTTGAAGAAGACAGAATTTAAAAACAGAAATTTTAGAGTCATCCAAGTATTTATGTCTTGAAGACATGTCTGTAATCTAAATACTGATTGGATTTAATTTTTAAAAATCAATTTATAATTACATATAATTGTGTATCATCAGTGTCATCGGAAAATTTTTTTTTTATTTAATGGGCTGAGAGAGATTCCTTCAGATTTATGGAAGTCTTAATACAGACTTGTTTGATCAAGCAAGGAGGAACAGACATAGAACCGTGCAAAAACTGACCTGCTTCCCAACAACTAACAGAGCCTTTTATAGATTCAGTCAACCTTACTAATATCAATATCATATCAGTAAACATTTCTTCAGGGGGAAGACTGTAGACTCTCAGGCGTCTTCGTCTGATAGGAGAGGCACAATCTTGTAAAATGTCAGGACGTCCAGTGTACAGAGCGTTGTTTCCATGGCAACACAGGATGCAGGAATTTAATATCAGCTCATTTGATGTGACCTAGTATCATACAATCAGTTTGGGAAACATATCATAAAGAAATAGCACACAGTAACTATGAGACACCGTAGAATACACAGAACAGATCATTCTTAAAATTAAGTTTCCCCTAACAATCGGCATAGCTGTGGAAATTTTTGGTCAAAGCACAGAATGCCGTGGTACTCCACAAGTTAGCTTGAATGTGAAGAAGATTCAGCCTTTACATGGACAAACTGTCAATGTAAAACCAGCTCCCATTCCCTCAGTCAGCGCCGGATAATTTCAGAAATCTACTACAGATACCCACCGTGTGTTTCTCTGTCTTCCTCTTGCTGTCCTGTGCCTCCATTCTTGCCATCAGGATCACACTGGTCAGCATTCCACTCCATCTGCACTTCAGTAAACTTTCTTGCACTCTGCTTTTGCGTTTGGGTCCATACCTTCCTCCACAAGCAAACGTCCTGACAGAATGATCCGGCCATAACAGATGGGCACAGCAGTAGCTCCAGACCCCGACCTCCTGCAGACCCTCTGGTCTCAGCTGGACGACATCCTTAGACAACTCGGCTCGCCTTACTGCAGCAGAGGATTTCATGGCAGAGAGTCTTCCCTGGTTCTACTCCAGCCTCAGCTTGGATGACGTGGAGGACCTGGAGGAAGCAGTGGATGTCCTCCTTCAGACAGCCCAGGAGGAGTTGTCTTTTTTGGGCGGGAGATCCGCTTCCACCAACGTCTCCAAACTCCACTCACTACTGATCCTCTCTCCGGCTGTCTTCACTCCTTTTCTGACTGCTTCACCAAGGGCTCCCCCTGTTTCAGCCATCCGTCCAGCTGCGGCTAAGATGCCGGCTTCGTCTTTCACCCCAGGACAGGGTCCTCTTTACGGCAGCGAAGATGAGCTGTTCAAAGTTTTTTCATGTGGACAGACTTGAGTACCTCTGCTCCAGAGGCGAGCCAGCTCCTCGCCATAACCGGCGACGAAGACACCGTGGGGCAGCATTCAAGGTGGAGGAGCACACCACTCTCTCCCCCCTCATTCTAGGCTGGCTTTCTGTCCTGCAGGCTCTTTTCAGAGAAGGCATGAAGCTCCTCCACCCTCTCTCCGAGAGGTGCAGATGTGGAAGAGCGGCTTCCGCATTGGAGCAGAGGCTGGTGTCTGCTTCAGCCTGCTTGACCCTGAAGTTGGAATTTGCTTCACTCTGCTCGGCCCCAAAGTTGGCATCTGCTTAAACTTGCTCAGCCCCGAAGTTGGCGTCTGCTTCATCTGTGCCTTAGTCAGCCAGCCTACTTCAGTCGGTGACTCATACAACCAGCCTGCTTCAGTTGGTGCCTCAGTCGGCCAACCTGCTTCAGTCTGTGCCTTAGCTTACTAAACATTCCTAGAATTAGAACTAAACAGGGAGAGGCAGCTTTCAGCTTCTATGCTCCACAAATCTGGAACCAACTTCTAGAGGAATGCAAAAATGCTGAATTGGCCAAGCTGCCACAGTTGGTTTCTCAGTCAGCCAGCCTGCTTCAGTAGGTGCCTCAGTTAGCCAGCCTGGTTCAGTCTGTGCCTCAGTCAGCCAGCCTGCTTCCTTCGGCTCTCCCATCAACCAGCCTGTCTCTACCTACGGACCCATCGACCAGCCTCTCTCTGCCTGCGAGCCCTTTGACCATCCTGGCTACAGCTTATGGTGCCGTGACAGCAGTACTTCTTCAACCTCTAATTCATCGGGGTCCCCAATGCGCCCAGAGACGGTCAGAAAGGACCCATCTTTCACCTCTGAGTGCCCAGTTCCAGACCTGCCACTTGGCTATGGTTCTGCTTGGAGTCCCCTGTGATTACCAGGAAGGACCCAACGCCAGCCCACAAGCCTTCAGCTTCAGGCCCGCTGGCCACCAAGCGCCCAGAGTCAGGTCCTTTGGCCACCGAGCACCAAGAGTCAGGTCCGTCGGCCACCGAGCACCCAGAGTCAGGCCCACCGTCCACTGGACGCCCAGAGTCAGGCCCGCCAACCACCGAGCGCCCAGAGTCAGGACCACCGGCCACTGAGCGCCCAGAGTCAGGCCCGCAGTCCAGGGTACCTCTTCACCGTCAGAAAAGACAAATACGTACGAGTTCAAGGCGCAGTGTAATTTATTAAACATCATAATGTTTGCGGTGGCTATTTTAACAGCTCTTTGAAGTGCTTCTGAATTAAATTTGCGTTTACTTGCAAACGAAAACTGGCAATCACACACAATATAAGCTAATAGCAATTAACACTTTAATGGCCATAAACCTGACATTTACGTAGTTACCTCTTTTTCCCCCAAAGACGCATTACAACTTGCTGTCCTCTAAGCACATCTGCACCTGTTGCAACTCACTGAGCACTGAGTGAGATGCGATCCTCATGGATCCTCATTAGTTTCCCCAGGAGTGGTTTTAATCTTCCTGGGTTCTGATTTAAATCAGTTCAGTTCATTTCAGTTTATTTATATAGCACCAATTCACAACAGATGTCATCTCAAGGAACTTTACAAGAAAAGTATTTTCAATGCTGTAGTCGGATTATTGAGACTCTTAATAAATGAGAGAGATTCCTTTAAGTGTTTGGAGGTTTTAATATTATTTGAATTGATCGTACAGCAGGACAGCAACACATCACAGCAAATGTGGAATACTGACCCGTCTCAGTTTTACAACAACAAGCTTATATTATTACTAGCAATCTTGGTCTATCTATTCTATGCGATAAAGTACAACTCTCAAGATGAAAATCAGAGATTATGTGGCGCCTTTCTCTTAGATTAGAAAGTTGAGAACTTTGTGTATCTTTAAGGATGCCAGGTTGAAAAATCATTGCCATGGTAACACTGGATATGGACTATCATTATCAAAAACTCTCTGTCCCTGTCCTGGGTAAAAAACGTCACTAAAATAAGACTGGTCATTCAAACTGATACTACAACATTAAGTACAGTAGACCAGGTCACAGTTGATTACAAAGTACAGAAAGTACATAACATTAAATTCTTTCCATCAAAGTCCCCCCTTTTTTATCTAATCTAGACTATGGCTAAGTTCACACTGCGGGTCTTATAATTCAATTCCAATTTTTTGATCAAATCCTATTCCTTTGTGTGTGTGTGTGGTTGTTCACACTGTTACCAAATTGCAACAGCAAACAAGCTCCAGTCTGAACAATTCATAGCCCCAAAGCAACCTGCATGCACAGAAGAAGACAAGACGGTCACAAACAAGGTGGCTCTGTTTACAGAAGAAAAAAAAAGAAAAAATCATGGCAGTGTGGCAAGTCCATTACAGTCAGAAGCAACAAATTGACTTCACTGCTCGTCAGCCACTTGCTTAACAGCTGTTTTATGTGTGGAAATATACAAAAGTTATATAAAATATATCATTAAATACATAAAGATTACATCTATTAATGTTAATGTAAAGATTTTCATGTTTGGGTTTAGCTGGACTTAGGTACGACACGTTTCTTGGTTCAGAAAAAATAAGACATTTAACAATAAATGTCTCAGGGAAACCCCAGGAGCTGGGTAACTGGAGTAAGGATCGTCTCAGGTAGCACCGGAAATGGGAACTCAGAGGAAGGAGGGCGTGTGAGAGAGGTAAGATGGAAGGTGGGTTCAGGTTGAAGCGTTTTTGAATGATTGTTAGAATTATGGTCTTACTTGGAGGTTGAAAGGTGAGTAACTTGGGAGGAGATAAGTCGGGTGCTGAGTTACGGAGATTGGCTGGTGGTGAGAGTGAGATCCTGTCCTTTTCTTGTAGGTGGATGACTGGATGGAAGGCGGACAGGTCAGCAGCAAGGCGGCAGCAGCGGAAAAGGTTGATCAGGAAGGGTTTCTGCAGGGGAGCATTGCAGAGGCTGACCAAGGGAATATCCAGAGCGAGGAACAGCTCAGCTTGGCGGGAGCCAAAGGATCATCCATGTTCCTTAGAGGGAAAATCTGAGTAGCACAGAGAAGGTAAGTCAAGTGAAAACTAAGACAGGTTAAATTTCTCAAGAGAAACACTAGCAAACTTCGGCCATGTACCACGCCGAATATGAGAACCATCTGGTGTCAGCTTGCAGAATCCACTCTCCTTTTAAACTGGCAGCCTGATTGAGTTAACTGGCAACACCCAGTGGCTGCTCACTGCCGCGCTCTGGAGAGAAAGTAGTGGAAGGAAGCAGGACACACCCACTCACCAGCACACAGACACAGGAAACCTGTTCAGACTGTAGTAAAGTGATCAGATATGAGCCGGTTAGGGACAAAACAGTCAGATTTAGAGCGCTTTCTCCTGCAGTTTGAACGTAGCCTATGCTCAGATTCTCTTGGAAATATTTTTTTGATTAAGTAGTAACATGAACTCTGTAAAAAAGTTGAAAATGTCTGTAGGTACACACCAAGTGGTCAGGTGTGGGAAATGCAATCCGTCAAAATGACAGATGGCCTTGAGATTTTTCAGTCATTGTTTAAAAAAACGCAAAGAAGAACAAACAGAATATATTTAGTCCTGGCCTTGTCTAAAGCCCCCTAATGTCTAATCTCTCTATAACTTCCCTTATTTGGATCACTCTGCATATTGTTGAATTTAGTGTCAGTTGAAAATCTTTAGGAATGGATGGTAAAGGAGATTTATGAAAATTACTGGAGTCCGTCAGATCACAGATGTTAATATAAATGTTTTAAGTTCATAACACAAACAGGGAGGCTACTCACTAATTAATCCCTTTTTCTGACTTTTTTAGCTCAGTTTTGGGATTTTGGGGCTATCACCTTTAACTTGTAATAAACATTATGAGTGAGTTAAATTGCCTTGCTTAACTTTCTTGCTTTTATTTAATATATTTTGTATGTTGAAGTAAATACTTGCATGATTTCTTTGGTCTTAAGTTTATCATGAGTGGATTTCGGATGCCAACCAACACTGCCAAAACTAAACCAAACACCCTACATGTTCTTTTTGTAAAATTATTAATTTTTCCTTCCGTAAACACAGTTAATGTGATGGGCCCAAAAGCTCCCCTTTTGTCTCAGTAGTCCAATGAATATGCTTCCATAAACATTGGACTTGTCATTACCCATTTTTGTGCAGTGTTAACCTTTTGGGTTTTTTTCTAGCAATAGTGAAGCCTTCCTGCTTCATCCATTAAAATACTTATGGTTAAATCTTAGTTTGAAGCATTATTATTCTCTTGAAAGAACAAACAAAGCAGTCCTTTTTGCAGTTCTGCTTATTCTGTGACACTACAGGCAATCATGTCAACAATGGATAATTACTTCTTACTGGATTACTTTTAAGCATTGATTCAATGAGCTGTATATACCAATGTATTTGTCGCTGTATGTATATTTAAAGTCCTCTCCACTTCACTAAAGAAAAAAAAACTGCATTATCCTCCTCTGTATTACCTTTAAACTAGGGGATTTGGAAGAAGGCCTCCGTGGGATTAACCGCTGACTGACTTTAAATTTAAGGCAGACTTCCTCATTGTAGGGCATGTCAAACATACATTGCAGCAATGCACAAATATATATATATATATTTCAAATTAAGTACATACAGTACTTGCTACACTAAAGCGTTGTCCCCACATCACATCCCTCAGTATTTTACCCAGAAAAGACTACACAACGGCTGTTTCCAAATCTGATTGGTGTTATTTGTAAATCAGCCTAAATCTCAGAGAAGCTACACACACAAATAGAACATGGTTTACTAATCCATTTGTAAGGCAATAGACAGGCAAACAGGCAGGGGAGAGCTTGCCAAGTGTTGTAATCACAGCTAAAGATGATGAGCCCACTCCCATCCCTCTACACTCCTCTACAGTACTGTGTGTGTGTGTGTCTGTTTGTCCTACATCATTTCCTTTACAAAACTGTGACAAGAGCAGAGTGAAAATGAATCAGTATCAAGTGGATAAGCTACAAAAGTACACTAGGAGCTTTTCTACCTTATGCACGTCCCCCACTCTTTCATCCGCAGATATCATGCAATCTCTCTGAAAACAACAACAAGCCTCCGTTATGAGTTTGTAAAGGCAGTAATTGTAAAAAGGTTGGGGGAATAAATTAGAATGATGACAAAATACAGAGGTAAATCCAGCTTAAGAGAGATGTACGCCACTGTTTGTTTGATTCGAGCTTTTCTCTGTACCCCGCTCTTTCTGCCACCCTCATTCCTGATCTTTTTTAGTGGAGTGGAAAAATGGATTTTTGTCAGTGATTTGGCCCTGAAATAGCTTATTGTCTAAAGCAGCCACTGTGCGGGTACAACGTCAACATCACATGTGTGCGTGAACACACTCGCCTGTTTCCATGGGGAGTAATGGCCGTGGAAGCGTGTATTGGCTTCGCTGGCACAATACACCACTGTGTTCATTGGTTTAGTCTGATGTGTCTGTGTGTGTTAGCAGTGTGTAGTTTAGTACACAGTCCTATAGAGGCGCTTGTTGATATTTATAGATGGAAGAATTCTGGTGTGAATGGGGGTGGGGGGGTGTAGGGAGCAAGAAAAGGAAAGTTAGGAGGAAAAGGAATTACAGATGAAGGAAGCAAATAGTTCAGGATGCTACTATTGCTTTCTGTTGCCTTCTCTAAATTGGGGTCCTATTAGTTTGTCACTATAAGAACCTAAAGTTTAGGAACCACGGCTCAGTTAAAAAACAACTAAAAAGAAAGTTTATAAAACTGTTTCTTTTTTAACTTGTTTTCTCAGATCTTTTTTTCGTTGCTTTGAATTGTTGCCATGTCTCCTAAATCAGACAAGCCTAATTATAAGTTTTTTTTTCTTTTGCTCATATGAATAAGATCACACAAAAACTTTGAAAGTAACCGTCCACTTTTGTTTTTTGTTTACCATTGTTTCTAGGAGAGAAGGGGCCTTACACACCTTTTGGGCATCTTTCTTTCAACATTGTTCATCAATTCCTGGTAAGGCTTCAATGAGATGCTTTAACTCTGAATGTTTGTGTCCAAATGTTGCCATACCAGGTTTCTACAGCGACTTACAAAAAGTATTCAAACACCTTGAACTTTTCTACATTTTAGCTGGTTAAAACCCCAACTGCCCATTTTATTGTGGCTTTCTGCTTCCTGGATTTTCTTGTATTTGCCTCATCCATCTTGTCATGAACTTTGACCAGCCTCGATATTCCTGCTGAAGAAACAAAGCGCCACCAGAGGTCACGCTACTATCTTTTGTTGTCGGTCATTTTGACTGATGGGGGTAAAGAAAAATTTTATCATAATTCTTTTTTCCTGTCAAATTTTTAAATCATAACAAATCCGGTTGTTCGTTTTAATTTATATCAGATCCGAACAAACGAAACAGAGAATCCACATTGTGCAATCACACATTGAATGGATTAATAAGCTACATGTATTATGATAATTTCACCAGCTGTGACATACCGGTGAGTAATGGAGGCAAAAGCATCACTTCAGCCATAGTTTTAAAATAAGGGAACATTTATTCAATTGAACTGATCAGAATATGGCAAAACTCTTTTAACAAGGGGCCTTAGTGTTTGCTTCAGTGGGAGGAAATCCCTCTGGATGTGTTATTTTTGCCTCAGTATCTGCAGAGATCTGTCACTATCAGTCTGCATCAGGTGTTGTGCCACCTGTGTAGCCACAGATGCACTACGAAATCTCGGTAACTCTTCAGAGCGCTGTCAGCTCCCGGTTAGGGAGATCGGTCGGTGTCCAGATTTGATATGATGCTCCTATGCAAATACTTTTTATGTTGATTTATATACCTGTACTTTGAGTGTAAAGCTGAAAATGTGTTTGCACCAAGCTGTCAGGGTTTTGAATATTGATCCACCAAAATGACCAACATTCTTCAGATTTTTCCATCACCATTTTAAAACAAAAATAGGCAAGTAAGAAAAAAATATTTGGTTAACACAACCCCTGATCCTCACAGATATATATGTTATCATGGTGATGGAAGTCTCTAGTGATGCGTGATGTTCTTCTACATACCATAAGGTGCCATTTTTGCCTCATTTGTCATCACTGTGGCACCTGTATGGCCTTGGTGCTTGATACTAGATTCTCCCACCTGAGCTCTTGATCTCATCAGCTCCTCTAAAGTCACCATGGGGCTCTTCGTTGCTCTTCTAGATAATGGAGAGCAGAGTCATGGTGGGTTTGGATTTGTACAACACTCTCTTTTATGGATGATGGATTGAATAAGGCAAGGCAAGTTTATTTGTACAGTATAGCATATTTCACCCCAGCTTTCTTTCTCCTCTATGTGAGAAACCTTAATGTTCCTATCATATAAAATCCTAGTGAAACATGTTCAGGTTTGTAGTAAAAAAGTTCAAGGGATATGAATGAGTACAGAGTGGAGTGTATATATTTATTAATGAACATTTATTTATTGAAGAACCAACCCCATGAGGAGGATCATGTCTAGAGAACATAGAACTGCACCAGAACAATCAATAAACCAAAATGCGATTGATAATAATAATAGAACAAAACCTTAACGCACACACTCACACACACTTACTCATACCACGGACACACACACACTAGCTCTCCCTATTAATCATTAATGGTGAAATCCCTGTCTGAAATAGTCTTATATTCACAACAAAATGACGAGCCAATCAGCATACAGTTAAGAAAAATCAATGCATCTGATATTAAAGTGTTTCCGATGGCTAATGAAAGGATCCAGCCTGAAAACATTTTTAAAATATATCCATATTAAAACGTAATTGCTCCTGAAAACATTAGATTAACTCCATTTGGATATACAGAGAAGAATAATGTACTTATTAGGATGTGAAATGAAGCCACCAAATCTTAATCTGTACAGAAGTGGTTGGAAGTCATTGCAAGAAAAAGTAAGAATTAACAAGTGCAGGCCAGATTCAGATTGACTTTATGAACTCAGATTCAATATCCTTCAGAGTTTTGGCTCTTTTTTCATCTGCTGACTGTTCAGTCATTTATATAATGGTGTTAACTTTATTTTCTATCATTGAAACTTTATTTAGTCATAATAGCTGTGCTGAGAAGTTAATACGACCGTTTCTATGCTATGGTATAAAAGTGGAGAGTTATCACTAGGCTGGGATGATTAAAAGCAGGGGATCATTCTTTGTAGAGCACAAGGCCTGGGGTGGGGAGAGAACAGTGATAACAAAACTAGAAACAAGACAAGTGACCATGAAACAGTGTCATTGTACGTGTGTGTGTGTGTGTGTGTGTGTCGGCCTGTATTTGTGTACTAAGAAGTCCAGACAGTGTGTGTCAAGGCAATATCATAATCACAGATTGTAGCCCTGTTGTAGCTCTGCTGGGGAAAGTTAGCTGGCACTGGTTGCACTGACCGCCGCCTGCATGAGTGTGTGTCTAGTAGCATTTTTGTGCATGCGTATGGATGTACGACTGCTTGTCGCGGCCTTGTCAGATCAGCCATGACTCTGCCCACAGCATGTGTGTCAACTCGGGGTGACCTTTTGCTATGCGTGTCTCTGGTGATGTTCTGTGTTTGTATCTCCATGTGCGTATCATGTGCTGCAGGCAGGGAAAGTCCCTGTCTTCCCATACCAGGGAGTCAGATGGTACACCTATCTCCTCTGTGTTGGGGTGAGTTTGTGTTGTTGTTGGAGTTCCCCATCACAGTAAGGGGACGATGAGGTTTAAATCGATTTCATCAAACGTTTAAAACATCTGACCTTGGCCTTTTAATAACTGGGCTTCAGATCTTTGCCAGGATCAAACAGCTTCACCAGCATTATCATAGATGTGTAGTTATAATTGGGATAAACATATTTAGTCAGCCATCAATTGTTCAAGTTCTCTTACTTAAAAAGATAGGAGAGACCAGTAATTTTCATCATAGGTAGACTTCAACTATGAAAGACAAAATGAGGAATAAAAATCAAGCAAATCACATGTTCTGATTTTTAAAGAATTTATTTGCACATTAACTTTGAAGCAAGATTTTATGAGGAATGCCTAAAATAATAAAAATATGTTTATGCTTGCTTGTGAATGCCAATAGCACTACTATATATGTACCACAGAAGAAATGAGAGCAAAAAACTATTTGCAGGACTGTTACATAATTTAATAAGAAAATAAACTTGATTCCAAGTCAATGTGTTGTCTGTTTCCATATTTTTGGAATTTGCACCAATGGAGTGAAGCCTTGTTGTACTTGGGTAAATGTTTCCTCAATAGATATTATCCTCTATGAAAGGCTACTTGTCCCTTAGAGAATCCCATCGTGGTAAATATGTTTTCCTCCATACGTGCTTGTTAATTAGCTGTGCTCCATATCTTGCTGTGTTTTTCCTATGCCAAACAGATCCCCTGTCCTCTCTCTCCCAGCATTGTCCAGGGCTACATGAGAGCTAATTGGAAGCTCGCTCGCCTGCTGTGACGGTGATCATGCAAATGCATCGGTGCTTACCAATAGCTGGGTCCATCAAAACATTACGATGGCCATTACCCAGAGCTGGGGCTGGCCTAATGACCATATGCTCCCCCACCCAACTACCCCCCAATTCCAAAACTCTTATTTATGTGTTTAATTGAATGTGCTAGGGAAGAATTTTTGAAATTAAATTTGGTTTTCGTTTGGTGCCTCAAGAGAGTGGCAGTGTTATAATAACATGGTAATTTTTTAAACGTCTTTATGAGAAATGAGAAAATTAATTCTTTCTGACAAGCTGTAATTATTGGGCTTGGAACAGTTGCAGTTGAACAGTTTGGGCTTTGGTAGCCTGGCAGTGAGCTAGAAGAGGGAGGGGGCGCGGAGGAGAAGACAGAGAATTGAAGGACAATAAGATATGAAAATAGAAATAGTTTTGGAGTATTCCCTGAAACACATACAGTGGAAGGAGAAATGAGAATAGTATTAGGGTAGTGCTTTGCAAGGACAGAGGTAAAGATGAGAGGTTGTGGGAGTGGGGTGCCAGGGAGTTGGGGGTAGGGTTGGTGTTTAACACTAGAACTCCCAGAGAGCAGCCATTTGGCTTTTCTACCTATAAAACCCACAGGTCAGCCGATCGGCTGGAAGGCCACCTGTTAACCCTCCTTTTGTTATGTGAACGAGGCAATCACTGGGGCACCACAGGACGTGACATGAGCCACTTCACTCAAAACACCTTGACATAAAATGGGGGAGGAGGAGAATCAGATTACAGCAGGATTGCTCTGTCAGAGCTGCTAACTGACTGGGCAGAACACATGAACTGAATCAAAATGCAATATATGTAATATATATATAAAAGGATGTAGTTATCAGGACCCTACATCACTGGGCTTCCAACATCCCCACCAGACACATAGGAAAAGGAAAAGAACAGAACCACATCAACAAAATCACTCAAAATCTGTGGTTATCCCAACTGGGCCTTCATGATATTTACAAATAATAATTAAAAAAAATGTATAATCAGGATACAGTGTTAGAGAGTGGAAGTGAGTGAGACTTAGAACTTATACTTAAAACTTTATTGATCCCTTTGGGGTGACTCCCTCAGGGAAATTTGAGTTTTCAAGCACACAGAGAAAACTAAACAGTAAGTAACAGTAAGTGAGGTGAGTACATGTCAATAATCACTCACAATCCTGGCACTGCTATGCCATCTCCTTTCTGCGTTTGCCACATGTGTATTTGTAGCGGTCAATACATCGCACAGTGGCATGATTGCTTGTACACGGAATTTTAACCTGACATATTGGTCTTTTCCCAGGGCTAGGTGTTGAAGGTTGTTGCCGAAGCAATTGTTCCATTTTGTGCCTGCTTTGCACCCACATGAGAGTGAGCCAACTCTCTTGCAAGCTCCACCAGGAAGTCCACCCGTCTCTCCTGCCTCCCGGTGCATGCTTGATAGAGCACATATGCATTCAGTGCTGCCATATAAATCATGTTATAGAACACCGCGACTGGCCAGCGCCGTGTTCATGTGCGGACAGTGTACTCCCGCACCATCTGGTCCATCACATCAACGCCACACTTTATGGTGTTGTAAAGGGTGACAGTGTTTGGCTTCCTTTTGGTGGTATTTTCAGTCTGAACCACACTGTGCATGCTGCTGAGAATGTAGACTGTCTTCTTCCGTTTGGGCGCATACACCGTCAGCGTGGCACCCGTGGTTGAAAATACCTGAGTGGGGAATTCATTGTGGTCCCTGTCTTGTTGATTGTGGAATTTCTTGCCGAATCCTGTTGACTGTGCCAAGGATGGTGGTTTTCCGGCTAAGCAGTCTTTGTGCAAGTGACAGCGATGTAAAGAAATTGTCCATGGTAACATTTCTGCCATTGTCCAGGAATGGTTCCATCAGCCTCATAACTACATTCTCAGATAGCCTCTCCCCACTGGGACGACTTGGGTCCTTGCCAAGATATGGGACATTGCAGATGTATTTGGATTTCAAGTCACCAGCCACCCAAAACTTGATCCCAAACTTGTCAGGTTTCGTTGCAATGTATTGCAGTGAAAAGCAGCGAGTCTTTGACGGGAAAAGCTGTTCATCAATGGTGATGTGTCGACCAGGGTTGTAGGATGTGATGCAGTTGGTGACAAACGATCCCCATACACCAGAAATTGCAGCATAAAGGCGACCTGAGGAGTTGAGCAGAACCTGGCACAGCTCAAATCCATAACTGGTATTTTGAAATCAGACATATAATATCATATCTTTGACATAACATCACATTACAGTGTGGGCAAAAAGCAAAAGTCAGTCTGGTTTTCTATAAGTTGAGACAGGGAGAGACAGGGAAAAAGAAAATAGAGGGACAGAGCAAAACAGACAAAAACAATATACAAATTCTAAAATAAAACATATCAAATACATTTCTGGTGTATCTCAGTTAGAAAAAAATGTTACATAAAATAAATCATTATCTTGTACAGATATCAACTTGATGAGCAATTCTGTAAATGACTGGTGGGGCTACCACAGATTTTGAGTGCTTTTTTTGATGGGGTTCTATTCTTTTACTTTTCCTATTTGTCTGGTGGGGATGTTGGAAGCCCAGTGTTGTAGGGTCCTGATAACTTCTACATCCTTCTACATATATTACATATATTACATTTTGATTCAGTTCATGTGTTCTGCCCAGTCAGTTAGCAGCTCTGACAGAGCAATCTTGCTGTAATCTGATTCTCCTCCTCCCCCATTTTATGTCAAGGTGTTTTGAGTGAAGTGGCTCACGTCACGTCCTGTGGTGCCCCAGTGATTGCCTCGTTCACATAACAAAAGGAGGGTTCACAGGTGGCCTTACAGCCGATCGGCTGACCTCTGGGTTTTACAGGTATAGCAAAAAATCCTGGGTCTTCTAGTGTTAAGATGTTGAAATTGAATAGGATCAGAGAATACCTTGTTAACAAATAAAAAGAATATAAAACAAAGTTGAAAAGAACACAGAATAACTGGAAAAGAAAGATAGTAATGATGGAGACAGTGGTTGGCAAAGATACTAAAAAAGATTAAAGTGAGGTAGGAAAACAGAACAAGAAGGGATGACAGAAATGAAAGTAAAGACAATATGAAAGTAAAGGACAAGTGAAGGGAGTGAATTAAAACACGAGTGGAAAAGAAGATTAATCGAATAAACAAGATAATGGAGGAATGCAATATTATAGAACAGGAAAGACCAAATATGATGTAGCTAAAGTGTAAATAGTTAAATAAATAAGAAATTATTCAGATGTTGGTTACAAGATTCTAATTTTTTAATTCACTTTCTACTCCTTGGCATTATATTGTAAAAGGGATATATAGCTCATTTTGTACAAAATAGATTTTTACTGTGACGCTTCAAGCAAAACCTTCAGGTAATGCTTTTTAGATGTGGAGGTCTTTTTAAGATTGTAACGTGTTGTCAAGCTTATACATTGTTCTAAGTTGTTTTTTTTTATGGGACTTTTTTAAATAGACCAACACAAGGTCACTAAGTTGAATACAAATAATATAAGGTTTTCAAAATCTCAACAATGCGACTGCACTTTGCAAAAATACATTTTATATTCAGCATTATTTATTCTAATTTCCTGGAAAAACACCCAGTACAAACAGTTGCCTTTATAAAATACCTAATTTGTTTATTTGTTTGATTCAGATGTTCCTTGAAAGCATGAGTGGTTGGTTGATAAATTTTTCGACAAAGCTTTACAAAGACCTCAGAACATAGCAGACAGGTCAAGGATAAAGTTGTAAAGGATAAAGTTGTGAAGGATAAAGTTGTGGAAAAGTTTAAAGCAGATTGTAAAGCAATATCCTAAGCTTTGACAATCTCATAGAGCCTAATCTAATCCTTCTCAAAACATAAAATGTATGGCACAATTACAAACCTATTAAGAAGTGACTTTCCATCTAACCTGACAAGATAAGCAGGGAGAACATTTATTAGAGAAGCAGGCAGGAGGCCCAACTGTTACTTAGTAGAGAAGCTACAGAGCCAGAGTTGAGAGAACTTGTACAGCAGGTCAAATCTTGGCACTCTGCAAAAGTGACTCTTAATGAAGAGTGATAGCCAAAAGAAGCTGTGTTTGCAGTTAGCCACGAGCAATGTGCATATGGAAGAATGTCCTCTAGGCAGATCACAACAAAATTGAACGTCTTTTTTTGGATACATGCAAATCTGTGTGATGAAAACCTCACACTGCCAATTGCCTCCATCCCTATGGGAAAAAAATGGTGGTGGTAGTATTATGCTGTCTTTAGCAGAAGTAGGAGATAGATACAAGAAAATTCCCTAAAAAAGCAGTTTTTGGCTACATAAGTCTGGAAACTGAGGAGGTGGTTGACATTTCAACAGGACTTATAGTAAACCTACATTCAGAGATACAATCAAGCTACATAAATCACAGGTTATTTGTGTGTTGGAATGGTCTAGTCAACGTTGAGACCTAAATTACTTTATTTAATCCATGGCTTTATCATAAAATTGGTTTTCCGATAATCCAATTTAGCCAAGTCATTTTGTACAGGCACAGGTTTTAGTAGAAATATCTCAAAAAAGACAGCTGTAATTGCACCAAAAGGTAGATCTACAAATTGTTGATTTAAATTAGTTGTGCACAGAACGCTCCACTTCTCAAATATGTATGTTTAAAAAACTTTGAAGACCATTTGCTAATTTTCTTTCACTTTATAACTATCCATTACTAAGTATCTTATTGACGAGCGGATAAATCATATTCATCTTTGTGTGACTAACATAACAATTGGAAAAAAGATCAAGGAGTATTTTTTGATGGTTGGGGTGTGATACCTTTTTCAAACATCTTTTTATGTCCAGAAAAGGAGAAATTGAGGTTAAAAATAAATGGAGAGGTGGAAAATGAGGATGTAGATTTGAGAAGTTTCATATTGCCACATGGTAGGCATTTACATAAGACACACCATGTCGGCATATTGGGGTAATATTCCCAGCACGGTGTCTCATATGAATGTGGGATGTCATTGTAGGAATATTACGGCATTTGTACTGACAAGCTTGATAGCAATATTACTGCAACACTGCTGCAACGCTGGTTTTGTGAATGTAGATCACGCCTTGCTCCAACAGAGGGTGATGTCAAGATGCAATTAAAAATGGGGATTTAATTTAGCATTTTTAAACTGCATCACCTGAGATGGCAAACTGGAGTGATGCAGAGGTCCGGGACCTTCTGGCTTTTAGTGCTGAAGATAAAATTGCCAGACAGTTCACAGGGACTGTGAAGGGGAACCACTTTTTGGAGCGGCTTGCAAAAAAAAAAAAAAAAAAAAAAAAAAAAAAAAAATAACATTCTGATTACCACAAACTCTTACGTCTCAGGGTTTATACACAGTCCCGCATGCCGACAGCCCAGACACCACCTCAATACTCCCATTTACCCCTAATGCCAGCAATAACACAGGTACTGATTCCGCCGTTGTCAGAAGTGCAGAAAGGTGACAGAGCAGGCGAAGGAGATTTAAAATGTGAATTGATCAGAGCAGAATGTTGAACATAGATTGTATTTTGAAGAGCAGGGATGACGATGGAGGTGAAGATTTCTTGCATGTGTGTTACATCCCTCCCTTTGTCTGAAGTCATGTGAGGAAGTTCCTCAAGAGTACCAGCAGCTCTTCCTGTATCAAGGTTACAGTATATTAATATTCACGGTTTACAACTGCATGGACTCACTCCAGGTCTTTCTAAACTATTTCCATCCCTCAGACATATTCAAAGCATCTCTGCTCCAGCAAGTACTGGCACACATTATACACGCACGCATGGATGTTTGTGACCCCCCCACACCACACACACACACGCACATACACACACTTCCCCGTTTCTGTCTTTTCATGTGTCGAATATAGAGCAATATTTATTTATGTGAACATATTGTTTCTCTATAGATTATCTCTAAGGACTCTTTAGAAGCACTTTGATAGCTGTGCTCTCGCTTACTGTATTAGATGACCAATACCAATTTCTGCCTGTTTGTGAAAGCAAGGTCATTTGTCTTTATTTCTGCTTTTTAATAAGATGTAAGATGCACATGCCAGAGGCCAAAATGTAGTTCTGTCATCTTTAAGTTAAAGTCACAATGTGAACATTTGAGACTGGTTTTGGTGTATCTTAAAGCAATGATGTGATGACAAGGGTGTGTAAGGTTACATGTCTCTGTGTGTTGTCCCAAACCCCTATCCTGCTTATTCACTGGGCATGTTCCATTTTGTCCTATGCTGTTAAATGTTTCATTCCATTGAAGACATGATGGGACCCCCTGGGGATGAGGCATCTGCCTACCAGACCACATGTTAAATTATACATGACAGCAAAGGGACAAAGTATGTGAATGTAAGTGTGTATGTGTGTTTAAGAGAGCATTTGTAGGTGTTAGTGAGTAAAGTGTCCAGTTTGTAGTGTGACTGTATTTGATGGATCCTCTCTACTGAGGGCTTTGTAGTGTTTGCCAAACAATTCACTTGCAATTGTTTGTATTACTTAGCAGTTATATAAAGAATGTATATCTAAATAAGGTCAAAAGTATTTTTAAAAGTATGTCAAATATGCAATTTTCATGTTCTCCCTGTACATGCATGTGTTTCCTCCAGGTACTCTGGCTTCCTCCCAAAGCCCACAAAACTTGACATATGACTTTAATTGGACTTTCTATATTGCCCTTAGCTATAAGTGGCATAGTTAATGGATGGATGGATTGATGGGTATATAGCGCCAATTCCCAACAGATGTCATCATAAGGCACTGACTATGACTATGCTACCAAAAACTAAAAACATTAGATTTAGACAATCAGCAGAAATATTGAACAATCAATGTGTTTAATTACACATTTCTTACCATGTTTATCCACCTCGCACATCCATTCGGATCGTTCTTTTCTGTATGTAATGTATATAAAATAAATGGTAGTTCATTACAAGGGTCGGTATCATTCATACACTGGGTGTGTTTTGCATTCTCCACTGTTCAATGTGGTTACTGTCATTTCCACAGCCAACCACAGCAAAATGAGTACTGGGTATATTTGAAATAATCCGCCAAAAACAGCTTTTAAGAGGCTTTAATAGGCTCTGTGTTAACGAAAACATACGTTGTTCATAGTTGAGCTGGGGGTTTGTTATGGTTCCATAAGCTGTGACCGGGGGTCCAAGCCGCATTCGTAAGCAATGCGCACTCGCAATACCAATATGTCTTATTGACTGGTACTTGTGTCCCATTGTTGTAGACAGCTATCCCTCAGCAATCCCTTGTACTGAGCAAGCATGTAGCTACAGTGGAGATGGAAAAACCATCTGCCACAATTGTCTGGGTGTTTGAGAAGACAGAGCGGAGACACAGGAACTGATTTAAGAGTACTATGTTAAAGAAAGTAAAAAGTTGATTGTAGGATAAGATGAACAGCAGGACGAACAGTCATTGCAAGTTTCATCCCCTTCCAAAAAAGCACAGCAGCTGAGCAGGATGTAGCTGCTATTGAGAGAAAAACACTGAGAATAAACAAAGTTAACAGTCAAAATAAAAGCAAATAATACAGCTGGTGAGTAGTAGAAGAGAAAAGTAGCAGAGTGAAGAAACAGTGATGAAAAGTAGTCAATCTGTAATCCAATAGTCTAAGGCCTCGTTTGTACTTCTCTGTCAGCAGGTTTGCACCCATACACAGACTCATTGACAGGGATGTTTTTCATTTAATGTTCTCCGTTTCTGTGTCAGTGTTGCAAAGCAATTCCTCACCAGGTCAGCAGCGGGTGCTGATTTTTCTATGGCAATTCTGCCTACCAATTCAGTGTGGTTTCTGGTTAACTAGAGTTTATTTTCTTTAGCTTGTGAGTGCATCCCCTCCTCAAGGAGCAATAGACAACAAAAAGTAAGTTTTCATTAAGCTGTAAAGCTTTTACACTAGAAGTGCAGTTTATTGAATTCTCCAAAAACACATGTAAACAAACACAGTAGTTATGTTTTGTTGTTTCTCCACACCTCTTCCTTTTGTTTTCAAAATCACCTGAAGAACATAGTTGATACATTGTCCTTTCAATATAAAGCATGTAGTGCCCAAACGCAGCATTGACTACTGACTATAGTGACTATAGAGCATCATTCTAGTGGAACGATCTCTAGCTGTTGTTGAGCTGACCAATCATAGGCATGCACTCTCTGTTGACAGAGATGTATAGTTAGAAAATTAGGCTCTAATCTGTCCATCCTTGCGTAGGTGAGCCCTTGCGTCAACGGATAATAGCGTTGCGTCAGTCCATTTTGACGTAGACGGAGAAGTGTAATCTAACCCAAGCCTGTAGCAGCATAACTACAGAGATAGATCAGGATGACCTAAGCCTTTGTAACCACAAGCTTTAATGAAAAGGACAGTTTTGCCTGGTATTAAATGTAGACAGGGTGTCTGCCTCACAGTCTTAAAATGGGAGCTGGTTACACAGGAGAAGAGTATGAACTAAAAGAGCTGGCTCCCATTCTACTTTTAAAAATCATAGAAACCACCAGTAAACCTGCAGTCTGAGAGCAAATGACCTGGGAGTTCACTGTAGGATCTACAAAGAGAGACTGAACTACTAAGGAAGAACAACGGGGACTATATGTTAATCCAGACCTACAGGCTAATATTTAATCCTCCATTCATTAGTAAGATTATTGAAAAAGCTGTGGTTCAACCGTTAAATAGCTTCATAACAATGACCAACCCCTTTGATATTTTTTGGTATGGTTTCCTAGTTCACCACAGGACAGAGTTTTCAAATAGCCTCTTTTCCACTAAACAGAACGGTTTGGCTTGTTTTCAAATGGTCTATTTTATTGTCTGACAGATTCAGCAGAGCGTTTCCACCGTCAGCTGGACTCTCATTCGATAGCAGGGTTGTTACGCGCCATTATGCTAGTGCAGTGGGAATCGCGATGCAATAAAACACAACAAAAATGTAAAGACAGGAGCCTGTGCTTTGTTTTTGGTTGTTTCTTTGTACAAACCTTACTGCAAACAGATATTTAAAAAGAAAAATCATATAATTATTTGGCATTTAACTTAAAAAAAACCAACTGTTTTCCCCTTTAGTCTTTTCCCAAGTATGGAAAGAAAAATTCAAGAAAAAAAACGAGAAAACACCCTTTCTATATTTATTCTGAACCAGAAGTTTTGCAGCTTAACAACCTAGAGACAGGTAAACACGCTACTTGCAGCAGACACTGGACCTGATGTGCAAACTGGACCGTGATCATTTCATTGGAACAATACTCAGGCATTGTTGTAGATATGTCAAAACAAGGACTGTCTTCAATAATTATACCCGAGCGTCTGTCATATGAACATCGAGAATCTAGAGTATTTTCTGTGAGAAATGTCAGAAAGTTTTGACCAGATGTTAGGCTGTCGACTCTGGTATTAAAAAAGGAAAACAAAAAAAGAACACTGTTTCAAGGAAAACAGTACTGGTAGATGATATCCGTCAGACTTTAATCAACATGATTCTTACTATTTCAAACAAGAATACCTGCCCAAAACAACAACAACAGATCATGTTTATTTTTATTAATTTATTCACTGAATGCTTAATAAAGTAACAACATTAACATACTTGCCGTCATTGTATTGAGAAATACATCAGAAGTGGCGTGAAGACTGTCAGATCCGCCTCTCTGCCGTCTGCTGCCGTGTGCGCTTCCGACATAGGTGGAACAGATTTTCGCACAAGACCTTGTTGGGCCCATAGACATTTGTCTATGGATGGGCCACTCTAGACATGTCCATCCCACCAGACTTGTAAAAATAACATGTGGATGCTCATCAAAGGTCACGCCGAAAGAAAAATACTTCCGGTTTCTAAAAATAAAAGTGCAACTGTTTAATTGTTTTTGAGCATTTATACTTTCATTGTACGATCAACAAAAATCCATGAAAAATGTATATAATTTTACATTTATGAATGTTGTTTTTAACCGTAGAAATAAAAAATCACCCTATTTTCCACTTTATTCTTTAATCAAAAATCATAATCTGAAAATTCCTTTCATTTTTACTTTTTTTTTTTTTTTCAAAAACGAATTTTCAATTACCAAAAGGTAACCGTACCCAACATGCTACAAAGAGATACATATTCCGTGTACAATGCGATGAGAAACAACAGCACCGGTGTTTATGTCTCATACTTGTTGCATGAGACATAAGATATCATCTAATGATACATCTCATGAGACATGAGATGCATTGATATTTATATGCCCCAATAAAAGGACTGCTGTGTGATGCCAGTAGCTCCACCCTAACCGTACCGGACCATTGGCCTATTGACAACTAAAGGGGGGCCATTAACAGACTAGTATGGGCCAGCTGTATGAGTTGCTTTTAGAATGGAAATAGACAAAAAGGCGAAGTAGACTGCACCGAGCTGCACTCTTCCACTAAGTGGAAATTAGGCTAATGACATCAGCATAAATACAGAATGTGGTTTAACCACAATGCCGCTATTTTTAGACCTCACAGCATCATTTGACACTGTTGATCATGACATTCTATTGGAACGATTGAAGAGGTGCGTCAGACTCTCTGGCAAAGTACCCAGCTTGTTTGAGTGTTACCTTAAGAACAGGAACATTTTTGTGTCAGTGGGCATTTTTGTCATCAGAAAAGATGGAAATCACATCTGGGGTGCTCCAATGCTCCATATTGGGGCCCCTCCTATTTAATATCTAACAACAATAAGATTATTTAACAAAAGCAGTACCAGCTGAACAGAAATAAAACTGAAGTGATTTGTTTTTGGACCTAAAGGGAAATGCTCAAGTGTCAGCACACAGCTTCAGTTAACAAACATAAACTACCACGCCCAAAATATAGGTGTTGTAACAGACTTAGACCTAAACCTCCAGGGTCGTGTAAAAGCAATAACAAGGTAAGCCATCTGCCACCTGAAGAACATTCTAGAATTAAAGGACAAATGGTGTAATGGGAACTTAAAAAACTAATCCGTGCAAGCATCTTTACTCGGACTGAATACTGCAATGGTGTCTTCACAGGTCTGTCCAAAAAGTCATTTAGATAGCTTCAGCTAATCCAGAATGCTTCTACACTCGTGTCCAGGAACCAGAAAGTAGAACACATCACCCCAGTTCTAAAGTCCTCCCTGTAGCTCAGAGAATAGACTTAAAAATACTCCTACTAGTTTATACATCATTGAATGGCTTACTTAATGGTTTACTCAGCACCCCTAGAATTATAACCAAACATAGAGAAGCAGCTTTGAGTTTCTATGCTCCCTTTATCTGGAACAAACTACTAGATCACTGCAAAGCTGCTGAAATATGGAGTTTATTTAAATCAAGGCTAAAAACCCATCTGCTTGAGACTGCCTTGGATAATTTTGTGTATGTGTGATATGTTTTGTGTTTTATGCTTTATTGCTTTATTGCTCATGCATAGTGTATTGAATTGCTCTGTTGAATGTGGGCGATACAAATAAAACTTTATTGCATTGCCTCTTTTAGGAACATATTGAAAAATCAGATCTCTGTATGACGGAGCTTGATTATTAAGAGCTATATACAGTATGTAAGGATGATCTTAAATTCTATTCTACATTTAAAAGGGAGGCAATGAAAAGAAAACAATGGGAATTCGGTAGCAAGTGGTGTAGCAGAAGAGTAGAGCCCAAATAGCTGGCAATGGTTTAATTTCTGACCAGAGGCATATTGCATGTCTTCCCCACTCCCTCTACCTATTTTCTAAAATACTATGAGTAAAAGCTTCACAGTTACACTATTTTCACAAAGCCTTCTAAAAAAAAGAGAGATAACACCTGATGATCTAAGTTTGTAGACAAGCACCAAAAGATTTGTATCTCTGGAATGTCTGTAATTGACAGCTTCTCTATCACATGCATTCCAAATAAAAGCAATTGAAGTTTCTGGTTGTACTAAAGCAAAATATGAAAAGTTAAAGGCACTGTTATATGAAAGAGGTGAGAGGTCATTTGAAATTACAATGTTATTGTTAAACAATCCAAAAAAACCTGTACCTAAAAAACAATTTATGACAAAAAGCATATATTTACTCAACACTACGAAATTAATAATGGATGCGGACTACCAGTAAACAGATAATGGCAAGGTAGAAGTATTCTGAGTGAAACAATGACTTAAAACAGAGATGGTAAGGCATAAAACTGTACAATTCAAGGTCAGGGAACAAATGAGAATGAACAAAGTAAGTGCATCACAAACAAACCAGGCTGTAATGTTAACCAGAGCACAGAATATTAAAGCAAGACAAAAATTAATAAGTGTACAACAGCAAAGGTATCAAAGCTAATTAAACTGTAAAAATAAAAAAATTATGAACTGAGCTTGATATTAGCAACTTGAAACCATGTACCAAAGGCTCACAGGTAATTACTTAAAAGCAGAAAAATAGAGGCTGATGAGAGTAAGGATTTCAGTTATGTGTAAGCATTGTCTGCTCTTTGAAATCGTTTATGCAAATAACTAGGGTACTTAATCAAGGGGTAAAGTCCAAGTGCTGCTTCCCGGTTTTCAAAAAAACAAACAAACAAAAAACACATATACATATAAATTCATACAGTTAAAAATCATGTAAAATGTAAGCTTCATCCTCTAAAAACTGAAATACCCCTAAAATGAACATTTTACATTTTACCATCTCGCATATTCCTGGTTAGGCATTGCCTGAACCACAGTAATCTTGTAGACCTCTCTGAGGTGATGTTAGAACCAAACAATTCTGAACAATGAAGTAAACCAACTGTAAGGTGACTAATAAATTACTGACTACAGACCTTAACTCACACCAGGCAGTTACTTTTCTTAAAGAGGAAATCACCTAAAAAGTTTGCAGTAGTAGAACTCCCCCAGCATTTGCAAACCCTGACATTGAGATGATTACATTCTTTCAAATGTTAATTCTTAACAAAGGTATGGAAGAATAATTAATGTGGTCTGGTTGTGTTTTGGCTGTGGTTACGATATCTTTTGCCATTTGGGAAAAAGTGTTCAAGTTTAAATTACTCTTAGGTCACAAAATGTGTTTTCTTTTAAATAACATACCAAGCTAATGGTAAATGTTTCTGTTAAACTAAACAAGGAATTGTTTAAAAAGAAGTAAATAGACTGATGTTTTGTAGAGAATGGATCTGTAAACATAACAATTTTTCTAAACATTTGCGTTAATAAAACAAAGCATATAAGTCCCGAAATTATCAGTTTGATTATATTCTATTTTTTTTTTGTATACAAGACAGTTTTTTTTTGCATTCCCCTTAAAATGAATTGGTCTATGGGTGATTGTTTCTTTGAAATTCTTGCTGTATTTAGTTTAACTGGGTGTGTCAATATCTACTTTCGAATAAAAGTTGCTGGTTGTTTGTGGTGCTACTTATGTTGACATTAAAATGAAAACAAAACAGATTTAATAACAGGAGGTGTACAAATGAAACCTAGGCCACAATTTGGACACCCCTGGTCTTGTGTATGGTATGACACACATTGTTTTTTAGTGAAGAGCCCTTGGCCCTCAAAACTTTAGTGACTTCTTTTCCACTGGAGCCATGTTGGTCACCTTAAGACCATCACGCGCTCAACCCTTTGGGCAACTGATATTCTACTAAAAAGAGATTTGAAGAACAACCATTTGTCTGGGGTTTGTGTAACAATGCAAAGGCCTGTTTCCACAATAAACTCTTTAAATGTCACCAATAGATTCTGTAGTTGATCAATTTTGAACGATTAGGTCTGCCAAGCCAAATTAGGGTCGAGGATGATCAGCCTTTGTGACCCAAGTTGCCCAAAGGCGCTTTTGCCCTCTTAAGTCGTTTGACTGTGTGAAATTGTGAATTCCATGAATTTTCTTATTAGCAGAAAGAGAACATATTTTACCGTCCAATTCTTCCTCACTAGCACTCCATAGGCAATTGGACCTAATGAATAGGACATTTGTCTAACCTTTGTAAGACAGGGCAGGCCCAATATAACAACTATGTCTTTCTTCTTTATGTAATAAGTCTGTTCAAGGAATTAAACTTAACAGTTAAACCATAGCTCAAGACAAACTGGTGGCACCAGAAGATAAGTTAGGTGCATCCAAGTTTTTAACCGGCAGTTTTGCAGGTTCACTTAAAAAATATAAAGGGAATATTAATTTGTAAATGATCAACAATCTAGTAAACATGAATTTAAAAGAAAGCTTACCTAATTAAAAAGTATTTAAAGCCCACAAAGAAAGCATCCCATAATATGGATTGAGCGAGTATTTTGAGATTTAAAGGCACACTCTGTGACTGATTGTTTGTTCATACAGATCTACCTGCTTACATCAGCCCTCCTATGTGCTCAGATCAGAGCACACAATTTTCAGTAATCATTTGGTGGAAGGTATGGACCCAAATCCAAAAACTGAGAGCAAGGTTGTTTATTGAAGTGCAGATGATGGTTGTGATGATGATTGTGGTCTCTAGGTAGGAACAGAGACACAGCATGACAGGGAAACACACGGTAGACATCTGTAATGATCCGTCGCTGACTGAGGGAATGTGATGGGTTTTAAGGACATGAGGTGAGTGGATGAAGATTGGAGACAGGTGTGGCCGATGATGAGGGAGTGAATGGAGCTGAGTGACGAGTAGGGATGGATATCTCATATGAAAAATAAAAGCAAATTGAGGTAAAACTAACCAAAATATATGAATAAACTTTTGGATATCAGCAGACTATATTAAATATCAGATAAATCGAATGTAATATAGACTAATCTAATGTTACAAATGACCATTTTCCAAAAGTAAACACTCAGATTTTCCAGTTCATCACAACAGGAAATGTTATGAAGATGTACGCAGCTACTTCCGCTAATAGTTAGCACTAATTTAAGTCCGAAAGCATAACTTTAACTGAGTAATTTAGTATTTTAAACGCAGCGGTATCTCACTATGAACTGTTCTGAAGGTATACGGTGAACCAACACGCATTAATCAACTTAAATACGGACCATTTAAACTCTGCATCGCACACCCCAAACTCTGCATCGCATACACCGGAGCTGATATCCGTAACGGACGGATAATTCTCACAGACAACTTATGAATTTATTGTATCACCACAAAGCTAATACGCTAATAATAATATACTCACATGTCATTTAGGATCATAAACACATGCTGCTGCACAACAATCAGCAGTTTGTCTGGTTAAGAAGGAGAGCTGATGTGTTGCGGGGCTGAATTATAAACAGGGCGCTGTTCTGGGAATGCGTTTTTCATTGCGGGAAAAAAAAAGAGAAAAATTTGTAAATTCTAGGAATTAATCAATCCGCGTTGGTTCGTTAATTTCGACAGCCCTAAGTTTTACCAGTTTTTTACACAAAGATAGCCATGTTTACCTTTTTTGGTGATATAGGGGATCACTCCTGGCTGATGGCATACCCAGAATCCATAGTATTTGACATCTCCGGGAAAATAAGAACCGAAATAAGGCATTGCAATGTGCGCTGCTTTTCGGTCTGGTTACTACTGTTTATGTCAGAACTGTTGCCATCACATCGGTACCCATCCCTAGTGACAAGTCGTAACAAATTTATCTCCATAATTAACAAATCGCAATACAGAGGGACCAGACTGAACAAGTTCTCATTGGTTTAGACAACAATGTGGGCCTGGTGTGTCTGACACAGAACGTCTCCCCATGGTTCAAAAACAGTACACTTTTTTTATTTCCTTGAATGACTGCTTTCTATGTAAGGAATCCCAGCAGATTGTGTCAAGTTATTGACGTGAGGTTGTGCATGCAGACTCCAAACACAGCAATTCCTTGGCAATCCCTCATACTGAGCAAGCATATAGCAACAGTGGAGAGGAAAAAAACTCCCTCTTTAATCAGTACAAGCGGTCATCTGCCACTACCGTCTGGGGGTTTGAGAAGACAGAGAAGAGACAAAAAAAGAACAAAAGAACTGATGTAAGAGTACTTTATATATGAAAAAAAGTAAAAAGTTGACATCAGCACATGAAGGGTGCTCGGTCACTGGGAGCTTCATCCAAACCAATGCTCCCCATCCAGCAGGGCGCTGCAGCTGAGCAGGATACCAGACCAGTTGGAGCTTCTATGGAGACAAAAAAAATGAGAAAACTGAGCGTAGTGAACATGGACCAATCAGATCTCTGCTGTAGGGGCTTTATACGTAAGGATGATGATCTTAAACTCTATTCTGGATTTAACAGGGAGCCGATAGAGCGAAGTTTAAACAGGAGAAATATTATCTCTCTTTTTAATATTCATCAGAACTCTTGCTGCAGCATTTTAGATCAACTGAAGGCTTTTAATTGCATTTTGTGAACATCCTGATAATAAGGAATTACAGTAGTCCAGCTTTAAAGTAAGAAATGCATGGACTAATTTCTCAGCATAAATCCCAGATAGGATGATTCTAATTTTAGCAATGTTCCCGAGGTGGAGGAAAGCAATCCTGGAAACTTGTTTAACATGGGATTTAAATGTCATGTCTTGGTCAAAAATTACACCGAGCTTCTTTACAATTACCAGAGGCCAATTTAATGCCATCCAGATGAAGTGATTGACTTAGGAGTTTTGTTTTTAAAGCTTCTAGTCCAAAGACAAAAACATAGGTTTTTTCTGAGTTTAAAAGTAGAAAATTCAGAGTCATCCAGGTTTTTATACATTCGAAACATGCCTATAATCTACCTAGCGGACTGGATTAATCAGGATTTATGGATGAATATAGCAGTGTATCATCAGCATAACTGTGTAAATCCATATGATGCTGTCTAATTATTTTAGCAAGTGGAAGCATATATATAGGGCTGCACGGTGGCGCAGTGGTTAGCACTGTTGCCTTGCAGCAAGAAGGTTGTGGGTTCATATCCCGGCCCAGGGCCTTTCTGCATGGAGTTTGCATGTTCTCCCCCGTGCATGCGTGGGTTCCCTCCGGGTACTCCGGCTTCCTCCCACAGTCCAAAAACATGAATGTCAGGTTAATTGATGTCACCAAATTGTGTGAGTGTGTGCATGGTTGTTTGTCCTGTTTGTCCTGCCCTGTGATGGACTGGCAACCTGTCCAGGGTGTACCCCGCCTCTCGCCCATTGACAGCTGGAGATAGGCACCAGCACCCCCTGTGACCCATTAAGGATTAAGCGGTAAAGAAAATGGATGGATGGAAGCATATATATATAGTAAAAAGAAATGGTCAAAGCACAGAACTAACCATTGAGTGTGAAGAAGATTTATCATTTACATGAACAAACTGTAATCTGTTGGACAGATATGATTTAAACCAGCCTAATACTATTCCCTTGATCCCTACAACATGTTCAAGCCTTTCTAAGAGAGTATTATGATCAGTTGTGTCAAAAGCAGCACTCATTTATAAAACTTTGCGTAGAATCCTCACTAAAACCATACTAAAACTCAGCAACTTTTTATACTTACGCCTAGTAGCTATCAGATTTGGAGTACGCACAGCTGGGTCCAAAGCAAATTAGGTGGACAGTAGGAGTGGTCCAATTAGACATAATTGGTTTCACATGCTGAAAACTGGTGTGTATATTCAGTTTGCAAAGAGTCTTGAACGAGCTCATGAAAGCATAAATTGCAGGGGTGGATTCAGAATTGAAGAAGATCTGGGCTTAGTCCAGATGAGTGATGGATTTTTTTAGCATGTACAAAAAACGTGCACAATTTTTAAAATGATACAGCATCTCACCTTTCACATTCTGAACTGGATTACTCATATAAATTAATATATTTTAATAAAGCAAAAATTAAACTATCAACAATATCAACAGCTTACAGTCATCTGCTGATTGAAGTCACCTTAGATGACAGATTTTAGGGAGCACACTTACATTCTCACATCCACTAAAACCAGAACATTTTTAACAATAGGGCTAAGTTTGACTATAACATTTATATCAGAAGTAGGTAGAAACCCTACTCAAAAAAACATTAGTAAACATTAGAACAAGAAATCTTGTATACAGACAAGAGGTCTCACTGTATCTTAAATTGTTTGTTTGTGTTTGCTTTTTAGCATTTTTGGTTAAAACATGCTTTCATCATCACGTGACTTTACTCACATGGGGCCGAGGATCCAGACACTTTACTCAAGAGTAGATCTACTTCATAATAATATTACTAAAAACTACAGTGCAGTAAAACTGTTTTCCCCTAAAAATGTACTAATATAAATGTTAGTACTTACTCCTTACTTCTAATTAATAAAAAAACATAATTTTCTTGCTGATTCTGACTGGCACTTTGGTGTTTTTCCTGCTCTGTTTTTCTTTACCCAGATTTCATCTTGTATCTCTTTACTTTCTGCTAAAGTTTATTGACTATTTACAATTCTCTCATTCTCTCTTGTTCTGTCATTGATTTGAATAACTAAATGCAATAAATAAATAAATAAAATACTTTTAATATGATAAACATCTTTTATTCAAAAAGCAACATTTGAAATCATGCCTACATAACTTGCAACTGATTCACAGACCTGCATCTTCACTCTTTTAATCACATCTGGTGCTTTTGTCATTCAGTACTTTTTGTCTAAAAAAGAGTCCTAATATTAATTTGTACATTTGTCTACTCATGCGTGAGTCACAGCCGCAGTATGCAGGCTGATGAATCACTTCTCAGGTAGGCTCAGGTAGATTGTTTGCAGTATACTGTTTGCCGCTGATGCCTCTCTGTTGGACTCCTGCACTGTACCTTATCTAGAAGAGTTTTTTTTTACTCCTCAAAAGTAAAATTAAGAATTAGGGCTTCTAAGGTTTAAGCCCAAATAGGCACCCCTTAACTCCACCCCTGAATGAAGGCATCGTGAATACAGAAATACTGTTATCAGCCCCATACTAGCCTGATATTGCGATGGATGACTATCAGAAAATAACGTACACCAAGTCAGACCACTCTAAGATAAGACTCACAAGCACTATAGAAAAACATCACATCAGCTCCTGCCATGTGGATGCAGTTCCAGGAATCCTTCACTCTACTACTTGACTTGTGTCAGCCTGATGATTGCTTAGCTGTACACTGGGTAATTATTCAGTAATGGATTGAAAATTATTTGGGTATCAAAGTAATTTTTTATAACTGAGTAATTCCCGTTGTGATTAAAAATCTCTCTGACAGGGAAGACCTGATCAAGAGTGCAGCAATATAAATACGTTAACAACATGAGAAATAAACACTGTGCTTTGTAATGATTTCACCATAAATTTAAAGTCAGGTAACAAGAGCTTTAAGCTGAAGTTTGTTATTTGTATAGTATTAATATGGATTCTGATCTGATTTTGCACAAGTCAATTCTTTGAAAACCATGGATAATGCACTTTAACTTTGCAGATATAAAGGGATCATACTAAAACTGGCCTTTTTATATAAACACATGCCAGTTCGTCTGCGTCATTTTTCCCCAGTTTGTTTCTTTCCCGTCTGTGTTAATCATCCTAGTTTGTTTCACCTGTTTCACTTTTCTGTGTCTGTCTTGTCGGATCGTTGTCGTTGTTTGTTTCCGAGTTTGCTTCATCTGCTTTCTGGGTGTTCTACTGGACCTGAATAAATATGGGCCGTAAAGGCTACAAACGCCGCTTTGCATTTGGGTCCTACATAAACCACAACCTGACACTAAATAAATAAATGTCTCCAATCAATTTTTTTTAAGAAGTAATAAATGGTGAATAGGGGGCCAGTTCTGACAATAAATTTCAGTATTGTATTGTACACACTATCCATCACTTGAAGACTGAACAGAAATATTTAACATAATTTACTAAATGTGCTCTTTAAGAAACATGGTAACCAGTTAAAAATCCTTAAAATGTTAAACTGGATATCAATTGAATTTGTTGACCAGCTCATGTCATGCTTAGCCTTTAGCCTTCAATTTGGACATTTTTTTGTCTGGGTTTATAAAAGTTGTAAGGTTGTTCTTGTTATCCATTTAATGCAAGTTAAAGTCAGTAGCATAGGGCACTGTGCAGTGCATCACAGTATCATCAACACAGAGATGATAAGATGAGTAGCAAAAATTTAATCTTATCTTATCTTTTATCTAATCTTATAATTTTAAGATTATGTAAATAGTGAAAATGTTAAAGGTCCAAGCACCTTGAGTGACCTTGTTTTTCACTTGTTTGAGGAAAACAAAATACTGACATTTATTAAAGATTTGTCCTCCATGATCATAGATGTCCATTATTTGTTATTAGGGATTTGGATTGAGGAGAGACGGCTATTCCCAGTGTTAAATCAGGTCACTTCTGGTTGTGACTTTTGGGAGCTTCATATCTACGTCAGCAACTTCCTTTAGCTGCACTGTGATACTGTCTTTTTTTCCTAACAAGGATGTATGGGATCAGCTCAGATAGCCACTTTAACCCAATTGTTATCTTCCGGATGTCATGGGCCTTATATTCGAGATGTAGGCAGATTTGCCAAAGGAGAGGATACAATGGCTGCATGATATAGTTATTTTGTGAATCATTGTTTGTTTCTAGAACCAAGAAGTTACCACACTCTGCTCACATAAGACTATTTGTATTTCTTTACTAACAACTATTTGATCTGATTTTGTAATCATTGTGACTTTTGTTCCTGAAAACAAAAGCTACACGCTGATTTGTGCTTATCTACGTATAGACTGAATTTAGTAAGTTCAGAGACACACATGTATACCTTAGAAAATACGAGATGTTCTGAGCTCACAGGAGAGAATTGCTAACTTTTCAGAAGAAAATATGGTTAATTGAAGGCATTTTGGGGCAGATAATGCCTTATTACAGGCGGCAAATCTCCTGCTCCCATTGACCCCCATTATATGGATATTAGCTGAGCGTGACTCCATACAAACTCCTGCTGAACGGCTTCATGTAGGTCCAAACTAATCTGGGTGAGTAAATTAATGTAATATTATAAATTTGCTAAAAATAGGGTCCAGATTAAAAAAAAAAAAAAAAAAAAAAAATCAACATTTTACTTTAAGTATTTTGACTGGAATGTTAAATTTCTTTTGTTAATACAATGTTGCTTGTTATTATTCCATACCAGTAACTTAGTGGTCAAAGAAACGCCAAGAGCTAACTCCTTCATCTATTGTTTTATTGCCTCAGCCTCATCAGGCAGGTAGTCATATTTATTAAATGGGACTGAGTTTTTTTGCCTATTATTATTTTTCCTGAATAACCAGGATGGTGCCCAACATGTTGTAATTTAGCCAATTTGCACGACCATAGGTCCACACATTTTAAATCAAAACAAGCTAAAATTACTTAAAAGGGCCAATTAAACAGCAACCAGTATTGCTTACATCAGGTGATGAGGCGAAATGAACACCGATTAGTTTGAAGTATATAAAATGCTATACAAAAAGAAAGTTTAGACAATGTAATTAAAAAAAACTTTCAAAACAAAATTTGTGGGTGGGTCTTTTGGAAAGTGCTGAATATAGTTAAGAACAAGGTGTCTGTTGAGACAAGAACTAGAGAGATCTTCTTTCCAACAGGCCCTAAAACAGCCTGGAGAATTTCATTATCCCCTCTCCCTCTATGATGAGGGGAAGAAAGGCGGACGTGAGAGAAAGAAAGAGAACAGAACAGAGGAGGGGAAGAAGAAAAGAAAGAGGCGTTTGATAGAGCTGTGTGGAGACCGTTTGTGAATGAGCCAGTGAAGGGCAGCCATTGTCTTGCCGCGACCTCAATTTGGTACTGTACGCTCCTCTTTTTACTGCACTGTCTCGAGCCACAATGCCTCTTTTCTCTTCTTCTCTACTCCCTCTCTCTTAAAGAAATAGGGGGATTAGGGCCCACAAAGGGGAACTGCGTGTCCAGATTGCCAACCATCATGACTCCTCGCCATGTGATGGCAAGGAGGCGAGAGATTATTTTAGATGTCCAGGATTTTGTCAGAATTTTCACTTTTTTTGTGTTCTTGTGTGCATCAATGTATACGTAAATGAAAATATCAAATCATGTCAAAATGCTTTTTTTTAAATATATAAATGAATCATGTTTTTGGAGAATCCAAGGAGGGAGGTGCAGGAGGTGAAAGACAGAAATTGGGACAAAGCGAGTGCAGCTGCACTTCCTGTTTACCAAGGCCTTGTTTGAGACAGTGGGGAAGAACAGAGGTTGCATTCATTTCTTCTTTTCTACCTCCACTGACCCCCATCCTCCTCTTTCTTTTCCTTCAGTGTTGTTTTCCCTTTAAGTCCCTGCTCTCTGTTCCCTTGTAAAATTTTCTTTTTACTCTTGTGTCTTGTGATAAACTGTGCTGAAGTTCGGAGCATGAGCGGGGTTAGGCTATGTGCAGAGGATTCCTATATAGTGTGGACTAGTCTACATAAATATGGAATCTTTCTTTCATGCAGTCTAAAAGTTTCATTCACCCATCCATTTAGTCATCTATCCTTAACTCTTTAGACTTCCAACTTGTATAATACTTCTGGGCAAATATTTCTAACCAAAGAGTCAAATTAGGGTGAAAAAGGGAAACATTTTTTTGACAGAATCAATGAACTTTTCTGGCAAATTGGTTAACTTTTTTCTGATGCAGTTCAGTTTTCAGAGAGATAGAAAAAGCCTCACCATTCATTCCTTTGCACCACCACAAGAAACAAAAAAGTCTATTAGTGAACTTAGAAGTCTGACTTTGCTCTAATGGTCGATAAACTAACTGTAACTGTACACCGAAGCACAAATTGAAGCCTTTGAGAGAGAGGGAGGATTAGAGGAAGAGAAACATTGCATCCCAGTTGTTTTTTCCACCCACCTAAACGGATCCCTCTCTGACATTTCTTTGTACAGTTGGACATCACTGAAATGCAGGAAAAGATGCACCAGATTAAAGCAATTATTTATATTTCTTCTGTAGTAATTATCATAAAGAGGGTCTGCTTTACTCCACAGTAAAGTGTATTTATGCTCCATCCATAAAAAGACCTTGTCCAACCTGGTTATATCGAACAATATTCAATGTTAAACTGTTGGAACACTCATGCGGGACCATTTTTATTTGCATCTGCAGTTAATAGCAGACAGTTGATCTATTTGCATTAATAAATTATGCTACAGCATGCATAACCCTTATGCAGGTATTCGTAGTTATGAACATATTTAGGGGCTGATTTATCAACGGTTTGCACAAACCGCACAGCATCGCAAAACCAGGCTCTGGCTGATCTATCAACACGGCGCAGAGCGCATTGCGCCTGTTAAACCCACAGCAAGACGCGCGCAATCCATTTAGTGCTTTTGCCCTTGATGAATATGCAATCTGGGCATTTCTATAAGAAGACGCAAAATATTGGGAGGAGAATAGGCAAAGAAGTAGGCGTTCCAGGTGCAGTGGGATTTACTAAACATAAACATGTTTGCCCCGGCTATTTTAGCGTCTATTTTTAGCACTTCTGAAAAGCATGTCTTTGCGCTACCACATTCAACATGACTTTATTATTGACAAACAAAAAAAATATAATTCACACACATTATAAACTAAGTAATTAACACTCAAATGGCCATAAACCTGAGAGTTATGTAAATATTTACCTGTTTTCCCCCAAAGACGCATCATAATTCACTGTGCGCTCATCATGTGTCCACCTGGTTAAGCACACATGATCCTAGTGGATCCTCATTAGTTTCTTACGTTACTTTACCTTCCTGGAGTCCTATTAATAAAATGTTGTAATCATATACAAAACCACAATAATAATTGGCATTATATATGCCATTTAAAAAGATAAAATATCAGTCTAACCCTGCAATACAATGTGTGCATGCAGCATAGAGTAGCACATGTACACTGCATGAATTACATTTATTACTGACAAACAAAAAACATAATTTACAGCATTGCCGCCTGTTGAGAATTGCTCACGCAATCTTAGTAAATCACCCCCAAATTGAGGACAACCCACACGCGAAAATTTTTAGCGCCGCACATAATTTTGTGGTCATTATCAGGAATCTTGATAAATTAGCCACTAAGACTTTAAAACAAGAAGAATCAGCAATTTTGTTTTATTTAATTTATGTGATATACCAACACAGTGGTGAATAAAGGTGAAATGGAGGCAAAACGAAAGAGTTTTCACGTTTTAACAAGCATTTCTCAAAAACGTGCATTTGCATGTTGTAGATTTCTGTACTTACACCAGAGATACCACCGGTTCTCTGATTAATATCTTTGTCAAGCAAATCATTTTAGGTAGAAATTTATGTCTTTGTGGACTTGTGGTGGTTATTTGTGTGTTCTCAAAAAAAAAAAAGAGGAAAAAAAACTATTGTAGGCCAACAAAGATCCAATGTATTTTTAATTAGATTAAATGATGGATAGTTGGACTCAATTTAGTTTACTTCTGAAGACAACTATTTACACTAGGATTTATTTTTGGGAATTAATAAATATACAAGCAGCCCTTCCTCCAAAGGGTGGACGTTAAGGAGCTCATCATCTCAGGGCAAGCTCAACGTAGAACACTGCTCCTGTGCATCGAAAGGTTGGTTAGGGCTTTTGATCAGGATGCTCCCTGGGTGCCATTCTTTAAAGGCACATCCCACCAGGACTAGTTTCAGGGGAAGGTCCAGAACTCTCTGGAGGGACTATTTGTACTGTCTGGCATGGGGACACCTTAGGATCCCCTGCAATAAGCTGGAGGATGTTTAAACCGAATAAATATGCAGATTTCAGTAGATAATTTAACAAAATTCTTAAAACCATGCATGTTTTTCTTGTGTTGGCCTGAAAATTCCCCAAAATAAAACACAAATTAGGGTAGTAACATAGCAAAAAATGAAAAAAATCAAGATTTATAAATCATTTTGCAAGGCAAAATTCTTAAAGCAACACAATCTAGATCAGCAACGGAGCTGCAGAGTCCTAGCTCAACAGCTCCGTCCGCCCAGGTCCCTTTCAGGCAGAGCAGATATTACCCCGCTGAGTTGCTGCTTGAAGCCGCTGCCTGTTCCCACCTGTGCCCCAATGTAAAATATTTTCTGTCTAAGATAAACGAATACACACTAAAATCACCTTTTTTACTTGGCCCCTGTCACCTAACCTACAGTAATCTGGTCTGTGTGATCACTGAGTTTAAACTGGACTCTAAGAAATACTGAAAGGCGTGGGAATCAAACACTGTATTCAAAAAGCTGTTTGAAGCAATTCAATAGCAGAAGCCGTTTTTTTCCAGATTTTAATGGACATTTTGTAAATCTGCCCAATACCGGACATTGATTCAGGAAAGGGGGGGTGGGTGGGCTCATATCGCCCAGCACTACCTTATTTTATGTCTGCTGGTTTTGACAATGAGGATATGATAAATGAAGACTCTTATGGCCCTGTTGAATATAATCACACGACGATACATTATATTTTCGTGGACTGTGGACAGCGGCAAAGAAATACCTGTGTTCTGAAAATATAATTTAATTCTGTTATTTAAATTTCAGTAACATTTCCTTTTCCTCAGACGTTCCTCATAAATGCAAGACCTTCCATCTTGCATACTACATAGTTATCTACAGTGCACTTTTGTGTGATTGATTTGTGTGAATCCACACTATATACACAGATTCTTAGAGAGGAGAGAACTTTTGTAGCAAGTGAGGACCCATCCCTTGAACTGAAGTAAACTGGCTATTTCTTGGCAAGTATCCTCGCTCAAGTGTCCTTGAGGAAGACATACAACCGCTGTCCACTGCAACAGTGCTGCTCTTCTGCTGACCCTTTTCTTTGACCTCACAGTTGAAGAGAATAACCAGGGTTGCACTTGTTGGCCTTTTTTAACTTGCTCAATTGATCACCCAATGGAAATAAGCTAGCAGTTCAACATAGGGGTTCCAATGTGTGGAGTCAGCTTTGGTGCGGCTCTCTGAAAAAAATGGGTTTGTGTGATTTATACATTTTTTTGTCTTTGTGTGTAGGGGTGGACAAGACCAAGCCACCGAAACTCAATTTTACTTTTACATAGGAAAAGAACTTCACTTAAATAATACATTGCACTTTGAGTCCTAATCCCTGTACGAAACACATTAAGGTACAGTTTAAAGCAGGTTTTTTGTATTCCAATTTATTTATTTTAACAGAAGCTAAGAAATTACTATTTAAATAAGTTTTGAAAGGTATTTGACAAGAACGTCATGGTAACAAGTCTATTTAACGCAGAAAAATAGAAGCTCTGAATGAATAAATAAGTACATACAAGACATTTGAGATTGTGTTCCTAATTGTGGTGGTGCTCAGCTGCAACTAAATAGACTGAATTGTCTGAGAAGAATGAAAAATTAAACATCTTCAAAAGATTTACCTTCAAATTTGTTAACAATTTCCTTTCAGGCTAAATGTTGTTGAATTCCCTCACACTTCTTTGGACTTTCAATTATAATTCATTGTGGTTAGGCATGTAAATATGCCATCCTTGATGATGTCCTTTGTAGTGTGGCCTTCTTTTGCTAAAAAACACACTCTCTTTGAGTTTCCTCTTTATGTAATGAAGATTGAAGATTAAACAACAGGAGGGAGCCATTATATTTGTTGGGGAATTAAAGCGCCATCAATCTCACTTAATCATCCTTCTAATACCTCCTCAGACGACAGTACAAAGCTGTTTTGCAGCTCAAGGTTAACATGCTTTGTTTTGTTAAAAGCAAAAATATGCAGGAAGATGAGAAATACACATCCAGAACAGATTCACAAAGCACAGTTTGGATTCAGCAGAACTGGACTCTGAAAATAAAAAGCTGTGTTGTGTCGGTGGGAGGGCAGGGCTGGGAGGTTGATGTAGACAGAAATGACAGCTATTGTTTGGTCTGTAATTATCTCTGTCTGCTTATTTGCCCGCTCATTTCCTGTAGAGACAGAGAAGGGGACAGAGGGGTTTACTGGTGTTTTGCTGCTGCTGCCTTCTAACAGGTGGCATGGGTTGTGCTTACAGGCCAACATGGTTGCTCTTATGCTGTGTTACTTTGTTTAGGCTTTAGCCAATGAACAAAGCTCTCCGTATAATCAATTCTTTTCACATTTTGTCACAGCACAATTACAAACGTAGAGCATTTAATTGGGATTCAACGGGATATACCAACACAAAGTAGCGCATGATTATGAAATGCATAGTTATACATATTTCAATTAAAACAAAAGTGTTAATGAAATGTCCTAATTGCAACTATAACACGACATGACCTTTTGAATAGGCTGACAGGCCAGGCAAAAAGTCTAAATAACCACATTTTGTCAATCAGTCTATTTGTAATATCCACAATCCATGTAGGAGACACAGCAAATGTGTAAGAAGGTGCTTTGGTCCGATGAGACATAAATTGAAGATTAACACAACTTCCTCACCTTGAACAATGGTGTACTATCATGCTGTTGGGATGGTATTCTATGAGAAAAAATGTTTGAAGTTGGGAAAGACTTGGCAAATGTTTACCTTCAATCAGGACACCAACTTCTAACATTTAATCAGAGTTACAATGGAATGGTTTAAATCCTATTCATGTTTCAGAATGTTCTAAATCCTGTAGAAGGACTGAAGTTGATGTTCACTATTAATGTTCATTCTGGACTGCCTGAACTGAAGCTATTTTCTGAATAATGAGTGAGTGGAAAAATTTATATTCAGTGGATTTGAAAAGCTGGTACCGTCCTTAAAAGATGTTTTGATATGTGTGCTGCAGCTGTTACAGGTATGTGCGCCTCTGGTTTGGTCTATCACATAAAACACAGTGATAAAAAAAATATGAATTTGTTTCCAGTTAAAAAAAACAACAAATTTTTTTGAATCTGATTACTTTTGCATGAAAATGTAGGAATTCAAGTGTGTTCTTATTAAACTGTGCATTAATGAAATCCAAAATGAATTTTAGGACTATAAAATAGATAATGGGTGAAGCTTGAGTCGTAAAGATCTATCCAGTGTGTAAATAAAGTCCATATACATTTTTTTTTCTTTTCAAAAGCAACTTTTTTGGGGCACAGCTGACATGATTTTACATCTAAACTTGTTTATAATACAAATTATTGTGTGAAAAGTAACACGCCTGTGATGGTGTTAAGATCTTTCCTTTTCTTCACATTATGTTAAACATCTACCAGAGCTTTCTGAGTTTGAATGCCAGCTTTGGCAACTGTCATAAACTTAGGAGATATGTTCTCAGTTTTCCACAGATGGTATTTACTTCAGCACTTGATGGACACCTGTTGAGAAACACTGATACAAATAGCTGAGCATGGAAGGTTAGAGTCAGACACATGACAATCAACTTTGATGGTGCCCACGCTTGCTGGAAATGTTCTGACAGAAACCTGTGATTCTCAACCTAAAGACCCACTTTTACTCCACAGAGGGAGAGCGTGTATCCACAGAAATCTTCTGTAAAGCCAGACAAAAGAAGTTACTGAACACAGATGGGGATCGAATACTCCAGCCAACTACCATTGATTCAGTGTTCGAAGGGGAACAGGACAGAGGCCATGTGGGCAGAAACAGATTCTTTTTGGGCTCAGTTCATCTTCATTGACCAAACTCTGGGTTTTTTTAGGCTCACCGATTGTGCCTATATATTTTCACATAAACCCCAAAATGTGGGTTTAACAGAAGTGTATCATTTTACATCAAATAAAGTAATCCAATCTTCTTGAGCTCTGTATGAGTTGCAGTCTATTGCACAATGAGACTTACTAGTTTAATAATAATATGCATTGGGCCTCTTGTTGTAACGGGCAAGCAGCCTTGTTCTGGACAAGCTGCACCTTTAATCAGTCTGACTCTGGATTACGCTTGCATGGAGCAGAAGTAGTGCATGTACCCCACACGCATTAATTTAGTAATGACAAATGAAACATACAATTCACAGACATTCTAGCCTGATATTTGCCATTGACTTGACCCACATTTCCCAACTATGATAAATCGACTACGCCTATTCCCTTTCTCTGGCTGTAGCGCAGTGCAGTGGGGCAGAAAGGCTGGTACACACAGCAGCAGATACAAAGTCCTAATGAATCCTGCTCCTTGTGCCTGTTATGAATTGTTCACGCACTTTTGGTAGATCACTCCTAAATGAAGGACTACCCACTATTGCAAAATGTTTATGGCTCATACAATTTTGCGCCCTTTACTTGGGATTTTGATAAATCAGACTGGTTGTATAACAAAAATATTGATACCCGTTGAAGTTTTCCTTTTTTCTCATGTTCCAGACACAAACTCCATTATTTGGACTTTATGCAAAAGACTATCTTAAAGTAGAAGGAAAAGCAAGTTAATTCTCCTATTTGGGGATCTTTTCTTAAATACTCTAAAGACAAGACATCTTAGGAAGCTGAAATAGCTAGGCACAATACTATCAGCTGGTGTTTGCAAAACAGCCAATTCAGGAGCAATATTCATTTTCCTTGACACTGATTGGTGGTAGCCCCAGTAATAGGTTTAGGAAGACTTTAGACTTAAGTTTCTGTGGTAGTCTTAAAATGGTGTCCAGTGTTTACATTATTGCCTATTAAACTATGTTGGTGATTGAATAATTAAAATAGGCACTTATATGCATTGTAAGATGGGTGTTCAAGTATTTTATGGATTTTTGCCATTCGGGGCTGCTGTGGTCCTAATTTCCACAAATACTGGTGGCCTACTGTGTTGTTATAAAACCTGTTTTCACATTAAGATCTAACAGATGTGTCATTATTTGCATTCGTCTTACTTCAGTTAAGTCTTTGTAGAATCAGCTTTTGTTACAGGTACACCTGCAAGTCTAATATGTTTATGTCTCAATTAGCTTTGCTGGTCTATAGAATACATATTTTTTCCATTCTTCATTGCAAACTGGATCAAACTCAGTCTGAGTAGATGGAGTCTGAAAATGAAGGGCAGTTTTTCAAGTCTTGCCCTCAGAGTCTGATTTGGATTTAGGTCTGAACTTTGACTGGGCCATTCTAACTAAGTATTATTCTTAACTAAACTATTCTATTGCCTGGCTATATGTTTAGTGTCATAGCACAAACCACTGCAGTCTCTAGTGTTTAATGCCAGGTTTTCTTTACAGATTGTATTGTATTTAGAACCACTCATTTTTCTATTAACGTTGACCATCGTTCTAATCCCTGAAGAAATATATTTTAACAGTATATTGCTAGCACCATACATTTTCATAGTAGGGATGGCGTTCTCATAGCAATGGGCAGTTTTTTTTTCACCCAAAATATTATCCCATTGGATCAGAGCCTTTTTTATTCATGATTGTGTTGGTATATCATCTTAATTCACTTAAATTATTATTTTATATGTTAAGGCTTTTGGTATCATATAAAAAAATTGAAACATTTCTTATAAGTATATATATTATATAGTTTGTAATGATCTTGTACAGGTTGTACTGTATCTGTAAATTCCTTGTATGCGTCATACTTGTATGTGTCATACTTGGCCATTAAAGCTGATTCTGATTCTGATTCTGATAAATCATATTTTTTCAAAATAATATGCAAGTGGTTGACAAACCATGTATGGATCACTGGTGCAACACTGTGGTTGCTATAGATAGATAGATAGATAGATATCTTTATTACAGACTCAGGGTCCAAGGCAGACAAACAAGAACAACAAAAACAACAACAGTAACAATAAAAAGCTAAGAAGTCACTTTAAAAAAAGGCAACTTTACCAGTGCGTCCATAGACCAGACTGGTAGCGAATAGCACTGTAACTGATATTAATAAGTGACACAATCACTCGATTCTCAGAGATGTTGAGTCTGCAGATGAAACTGTACATACATTTCCGCAATGTGGCTTGCAACGTATTAACTCCAGCTGTAACAAACATCTCACTCGCACTAGCCCATCTTGGCCTCCTAAGAAGCACATGAAAAGCATCATTGTAGGCCACCTGCAACCTTTGCATTGTACTTTTTTATAGTTTAACCAAAGGTGAGCTGTGTATAGCGGTGTACAGTATGATCTGAACAACGCTATTTTCACTTCATCCGTACAAAATTTAAATTTGCGTGCCAGTGTGTTCGCCTGAGCATACAATGTCCTGCATTGTCTCCCCATGTCATCATCATCCATCAGGTCGTCAGTTAAAATATGCCCAAGGTATTTTGTTTTGTTAGTCACATTCAGCATCATATTAGACAAATAAAAGTCTGGGAAGTTTGCATTTTTATCCTCCTTAGTTCTACAGATCATTATAACACTCTTTGCTGGGTTATACTTAATATCTTGCTCCAGACCATAGTGCGCACAGATATTAAGCAGCTGTTGGAGCCCAGCTGTACTCGGGCTGAAAACCACTAAATCATCCGCATACATTAGATGATTCAGCACAACATTTCCAGCAATACATCCAGTTTTACAAGCATTTAGTCTCTTTGAAAGATCATCCAAATACATATTGAAAAGAGTAGGGGATAATATCCCCCCCTGTCTGACCCCATTGCCAACCTTAAATGGAGCACACATACTGTTCCCCCATTTGACATACATCTCTTGGTGAGCATACCAATAGCTAAATATCCGTACAAGAAATTTGGGTACACCCCTCTGAGTTAATTTAAAAAATAACTTGCCATGATTAACCCTGTCAAAAGCTTTGGAGGCATCTAAAAAACATGTAAAAACAGAAGAATTTTGTTTCTTGTATTTATCAATAACCTCTTTAAGAGCATATATACACATATCTGTGCCCAGCTTTGCTTTAAAACCAAACTGATTGTCTGCAGAAGAGACAAATTTTGAGATCCTGTCCAGCAGGATTAACTCAACAATTTTAGAAGCAATACTGGCCAGTGCGATTGGGCGATAATTGTCAGAGCTGCCAATATTCCCTGCTTTGTTCTTAATGACAGGGACTAACAAAACAGTTAGCATGTGGTCAGGTAAAAACCCATGTACAAAACATGCTCTGAAGCAAATAGAGAGTAGAGGAGCTAACCTTGAACTTGCAAACTTTAAGTGCTCAGCAGTAACACCATCCAACCCTGCAGTTTTATTATTTGAAAGCCTGGAAATGGCATTAACAACTTCATGACACAAAATAGCATCTACACTGTCAACATCATTTCCACCGAATTTGTAGGAGTCACTCTGGACACAGTTAAAAACCCTATTGTAATGATTCCGCCACAAATCCAGAATATTATCTGTGCCAGAGATGCCATCAACAACACATGGCAGAGATACTTTTGCTTTCATATCCCTAACTTCTTTCCAGAATTCATACATATTTTTACATTGCAATTTTCTGGCTATTGAGTCAGCCTTCATAGCCTGCTCATTTTTTACAATGTAACGCAGAGCATATTTGAAACGGGGTATTAGTGACCTTTTTGTTTTCAAAAACTGGCCCATTTCTTCGTCTCCCTGCCAGTATCCACTCCATGGACGCCTCACGTGCCTTGGCATGAAATTCAGCCACATGGGCATTCCATCCAGGTTTACCCTTTTTCTTAGTTTTAGGTCTATATATAGATAAACTTGCATCAATCAGTGCTTTAATGATGCCATCATACATGGAAGAAATGGCTGAAATATGCTCAGAATCCCTGCACTCACTATCTCCACACATGACTGCTTCTCTAGGCATGTATATATTGCATAATAGGTCATCTGTGTTCACACCATAGGTCATAATTTCTTCTTGTGTGAGAGAGTACCAGTCCACATGAGAAGTACTTTCATTATCATGATTTTCCGTCATGGGTAACTTTAGAACAAGTATTTCCATCCCAAAAGGTACATGATCAGATGTTGATAGCTCATAAAATATTTTCATGTCTGTCAGAGAAGTATGCGCATCTACTGTAGACACACAGTGATCCAACCAGGAGGTTGTATGCCACGCTTCACTTATATAGGTAAAACTGTCCGCAGGTAATAGGACCTTAGTTGATAGAATTAACCCATTATCATCACAAAAACATCCCAAATGATTAGCAAATATTGACTTTTCATCAGCAATATCAGAGTTCATATCACCAATAACTAACACATTGGAAGACCCTTGGCCCTGGATAAATGAGCTTATGAACACATTCCTTGCCTTCTTGTGTAATCTGTATTGCAATGCACCAATCCACTTCCAGTCTGATGACATTTACACACCAGTCAAGTTTTGTATTCCATAAGATTGCTACTCCTCCTGGAATGCGCCCACGTATTATTCCATCACCAATATCCACGCTGGACTCCCCCACTCCATGAAAGTTTTCATTTAACGAATTTAATCCTTCAAGATCCTGCTTTGACAGAAAAGTCTCTTGTAGACACAGCACGTCACACTGCCCCAACAAGTGGTCTACAACTAGCCGCCGTGCTTTATCCTCTGAGCTCTGGCCCAAGCGCAGACCTCGACAGTTGTATGACAGAACTTTTACACCCATGATTTATGACATCAGGCTTCAGTACTACGGGCCCCTGGAGCCCCAGTTGCCTGCGCAGCAGACGCAGCACCCTCATTCGAACCAGCAACACCAGCCCTGATGCGCGGCTCATAGTAGCGCCTTACATAAGCACCCACAGGCCATATCACTGGATTGTACATCTCAGCTACATCATTGCACTCAGCAGTCACTTTAAAGGATGAATATCTGCTATTGGCCGTAGCTATTTTTTGACACGTAACCTCCCGATCAAGCTGAATCCGAAGATAGTCAGTTAATGTCTTTACGTCTAGATCAGGAGCAAACCTAGAAGGGAAAACACTTACCATTTTCGTTGACACAGTCTTAATGTGGTGGCCATCAGCTCCAGTACCCACAATAGCCAAACTTTTACCTGACCTCGTCTTCAATCCAGGTGTGGAGGTGAAACGAGTTCTCATTTTTCCATTAGCCTGTAGCTTCCCTTTCTTGACAACAGTCGACCATTTTGGAGATCCCGACAGCTGTGTTGCTTTTGCAGCATTCGCCTGACCTTCGCCATCACTGACTACAGCATGTGACCGATTGCACAGGCCCTCTCTTCCCTCATCACGAGTAGCAGTGTCCCCAGTAGCCTCCTCCTCGGTTACCGGCATATCCATGGCCTTCGTTTCCAGGCCGCCGCTTCCGCACTGATTCACAGGTGTAGGTCCAGCCGCATCACGCTTACCATTCAGCACCGCTTCCTCGGCGCACGGCCGGCTGTCCACACAGCAGTCGGTTGCTATAGATTTAGAGGATAGATTTTAAAAATGTATAAATATTTGCACATAATTTTTAAGTACCATAATTTCTGGCCTATAATTGCACCGGATTATAAACCACAACAGCTTATTTCCGGGAAAAAAACACAAAAGTGTACCAATACAAGCTGTACCTGAATAAAAGCTGCAGGTTTTCTAATGTTTAATTACCATATTTAAGGGTTCATGCAGAGGGGATTGTAGGGAAAGTGATTGGTGTTTGGGGAAGCTTCAATTTTATTAACATTTCAACACGGTAAAAAGACCTCGGCCACCATGTCTCTGTGTGTTCAGCCATTCTTGAAAAATAATCGTCTGCTTTTATTACCTCTGAATTTTTTCCCCCTCTGCATTGAGAGAGTTCTTCAAGCTGGTGTCGCCAACGTCTCAACCTTGATTCATTGATGCCAACGGTAGATGAAGCTGCTCTATTTCCTTCTTTAAAAGCCAGATCAACTACCTTCAACTTAAAAGGGGCATCATATCTATTTCTTTTTTGTTTTCCAGAATTAGGGTTTGTCCATGAAAACTGTTTTTTGGCAAACTTCTCACACTCGCAGTGTCTGTCTGTTCAACTTTCGCTGTCATTGTTTGTGCAAACTTCCTCCTCTCTCTCTTTTCCGGTCTTAAAGGCACAGTATCCTTTGGTGAAGGATGTAACCTGTACAGTCCATTGATCGAGGAGGTCCTCTAGTGGCCGTTAGCTGTAAAAACTCATAAACCGCACCGTATTATGAGCCGCATGGTTCAAAAGACGGGGAAAAAAGTAGCAGCCTATAGTCCGGAAAATATGATTCTTTTAAAACTATAAGTTCAATTTTTATAAGTTATGAGATGGTAGTTTTGAAGTTTTATGCATTGTTTTAGTTGTTTTTCTAACATAGATTTTCAATAGTTTCTCTGCCTTTCATTTTGTCTTTAATTATAACTTTTTCAAATTATTTATACAGTTCTAAATTATTTTTTTATTTCTTTTATTTGGGGAATTCACTCAAATCATTAATCATTGGCCTAACTATGCTAAGTGTAAACACACACTAAAATTCCTGAGGGGGACAAACACCATGTCTGAAACATTGATCTAATATACTTTAGGTGTGGTTCTGTCCTTGCGCTAAAACTGAAAGCCTCGGATGACCCAAGATCTTGTTTGTGTGATTGCTTATGCAAGGCTAATTATACACATCTGACCAGGAACACGTGATAATGGGAAGAATTGGCATTGAATTTCCCCAATAAAGTCTTGTATTAAGAAAGACAAACAGGCTTTTCTATTCTGTTTATTAGGTTTCTATTTTTTAGTCTGTGTCTTCTGGAGGAAACATTTTGCAAAGAGGGAATGATGGAGGATGGATCTGTTGCAAGGGCCCATCTAGTTTGGTGCTCACACACACATCACATATTCCACACAGTGAATGCCATATAGATATTTGAGGACTTGCTTATTGTTTTTTATTCAGTCTAAATGTGTTGTAACTAACTTGCATAAATACTTAGATTTAACCAGGTCAAGAGTATCATAAACGGGATTTGGAAAAAAGCTTTTCAATTCAGTAGATGAATAAGAGTGATACTCTCAAGGATGCTGTCAGTGGACCCTTTGCTTTATGCAACCCTGACACAGACCTAACTTTTACATCTAAACTCATCTAAGGAGGACATTTTAAACATATTTTGTATGCGGATGGGCTGTATATGACTTTTTATGTATCTTGTGACTGTATTTTATTGTAGGCTATTGTCTCGTTTTAACTTGTGAAGCACTTTGTGACCTTTTTGTCTGTGAAAGGTGCCATACAAATAAAGGTTACTTACTCTACGGAGGACATACATGGAAATATATGAGATAGACTGGCTCATACACAAACAGGCAGAAACAGTAACCAGCATGCCGATAGTCATCTCTCTTTCTGCTTCTCTCTGGGAGTCCGGTGAGACCTGGCCTAATTGAGCCGGCCTCAGGAAGCCCATCATTAGCCCCGCTGCTCCGGTCACACATGGCCACCAGATGTGGGTCCAGCCACAATGGAACGCAGAGTGCCACTCTTTCCCTCCGTTTTCCTCTTTCAGTCTCAGACTCTCTCAGTCCATCTGTCTCTCTGTGACTGCTCAGCCTAATAAACTGCCCTTTGTCTTCATCTGACCATTGTACGTTAAAGTCCACCACTGACTTCCATATGAGAAGGCCTGAATGTGATGCTTTGTGCTGACAATAGACAGAAATAGGAGAGGCAGAACAGAGAGGAAGCATGACATGGTGAGAGGGATGGGGGAGCAGAGGGTAACTAGAGAGGTTCTCAATGAACTCTCTGGAATTTTTATGACTTTTTCTTCTTTATGCTGCTTAACAATACGGTGTTATTGTGGTACAACAAACTGTACATTATAGATTTCCTGTATCATTCTATAGATAACTGGAAAACTATATTTACCCATTGTTTAGCTTTGGAAATCATTTTTATCAACGTTATTATTAACCTACCTCGACATCCGGATAACGTATTGCCATTATTTAATTTCCTATAAACAATTAGAACTTGTGTTGCTTTCTTTCGATCCATTCAAGTCAGTCCAATCATGTAGAAACAAACCAAGTCAAGTACATGTATTTCAACTGATACTAGTTGCCCAACAATGCAGTTAAATTTAGTTAATTATTGAAATTGGTTAAAACGTACTATCTAAGAAAACCCATCAGATTTTATTATGTCACTGACACACAGCAATCCCTCCTCCTGGATGACCATGTAGCGAGAGACAATCTTAAACATTAATTGTTTATAGACATCTGGTTATAGTTTTTTTGTTGGCTGGCAGGGCTGCACGGTGGTGCAGTGGTTAGCACTGTTGCCTTGCAGCAAGAAGGTTGTGGGTTCGTATCCCGGCCCAGGGTCTTTCTGCATGGAGTTTGCATGTTCTCCCCGTGCATGTGTGGGTTCCCTCCAGGTACTCTGGCTTCCTTCCTCCCACATTCCAAAAACATGACTGTCAGGTTAATTGATCACTGTAAATTGTCCTTAGGTGTGAGTGTGTGCATGGTTGTTTGTCCTGTTTGTCCTGCCCTGTGATGGACTGGCGACCTGTCCAGGGTGTACCCCGCCTCTCGCCCGTTGACAGCTGGAGATAGGCACCAGCACCCCCGTGACCCATAAAGGATTAAGCGGTTAAGAAAATGGATGGATGGATGGATGTTGGCTGGCATATCCTTAACTGTGTTTACACGAGGACGTAAGAAAAAGAGGACTTCAGGTCCTGTCCAAATTTACTCAGGACACAGATATTGACAGATGTCTAATTCTATCAACCACATTTAGGCACGAAAATACATCTTTGTGTTTATTTATTTTCAGTTTACAACTATAACTGGATATTATTCAAAATGAAATTGTTATTGTGTAATACCCATTTTTGGAAAAATTATAAGCAGTCTAGTGATACATAGGCTACTAAGTAAATAATAAAAACAATGCTAGGTTTATTAGCATTTCCAAGATGAAACCGTAGATATTGTTTTATTTTTGGGGGGCAGATCACAACATAACTTTGTAACTGTGTAAAATAGTAAAATATTTTATTTCAGATTTATCAAATGCCAAAAAAGGGTTGAAAATGTTTACCTTCGATGCTTTTGGAAAGTTCATTTGAGGAGAATCCTCATTTTATACGGGCCAGAGATACATTCAGTACTTTGTAATACAATCCAGGCAGCATTAAATAGTTAACAATCAAAATCATTGCAAAGACACCCTGATTCAATAACAGTCATTACAAAGTGAAACTCAGACAAAGGGATCAATCGTTAGTTCAAAGCTTTTTTCCAGCATAATCCAGATATATGGCTAACATGAGAGAATTTTATTTAAAAATCAAAACAAATAGAGCCGTTATAAAGAGTTTATGTTTTGCATAAGATTACCCAGTTAAATTTGAATTATTCAAACTATGTGAGTTTGAACTAGAGATCATCAAAGTGCAGTCCATCATCAGAAAAGTATATAGCTAGCTTAAATTCAATACGACAGGAGGCTAGAATTTTCCGCTGAAAGTTAGTCACCAGATTCTTGCAGTACTTACAGGTTGCTTGTCTGGAACTCTGCCACCATTTTTTTAACTAGCTAAAAGTAGTGAGGGTCTCTTTAGTCCATCTGTAACTGGAAGATGTTGGCTAAAGGTTTTCTTATTGCCACAAAAGAGTTCAACTCCATAAGTATTTCCTTTCTCACTTCAACATTTGAGCCCTACTACATTTACACTACTTCAAACGTAAAGGCCTCTCTTTCAGTAGGACTCATAAAATAGTAAAAAGTCATTAGGTCAAGTCAGATGCTAATAGCACAATGGATTTTGGTTCGACAGACTTCACTTTAAGAAATATCAAGCTATTATAATATCACTAAGGCTGGGTATCGTTAAGGATTTATCGATAATACTACTCTTAACGGTACTCCTTATCGATCTGGTACTTTATCAGTATCCTTATCGGACTAAAACAAAAGGGGAAAATAAGAAATAATGAGCTAAAATTATTTTATTTATAACAATTGGAACAGCAAAGCACAGAAAATAACAAAAAATAAAAAGTACGAAATGAATAGCTTAATAAAAACACTATATTAGCCAGTGCTTCTCAAATATTTTCTGCCATGCTCCCCTAGGGAACAGAAATGTTTTTTTGTTTTTCTACTCCTTTTAAGATTCCAGTGAAATAAATGCACAACATTTATTTCAGTGTTTTATGTTTAGCACTGTTCCAGCAGCGTTCTGTGTGTGTTTTTTTGCCTGACAGAGCTTGTTTCTTCTCCTTGTTTCTATTGGGTCCATTTACTATCACTGGTCATCACTCTTTATAGAAGGATTGTTCTCCCGATTCATAAACATCTCTGATCCTCACGCTAAGCGTCAAGTTTTTGGGGGTTTTTTCGGGTGTGTTTTAGTTTTCTTGCGTGGTCTGGCAGGTTGTAATTCTGCCTACATACAGAGAAGGACCAAAAGCCCTCCTTACAGGAGCGATAGCCACCAGATCACCACAGTAACAGCGTTTAATAGTGTAGTCAATTTTTGTTCTTAAATTCCGCAAATCCATTTCTCTTTCCCATAATTTTGGATCTTTTTGTTAACTCTGCCATCGTAACTGGTGAGCGGAACTTGTTGTGAGAGCACGAAGCGAAAACCTTAGAGCAGCAGTCCCTCCTCCCACCTTCAGTTCCCGCGGCGTGTGTGCTTGTTAAGGAGGAGCGGACTGCCAATAAAGTGTTTGGCTTGTGTTTTTATCTCCCGCAAAAGATGGATATGAGTTTAATTTTACCGTTAAGAGGACTGATAAGGCTGAAGCTTATCGGTCAAGGTGGACCGTCAGAATCATGGTGGCTAACTGTAGCTAATAGCTTGCTCCGTAGTCTGCTTGCGGAGCTCTTCACAGCCTGGGAATAACGTAAAGACTTCAGTCATTTGGTGTTTCTGAACTCCACTATCAGTTGCCTCTGCAGTTCTTATTCGGTTTTGGATGTTAATCTGCAATTATTGGGCAAAGATGGCTTGCTGTGGTTTTGATTACAGTAACAGACAGTCCAACAAGTTTATGCTTTCGGGGGAGGCTTCATACCGGCTGAAGCTTAACGAGCTTGTGGGGGTCTCTGTCAGGTGGCAGAGAGGAATGCTGTTCTGGTCGGAGCTTTTATCTCTTTCTACACGTGAGTTGGAGCAGGCGATCGGTTGGGTAGCAGCAGAGCAGCAACGCGGCAGGACTGGGACGCCGCGGCATTATATTGATCAGGTTTCTTTACTCGAGATGTTTCTGCGTCTAAAGGATCGTTGTTGAAAAACGGGGTAAAAGTCTCTCAACCGCGGTCTTCTGGCTGAAACTGGCTGCAGCCTACGTTAGCTTCAGTTAGCTCCCGACTAGCTTCTGACTAGCTTGTACCTACGTCGGCTCGGAGCGTTAACCCTCCGCCCCCAGTCTCACAGCGCCACTCTCAGCTCCACCTCTTTGCCAATTTTTGGAGTTTCTGAGAGTGACGAGGTGAGTGACGCGGACAAGATGGCGGCGGTGGGAACCACCCAACTGGCCTCATTTTTGCTATTCAGAAACCTATGGGGGACGTACTGGAAGGTTAGTCCATTGTTTTATACAGTCTATAGAGACAATGCAGAAATGTCTGTGGTCCAATAACCATCAACTCAGTGTTGTTGGAATTTAGCTGTAGGGAATTGTTTGACAGCCAACCCCTGACTGCAAATAGAACTGTCGCAATTATGGTCATATCACTACTTTGTCCAATAACTAACAGGACGTAAAGTTGCAGATCGTCTACATAGGAATGAAAAGCTACATTAAAAGATCGTAAAAGTTGACCAAGAGGCAACAGATAAACTGTAAAAAGCTTGGCCCAAGTACAGAGCCCTGAGGGACCCCTTGCCTCATGATACAGGTTGTAGGGGGATCATTTTTAAAACTAACACTCTGGGATCTATCAGACAAGAAAGATGTCATCCATGACAGGACCTTACCCTCAATTCTGAAATAGTGCTCAAACCTATCCAGCAGAGTGTCGTGATCAACTGTATCAAAGACACCACTTAAATCTAAAGATAGCAATGCAGAGGTCTGATCATTGTCGCCGTTCACCAAAATATCATTTACCACTTTGACTAAGGCAGTTTCTGTAGAGTGGTGAGACCTAAAAGCCAACTGAAAGGGCTCAAACAAATTATTCCGGGACAAGTATTCAGTAAGAAATTAATACTTTCTTTGGAACCTTAAAAACCATTTTATATAAATTGTATCAAAAATATATTTATAATAATTCATCAAAATATGTCTAGAAACATTGCTGGTAAAACAGAATAAATGAAAAAAGGATTTTGTGTGACAAAAAAGTACATACAAACTACATCATTAGGCTCTACATCCTGCATATTCCTGATACGTAAATAAATCCAAGTAATAGGGCATGAAGTTTCTCATGGATTATTATTTTAATGAATTCTATCGCTTATGTCTTTCCCTTTGGGCTGTAGTTAACCCAAAGACCCACAGAGCAACCATTCAGACTTGTTTTTGGTGAAAATTTAGATGGTTTTTAAAAAACATAAAATGTTGTATGGCTTGAGTGTTTTCTGTTACAATTATTTTAAAGACATTGTGACTTCAGAATAGAAATTTACCATTGGTTACTTTTGCTCAGCTGAAATGTGGCATTCCAGGAGCCAGCGCATGTTCAAGATAGTTGGGTTTTTCAATTTTTTTGTTCAAAATTACAATAGTTTATTTATTCATTTATTTTTTGCAAGAAAAAATATACCCCAAATGGTTTGGCAACCATTTGGATGTGCTTTACTTACTGGTTTTCCGGTGGTGTTTAGTGTTGAAGTGATCAGGAATGGAGAACGGAGAAACAGAGCTGGTATCTGCATGTTTCTGCATTCTTTTCCAAGTAGGACTTTGTGTGTGAGAGTGTGGGTTAAACTGTGGACGCGTGGCAGTGCATGATACATTTTGACGTCTGCCCTCATTTGAAACAAATGTAATTATCACGCATGGCTAAGTTTTTTCTTATTATTGAAAACTTTAGTCACTAATCTGTGAAGTTGCTCCTCGGGTGAATTAATTCAATTATGAATGAGTAGATATTAACGTTTGACGTTTGTGTCTCTGTGAGTGTGCAGTTGTGTAATTTACAAATTAGCTTGCATGTGTTTTTTTAATGTTATTGTGTATTAATTTTTGCATGTGTCTGACTTGGCATAACATTCTGGTATCTGTGTGTATTTCTCTGTGTGAAAATCTGTAAGAATAGTCGCTATGTTTTCCAACTCACACTGGATCAAGGCTTCTTTTAATCCACTGAGCCGACATAATTCCAAAGCACTTACAATGGATTTATCTCTTCTTTGTGTCGTCATTATTGTTCTCATTCACATGTTAAGCTGCTTCACGATTCCATTAACGATCTATTTCTGCTATCATGATATTGTCCCTAACTTTAGAAATCTGTTATTGAAACAGAAGTTTTCAACCAAGTCATCTTGCTTTTGAGCTGAGGCAGTATATAAACTCTACTTACACTCATATAAAAATGTGTTCAGGTCTTTTTCTTTTTTTATGCTGTTGACACAGAAGAACAGAGACAGACAATTGAGTTGTGTTTTAAATATTTTTCATTGGTTGATGTATTTAACTCCAAAATACTTTTCTGGATTGCTAACCACCAGCTGGCAGCTTCTGTTTATCAATAGAATATTGTTTTATATATATATATATATATATATATCATGGTGCACTTGCACATATAAGGGCCTCAAATTAACATTCTCCTTTAGTAAATGGATAGAATTGACCAAATCATAGTAACCACTCAAAGTGCATTGGTACACAGTTTGACAGGCAACTTGGAATTCAGTGCCTTGCTCAAGGGCAAATATGTATCTGGCAGAAGAGGAGGCTGGAATCAAAACCTTGTAATTGTACTATGACTAGTCCTACTGGTCAACTACAATCGCCCCCAACTTTCATTAGCACTTATTAGGAAAATAGAAAGCTAACCCGACACCTTTGCTGGGTGCCGGGTTTGGGTTAACCCTCTGACGAACTCAGTTGTGATTAATCCAGTTTTTCCTCACTCTTCCCTTTCTTTTGTATCACCAAGATCTTGCCACCATAATCTTTGAGATGTTGCATCTTGTTGGTTCTCTTTCAGATGTCTCTTAAGCCCTAGGAAATGACTCTAGCGTCAGAGTCCACTTAGGTTTGAAAGCCTTATATTTGGTTCTATATAATTATCTTCGTTAGAACCTTTGTACATGGACCACTGTAAGCTTATCTTACAAAAAAGACGTATACAATTTGTTCAATGGTACAATTGATTAGAATTATTGGCTCCGTAATATATCAAGGCAATGTCACTGTACACCTACATAATATTGCAAAAGCTTGGAATGCATTATTTGTTGGTTATGTTTAACAAGATGTTCTGCTGGAGTCTCATTGCCGTAGTTCTCACCAGACAGATGACAGCGACGAACTGCGAAGCTAAAGATCTCAGAGAATGCTGGAAACAATATGGTAACAATTCAATGTCCTAATGTCAGGGTGGTCTACTCTAAATCTATATTTACTGAAGTCAAATGTTAAATGATTCAGTTTCTGAAAAGCAGACTGCTGCTTTACTAACTAACTTCATGTTTCTAAACGTGGAGAGAAATTCAATAAATACATTTTGGAGGCATTTTTTTTTCCTAATAGATAGTTATTTAGTCTAAAGTTTTATTATCAGATATGTTTTTCTTAAATAAGTAGGCCAATGCCCTAACTCAACAATAATAATACTTTACTATGTGGCCCTTTGAGAAAATTAATTGCTGATCTGGGGTTAAAGGCTGCATCTGTTTAGTAAATGAGATATTAGTATATCACCCACCATTTTCCTTTTGGCTCAATGTAATTTTCCCAATGTCTTACACATTTGGTACTGTTAAATTGTTGGTATATGCAATAGCTTCAATTTGCTCTTGTCCCAACATAACTTCTTTATTAACCATTTCACACCAGTCGACCTGATCTTTGCATATTGTTTTTTTTTTCTCTTGTTAGTTAGGTGTTTTAATAAGTCAGGGAATAAAAAAAAGCTAATTTAACTCAACTGTACAATATTTTTTAATTACATAGAATTTCATTTAAATTTGCCTCTGATCCCAGTTTTTTCCTAGATGACTCCTGATGAAACCAAAGTAACTACCTGCAATCGTCTGCTGATAGAAATGTTTTATTGGCTGCTGTAAAGAAATGTGACAATGAGAAGATTATATAAAACTACTTGAAAAAATTGGCTGTCAATGCAGAAACCAAACATCCCCATAAAGTGGATAAATCGACACATTGTTGGTTTGAAACGTCACTGGAGGCGTTTTGGCATGCAGAAGAAACGAGTATGAAACAACCAAAAGTACTAAATAGCTAAGGGTCAAGGCCTCTAGCAAAAAATATTTTGGGCTATATAAAAAGTTTGCAGTAAGGACTTTACACCGGGGTGGCACAGTAATATAGTGAATATGTTCCTTGTTCATAATTATAACTTTGTTCAAAGGTCTGCAGCTGCTCTCCTCCAGTCTGTCTATGTGTTGTTCTTTCAGACATGCTAATGCAATAGAATTATTGATCCTCATTGAAAGTGGACAGGCTTTTCTACAGATAAGAAGACAATGCTTGTAGCAGCCCATGGATTTCTTCCTGGCGCTCTGAAAGATTTTGTTACGGGTGGATTTGGAGTTCACGGGGTTCCCGCAATCTGTTGTCTTGTATCGACAGTGTGCTTCTGGTTCAGGCTAACAGTCTGTTTTTATCAGAGGAAATGGCAAATTATAGTATTTGAGCTCATTTTTGGTGAGTGGACCACTGATGTGTCAAGCATGTCTGCTTATCTAAACGGCTCTGTTTGCATCGGTTTTGCATTCTTCTCTGGATTTAAAAAAAAAATATTGGATAACAAAAAAGATTTGTATTTGCCTTTGTTTGTGTGTCTGTGCATGTGTGTGTGAGAGAGATAGAGATGAAGATAGAGGGAGAGCATGTGTGTCTGTTTGCACCAAAGGTTGTGTAATTTATTTACCTAATGTCAGGCTCTCAGACAATGCAACTCCAGTGTCAAGGTTGGCAGTGATCGTTGCTGTGGTGACGCTTGCAAACAGATGTCACAGATCTGCTTTTTTTTTTCTTCTTGTCTTACCATGAAGGGAGCCCAGAAAACAGGGAACTTTATATTTTTTCTTCCTTTTTTGCTTGTGGAGTGGTGGATATTGATCAAGAATCGAACCCATTTCGCTCGCTCAGGGTTGCCTAATGCACTTTCGACCCAAGCAAGAGAGAGATGGTTAAAGCTCAAAGAGAAAAAAACATTACAAGCGTCAGTTTTCCAGTGTTGATAAGAGAAAACAGGAATAAATGAACCCAAGAGAATTTTATTTTTAAATTATGTTAGAATTAAGTGATTAGACCCACTACTACCAGGCTCACACAGCAACACCTGTACCTGCACTCAGCAGCCAAGCACATATAATTTGCCATACACACATTTATATACCAGCACACACACTTAGGCGTTCACAAAGGACAAGCCCTACCTGCACAATCTGTCATGCAGGAGGCAGAGTAGTTAAGTGAAACATGTTGAGCCCTCTCAGGTAATTACATCTCCATGCTAATGTCTAATTAGACAGCTCAGAGGGGACTCATCTGCACTGCATTAATTAATGCAGTCAATCTTCAATTTACACTTGCATGTGTACCAACTCCATCACAAATACACATCAGCACCAAATCCATGCACCTCTGCTATGCAGAATATTGGCATTGATTTATGTATTGAAAACTTCGGTATTTACAAAACTACCTGTGTGTGATCTCTGAACAGATTTAAAGTAGTGTATGTACTACTTGAATGCATTGTCTTATTGTCCTTATTTTATTTTCCATATATTTGTGTTAGATTAAATACAAGGTGGGGAATCTGGCATAACCAGAGTTCCCCAGGGAAAATACTATTTTTTTCTTCTATTTGTACAAACCTACAAACTGATGGAGAATGAAATCTCAGAGAAACTATGAATTAGCCAACTTTTCTTAGAAAATCTTCTAATAAGGGCCAATGTAGAGAAAACACTTCTTTATATGCCTTTATTAGAGTCCAATATTTTCTTTATTCTCCCCACAAAGATGTCCTTGATAACAGATTGAGGCTTCTCCTAAACTACAAGCATGAGTTATTTGGAAAAATAAACTTTGTCAAAAGGCTCACAAAACACTTTCAAGCCTCTTGAGGCACCAGGACTCTCTCAATCAGCTTATGATGAGGTTTTGCTCATTGTTGTGGTTACTGGTTAGCCACAGTGATTAATTTTGACCCTTATTTCACCCCATGTCACCTAGGAAGCTGCTAAAACCGCCTGACGGCACCCTGCACTTTGTGGGTCTCCACATTTAGTGTGTGTGGGTTAATCTACTAACCCCAGGGTTTTACAGTAGCATTGAGAGGTAACTGCACTAATTCACCATCCTACTGTGAATGTCTGCTGTAATTAAGGCCAACTTGTCGGGTGGGTCATGCCTCTGAGTTGCCTGTTTGCTCCTGTCTTTTCATTTTTACACCTTTTAGCATAAGTTTGTGCAGTGGGTGTGAGGGTGTGTGTTTATATTGCTGATCGTTTTCTATGCATGCGTCCCTTGCTTTTAATACACTTCAGATTAAGGCAACATGCACAACTAAAACTTTTTATCTTTTATCAATAATCATTTTTTTATATAATAAAGATGAAATTGTCTAAACAGAACATACTTAAGTAAACTTACATTAGGACTGATTTGTGAGCATCAAGTCTGCAAAATCAGCTGCTCTATTATGTAGAGAGTAGACGAGGAAACGGCTGATTCACCCATTCATGTAGTGACGCTACATGAAGGGGTATCTGTGCAGTTTGAGCCGCTGACAACATACTGGAGTCTCCAGCTTTGTCCTCTGCAGCAGCATGTCTCCATCAGATCATAACATGCAGAAAGATGCTCGCTAATTAGGCCCATATAAATTTGCGGTCGTAATTATGCTAATTAGACTGCTAACTTCCTCTCAGTAGCCTACAACAACAAAGGCAAGCGTATCAGATGATGCAGCGTGTGAACGAGCTTGTCAACTTATCTGACACAAGCTAATTACTCCACGGGAGTCCTCTGTGTTTTGGATAAGGGGGGTGAATCATGTGCAGCTCCAGCATCCCAATAAAAAACATCTATAAATCTTTTTAACAGGGTTATAACTGTGTTTCTAGATAGGTATGGACATTAATTGTTCACTTTTATGGAACAGAGTTGGAACTTGGGATGATTAAGATGCCCTGTAGTTATTCATGATGATTACAAGTTTTAAATCCTAAAATCGCAGAGTATAACACACCCTTAATTATTTTTTGGTTAGATTACAGATGAGATTGATCCACAGCTAATTTTGATTTACAGTGTCTTTGAATGTCACTCAGACCTCATTCTGTATAGTTACAACGGCAAATTATTTGAGTTAGCCCATCATTTTATATTCTAATGATATAATTGTATAACTGTGATGTGAAAAGTAATAGAGCAAGGTTTTCAAATGCTTTTAAATGTATCGATAACAAAAAGAAGACACATCTTTTTCAATGCACTGGTTTGACAGAGGTTCATTAGAGAATGAACAACAGTATGAAGACCAAGGTCTGAGTAAACAGATGAGGGACATCGTTGTAACATGGTGTTTGACTGAGGCAGTGTACACCCTGGACAGGTCACCATTCCATCAGAGGGCACTCTAGAGACACACAGATGAACATCCATGCATGCCCACACTCCCCCCCAGTTTTAGAGTGACAAATTAACCTAATAGTCATGATTTTGGACCTCGGAAGCAAGCCGGAGTACCCATAAAGAACCCACATGTGCACAGGAACATGGAAACACCCCCGGTCAGGATTTGAATCCAGAACCTTTTGCTGCACAGCAACAGTGAAACCAACTGTACCACTGTGCCCAAGCTTTTTATTATGAAAATAAAGACTATAACACACCCACAAACATACCAAACCATTGCTATTTGCCTAAACTTACAGCCATTATGCCAAGAATTAAACAATAGGTCCATGATAGCTCTGTAGTAGTTTGGACAATCTGTCAGGAGCATACTAATTAGGCATCTAAGCATAAAATTGAGCTTTAATGGATAGTAAGAATAAAGAAAGCTGCTGTTAAAACTATAGGATGTCCAGTTTAAGTTCACCACATGTCATACAGATTGTACAGCAAATTTGGAAGGAGGTGTTGTGGTCACATGAGATAAAAATGTACATTTTTGTCTTTTTGGCTTACAAACACAACTGAGTGTGGCCGAAAACTTACTTTTTACATCTGACTGAACACATCATTCCAACAATGAAACTTCCAGGGATGCTTTTCTCTAGCATAGAAGCTGGTTGAAATAGATCAGAAGATGAATGGAGCTAAATAATAATAGTGGAAGAGGAGATGTTAAAGGCTCATATTTATTTAATTTCATAATCATGTACCACCCTGTCTTGGTCTATCACATAAAGTCCCAATAAAGGTACTAGGATTTGTTATATATATATATATATATATATATATATATATATATATATATATATATATGTATGTGTGTGTGTGTTTTAGAAAAAGGTATAAATTAATAATTATCTAAGGCTCTGGCCACCCACACACCCTTCCAAATTTGCATGCTTTCACACAGGAACACTCAAATGTCCTCCAGACTTTTACTGTATATCTTCCTGCCTGTCCACATGTTGTCTCTATCTTTCTGTGTTTCAATATGTAAGCCTGGCTATCACATGAAGAGTACTTAGCCTGAGGACAGATAAAAGAAAAACAAACTGCTCATTAGTTTAAATTTATTAAAGGATAAAAAAGACGAATCACAGACAAATGGTTTAAATAGAAGATACAGTAAATAAGATAAATATAACTGCCTCTTGTTCTTAGTTATTGGAGTTGCTAGAAATGTTGCTCTGTGCATGACTACCACCTGCTGTCTACCTCAGTCTCCTCCCTGATTTATCCATAGATTCCTCCTTTATTCCCTTCTCCTCACAACCTTTCGGTTATATTTTCTTACCAGATTTATTCTTATAATAATGTATGGAAGACAAAACAAACAGAAAAATGTACAAGGCTAACTGTGGGTTTCATCTTTAAATTGGATATTGATACATCTTTGCTTCCCATAATTTAACTGTGCATCACAGATATTTAATAAAGTGACGTTATACAGATTTTTTTAAGTGATTTACATTGCTAAACCTGTAAAAACACAACCAGGTTAACTTTTGCCGTCTTTATATTTTGGGCATTGCTGACATTTTCTTTTAAATCATTTTGTGCACAATACTGATTACTTTCCGATCATATTGAGCTTCCCTTGTTGGAATATTTGACAAATATTAGCTATTTAACCTGGTGGTACATGCTCCGTGATTAGCTCCTCTCCTCTGTTCTCTTCCTCTCTCCTCTCTCTTCCCTCAATCTGTCTCTGTGTTCAGTATGCAGTGCTGAGAGGGCATCATTACGGAGCCCGTATTTGAGTCATTTTGATTTAAGCAGCCAGACAATGGCCTGTTGATTGAAGCAACCAGAAGGCAGACAATAGGGTTCTATGCCACATAATGCGCCACCATTTTTTCTGAGCTCCCCGCTTTCAGAAAAGGGCCCCGGCTCTCCATTGTGCTCCTCCTGGAGGGAAAAGAACGGTGCTTGGGGAGGAGGAATATTTTCCCGTGGTATGTCATTATTTTGCAAATTTCTATTATCTCATCATGTTGTCTTCATTGTAATTGCAGCTAATTAGGAGGCTAGTTAGGAGCCTGGGCTTTGAGGCTGGCTCGGCTGCTGAAAGGAGCCCACCGATTATGGCCCCGACAAGAGAGGAAGCAGGAGAAAAGAGGAGATTAATGCTGTTACCCAGGAGACACTGGCTTCCATCTGCGGGGAACAATGCAGTTTTGTTTTCTCCGGGATCCTGCTCAGATCAACAGAATGGGCCAGCTCTGCTTCACTCCGCTTGGCGACAATGCCCAATTCTGTCTTACCAGGGCAAAGCAAACCCCCTCCTTATGTCCTCTGCTCTGCTCACCTACCCCGCCCCTCCCACCACTCTCCACCGTTGTCCCTTTACCTTCACTCTGTCCCTCCTCTTCATCCTCCTTGCCACCTTTCCTCAGCTCAGCGGGCCCCGACTAAAAAGCTTAACCTTCTCAGCACCAGTGACTGAGAGCTCTCTCACACCCCAAGCATCAGATGAAAGCAGAACGATATGTGGGTAGAGTTCCCAGGTTGTGGGGGGTCGTGCCCTTGTCACACACAGAGCTGCAAGGTTTTACTCCCCAATCGCCGCCAAGCTCCAAAGCACTTAATGAAATAATATACTCTGTCGCTTTTACTCTTTCTTCTTTCCCTCGTTCGCTCACTTACAACACAGACCATTCCCACCCCTGCCAGCTTCCTCACACAGAGAGAGAGAGTCTCCAAGCGGGGGCCCCATGGCCCCTAGACACCTTCTTTGGAAACACAGAGGGAATACAATGAGAGAGGGAGCCTAGTTCGGTACAGTACAAACATACGGAGGACAAGCGGGCATGGAGAAATGAAAGGCCTTTGTCTGGCTTTGTCAGGGGGGGAAAGGACATTGAGAAAGAGGTAGAACAAGCACTTACGGCCAGAAACACACAGAGAAAGAGGGAGGAAATCGCATGCTGGATCACATAACTGAGAATAATTGTGATCCTGAACGAGAAAGGTTTGGAGCGGAGGATCTCTCCATCTGGTCAGCACAAAAAACCGCAGAGACAGATAGACAAACAGACCGAGAGATGGAAAGATATGGAGAGACGCAGCAAGGGAGCAAACAGACAGAATGAGAGAAAGTATTGAGCAAGTGCCAATGACATCTGCTCCCGTGGGCACAACAATAAAACTCCCTCTCCATCCTCCTCACACTATAGACGCTCGCACAATGCATCGGCCTCAAAGACACAAATAAATGTATGTGAGTGAGGAAGGCTCTGTTAAGCATTCACCTACACAAAATCTAAATTTGCACAAACCCTTCTCCTGTTTAACTTAGTGCAGAAGCATTTAGAATCACTTTAGAGGTTTGGCTTCAGAGGCATTGGACAAATCTATTAATGTTATGGTTTTGGTTGTCACTGCACTTCCTAATATTCTTAAACAATGGAATTTCACTGTGAAAAGCAAAAGAAACATCTTGCTTTTTTTAACCAATTACTGGTTTAGTTGTCCTATTTGTTTGACCTCTGAAATCCAGTCTAACAGCAATTCTGCCAGAATCAGGAGTTGAAACAATACAGTTAAAACTAGACAGTGAATTCTGTTTATGTCTTATTTATTCAGTGTTTTTATCCAAGGACCCTTTTTAAAATGAATGTTGTAGAGAAAAAGTTCTATTCTTTGAAAAGTCATGAGTGAATAGTTAAAAAGTTTCACCTGTTAATCAAACAGTCTGAAAACAAGCAGACAAGGTAATCTGTGTTTTTGGGGACCACTTTATCTTTACCGAGGAAGAAAAATTCTCCTTGTTGCGTTTAATGTCTAGTCAAGTGGCGAGGGCGAACGCTTCTCTCTAATTTTGCATGTCATCTCCCTCCAAATGACTTCAAACACAAGACTCCTGCCAAAGGTTTCTTCCCTTTTTCTTCTTTTCTTGTATTCCTCTGCTAGTTCCCCCACGTTGCTGTTGTCACCATCGCATTGCGCCAGGAAATCGCAGGCATCTAAACAGCAGCGCACAACGTTGTAAAGAAAAAAAGAAAAGAATGGAGTTTTACTTTCAGATGTCTCTCCAATAGCACACATCTGCTACGTGCCGTGCATCTGCTAGGCTCTCCCCCGTCTCAGAGAGCTGGGTGCGCTGATTGAACTGAAGATAGAAAACATCCTCATTATCGTCGGCAATGAGCGAGCCGGGCTCCACAGCAGCCTCTTTAATGCTTTCACTCACTTAAACGCAGCCCAGTATCGGGGATATGCACATGCAAAAGCATGCAAAAACACTCACATGTTGAGATCATTGAACTATGCACACACAAGAACACAAACACACATGGTGACAAACATCACTGTGTCATAGACAATGGAAAAACCAGCTTTTGTGTCTGTCTTATGCAGCCAGCAGAAAGGATCACAGAATTTCTTTCTGCATCACAAGTTTCCTTTGGCTGAAAATTCCCTTGTTAATAAAGATTACACAAGGAAATCTAATCATTGCATCACATTGTCTTTTAACTCTATAAATGTCTTACCTTCTGTGAAAAAAACTAAATCACCTTTTGCCTAAGCCTAGACTCAGGTTTCTTGCAGCATTCGCAATAACTTTTAAAAAACACCCAACAACCATAACTCTAATCGTTTCATTTTAATAACAATATTAATGCTCCATTAAGGGAAGTTGGATAAACTCACTACTTACTATTTCAGGTCCTAAATTGTTCAAGGTAATATGGCTTGAAGAAACAAGAGGTGTGCAGTCCCTTTTTATGTAAGCACTCAGAATTCAGTGTGCCAGTTTGGATTTATTCACCAATGGGGTCAAAAGTAAACATACAGGATCAAATATTTACATACACTCCCACTTACAGTCATATCCCAAAGATTAGAATATCATCGAAAGGTTCATATATGTCAGTAACTAATTTGACTACTTTCAGTGAATAAAAACATTACATTTAATATTAGAGTACTATAGTAGATAATAAAAAACAATTATAATACCTGCTTAAGGATTATTTTCACAAGGTACTTTTAAACTGACTAGCAACCAAGGATATATCAATAAAGATAAAAGTCATTTTGATTGCCAATGATAATTATTGACAACTATCAAAAAATGTAGAACATATATTTTAACTGCAGCCCCTGCCATGTTTGGCTATTCTTTAATAAACACACAAAACGTAAAATCAATTCATCACTTTATTTAAATACCTTTTTTATTACAACTGAAAGTTTGCAAGAAGAAACAATAAATCAAGAGGCATGAGTGACATCAGTAAATACTGACAACCATAAATAAAACAACAAATGTTATTGAGCCGATCGTGGCTCAGGAGGTTGGTGCTCGTCTTGTAACCGCAGAGGTGCTGGTTCGAGCCCTGGCTCGTGGATGTTGTGTCCATGGGCAAGACACTTCACTCCCATTGCCTACTGCCGGTGGTCGGCGCCTGTGTTCTGCAGCTTCGCTTCTGCCATCGTGTGAATGTGTGCAGGAATGGTATATGTACAGTAGAACCGTATCGTGTCATAACTGGACATAACAGGTACCTGCAGGTGAATGATTGAAAACCTTTCTTCAGAACAGTTTCCTCTGCTGCTCCATGCTGCAGTGACTTTTGTCATTTCAGTCATTTGCTGTCTGCGCCGATTTGGACATAATACATAATTACGCTGCAGCCGGACTGTCATGGCAGATTTGTCAGCTTTTTACAAATCAAGAAGCACTTCTGAGGCGTTCATAAGTCCAAGGAGAATATAAACATGGTAAAATTACAACGTTTGGGGCAGATTAAACCTTATTACAAGCTGCATTTGGACTGCCCCGAGCACTCCCGTTTTACAGATACAGCTGATCAAGACTGGAGGTATAAATTCTCCTGAACGGCTCAAACTGGCTTCAAACTTCTCTGGGTAAGAGGAAGAAAACATACAAATTGCTAAAAATAAGGTCCAGGATGGTCAACCCCCAAATAGAATTACCCTTTAAAACTTAACAGTATGTCCCTATAGATTGCAAAGCAAGTTGTACATGGCCATGACCTGGAAGTCCAACAACGCACGTGATTCTGAATTGACATTCATATGCTTTCTAGTCTTGGGTTAGATAAAGCAAAGAATCAGCTGGATACTACTGAGTGTTTCACTAGAACAATGATTCCAAATGCAGTAATTAAAGGATTTGATATGATAAACAGTCCGTTTATAGCATGGCCTATAGGTCAGACATTTTGAAAATGTGTTGTTTATGTAAAAAATTTGGGTTTGTCGCTGTAAACCCCTGACTCTTGATTTGGAAATTAATTTGAAAATGATTGTTGCATGATCATGCATGATCCTGCCAGTAACTCATATCGACATTCCTCTTAAAAGGCTCAAAATTAATGATATTATATATAATATACAGCTGATGAGTATACAGTACATAAACATTTTAATAGCCATGTACATTGAGCTTGGGGTGTTCTTGAAGCTAGCTTTATTCTTTCAGACCAGGAAATGGTTGAAAAGAAGCACTAAGGAGCTATATATAGTAGCTACTGATTAGTAAATGCATCAAAGTATCTCTTGCCACATTTTGGGCTATTTTATACCTTCCAAAACTTTATTTGACATTCTAGTTGTCCATATCAAGTCTATTAGAACCATAGGAATGTGTTGCTTTCAAAGTTAGAATTTTCTGTTGCCAAAACATAAAGAACTTTCTCATAGATATAAACTTCTATTGCTTCGTTTTTTTTAACACCCAGCTTATTTACATATGAAGAAGCAAGGAAACTCATCCTTAATGCTCTAGCTACTCTTTACGCTCTGTCAGAGGTTAAGATGATATGCAAATTCAAAAACATTTCCAAACATTTGTCAGTGATCATTTTTATGGCCGATAAAAGGACGTAACTCAACTGATAAACCAAGATGAAACCATCAATGCATCAGTGACTTAATTAGTTAACAGACCATGTAAACGTGACAACCATAAAGGCTAATTCAATTCAATCCAATTTCATAAAAATTAGGTCTCTCTTTTTGCAGATCGTTTTAAGTCCACTTTAAATTATTTAGCGTTATAATTATAAACAAATTAGTCCACATTTTCCTTGTCCGGTTGCTATGATTTATACTTTTAAGTTGCTTCTCATTTGTTTGTTGTTGTTAAATTTGATTTTATCTAAATATGAATTGCTTTGAAATTATTTGTTTTTGTCTGTCTGTGAAACATGCAAAAGCTACACAGATGTCAAATAAGCTGCTAGATCCCGTATGATATCTGAAGAGCTGTAAAAAAATAGTTGCTCCATTTTTGCTTGTTTTAATAACACTTGCATATATAGAAAAATCTTCCACATTTTGCCATGGAACTAAAATATTCTAAGCAGATTAAAAAAAGCTGTTTTCAAGTTTTAATATCATGAGTTTATTTGTTTAGAGAATAAACTCTCCGGATCTAAAGAGTGGCTGTAGCAGGAGTTTTGGCCCACTCTTCTGTGCAGACCAGCTTTAATTAAGTTTAACTGAAAGGTTTTTTGGCTTAATTGATAATTGATCATGTCCTGGTGCAGCATTTTTATCAGGATTCTTAAAACACCATGAAGTTGAATGTCCTGCTCCGCAAACCAATATCACTTGATTTGAGGATAGAGGTTGACCGATATATTGGCTGACCGATATTTTCAGTCCGAAAGGACCCCTACGTTCTGAAAACTGTGAGCCAGCCCACTCATGTTTTACTCTTAAATTCGGTGTTTAATCTTTGTATCATTTTATTTATATATATTTTAGATTTATTATTTACTACCATGTGGTAGTGTACTTGACTTTGTGGTGATTTTTCTTTGATAACTGAAGTCAAGATTTCCCTCAACCATCCATTTGCACCATTACTCTGGTTACCGTTGAAATTTATTTAATTTTGTATACTAAAGAAACTTGAATCTATTATTTTCAATTGTGCAGATATCATTTGCGTTCAGGTTACTGTTTTGAGTTTGTTTTCATGTTGTCTTATATGTAAAGTTCAATAAATATTTAAATAGATTTATTTACTTTTTAGTTTAAATTACACACAATCAGTGTTCAGCTGTCTTTCTACTTTGCTATTAAAAAGAATACATATCAGCCATGGATAACGGCCTTAATAATCGGCTTCAGATATTGGCCATCAACAACCCAATTTTTTAATCGGTAATAAATAAATACATTTTTGAAAAACGGTATCGGCGTCGGCCCTTTAAAAAACCCACATCGGTCGGCCTATAGTTGAGGATTCCTTTGGGATTTTCCGGTCAAGAGCAGAATTCATTATTCCACAAGTTTCTACAAATCTTTCAGGTCCGGTAAAGCTGCATCTTGGAATATTTTCCCTCAGAACTAAGATCTTACTTTGCTCCAAAGTGTTTATCAGAATTTTTGTATAAAGAAGCGGTCTCATTATAGCAAGCACTGTGAATAGAAATGGTTTATGCCACAGCATATTGCTATGAAACAAAAAAATATTGCCTTCTGAGATGGACTATTTGTGTTGAAAATGTTACTCTGTCAACAAAAGGAAGTTAAAAATAATTTTCATGCTGAGCTGATCTCAGACTTTGAATTATGAGCTAAGTAATCATCATCAGCAACATTGACCAAAAGTTGATTACCACAGAGGGTGACCTATCAAATTCCACCAAGTGTTTAAGGCTGTGCCTTACAGTTTGCTCTTTCTTCACCCTCAAGAATCTCATACAGTTGAATTGAGCCTTGGCTTCTCACCTTCACATCCTAGAGCAATGGTGATAAGTCGTAACCGTGGCAACAATCGTTAGCAAAACACTTTGATGGTCACATTACCAAAGCTGTTAGTATCACAAAACCTTTTACACATTCTGCGAATAGCAGCTCCTTTTCTGACTCAGTGTCACTATTTAACCCAGACACGATCTTTCCACTTTTGCTAAAATTAGCTATTTGTGTGGTGTGGTTCTCTTTCTTTGAGGTTCCTTTTAGTGACAATAATTTTGTTCATATTACTATGGTTAAGTTTTCAAGTATATATGTCAACTTAAGTTTGGAACTGCATTTCTATTCTGGGGGTCAGTAGAAGGGAGGATGTTCAACAGGTTAGAGAATGAACTGACAACACTGTAATGGAGTGATGGTGTATGAAGTTGAGCAAAAGAAGGAAAAAATAAAGGATTGTTGTGAGGATGACTGGATTAGGGATATAATATGTTGACCTTTAATTTGCTTGTAATCTGACTATACTATTATTTAAACTTTAAATTATCAATCACCAGTGTCTCAGTGGTGATACGAGTCAGCAGAAGAGTTCTTCAGTAAGTGGTGTTTATTCAGAAACACAGCACAAAACAGTGGGTTACTTCCAGGTAGAACCTAAGATGAACTGAAAAATATCTTGTCACATTGGAAAACTACACCTCTTAGAAATTCATTTATTTAGATTGTGAACAGTGTTGGGAATAATTCATTACAAAAGTAATTAGTTACAGGAATATATTACTTTTTTCAGTAACTGAGTAATGTAATGCATTACTTACAAAATATACAGCAATATATTACTAGTTACAATGTAAGTAACTCAAGTTACAATTGCGTTTTAAAAAATTTTTCTGGCCAACTAATGAATACAGACCAAATCAAGTTGGATACGGTAAAACAAGATCCACTTCCTGTTGCTCAAAACTAAAACATCAGAGAATCAGGACGGCTGAGGAAAAGATCCGACTGTTGGCTACATTTAAACATTATTCACACTGTTTTCCTAACCATCTGCTTTAAGACTTCAGACATCTAATTTTTGTCAACCATCTTTGTGATAAGTACTTTCAACACCTTCTTTTAATAAGATTTAACAAACATTACCATGAAATAGAAGGCATGCAAAGGAGCACGAGACTTAATTTTAATAAAATCGTGTTTAAAATACAGTATTTGTGGTGTGACACTTGTGTAAAATGTACATTGAAGTTACAGTGGTTAGAAGTCGTACTTACAAAATGTTCTGTGCTGCAGCGTTGTTTTTGTCCATTTCTTCACTCATCGTGCAGTTCCTGCTTTTACCCTGTCTGCTTCAATTATTTTAGTATTTGTTTACTATTTGTGTGACTCAAGTCCAAGGGGAGAATGTCAATGTGATAGGATGCATGTCACCATCTAGCATCACAGATTGGAACACACTTCATTTGATAATTCAATTTTCTGAGTAGCAAGTGAACTGGGACTCGACCCTCAAATCTTGCTAAGCCATTAGTTCGACTTCTGCTGAAAGCTTGATTTAGATGTGCATTTAAACATAATGAACGTAGGTTTATGGTCCTTTTTCATCTAAATGAGGTATTTTCTTTGAATATGTGCAGTAAATATCCTGGTTACATTCCTACAGTATATAGTCTATCTAATTAGGCATTACTCTACAATGTTAATATTGATGACAGAGGCTGTGGAGTAAAGCACAAATTCAATTTGATTTTCTAATGGAATTTCAACCAGCTAAGTCAAGAATGTTTTGTTTTTTCGCAAAAACTTCACAATTTTTCTCAAAGTGGTATTTTTTAATTTTTTCAAAATATAGTTTAAATTTAATAAAATGCCAATTAACTAGCTACATTTACATGGACACAAGTGATCGGATTAAAAGCCTGATCGGAATCAAAATGCTTCATGAAAACATGCCATTCAGATTATTCTGACCATATCAAACTCATTCGGATCAAAATTTCATTCCAGTTGAGAGAGGTAGTTTATTACGATAGTTAATCCGATCGTGGTGCATGTAAACTCCTATTCCGAATGTCGGTCATTCCTGTGCATGACTGTTAAGTCATGCGTAGACGTCTTATATGTTGTCTTAATTAGATAAAGGGATTTGGTTTGTAATTCGATTGTGTACTCAAGAATGAAGGCTTGAGGATGTGAAATTGTTACCAGAAAAAAGAAATAAAAGCACACTGTGAAGAACATTATAGATCTCTATTTCAAACGGGCGCAGCCATGTTTGTTTACAACTGAAGTCTATTTCTTCTTCTACGGTCATTTCCCGTGTTTTAGATAGTTCTGTGCATGTCGAAAGAATTGATGCTGTTCATGTAGCGCATGTAAAAGCCTTTGTTAATGAGATAGATGTGAAATTCTAATCCGATCATAGATCGATAAGATATTTTGCACATGTAAACGTAGCTACTGAAATGTATTGGCGACTTCGTAACATATATGCATACATGAGTATCAGCCCCAGTTAGAAAAAAAAATAATAACAAAAAATAATACATTTACACATTTTTGAACTCGCGGTTACTTCACAATCCCCTGGCCATCTATAAGAAGTTCAATTGAAAAGCTCTATGAACACACTGAAAGCACCCTTTTCTCCTACCCGTACCAACCAACCTACCCGATCTGGGACCCACCCAACCCGGTTCGCGTGGGCGGCCTCAGAGATGGCGGCCCCCTACAAAGGGGGTGGCACCCCCTCAGCTGTTGTGTCCATGGCTCTGCATCAGAGGCAGAAGCCCACAGAGACGATCAACGCTGCCAGAAAGCAAGAGTACTTAACAGCATTGCATTATCTCAATGGAATCACCTGAAGGATGAGCAAAGTCTAAGGAGTCATGTTGAGGTTGCATGCTTTTAGCTGTACAGGTAACAACATTTACCATATTTTTTAAACTAGCCCCAGCCAAGTCTTTCTAATAATACACTTTATCCATTTTAAAAAACATTTGAATAATATCACTGACCTACAAAATACTGAAAACTTACCTCATTCGTAAATGCTGTTTTACACATTTACCTCTTCGCTAATTGCCAGTGAAAGAGAGTCTGATGTGCTTGTCATTTTGCTGCATATGTGATTTTGCTGGAGGCTGAAAGATCTGGCGAGGCAGTAGACTTGTACACCAGGTATTTTTGGCCTTTATGACCATAAGTTGGTAAGGTCGTCACTCGAACACAAAAACACCGCTTTTTAGCAATGATTTAGGTATGTACTGCTCCCTATTGCTAGGGAAACTACAAAATTGGTAGATATGTGTACTAAAATAATTGCTGTAAAAAGATGGTTCTACAAAGTGATTGACCCATGGTTAGGAGCTTTGTTTTTTTAAAGAAGTGGAAGACATTGATTGTTTTCTGGATAAGTATCAAGTTTTCATGAGGCAGAGCACTGTCTTTTATTTGTCCAAAACAAAAGTATTGCTTTTAAGTGGCACTTTCTTTCTCACTTTCAAAATGTTGGTCCATTTAACTGTTTGGATAATTCTCCTTCATTACAGCGAAAAGATGATGTTGGAATAACTTATGCATACAACAAAAACATTGCAACAAGTAATTAGGCTTCACCTTTTTGCTTTAAAGAGCAGAAAGATCCAGTCTGCACTAAGAAAAGCAGATTTAATGATAAATTCAAATACTTTATGTAAATATTGCTCTATTTACATTACAAGTGAGGAGGGCCCGTCCCCTGGTAGACTATTCCTAACGTAAGGTGAAGACAGATGAAATTCTGAACTTCTGGATGGGTTAAATGATTAGACTCCTGTTCGCACACAACTTTGCATGTATATGTGTGTCCGTGTGCATCGTCTAATGACTATGCTGTCTGCAGAGAATGGAACACAGGAGGGAATTAGTCGTCATTGCATATCAAAGGCTTAGTCATTAGAGATACAGGGTAAAGTATTTCTAATGAGAGGGGTATTGGTTGTGTGTGCTGACGTGTGTTTTGGTTGGGTCACACACGCCATGTACACTCATAGACGCGAACCTTAAGAACACCATGCTATATGCATATATTGTACTTGTAATGCATATATACGTAGACAGTACCTGGCAGCAATCAGCCAGTAAATGATGCTGGCTAATTGGTGTTAGGACATGCTTTGCAAAATTCATAGAAACACATTATTTATGTGTATACCTCAAAGCCATGTTCAGATGTAGATGAAGTCAAAGGAACATAGAGCCTTGCCAACCCCTCTGGCAGGCCTCGCTGTGCCTCTCAGTGTGGCACGGCGTGGGCAGAGGTGCCAGCGAGATGCCAAGGCTTTGTGTGCCACACGAGATCAACACCAACCATCGCACGTACATAGCACACATCGCATCCGGGCACTCAAGACCCACACACCCACCTACACCTTCTTCTATCCCTATATATCCATATCCTACTAACCCTTTGTGTTAATCTTTTCCCCTTTATTCCTCCATGTAGATTTGTGTGAGTGCATGTTGGCTTATTGGCGATGCCCTCTGTGCCATCTGCAGCACCCCCCCACCACCACCACACGCACCCTTCCCACTCATCACAAGGGTGGGCTTAACCATCTGTGTGCCAGTGTGTTCCCACAGTGACAAAAGAATGACTTACGGGGGGTTGGGGGTGATGATAGTGGTGAGGCTCCCTCAACAAAAGCAAGTGTAAAAATTTTAAAACAGCTCAGTACCCTGTATGTTGAGATTAGATGAAGCACTGACATATGAGCTCACAGCAACACAAGTTGGTCATGTTGGTAATTTAGTCTGGGAGAAAAGCTGTTGTTGAAACTTTTGTACAGACTTAGAAAGTGGGCCAATATTGCCTGACTGCGACAGTCTGCTTCTAAGCAGAATTTTGAGTCTCGTTTTAATGCTAAAACAAAACCAAGCAAATAGATTTCACAGAGAAGTGTATGTTTATGTACTAGCTTAAATTAAAGTGGCAATTTTCTTTTATATTAACCTTCTTACTGTGAAGCTCATCAACAGATTTGTCACATAGAGGTACAACCTGGTGTGGTTTTGGGGGGAAAATCAGACACATATGCAGATATGGAAAATCAGTAAAAACAGAGTTTTTTTTGCATTGCAAAGATAATGGTTCACATATCTAATGAAACTAGTTGCACTGTAGAGCATTCCATTAAAACCCATCTTCTGAAATTTGATCATTGTGACGGTTTCAGATTCATGTTTTTTTGTAGCAATGAAATACCTCAGATCATTAAACAAATTGTATTAAAGCTAACCAAAGGAAACACAAAATGCAGTCTTAAAACTTTGCAAGTAACCTGTATTTATGTGAAAAAGTAATGGCTAAAAACTTGGTAGCACAGCTGCTATTAAGGGTCGGGGAAAACTTGTAACAAGTCCTTCCTATCACTGTTCAGACCAACACTGAAAGCAAAATAGTTTGGATAGCTTTTTTTCCTTTACTAAATACAATTGTCATTTGAAGACTGACAAAGTGTGATGAAGAGGCAAAATAGGAAAAACCTGAAGGGGGTCGGAAACACTTGTTTCATAGATTCTATTTAGTCAAACTCCAACGTTCAAGGGCGACGTAGTCAACCGGTCTTTTCTGACATTGGCCATCTTTTACAATGAGACCCATTCAGGATTTTTTTTGTCCCTAATACAAGAACCTCAAACCCTAAAATTCATCTTGATGCATAGCTACAAACTACATGAGTATTAATCTGAGACAATCTAAAGGCTTGTTGTAACTGAAGGTGCTCCAGAGATCCACACCTTAGGTGGGAGAGTGTTAAGGCAACAATCAACACTTCTGCTAGCAAAATATCTACTTCTACAGAAAACTCCTTAAAATAATATTTCATTTTTTATAATATTATGTAATTTTCTCTTAGCTCGAAAATTGTGAATTATTTTGAGCTGGTGTGTAACAGGCGTCTCCAGTTTCTGGTGCAGTGGGCTCCAGTCTTGCAATTTTTAGATGCATTTTAGATGCTTCCTGCTCCAACACACCACACAAAACTGGGTGAATTACCTCCCCAGTGTGCCATAAATTTATGCAATGACCAGGTGATTATTTGATCATTTAATTCAGTTGTGTTGAAACATGGATGTCACAGAACAATTGCTCCCAATAATCAGTTATAGATCATTGGTCTACCACATAAAATACATCATAGTTAATGGTTGGGCATTACATAATGTGAATAAATTCATTAATATTCTGTTAGGTATCGTAATAAACATATAGGTACTATTTAGGTGATCAATATTTCTCATGACCTGAAAATTGACCATGTTCTTCTACCTTTCTATGGCAAACAATTTATTAACCAGCAGCTTGACAGCTGACTTGTACTCCTTGGACCAAATAGATTAGGAAAGTCAAAAATTGGAGAATCTAAATGATTGTACACAGTGTTGAACTAGTTCAAAGTTCAGTTCACATATTTTAAAATTAATTAGTTCAAGTCATAGTTTTCCTTTTTTTAAACTAAGTTCACAGGTCCAATAATGAACTTGTTTTTAGTTATTTTATTTTTTTCTAATGTGTTGCAGTGAGTTATTAACCTTAGATTATTGATGCAGAACTATTTTTACTGTGTGGTGCGACTCAGTGACTAGTGTTGTCAGATTTTATGTTTCACTCGTATTTAAGCTTGTTGTCAACAGCATAGACTTTATAAAGAGTAGGCGCTGGGTTGACGATACTGCCTATTAATTTAGTCATGGCTTTAGACTGAAAGGCTCCATGGAAATCTGGTATGCTCTTGAAAAAATTTAACTGCAAGAGAGCGTCGTTCACAAATGCCTGAATGAATGCCCTCACTATTATGTTCAGACAAAATATGGGAAGTCCATTTTACCAAAAATATGAACATGTTCATGAACAATCGTTCAGTGAAGTCGTTCAGGCAAAACACTGAATGTAAGACCAGCAAAATACCAAAATGCAGATCGTTCTTTCACAGTCTCAACTTCCAAATAGAATTACTAAAAAAATTACAAATCGATATCAAACACCAGACACATACAAACTGTTTCCTAAAGGTTTTATTTTTTTGTGGAACTAATGTCCTTTATGTGCAGTGGTCAGACAGGAAACAGGCAGGGAGAGAAGGGGGCAGGACATGTAGCAAAGGTCAAAGAGTGGGGACTAGAACCCAGGCCTGCTAGGTCGAGGACTACCAGCCTCTGTTATGAGGTGGCTGTTCTACCAATTGCACCACTGACCACCCCACACATAAAAAGAAAAATGTATCTTGTAATTGTACTATTGGTTTAGTTGTATGGTCAGTCTGTAGTAGCAGTATTCATTCTGACTATTTTAATGTATTACTGAACTCTGATCCTAGTCTTAGAAAAGATGATCAAATTTGGGCTGGTAATAGTGTACAATGCAGTGGTCATGGACCAAATGGCTCTTACAGTACTTTTTTTTTGTTTCCTTAATTTTCTTATCTTCATTTTTTTTTCAGCTTTTCTTTAATTCTGACTTATTTTGACATCTTTGTGTAGCTTCTTAGTCTTATCTAAATCCACTCTACTCCCACTTAAAGATAAACACTTCTATCACAAGCATGCATGGTCACATATTCAACAATAATACCACAAAACACAGCCTTGCTGAAAAAGCTACTGTGTATGTTCTCCTACCATAGCAGTAACTCCCCTTTTGTAAGCTGTGCACACTTTCAAATGTTTGTCTGGTTTTGTTTTTCAGTGCATATTGCCTCATTGGTGGAAAAAGAAAAACTTGTAGAAAGCGGCAGGGCTCACACCCCGTCTGCTATGCGATGAGATTAGATTTAGCCCTTCAGATGTGACATATAAATGGAAGTGGATTATTTAGTAAGAAAATTAAAGAATTAAGTTGAAACTTGTAGGCGTTATTGTCAAGGAAAGAACATTGCAGAGCTTAAATATATAGGCTCAGCATCACCCTTAGGCAGTGAATACCACAATATCCCCTTCTTTTGTTTTCACCAATGGACTTAAAGAACACACTCTCACATATGTATAAAGAGGTTTCAGGACCACAAAGCCTGTGCAGAAAATCAGAAAATCATCTGGTCTCCACTGTAGATTTCTCTCTGCTCTCTCTCCCAGTTCTTCTGTTTTTTCTTCTTCCTTTAAGCAAGTACACAACGGGCTGCCAGGCTTCATCAATCCAGGGCTGAGCTTGTGCCTTGACGTGCAGAAATACAAAGTGCACAGATTTGGTGCACAAACATGTGCTTAAGTAAAAAATATAAAAAATAAAATGGCTGAAGCGAGTAAGGGGAACAGTGCCAAATCCCCTCATTCAGCCTCAGACCCAAGGAGGCAACATCCTGACAGCTTTGAGGTGGGGGGAGGAAACTGAGATGGGGCTGGAGGGTTGGTAGATGGGAGATGAAGAGGTAGGGAGTGAACATCAGCTTCTGGGGATAAAAGCTATGCTCTGGGAGTTAAAAAGTGATAATCTTCTGTATTTTAATATTTAAGAAATTTGTTGCCTTTCCACATCTCTGTGACATAATGAGACCAGGTTTAATCTCTTAGTTTGACCAGTTACATCTGAGAAAATTGTCATGAACATCTGTCATCCCCTTGGGCAGAAAGATCAAAAGGCTTGTGTTTTTTATATTTTATTTCACATTCTACTCTATTCCATACTATGAATACCTAATACAATAGTTCAGCTGAAGGTTCTCTGAAATGAGTTGCTGCATATATGACCTTCATCAGTAGATAAGTTGAAACAGAATAGCAATGGTGCGGATTTTAATATTGTTGAGCACTCAAAGGTTATTATATAAAAGATTTGAGGATCAAAGTTCACTATGGAGCTCTGAATCAGACTACAGTCCTTACAGCTCATACATTTACCACATTTCAGTATATTTCAAGTGTACTTACCCAACTGGATCTTAACAGTTTTCTTCCAGTGAGGGACAATGATTTGAATCATGTAGTTCTGGTGGTAAAAGCAATTTGAAAGTGTTTTCCAGTTATTAAATCAACTGTTTTAAAATGTAAATGGAAAGGTAAATCTCCGTATCAATGACTTCTTCATTAACATATGCAGCACCTTGCAAAAGTACTGTATGTATGCATAGTTTTGCTCAAGTGGAAGGTAAATGAAACCTCATATTACCCTGAACCCTGAATGGTGAAACATGGAAGTGGTTTGAGTTTTTCAGATTTTTTTAGCATAACATTTAAAAAAAAATTTTTTTTTTTCTTTAAAGGAGCATGAGGCAGGATTTGTCTCAAAATAAGCATGCATGTGCAGTTTTTCAAATGCTGTTGGGTGATGAAGCATTTCAAACCAAAAGAGTGAGCTCAAGTACGTATCATTCCATTTTCTTGAACAGGCTTTATTCAGCAAAATTATGTTCAGTTATTGCCCGAACATTCCCACGCTGTGCTAGGGGGTGACGTTATTCGATGCTGCTTGCACGTTCACGGCAGCTCAGCTACAGTTGCTACTCAAGCAGATTTTACCTGGATATATATTGGATACGTGATCACAAGTTGCTGGCGGGGGAGACAGGACGAGATGCCGGCGGTCTATCGGAGGATATTAGAGTGCCTGCTAAGCAGTTGAATATTTTCTTTTAACTTTCTTGTTATGTTAGTTAATGGTAGCCAATCCTTATTAGGGCAACTATGGCACATAGTTCACATCTTAGAGGAGAAAGAGACAAGGAAGAGCGGAACAGAGTGAGAGAAAGAACAGAAATAACGGAAAAACATCAGATAAATCTCCGCTTGCCTGCTGACAATCTGACATGATGCACTGACGCTAACTACAAAGTGTGGAAGCAGCTGTGTTTTAATTTCAAAACATCAAATTTTGTCCGTTTGAGCGTTTTGTTGCCTGGACGAGCTAGCCAGTGTGAACGCGGCTTAAGAGTTTGTGCACGCTTTTGTGTCGTTCGCTGCAGATATTTACAGTGCCAGCCGCGTCGCTCATTAGTTTTGTTTATTAATCTTGCCTCATGCTTTATTAATCTTTTGAGAAACATACCTACAAATCAGACCAACACATTGGTCACTATCTTATTTCTCTCCATGTGTCAATTGGACTGTTGGCTTAATAAATCTCTCTATATTGCCCTACAGACATATTGACCCTCCCTAACCTGTTTCTAGTCACTGCCAGGATGATTAGAGACTTTTTTACTCATGTTAATACAGTTGTAATGTGAGAACCTCATACTGGCCAATGCCACTTAAATATGAGTGTGAAACTCTACATAATTTGCTTTGAAAAAAAGTTAAATATTGAGTAAAGTGTGCATATTGTTTATGTTTTATATAAGAAAAAAAACTAAGTCCCCATGTCTATGTGCTGTTCCTCCAACAAAAGCTACTGAACATCCTGGTATCAAGTGGCAAAATATTTGTTTGTTTTCCTGATTAAAGATTTAAATAATTTTAGAAAATACATCTTTTTAGGCCATGTTGCTGTCAGATGGCAGAAAAACTGTGTTGTAAAATCTGCTGGTGTATCCAACCATGTACTTACACTTTTTGTGTGTACTGTCTGTTTTTTTTTATGTGTACATACAGTGTGTGTGTCTCTGTGTGTGTGTGTTTTCAAGATGCCTGTTGTTTTCTTTCTTTTATTTTTGTAAATCATTCACTTTTTATTTATCTTCCCAGGTTAGTTTTTCATTAACCCCTGATGTGACACGGACTCCCTTTCATTCACCACTCGCATTGTCTGCTCCAGCCATTTGCTCTCACACAACACTGAGGATTACTAATAAATGACACCAGAAGAGGCCTGTTTCCCTCACTCATAATTAACCGACTTGATGTTTTCAAGGAGGGGAGCTAATTAGGAAAGAGTTAAGATTCACACAAAGACTACAGATGATTAATTAATTTTCCACACAGCCATTGTTGGTGAGAAAAACAGCTTGTTTACAATACAGCTCTTGCTGTAGTGGTTATAGCTCACTTACGGGGCATGGCAGTGAAAGGTCTGTCAATATTACATGTGAATTCCACGTCCATGTCAGAAAAGGTGCCATAAGAAAAAAAACTGCAATGAAGACTCTTAGAGAGTCAGACAAAGGAGGGAACCAAGCTTTCAGTCATTTTGAGCCACGTTTCCCTGTTTAGAGTTGTATGAAAAGGAAAATATCATATAGTTCCATGCGGTCACTGGTCCCCTGCTGAGTCGATACTGAAACATGAGAAAAACGCTCAGCAATATTCACATTTATTCTAAAAACTCATTTAAAATCTCTTGCCATTCAAAAACATGTGTTTTAAACTATTAAGAAACTAGTACCTGAAAGAACTGAAGTACCAAAACAACCACTCAGAACAGAACATCCAGCATCAAAGTAGAGACCTGTTGTATAAGTGAAACAAAACATAAGCAGTGTTACTGATCAACAAAGTGGGCAAAATTCATCACACATCCTTAGGTTTTAATTGCTTTGATTTAAATGATGATGTTCGAAAACTGTTTGCATGAACACTTCATCAAAAATAAATGGTAAGGATGACATGAAGGAACTTAAAAAAAATCACTCCCTCGGTTTAAATCAGCTATATGCGAACATTTCTAATGGCCAATGATACTGGGATAGCTGTGGGGGAGCAAGTGGTGGATGTTTGAACAACAATTGCATCACTTACTCTATGCACCGCCTCCTGGATTATCGTTGCCACTAAAGTATTCTGACAGAAAGGTAATAATCTAATCTCACCAAATAAGTCTCACAATGCTTAATTGTAAAATTAAGTAGAAAGTGAAAACATTGTGTTGTTTGTGAAGAATTAAGGGGTTTCCTTTTGAACTTAGAAGTAGCAATTTCTTGTTTAAAAATTGGTCACTTTTAGTGAAACACTCCCAAAAGTTCTAATTTGTGAGTGAACTCCTAGTTCATATTGAAAATGACTGCTTCACATATACAAAGTTGTGAAAGTTTCAAACCTGTGTTTATTCGCACTTCTGACAGGTATAGACACTTTAACCAGTAGAAGACACAGTACTCTCAAGTTTTTCTGTGAACATGTTCCTTTTGTGTTTGTATGCATAGAATAGAAAACAACTCTTCGCTGTGGGCTGGTATTGCTAACAGCAACCAGCCTGTCCAATGAGCTCTACAATCACCAAATCCATCTGGTTTATTGTCTTCTGGTGACCGCACACTCGGTGTGGGTCTGATATGATTCCCTAATCTCAGTTTCAGCTTCAGACATGTATTAGATACAGAAATATTCACCTTTGTACTGTTCACAAGATTTAGCCAAATCAATATTTAGTAAAGGAAAAAAACAAAACAAAAGAAAAACTCCTTTTCAGATCTTATCCGTTGGCATTTTCTATTCATGAAAACACTTGAACCAAACCTTTTTTTTTATTGGTTATACACTTTGTTGTCAATTGTTAAGTTTAACAATTCACAACAATTGTTAAACTTAACAATACCTTAACTTTTTTACAGTTTTAAAGTAAAATTATCAACAGCTGGGTACCTTGAAATGGATGGTTTGCTTGTTTCTGTTCAGAGATGGTTACAAATGTAAACCTGCACTTAGACATTAGTTGTTGTTGATTTTAAATCTAAAAATGTACATTTTTTATACAGTTATGTAGTTCCTAAAGTGTTTGATAGAAGGGATGCCATTTGTCATTTAGAGGACACTTTAGCTGCAAAATAATAAATTAATCTTTTTTGATAGGACATTTGGTTGAATTATACTATACTACATTTAGCCTCAGTGTTGCCTAGCATGTCCAAGTGTAAAAACTAAGTGCGTTTTATGGTTGAAATCACTCCATTATGTTTAGATTGTTAAGGATCCAATCATACCAAGAGTGTTTTATTTCTATCACTGTCAGTTATCTACAAATTGCTTCTTTTTTTACTGTTAGAAGACTGTTATTCTCATGGTCACCAAAGCCAACATACCTCGGTAGGACGATGTAGAATTTGTGGGGTTAAGTGCCTTGCCCAGGGGCACATCAAGATGTGACTGGAGGAAGCTGGAATCGAACCTATGAGCCGACTACTATACCACTGAGCCACAGCCGCCCATTAATAGATATTGATATTTTCCTAAATAAAAAATAAAAGAAGATGATTGAGGATAAGCCTTCTTCCAAAATGATAAATCTTCTGGGCAAGTTATCATGTGTTACTAGCTTCACTATATCTGGCTAAATGTGGCATAGAGCAATGTGTTTGTCTGTCTTCTTGTCTCTACCTTTCTACCTCCCCATTCACCTTCTCAGATTTCCAGCCCATGTAGAGATTAATGGGGAAGGGGGATTGCAAAATCGACAGTGATAGAGAGACAGACTTGGTTGTAAGCGTATATGAACACACACATGTCCACATCCATGTCACTTCATGTCACTTGAAGCACCACAGAAGAGAAGGTTTGTGTCTGTGTGTGTGTGTGTGTGTATAGCATTGGCCTGAGCCCCTGCTTGTATTAAGAGGGCCCTGGCAGTAAGAGATAGCGGTTCTATCTTAATGGTTTCCACCGCCTGCCACTCAGCCTTCAGACAGACTCGTCTGCCTGCACACTTCTTCCCACGATAAAACCACTTCACAGGGGCTTGTGCCTCTCCACGCTGGCCTCTCGTTTCTCCAAGGAGAAGAGGAGAGAGGAGAGGCAAAGAAAAAGAGAGAAGAAAAGGTTCCCGAGGCATTGATATGTGTGCACAGCCTCAGACTGTGATGGAGACAAGGTAGAGGGGGACAGTTCACACACACCACATCGCTTATGCTACGGAATTTAGCACGTATGATGTTACCTAAAGTATGACATGATCTATGGTAACAGTAAAAATCTGAGGAGAGGCCAGTTCATGTTTTTTTTTTTTTGCCAAGTTTGGTCTCCTGTCCACATGCACTGGAAGACAGGATGAAAATATGCCTTAGAACAGTATTCACACCCTTTGAACTTTTTTTTTCAATTTTTCATATTACAACCATAAACTTTATTGCATTTGAAGTTTATGTAAATAATCAACAAAAAGTTGCACATAATTATGAAGCGGAATAAAAATGAACGACATTTGTTCAATGTATTTTTAAAAATGAAAATCCAAGCAAACTTCTACACCTCAGAGGCTTGTAAGTGAAAATTAGTGTACATATGGCACTATGAGGAGGAGCACCACAGGGGATTGTACTCTTTCCCGACCGCTTCATCAAGGGCTCCTGTTAACTGCCCTACGACACCACCGTCTTCTGCCACCGCAGGACTGGGTCCTCTCTACGTCAGCGAGGACGAGCTGTTCGGGGTTTTTAATAGGGACAAGTTTGACTACCTCTCCTCCAGAGGGGATCCAGCTCCTCGCCGTGATCGGCGACATGGACGCCGCGGAGCTGCGCCGGACTATCCTCCGTCGGACTGGGGGAACGGTGAGGAGCGGTGTGTGGAGCAGTGGTCCTTGCTCGTCGGCTCTCGGCTCGCATACTGCGCTACACGCAGGCATGAGAGGCCATCTCAGCCACGCAGCCGAAGGCAAGAGGATCCTCCACCATCTCGCTGCAGACTATGGCGCCGACGGGAAGGAGCGGCTTCCGGGTCGCCGAAGTTGGCGTCTGCATCAGCCTGTTTGGCCCCGAAGTTGGCATCTGCTTCAGCCTGTTCGGCCCCGAAGTTGGCGTCCGCTTCAGCTTATTCAGCCTTCTCCCTCCTCCAGACTCTGTTCTCAGAGCCAGCAGAGCCCCTCCAGCCTCTGTTCTCAGAGCCAGCCGAGAACCTCCAGCCTCTGTTTCCAGAACCAGCTGAGCCCCTTCAGTCCCTGCTCCCAGAGTTGTTGGATTTGTCGCCGCCGCCTCCAGAGCTACTGGATATGCCGCTGTCACCGCCAGAGCTGCCAGATTTGCCGCACCCGGAACCAGTCAAAGTTTCCAGAGCCGTACATCATTGTTTCGGTAATCCTCCTGGCCATCAAAGCAGCAGCCCTTCGGCACCCGCCGTCTCCTAGTGGGCAGCCGTCCCTTCCTGTTACGATCAGGAGGGACCCGACGCCAGCCTGCAAGCCTCCAGGCCCGCCAGCCACGGAGCGACCAGTCTCAGGCCCGCCGGCCACGGAGCGCCCAGTCTCAGGCCCGCCAGCCATGGAGGGAGATAGGTTCAGGCCCAGCTTCACTAGCCAGGTTCCTTTTTCCCGTCAGGGAGAACCAACCAGGTCCTCTTTGTCCGCCGACGACCAGCCAAGCTTGCCAGCCGCTGCCTCGTCAGAGACAGCCGGGCCATCCTCCCGTCTCCCGTCCCGTCAAGGGACGTCCGTCCAGCTTCCCGCTGGACCTCCAGGTCCCCAGGAGAGGACCGCCAGGCCGACCGCCAGGCCATCCGCCCGTCTCCCGTCCCGTCAAGGGACGTCCGTTCAGCTTCCCGCTGGACCTCCAGGTCCCCAAAAAAGGACCACTGGGCCGTGCGCCTGTTTCCCGTCCCGCCAGGGGACGTCCACCAGTCCTTCATCCAGCCAGAGGATGCCATTCGGGCCGTCCGCCCGACTCACGTCCCGTAAGGGGACGTCTGCCAGTCCTTCGTTCAGCCAGAGGGCGCCATTCGGGTCGCCCACGTGACATCTGTCCTGCCAGGGGACCCCATCCGGGTCCCCCACCTGACACTTGTCCCGCCAGGGGCCGGCCGCCTGTCTCCCGTCCAGCCAGAGGGCGCCATTCAGGCCACCCGCCCGACACCCATCCTGCCAGGGGACCCCATCCGGGTCGCCCAGCTGACACTCAGGTCAATACAGACACTCAAATCTTTATTAGTGATTACTGTGGGTTCAATTTCCTGACGTCATGGACACTAAACCGAGACAAGAAGGGAGAAAGGAAGAAGGTGCGAACCGACGACACAAGACAGGGAGGCAAACAAAGAACACAAGAAAACATCCCAGTCCTCCACCTCTGCCGGACGGCAGAGAAACAGTAATAAAAAACAAAAACAACAAACTGTACAGAACCAAACCAATAGTTCGGATCTAGTAGAATAAACTAAGAATTACACATTCACTACACACAAGCATGGATTAATGAACATAATACAAATGTTTCTGGTAAGCTCCTGTGAACAACTAACTAATAATGATAACCTCAGCTTAAGATATGTCCGTCCACACCAATGTCCCCACACCTATGTGTGTGCGAGCATGCAGGTCGTGAATAAGGTTTCCCCATGCAAGTGATTGATAGCTGGTGTAAGGAACCGTCAATCCGTCCTACAGGAATCGACACAGACATGGAGGAGGCCAGAGATGTATACATCCAGGGTCCCACAGAGTACAGAGGCCACATGCGGATCAGCGCAGGGTCGATCACCCACCAAGAGAGGAACAGATGGAAGCCCCAGGGGAACACCCACCAGCCGCAATGCTGGGGCCCGAGAGATCGCAGTGACGAGCCCACGGGCTCCACCGGAAACCGGCTATGCCAGGGCGGGCCCGGATCAGGACCCGGAGGCCACGGGGACCAGGGGCACCCCGCCCCCTAGCGGGGCCCCAACCAGGGACCAGCCCTCTATGCCCTCTGGCCCCCACCTCAGCACCCCCTCTATCCTCAGCCTATAAATTATAGGCTGAGGATAGAGAGGTTAATTCACAGAAGCAGCCAACAATATCAGGGTTACTCTGGAGGAGCGGCCAGAGTAAAAAGCTCAGGTGGGAGACAATTCTGATGGAACAGCTGTTAGTCATGCACTCCATAAATCTGACCCCAAGAGTAGCAAAAAGAAAGCAGCTTCTGAAAGAATGCCAAATTAGGCCCCAGTTTAAAGTTCACTATATAGGGGACACCTTAGACCAGAAGTCACCTTTTTTGTCAACACAAAAAATTATATGTGTGATGAAAAAACTTTTACTGCATATCACTCTGAACACCATCCCCACAGTGAAACATGGTGGCATCACCTTTATGCAGTGGGAGGGATTAAATATCATCAGTAGAGGCAAGGAAGCTGGTTGAAGATGAGTTTATGAGATAATGGGTGGAGCTAAATATACAGAAATAACAGACGGAAAAAATAAAGAAGATGAAAGAAAATCTTCATCAGAGCACTAATATATTAGGTACCTTAAATACACGTGTTGCACAGTCTTATTGAACTCTTTTATAAACTTTAAGCTTTAGCCAGGATCATACAATGATCAATGTCTTTGAATACAAAGCTTCATGAGCAGTGATATGTACCCATCACTCATTCACCAATAAAATGTGAAACATTTCTGTTTTGAAAGCAGTGATGAAAGAAAAACAAATTCTGGATTTTTGAGAGCTGCTTTGTCCTGGTACTCTAGTTCTCAGCCTGTCGGGAAAGCAATATTCAACAAATGGTAGCATGCTCATCTCTCACCTATTTAAATGCAAACGATGCAATTTTTGCAAAGTAATCTCGAGCTCGCACGTAAAACTGCTATCGTCCCTAAGTACTGATTTGCTGCATTGTGCCCCACGTCTTTATCTCAAAACTTGCATGATATCAAGCACGAATGTTTGTGAAAATGTCAAAGATGTGTGTTGGTAAATGTTTGTGTCTTCCAACCACTTTTTTCTACTTTTTCTTGCTCATGGTCATCTCCTAATGCAATACAGCTGTGAGGGTCCTGACATAGGATCAATAGTTCCTTTGTTAAGGAATGTTTGTTAGAACATCCTGTCTTTTCTGTTTCTATCCCACTATTTCCACATTTTACCAGTCCTGTGGTTAATCATTTTCTCTCTGGGTTTGTGAACAGCTTATACAAGCAACCTTTGGGAAACCTGTAGTTCATTGTATTAGTTAAACAACTTTGTGTCAATATTCATTCTTATATTTTATTTACCCTGATTGTATAGATTTAAAACGTGGCATTGTTGTTGCTTGACCTGTAGTCAGCATTTTCAATAAAAAAACAGTCTAAACTTATTTTATGCAACACACTAAGCCACATCGATTTTTATGAATTTGCATTATTGTCTGTTTCGTCTTTTGTCTGCCTTACCATCCATTATCAAGTCAAAATTAATCTTTGCTAAGTTCATGGCAAGTAAAATCTTTGAGATGCTATGAGCTTGTCCCATTGTGTGATTAGTAATTTCATAAAGAGCAATGCAAAATATGAAGGCGAGCCTCATGCCCATTCTTCCAGCTGTCTTTAGACAGCAAGTGGGGAGCAGGGTGAGTGGTGTGCCCAGGTCAGCCCTGTTCCGTTATTTTGACCGATCGCGGCCGTCTCAGCTGCATAATGGAGAAATTAAGTTTCTGTAATGCACAAATGAGGTTATCATTGGTTTTGCAGCTGTTTACAGGGTCAAGGAGAGATGCTGTGTTCAATCGGGGGCTCAATTTAGTCGGGAATGCGATTAGATTTAGCCCTTCCAGTGTATTCTCTCCATCTGGCCATGAATTAGATTAGGTAAATAGAAAACTAATGCCACTGATTGTGGTTGACACTGTAATGTTCATATTACAGCAAAAGCAGAAGCGTGGAGTTGGTATGGATTTGTGGCTCCCATGGGAATGTAAATGTTCCATAGAAGCTGTGTTAAGCTGTTGTGTAAACTGAGTTGTACCTTTTATTCTATTGCTAGACTGATGCTTGTTTTTCAACTATTATTATTAGTATCAGGGTCACATCAGTGCTTATTGTCCTCCCATGAAACTTGAAATTGCTTGGTGTTTTCCTCCAGCATTTCTTCACATTTTCCTATAGTCTTCCAGCGACTATGACAAAACTGTACAGAACCATTGTTTGTTCAAGGTTTTGCAGTCATCTGACTTATGGATTAAATGCATTGTAATTTCATTAAATTACAATAAAATGCTTTAATTTAGGAAACAACTGCAAGCAGCTAGGTATTTATGTCAAATTAACTAGTTTTTCCTTATTTTTTTTTGCAGGTTTTTCCACAAATAATGGTTATATTGTATTTCATTGAATCTGGCACAAACATTGACTCAAACTCATGGTTGATATAATTCAATTTTGTTGATAAGATTTTATTTTGCCAATACATCTTTGACCACCACTCAAGAACTTAGGAAATAATTGGAAAACAGTGATTGAGAAATTGTAAAATTAAGAAATGATAATATTGTCGAGGAGGGAAAAAAAGGATTTGACAGCCACTGCAAATCGTAACACTTAAAAAGATGAGAGGTCTGTGATTTTTATCATAGTTACACTTAAATTGTGAGAGACAAGATATAAAGGAAAAATCCAGTATTTCACATTGTATGCTATTTAAATAATTTATTTGTATAATGGTGCTGAAAAAATAAGTACTTGGTCAATAACAAAATTCACCTCAATCCTCTGTAATGTTATCTTGGTTGGCAAACGTTCCCTGTAGGTCTTTACCAGGTTTACACACAGTGTAGCGGGTATTTTGGAACTTTCTTCCATGCAGATCTTCTCTAAAGCTGTGATGTTTTTGGGGCTTTTGCTGGGTAACACAGACTTTCAACTCCCTCCAAAGTTTCTTTATTGGAGATTTACTTTGGAGACTGGCGAGGCCCCTGTAGAATCTTGAAATGCCTTTAACATAGCCATTCCTTTGCTGCCCGGGCGGTGTGTTTAGAATCATTGTTATGCTGGAATATCTAGCATCTTCAATGCTCTCACTGATGGAAGGAGGTATTTGTCAAAAATCTCACAATACATGGTCCCTTTCATCATTTCCTTAATACAGATCAGTCGTCCTGTTCCCTTTGCAGAAAAGCAACCCCAAAGCATAATCTTTCCACCCATGCTAGACACAGTGGGTATGGTGTTCTTGGGACGCAACTCAGTATTCTTCTCCCTACAAACAGAGCGATTGGTGTTTATACGAAACAATTCTATTTTGGTCTCATCTGACCAAATGACATTCCCCAAATCCTCTCCTGGATTATACAAATGGTCAAGCTTTATACAACCTAGACATGGGTGCTGACCTAAGCAGAGGGACCATTCAAGCACTGCAGAAATTGAATCCATGATTGCTTGGTTTGTTAGTAAAGTAACCTTTGTGTATGTGTACCCCACAAGGTGAGATCTTGCATGAAACCCCAGGTGGAGGGAGATTGTCATTGATAGATTTTCAAATAAATACACCATCAGTTCATCTCTTTTCACCAGTCTGCTTGCAAATTGTAGACTGGCTAATCCCAGTCTTGTGGAGGTGTAAAATCTTGTCCTTGGTGGCCTGAGACAGCTCTCTGGTCTTGGCCAGGGTGAAGTTTGAAGTCTGGCTGAAGGTGCTGTATAATGAGTTTAAACAGGTGCTGTTTATACCGAGTGAAGGAGCTTCTGAAAGAAGTAACAGGTCGTTGAGGGCCAGAATTGTTTTCCCTTTTTTATAAGTGTTAAATACTTATTTTCTGCACCATTATACAAGCCAATTGTTTAAAAATCATACAATGTGGTTTCCTGGAGTTTTCTATTTTTAACTTTCTGTCTCACAGTTGAAGTGTACCTATGATGAACGTTGCAGACATCTTTGTAAGTGGGTCAGCTTGCTCAATCAGTGGCCGTGAAATAGTTCATGTATCTCATCTGCTGGTGGATTGAAGTTTTGAATAATGTATCCATATTGAAGCATCTCTAGAGCCACAAGTAAGATCAGAAGTCAGTAGAGTATATTCATCTACAGTTTAATACTTAGATAGATTAGATAAACAAGCAATGTGCATACCAATTCCAACTTCCAATAATTATTCAATCAAGTTTTTGCAATGTCTTTAATTACCAGTGGTTTTCGCCTTTGAATTCTCTCATAAGTGGTGTTTTTTGCATATTTTTTTTTACATTTGAAATCATCAGTTGTGACAAGAAACCCTGAAGAGCTTTAGATTTTGCTTTGGGTACATTTTCGACCTCCTGTATTAGTAATTAGAGAAGTCTTGGAGACATTTCCTTATGATGACCACTCCATTTACATTTCTGTAAATGGAGAAACCCTCCAACCTGGAGGGTTTCTCCATTTACAGAAAGTGGTTCTCACTGCTGGATGCCGAAAGTCTTACGCCTTTATCATCCTATCTTGCTGGTAGCTCTCATGATTTTGTCATCTGTTCTTGAATTTCCGTTGATTGGGACCTAATGCGTTGCTTATGAGATCTTTCAGCCTACTTCATTTTGCTAGACATTTTCCATGGTTCCAGGATTAGTGACCTAAAACTTAAAAACTTTAGTTATCTCTCTGAAAAGTCTTATCATTCATCTACTTGCAAAAAAATAAGCACCCAGAAGAATGTGTCGGATTTGACTTTAACTTGGTAACATACAATGTCTGATACAAAAATGACTGCATTCATAAAGTAAAAAAAGTTTCCTGCAGTAGCAAGTAGTTATCCTGCAATAATAAGCATACCATCTAATATACAGAAATTCAAAATCCCACAAACTGATAGTATGATTATTAAAGGCTTTTTTTGCAGTTCAAATTACTTTTTACTGTTAGGTCTCGAAAGCACTGTTATTGTTGCGTCTGTGTTTCAAAACATGAAACGAAAGTTATAATAATCAGTTAGGGTCTTGCAGCCCACCCTACCTAATGGTGTAGTTTAGTAACTTTATTAATTATTGGTAGTATTTTATCTATAGGGCAGTATTTATGATTGCCAGGCTCTAACTGGTTCATATATGTCAAATGTATAGGTGAAAAGTTGATTTAATTTTGACATTACTTGTATTATGATATAAATACAACATGATATTTAGGATTTGAATTTAAAATCTACACTACCATTTAAAAGTTTGGGGTCACCCAAACAATTTTGTGTTTTCCATGAAAAGTCACACTTATTCACCACCATACGTTGTGAAATGAATAAAAAATAGAGTCAAGACATTGACAAGGTTAGAAATAATTATTTTTATTTGAAATAAGATTGTTTTTACATCAAACTTTGCTTTCATCAAAGAATCCTCCATTTGCAGCAATTATAGCATTGCAGACCTTTGGCATTCTAGCTGTTAATTTGTTGAGGTAATCTGGAGAAATTGCACCCCACGCTTCTAGAAGCAGCTCCCACAATTTGGATTGGTTGGATGGGCACTTCTTGCGTACCATACGGTCAAGCTGCTCCCACAACAGCTCAACGGGGTTCAAATCTGGTGACTGCGCTGGCCACTCCATTACCGATAGAATACCAGCTGCCTGCTTCTTCTCTAAATAGTTCTTGCACAATTTCGAGGTGTGTTTTGGGTCATTGTCCTGTTGTAGGATGAAATTGGCTCCAATCAAGCGCTGTCCACTGGGTATGGCATGGCGTTGCAAAATGGAGTGATAGCCTTCCTTATTCAGAATCCCTTTTACCCTGTACAAATCTCCCACCTTACCAGCACCAAAGCAACCCCAGACCATCACATTACCTCCACCATGCTTAACAGATGGCGTCAGGCATTCTTCCAGCATCTTTTCAGTTGTTCTGCGTCTCACAAACGTTCTTCTTTGTGATCCAAACACCTCAAACTTGGATTCATCCGTCCACAGCACTTTTTTCCAGTCTTCCTCTGTCCAATGTCTGTGTTCTTTTGCCCATCTTAATCTTTTTCTTTTATTGGCCAGTCTCAGATATGGCTTTTTCTTTGCCACTCTGCCCTGAAGCCCAGAATCCCGCAGCCGCCTCTTCACTGTAGATGTTGACACTGGTGTTTTGCGGGTACTATTTAATGAAGATGCCAGTTGGGGACCTGTGAGGCGTCTGTTTCTCAAACTAGAGACTCTAATGTACTTATCTTCTTGCTCAGTTGTGCAACGCGGCCTCCCACTTCTTTTTCTACTCTGGTTAGAGCCTGTTTGTGCTGTCCTCTGAAGGGAGTAGTACACACCGTTGTAGGAAATCTTCAATTTCTTAGCAATTTCTCGCATGGAATAGCCTTCATTTCTAAGAACAAGAATAGACTGTCGAGTTTCAGATGAAAGTTCTCTTTTTCTGGCCATTTTGAGCGTTTAATTGACCCCACAAATGTGATGCTCCAGAAACTCAATCTGCTCAAAGGAAGGTCAGTTTTGTAGCTTCTGTACCGAGCTAAACTGTTTTCAGATGTGTGAACATGATTGCACAAGGGTTTTCTAATCATCAATTAGCCTTCTGAGCCAATGAGCAAACACATTGTACCATTAGAACACTGGAGTGATAGTTGCTGGAAATGGGCCTCTATACACCTATGTAGATATTGCACCAAAAACCAGACATTTGCAGCTAGAATAGTCATTTACCACATTAGCAATCTATAGCGTGTGTTTCTTTAAAGTTAAGACTAGTTTAAAGTTATCTTCATTGAAAAGTACAGTGCTTTTCCTTCAAAAATAAGGACATTTCAATGTGACCCCAAACTTTTGAACGGTAGTATATATTAACAGCATAGTATCATAGTAGCAAAATCTAAAAATCCTCCAGTTCTGTAACAGTGAGGATTGAAGATTTTCCCTCTTGATGTTTTCACAGTGAATAAAGAAATTGTTCAAAGAACCTGGATGCTTTTTCTGCTACTTTTATCAAAGTTCACATGATCTCAAACAATTTTTAGCATTACTTCTTTTATAAATATGGACAGGTTTTGGCAAGTAGTTACTTGTAGCAATTCCCTGACAAAATTACATTAACCAAGACGTTACTTATTCGAATAAAATATTCTCTTGTATTTCCCAAAGAGTAGCTAAGCAAATGTAACTTTGTGTCACATAATTTATTTCCAAGGGGAAATGGAAAGTCAGGATTAATTAATTTAAAAGTCTCTCATGACTCATGTTAATTTATTTCTTCACCTGGATTTTCTAATTATTTTCCACTTGAGACTTTGCTGCGATTTAAGATGAAAGAGTTTTAGACTCCTTTGCAAAGGGTGCCAATAAAAATGGTGGGACCTGTGAAAAATATCACTTAAAAGACTTCTCAACGCTTTTGGCACCACTGTTGTAAAACCAACTATCTATGTAGCGCATGTGACCAATGACCAAAACACCTCAAACTAAAAGCATGTCTGTTTGTAAACCGTCACCACAAAGCAGGAGTGTTGAGCAATAAGGTACGGTATTAAAGGTATAAAGTAGGATTTTTAAGAATTTCAGAAAATAACCGCCCTCGCCACTTTTAGAAGAAAAAGAAATTCTGTCAGTCAGAACAACAAATCTTCCTGTGAAAGTTACCATATAGATGTAGACCACTTATTCAAGCAGTAATTTCAAATGAAATTTTTCCAAATAACATGCCAAACTTTACGTGGTGAAGTTAGTTGGATATTTGACACACATTTATTTCATTACAGTGGATACAACACAGCCGAAGTATCGCTCCTGAAGGGGGTGGTTTTGATTAGAGACCATCGCTAAATTTCCACCCATCACAGAAAAATCAAATACCTATGTGATCTCCTGACAAAGTAACCCCAAACGTTAGCCTACCTGCTGGGTAGAAACTTTTCAATGGAGGAATCAGTGCCAGACCTGTGCGCCATCATTGAAAAGAATATCCTAAAAACACTCTGGTCTTGTTTCTCTCTTCTGAGCCCTTTTGCTTCCTCTCATCCACCTCTGAGACTTTTTTTTTTGTCTAGTGATTCACATCCATTTTCAAAAAACCCGGTGAGAACTGTGAGGCAGAATGAATGGATAATAGCAAAGCACAGCAGATACACATGACAGTGCAGGAGGATTGACAGTTAGGAGGACCAATCATTTAGATGACCCACCCGAAGGAGAAAGATCCTCCATAATATCTTTAAGATAGGTCTCAAACCCACTGGTTTGTATTTGTATTGTATTTGGTAGTGTTTGATGTAATGGCCTAAAGCGAAACTCAGTCTTACTTCCGGGAGACGTGCTCAGGAGAGAAAGTTGTATAGTGCTGTTTTCAGCAGCAGGCAGTGACAGGTCAGAAAATGAGTAAAATAGATGCTGGTTTCCCACCAAAACATTTTGAAAACACATTTTTAAGGCGTAAAAGTTGCGGAGTATGTCTTTAAATCTACTTTGACTCAAAATGAAATATAAAAAAAAACAGTTAAATAAAATATGCTTGAGCTATCACCTGTGTTTTTGAAGTACAGCATGCTTCCATCTTCAGACATGACTTGCTTTCTCTGCTTTGTTCAAGTACGCCAGAAGTGGCAGCCCGTCAGCTCCGCTTTTCTATGAGCTCTCCAGAACAATAGTTGGATTGCTCATATGTGTGACACCCAGACCACACACCCTTAATAGTGACTGACAGCACTAAGGGCTGAAAGCAGCATGCACTACTAACACACACTCATGCTTGTACCACACACACCTGAGGACCAAAGGGTGTGTTGGACTCGTCAAGGTTTTAGTCAGGTCGCATATGTGAGCTGTCTGATTGGTTTGGTATTCAGGTTCATCTTGAGTCCAGCTGGTAGAGTTCAGCTGTGTTCTTGAATTATCAAGTCTGCAGGTCAATGCATCAAATTCAATGGAAAAAAATAAATGATGCTTTATATACAGTCGTGGCCAAAAGTTTTGAGAATGTCACACGTATTAGTTTTCACAAAGCTGCTTTTAGATCTTTGTTTCAGTTGTTTCTGTGCTGTACTGAAATATAATTACACACACTTCATACTTTTCAAAGGCTTTTATCGACATTTACATGATATTCATGTTGAGTCAGTATTTGCAGTGTTGGCCCTTCTTTTTCAAGACCACTGCAATTTGACCGGGCATGCTCTCCATCAACTTCTTGTCCAAATCCTGACTGATAGAAACCCATTCTTTCATAATTACTTCTTGGAGTTTGTCAGAATTAGTGGGTTTTTGTTTGTCCACCCACCTCTTGAGGATTGACCACAAGTTCTCAATTGGATTAAGATATGGGGAGTTTCCAGGCCATGGACCCAAAAATTCAACGTTTTGGTCCCCGAGCCACTTAGTTATCACTTTTTTCCTTATGGCACGGTGCTCCATCGTGCTGGAAATGGCATTGTTCTTCACCAAACTGTTGTTGGATTGTTGGAAGAAGTTGCTGTTGGAAGGTGTTTTGGTGCCATTCTTTATTCATGGCTGTGTTTTTGGGCAAAATTGTAAGTGAGCCTACTCCTTTGGATGAGAAGCAACCCCACACATGAATGGTCTTAGGATGCTTTACTGTTGAAATGACACAGAACTGATGGTAGCGCTCACCTTTTCTTCTCCGGACAAGCCTTTTTCCAGATGTCCCAAACAATCGGAAAAAGGTTTCATCAGATAATATGACTTTTCCTCAGTCCTCGATAGTCCATTCACCATACTTTCTGCAGAAGATCAATCGGTCCCTGATGTTTGTTTGTTTTTTGGACAGAGGTGGCTTCCTTGATGCCCTTCTTGACACTAGCCATATATATATATAGCTATGGATACCACCTCAAGACGAGCTATGATCAGCCAGCTCCTCTACATGGATGACATCAAGCTGTATGGTAAGAGCGAACGGGACATTGATTCCCTGATCCACACCACCAGGATCTACAGCAATGACATTGGGAAGTCATTCGGGCTTGAAAAATGTAGTAGGATGGTCACAAAGCGAGGCAAGGTAGTCCACACTGAAGGGGTCTCACTCCCAGAGGGAACAATGGCAGACATTGAGGACAGTTACAAGTACCTGGGAATACCACAGGCAAATAGCAACCTTGATATGGGGACACGGGAAGCAGAAGCAACCAAATACCTACGAGTAAGGCACGTCCTAAGAAGCCAGCTCAATGGAAAGAACAAGTCCAAGGCAATAAACAGCTACGCCCTGCCAGTTATCAGATACTCTGCGAGATACAGACCACAGATGTTAAGACACGAAAGCTCCTCACCATGCATGGCGGGTTCCATCCCAAATCCAGCACCCTGACACTGTACGCACGCCATAAGGAAGGAGGCAGAGGACTGATGAGCATGAGAGCCACCATCCAGGATGAAACATTGAAGCTCCATAGGTACCTCAAGGACAAGGCCTCAACAGATAACGTACTTAGTGAATGCCTCAGACAATGGCAAGATGAGGAGGAGGTGCTGGAGGAGGAACCATCATGGGAGGACAAATACCTAGATGGGATGTACCACCGGAACATAACTGAAGTGGCTGATCTCAAGAAATCCTACCAGTGGCTAGAGCGGGCTGGCCTACAGGACACCACAGAGGCACTCATCCTGACAGCACAGGAGCAGGCTCTAAGCTCCAGATCGATAGAGGCCCAGATCTACCACACCAGACAAGACTCAAGGTGTAGGCTGTGCAAAGAGTCATCGGAGGCAATCCAGCACATAACAGCAGGGTGTAAAATGCTGGTTTGGAAAGCATACATGGAACGTCATAACCAAGTGGCTGGTATAGTATCCAGAAACATCTGTAGGGAGTATGGGCTGGAAACCCCAAGGTCAAAGTAGGAAACACCTCCAAAGGTGGCGGAGAATGACAGAGCAAAGATCCTGTGGGACTTCCTGATCCAGACAGACAGGATGGTAATGGTGAACCAAGCCGTTGTGGTGGATGTGGCAATACCAAGTGATGGTAACATCAAAAAGAAGGAATATGAGAAACTTGAGAAAGTCCAAGGGCTCAGAGAGGAGCTAAAGAAGGCTTGGAAAATGAAGGTGACAGTAGTACCCGTGGTAATCGGAACACTTGGGGCAGTGACCCCCAAACTGGAGGAATGGCTCCATTAGATCCCTGGAAGAACCTCAGACATCTCAGACCAGAATAGTGCAGTACTTTGAACAGCAAAGATACTGTACAGGACTCTCAAGCTCCCATGCCTCTGGTAGAGGACCCGAGCTTGGAACGGAAAAAACACTGCCCACAGTGGACGAGAGGGGAATTTTCCGTATATATATATATATATATATATATATATATATATATATATATATATATGGAAAAAATTAAAGTAATTCAACCTTTTTCTGCTTGAACTAATGGTAGTAAATCTTACAGCCATGTTAAAGCAGAGCAGAGGAAATGTGACTGAGTAAATTGATGGAGATGGATTACTCAAATATGTTGACATTAATGCCGGTGCAGTAATAAAATGACATTTATCTCAAGATTGCCTCAAGAGAGCATGAATTCAGGTTCATTACAGTTGATATTTGGCAAGTGGCCATGATGTAAGAGGGCTTTCCCCCTTTTGCATTCACATCAGTGTTAAATTGTAATGACAGGAACGTAATAACATGCAGAGGTCCATTATTAATTCTGCTAAATGCATTAGAAATGCCATTTAGGAGATTTTAAGGCGTCAAAGCAAGAACAGAACCGTACAGTTAAAAGGTTGAATGTAGAAATGAAGGGAACTATGATCAGCATCTTTCACTCTGTCCTTCTAACCCACCCCCTTTTTGTCCCCCTTCAATTTCTAACAAGCACAGAACCCCAAAACTGAAGGAAAATAATTTCAGAAATAATTTCAAAAGAAACATGTCTGACCTTTTTTAGACTGTATTGTTAGGAATTCAGCAGCCATTAAAGGAATTCAAAGGCTCAACCTCAGGATACCTCATATTAATCTTGTTTCAAGGTTTGTTTCACATCTACTGTTCTGCTGCTTTATTCTGTTAGCATAGCCAATCATGTGAAAAGCATGATGTATATCAAAGTTGAGCACAAAACGGCTTTGCTTTGCTAACATGCTGGAACCAAAGGGACAGTGAAAGAGGAAGGAACAACACAAGTTAACCAATTAACCACGGGTTAGTCTGAGCCATTACTAGAGATAACATAAATCTTTGAAATTATGCTTCCCGTACATTTATTAGTGTTCATAATGAGATTGCTCGGCTAACCTTTCTATAATGAATATTCACTATATACATAGAAATAACAGTTGAATATGTTTTCCTCTACTTCAGGATGGACAGCTAAGAAGCAGCAAAGCACAACAAAATTAATTTGAAATAAATAAACATACTTTTTTTTTAAACAACTATCTCCATTTGTCTGAAACATTAAGCCTCGTTTGTTATGCTCACTTCAGCAACGGTCTGATCCCGAATGCCTGATGTCACACATGCTGCTGCTCTTTCATCTTTGTTTTGGGTGTGTCTGATTTAAGGCACGAGGAACCAAAATGTAAAAGACCTTACTGTTTGAAACAGAATGCTGTCAGTTTAATAGATTGATGGACCAGATAAAACGTTTCAGAGAAATGCGAATAGATGTCATATAAGCTCAGTGTTTAGATTTACCAGGTCATGCCACAATAGCAATTAGGTTGTGATCAAAATAATTTTTTTATTTTTTTTTTATTCCCTCAAATATTTTCTTTTTATTTCTTTTTATATTTTTTTGGCAGCTTTATAACTTTGTATACTTAAAATTAGTTAACTGCAAAATAGTGCATTGTATTTTCTTGATAAAGAATATTCAGTTCCTGCAGTAGCTAGAAACTGGATACTAAAAACAGGAAGCTACACTAAAATCCCAGTATGTAGCCTGGTTTTAAAGTTAGGCTACAGTACATTCTTAGGAAGCTTTGATCAATACAAACTTTTGCTTTGATTTTTTTCCAATTAATTAAGGGAAATCATGTACAGACGTGGACAAAATTGTTGGTGCCCTTCATTAAATCAAAGAAAAACTCATAATGGTCACAGAAATAACTTTAATCTGACAAAAGTAATAATAAATAAAAATTATATAAATGTTGACCAATGAAAATCAGACATTGCTCTTCATCCATGCTTCAACGGAATTATTTAAAAAATAAATGCATGAAACAGGCCTGGACAAAAATGATGGTACCCACAACTTAATATTTTGTTGCACAACCTTTTTAGGTAATCACTGCAATCAAATGATTCCTGTAACTGTCAATGAGACTTCTGCACCTCTCAGCAGGTATTTTGGCCCACTCCTCATGAGAAAACTGTTCTAGTTGTTTCCGGTTTGAAGGGCGCCTTTTCCAGACAGCACGTTTCAGGTCCTTCCAAAGATGCTCAATAGGATTGAGATCAGGGCTCATAGAAGGCCAGTGTTTTCCTCTCAGCCCTTCTTGGGTGTTTTTAGCTGTGTGTTTTGGGTCATTTTCCTGTTGTAAGACCTGTGACTGAGACCATGCTTTCTGACACCGGCCAGCACATTTCGCTCTAGAATCCCCGGATAATCTTGAGATTTCATTGTACCCTGTACAGATTCAAGACACCCTGTGTCAGATGCAGCAAATCAGCCCCAGAACATAACCGAGCCTCCCCCATGTTTCACAGTAGGGACCGTGTTCTTTTCTAGATATGCTTCATTTTTCTGTCTGAACACAGAGCTGATGTGCCTTGGCAAAAAGTTTAATTTTTGTCTCATCTGTCCACAGAACATTCTCCCAGAAGCTTTGTGGCTCGTCAGCATGTAGTTTGGCATACTCCAGTCTGTTTTTTTTAATGATTTGTGCTCTCCTTGTTTGTCTCCCATGTAGCCTTCTTTGGCTCAAACAGCGAAGGATGTTCCGATTGACACTGATGTTCCTTGAGCATAAAGTTCAGCTTGGATCTATTTTGAAGTCTTTCTAGGCTCTTTTGTTACCATTTGGATTATCCGTCTCTTTGATCTGTCATCAATTTTCCTCCTGCAGCCACGTCCAGGGAGGTTGGCTACAGTCCCATGGATCGTACATTACTGAATGACATGTGCAGCTGTAGTCACAGAAACATCTAGCTGCTTGGAGATGGTCTTATAGCCTTTACAGTTAACATGCTTGTTTATGATTTTCTTTCTCATCTCCTGAGACAACTCTTTCCTTTGCTTCCTCTGGTTTATATTGAGTGTGGTACACACCACGTCACCAAACAACACAGTGACTACCTGGAGTCCTATATATAGGCCCACTGAGTGATTACAGGATTGTAGACACCTGTGATGCTGATTAGTGGAAATACCTTGGATTAACATCTCCCTTTGGTCACATTATTTTCATTCTTTTCTAGGGGTACCATCATTTTTGTCCAGGCCTGTTTCATGCATTTATTTTTAAAATAATTCAGTTGAAGCATGAATGAAAAGCAATGTCTGACTTTCATTGGTCAACATTTATATAATTTTTATTTATTATTACTTTTGTCAGATTAAAGTTATTTCTGTGACCATTATGAGTTTTTGTTTGATTTAATGAAGGGTGCCAACAATTTTGTCCACATCTGTATAGCCATGCCTTGGATGAAGTATACAACAATAAAAGCATATGATAAATGGAGTTATTTTTAGGTGTTTTTAAATAAGATCGAGCTGATATTTGAGAAAAAGTGGGCCTCCACCTATTTGCGGTGTAATATGCGCAGTTTCATCTATTTCTGTCAAACATAACTCCAAATTATTTCTGGAAAATGAGCCTAGTCACGGATTTATTTTAATTTGATTTTTTTGTGTAGTATATAACGTATGTTCTGAAGAAAATGATGCTTGAAAAGCTGAAATGCCAAGACTTCATGTTACTTGACATGCTATTGGCAATCATTATCCTCATTAGCACTTGTTTCAGGCTCTGTGCCCATGTTACTGTCCATCATGGCTCATCACAGTTAGATTGTGATTAAAACATAAGACGAAAAGATATACAGCAGGAGGCTCCCCTCTGCCACAGCTGTAGTGCCTCAGAATCCACACTAGAATCTGTCTAAGGTTGCTCAGCAGCATAATGTCACTAAAACCATCAACTTACCCTGCAACTTTGTGTCAGCTTTTCTTGTTCAGAATTATTCTAGCCATCAGCTATCTAGCCTTATGACCTCCTGTAACATTCGGTTAAGGTTATTAGGCAGAAAAAAAACTATTTATCTATTTTGTATGATTTTTAGAAACTTTATATTTTACTGAAATCCTGCATTGAACATTCATGGTTTTTGTATTCTGGTGTTTTTATTAAAAAGATACAGGAATAGAAATTAAAGCAAACCTCTGGCCATTTACTTTAAACTGTCTTAGCGAGGAAAAAGGGATGGAGGATAGACCTGAGGAAGGGGGCAGCACTGCTGTGCATTTACATTGATAGACTGACAAGCCCTCTGGTCAAGTAGACCCTCCCTTTTGCTTTCGTTCTCTCTCTCTCTCTCTCTCTCATCCGGCTCACCCAGTCATCTGAGTGAGGGCTACTCTGCTGCTGTCCCTTTAAGAGCTGAGCCCAGATCTCACAGCTTACAACAAGGGAGGGAGAAGAGGAGGGACAGAGGCAGAGAGAAAGACAGAGAGGGAGGGTGCAAGGCTGGAAGTGTGTGAGCAGAGAAAGAGAGAGAGAGAGTGAAAGAGAGTGAGAGAGAGAGAAACAGCAGTGTGTGTGAGAGGTTGAAGGATCACTTCAATCCCGTCTTGTTTTGGGGGAGACTAACCTTGTTCATCTGAAGCATTGTCGGACTGTTTTATGTTGTTGTTGTCGAGAGAGACGGACCCTTACTCCAGCATGCTCACTGAGCCTGAGCTACCTCAGGAGTGTAACAGGTACGTGACACGTTCTGCCGCTCACTCACTCACTCACTTACACACACATACACACACATCTTTATATATATACATATATATATATATATAAACGCACACTTTATCATGTAGATGAAGAGGATGATGAAGAGTTGACACAGGTCCAGAGTGGGAGATTCAAAGACAGAAAGGCAAAAATGTGGAAAGTGTGTGAAAACCAGACTTAGTCAGTGTGTGTGCGTTAAGCAACTGTCTGAGCGGAGTTTGACTCCGATTATGACTGAGACGAAATGTTAAGAGAGAGTTGATGATTCACTCCCTATCCTTTTAGTTCAGATAACATATGCAAAGCTGGAGCAAATAGAGCAATATATGTTCAGTGATGTGTTTGTTTAAGCTTCAGTGACAGAGATGACTTTCCCCTCCAACTCCCTTTACTCTCTTCTCTCTGTCCTGACTGAAACTTGGGCTCATTCAAATCAATGATTCCATAGAGAAACAGCGAAAACAGCGCAGGCACAAGTCTGAAAGGAGAGGCGAAACGTGTCCGTCAGAATGTGTGATCATCTCCTCTCCGCTCATCTCCGCTTCTCACCACAACTTTATTTACTTCTGCTTCCCTGTCAGCTCTCATTCGTCTCCTTCTGCAACAGCCTGATATATTTAGGTGCAATCAGACGCTCAGAAGTCTATGTAAATGCTTAGCTGAATCAAAACTATATACATAAAAAAAGCAGGGAATTAAAATGCTCCAGCTCATGAATGTATTTTGGGGTTTTGTTTTAATCCAAACTCAGTGCATGAAAACAAACCCTCTATTAATCCTGTTCTCAATCTGTACGCTCTTCTTCTTGTTATGCTTTATGCTAATATTAATCTCACTGTGCTCCTCTGTTGTTTGTGCAGGCCTCCCTTCATTTAGAGGTGTGAACCCTCTAACCTTGCACTGTCAACACAAGTGGCTTTCGCCCCGTGCAATAATGCTTGTATGATCCTAATACCGCAAGAGGCAGATTATGTTCTAATACATTTTAATTCTAAATCACACATATCACAACACTGCTCTCTCCTCTCTCCCTCTTGACTTTTAACCGCGTTAAACTCTCTGTTTTTGCACTGATGAAACTAATCGTTTGTTCTGAGATAAACTAGGGTCGGCAGGGTGGATTTCTGGGGGATTTCCTGGGGGGGGGGCACCCTAGTGAATTTAAAGCACATTTAGAAGTGGCAAAAATGTGTTTTTAATAAACTGCTCAATCCTGGCAAAGTGGTCGAGGAGAGAGAGAGGGAGAGGGACAGATAACAACAGCTAGAAGGAATTAAACATTTAAAGGATTACACAAAAAAGCAGAATGTATGGAGATAAATGCAAGGATTACAATGACTTAGGAGGAGAGCGCTTAAAACACTTGCTTTCCAGTAATGCACTCCATCACCGCGGCTCCGGCCGTGTTTCAGAGTGTCTGCATGTTCATATTTGGATGTGTGTACGCAAGACGGAGAAAGAGTGAGTGAGTGGGGGTATCTTTTACTGTACTTGTGTGTGTGCATGTGTGTGTGCTTCAGCCCCAAAGGTTTGTCATGATGCGATCAGTTCAATAAGTGTCCGCTTGCTTCCTTCACCCGTGTTAACTTCCTCCTCAGACTTTTCTTCCTCTTGTTCTGTTTTTTTCCCTCTGAAATTCACTCATTTGTAAGTCATTAAAAAGTTAAGGTGGAGCTTGACAGCGTTTAAGAAATATTTTCTTTACAGCTAAAAAATTATTTTTAGTTGGAAGAGTAGAAAATTAAAGCTTTAGTATTTCTATTAAATGTATTAGATTTTCTGGCTTTGACTTTAAATGTTAAAAATACAATCTTTTTTTATTTTATCATTTGAAATATATACTTCACAGTTTTTCTGAAGGTTGTACTGTGTTAAAGAACTTTAATTGCATGGTTGAAATGAGCAAAACCTGCAGATACATCCTTGTGTCTTTGAACGAAACATTAAAACAGAAAGAAAGAGGCAACCAAAACAGAGACGAGGGAAGAAACTAATAAAAAGTAAGATTGGATATTGTAGCCGTAGGTGGATGAAAGAGATGAAGGGATGATGTGGTCAAACTGACACATTCCTCACCAGCGGACAGAAGAAGCAGGTTTTTACAGAAAAGTGAGAGTGCCGGAGATGAAGTGAAAAAAGGGGTGGGTGAGCGTGGGGGTTTCTAAGGAGGAGAGGAAGAGGTCTCTGTCAGGGTGGTGTTAAGGCGGTGGTGGATTTTCACACCCCTCCATTTGTCCCTTCAGTTTATAGGTGTGTGTGCGTGTGTGTGTGTCAGCAGTGGACATGTCAACACTTTGAACTGTTTAAGCAGGAGACATTCGTATACAATCTGACATCAGAGCGCCGTTAAGAGCCTAGAGGAATTGTCTGGATTTCACGGACACAAAAAGTCTCATTATTAGTAATTAAAATGTAGCCTCGGAGATGGAAGTTCATTTCATCGCCTTCCGTAAAGTGCTCCGACAGCTACAGCGTTATTCGCCCCTCAGATTTGGACCCAAACACAAACCGACAATTAGAGATTCATAATGTAAGATGCATTGTTATATACGAAGAAACAGAATTAGCATGATTATTTTGATTCATAATAAAATGCTGTTTAACAAAAAAAGAGTTAAAATTATTTCACATCTTCTTTTTGACATTATTTGTAGTCAAAATTTATTTGCTGAAAACTTCTGTAGTCTTTGTCCGTTAACTTTTAGAATTTTGCAAGAGATGTCCGTTTTGGAAAACGTTTTTGCAGCTGTTAGTTTGCTTAATTTGCGTGAGCGTTCCTGTTTTTTCATCTTAAGTGTCGCTGTACTTTATGTAAAAGTGAGTTGGGGGAGTGAGATTAAAGCGGTTTGGGGGGGGGGGGGGGGGGGGGTAGAAGAGAATTTGTGAGAGTGGAGTAATTGAGCAGAATGTCCGTGCTCTGCAAACTAATGCGACGTTCTCCTCTTCTCTTCCCCTGTGGCCCTGTCTCGCCCTCCCTCGCCTTCTCTTTCTCCCCCACCCACCATCCCACCCACCACATCGGATTGGAGTCCATTGTCTGGGCCATATTGTCTGTCCCCAGAGAGCCTTGATAGCCGTGTCTCCATCCACGGAGCAATGAGGGGGGGATCAGAAAGAAAGAAAAAGAAGGACAGACAGAAAAAATACCAAAGGAGAATGCTAAAGTGCTCCAGCCCGGATTGATCAGCTGACCCTCTGGGGGTTTCTGCACAGGCGGCATTTGTTCTTCCCGTTGTGGTTAGTTCTGGATGAGAGCAGACGGGATGAAAGAAAGCGAGAGTGATGAGAGGCGCTTCAGTGTGTCAGAAGTGACCGGGAAGGAGAAGGAAAGTGTGTGCGCGCAGACAAAGGTGTCTCCCCCCTCCACCCCCAGGCTAACTAGAGTCAGGTCATATGACACAGGGTCATTGGGTGGAGGTCAAATGTCAGCTGGGTGCATTCCAGTGTCAGCAGAGCAGGGAATCACCAACAGTCCCCCGTTCGGTATGTGATGGCATCAACATGGACATGGCTTTAAAACATTTCAGAACCACTTAAAATTTTACATCATACTGTGTTTTACTTATTGAAATTCTGTTAATCAGATGCCAGAGAAAGTAAGCAGAAGAGCTCCATTTGTGTCGAGCAGTGGGTATTACATCGCTGCCTCTCCCCCACCTGTTGCTGAGCCGGGTTGAAGGAAGACTAGACCTTTTTGCTCAACTTAAAGAGGGACAAATCTATTTCTTTTTTGCACTTCAGGTCATAAAACAATAAAAAAATCACATAAAGACATGGCATCTAACCTAGCAAAACACCAGGCATCACTTATAATACTGCAGCGCTGCGGGTAAAACTACGGCTGGAAATGCGAAAGGAGAATCACTAAAAAGCTGCAGACTATAGGCTTGTTATGGAAGTTTTGCAGAAAATTGTGTCAATCATTTTATCAAGCAGACACTATAGATAACACTATTTTAATTGTAATCATAAATATCCTAATAGCAGCAAAAGGAATAATTCTGACCTTTTTGCTTAACTGAGGTACAGTGAGAATCTCATGTTGTGCGTTGATGCGCAGGTACTGTACATTCCTCACACTTTCAATTCCACACTCTCATCCTTTCCTCTTTCTGACATTTATTCAGCCCTCCTGCTTGCAGCTCACTGATGCTGGTCGTATAGAGAACAAAAAAAAAGAAAATCCCCCACCCCTTTCCCCATCCTTCCAATCCCCAGTAGGAGACGGTGTCAGGATCTCGGAGCACTACAACGAAGCCTCTGTTTCCCCAGGTAGTGAGGGAGAGACAGTTTGGGTCGAGGTGGAAGACTTTCAAAGTGCGGGTGATAGAAAGGAGCCAGCTGGGATTCTCTGGACGTGTGTGTGTGAGAGAATAAGCTTTGTGTGTGTGTGTGTGTGTGTGCTCTGCAAAGGCTGGCCAAGTCGCTGACAGTGAGACAAATGCTGAGAATCCTTCATGGATTGTTTAACCAATGCGGCACAAACAGAGGCCCGGCTCAACAATGGCAAAAACACTGTCCCCTCACTCAATAAACATTATCCCTCTCGCGAAACACCAGGGGATCCGAATCACCATCCGCCGGATGCACTTCTCCTCTCTCCCCCCTTTGCTCCCCCATCGTTGTCTTTCTGCCTCTTATTGCTCTTCTTTTCTAAGGCAACACTCGAGTTTTTTTTGTTGTTTTTTTTTCCCACGAGCTGTTTAGGCTTCGAGAGCCAGACAACAGAGTGCAGCAGACTTTCTTCCCTTCCCCCCCGTCCTTTCTCTGCCACAATGCCAGCGACGGTCGTGATGTCCACTGACTCAGTGCTAAGACATAAATATAACGTTGAAAGTATGAGGAAAGTATGAAGAGTGATGACTAAAGCTTTGGGTGGACGAGCAGAGCAGAGAAAGAGAAGATGGTTTCTCCCAAAGGCCGCATGAGTTAGCCTCAGACTTTGCTTGGCAAAACGTATGACTTTTCCCCCCTGCATTCATGCATTCATGTGTGTGTGTGTGTGTGATTAACAGCGGTGACATTCGGGTTGTGTGTTATTGCCTTTTGTGGTTTAAGCTGGACAGGAAACACGGTTTGGGCTGCCGGCCGGCGATTTAGGGCACCACACAGAGGTCGCTTTGTGTTTGTGAGGCTGAGTGTGTGTCTGCGCCTCTGTGGGTGTGTCTGTGTGTGACCATGAGTGTCCTGCAAGCATTTTCTTGCTTTTACTTTATCCCTGAAGAGCAGACAATGTACACTCAGTGACATAATGTTGCAGTTTTCTTTGAGATTCAGAAAAAACATGTACCCTTAAATGGGTTAAAAAAATATATATAATTGCCTGTTTTAAAAGTTTGAAGTCCAGCCTCCCAGCTAATTTAAATCCATATCTGAACCTTTTCCTTTCTGCTACTTTTCCCACTGGTGAAAGGACAATCTATTAATAGATATTAGGCAACATCCTTAAGATTCCGTCTAGACGGGGAAAAAGTGAGAGGAAAAAGCAGAGATGGAGAGACGTTCTACCAAACAGCTGATTGTCTGAAGAGAGATCAGTAAGAGAACGCCACAGAACATGGTGAGAGGAAAAGGAATGTTAGAATAAGTTCGACAGTATGTAACACAGAGAAGCTGGATAGAAAGATTTTTTTTTCTGCTTTAAAGCTTAAAGAGAAAAAGAGAAACTGAGAGGGAAAAAAATGACGGCCATAACGCGAGTGATAGCACGACACGCGGGGTAAACATTTGTTTAAATTCCAGCCTGAGGTGTCATATGGATGTAAATGCTGTGGTTGGCTCCTCGAAGGCAAAAGGCACCCTGGGCACCTTATCTAAAAAGCCACATTCAGCTCAACTATTTTTGATATCCCCGTCCAATTTCCCTCAGAGAGCAATTTCAAAAGATGGCTCACATTTCCACGCAGATAGACCCACACCTGAGTGACAGCTCTTGGTGCACAATAGATTTCTTAAAAAAAAAAAAAAAAAAAAAAAAAAAGCCTCCATCCTTTTTTTAAACCTCCAACCATGGATACGATTGACTGTTTTGCTGGCTGAGAGAATGTTTGTTAATCTGCACATACATATCTAATAAACGCCCTGCGCGCACACGAATACACACACAAACACACACACATGCTCCACAGTGGAATTCTCCAGAGGAGGCTCCCACGCTCCCTGAAAGCTTGTTCTGAGTAGAGGAGTTAACAAGAGCAGTTAGCACTATGATTATGTTAGCAGCCAGACACACTGAGCGAAAGACAACGTGTGTGTGTGTGTGAGAGACATTTCTGCAATGATTGCGTTGTCTTTTCCTTTCCCCTCATTGACGCTTAAACAAATCTTTATCCCCGTTCTGCTTAATTCATTTAGAAAGTGTGTTTTTCTAGACATCTTTTCCTGCTGTCTGCTCTCAGTCACTCTTGTATGTGTGTGTCTTGCCAATATGAAGTGTGCGTGTTGATTACAGCGAGCAACGGCCAGGAGATGGTTAACCACCGCTGATGGCGATTACTCGAGCCGTTAATGGACGTCCGTCGCTGTCCGATTAGTGACTTAGCGGCGGACGACATATGTGATATGAGAGGGACTTAGATGAGGAGCCACTAATCATCAAAAAGCCAAGGGGAAGTGGCGCTCTAATCTCAGCTTAGCGTTCTCACTGTGTGCACCGTTTCATCTGTGCGTGTGTGTACGCTTTAGGAAAACATTTTGACTGTGAAAACCCCCAAATTATGCAAATATCCAGCAATTATGACCAGCACAACTATGCCGATTTATCAGCTTAATAAAGCAGCATCTTTTTTATCTTAATAAATCCTCACATCACACTTTCTCTACAGGCCTCCATCAGCATGACAGCCCTGCCAAACTTTAAATGAAGTAGCCGCCGTAACCTGCAACACCCGCTGTGCCCAATTGTGTAGTAATTCCACTTCAAACGCAAATGAGGAAAGAGAGAGAGAGAGGTTGTGGGGTGGGGGCTACAACCAGAGAGGGGCTGTGAAAGGCCTCGGAGTTAGTAGTAGTTATCCACCTCTGATGAAGTTGTGGCATTGCTTGGGTGGTGGTGGTGGTGGTGGGGGGGTATTGGGGGGGGGGATATGCCGTGATATGTTTGCCACATGACCAGGCAAAGCCATCCCCTACTACCTGGGGTCCTTCTGCTCCAATATGTTATTCCCAAACAAACAAATTGAGCAGGCTGCTTCTATTTAAAAAGGAAGAGCAGCTGTGTTTCCTTCTGCTGTGAAACTATTATGAAATATTGATTTAAACGGTCATATTAATCTTGTCTACTTTGATTTTGAAACATAGGCAAAGCAAAACCTTGTTGTGTTGAACATTATTCCTTAATGCCATTCAGCTCTAGAGTAACACTGAAACTGTTACTGTCTCCTTTCATCCAGCTGCACAGCAATGTGCAGCAAGTGCTGCATGGACTCAGGATGCTGCCAAAAAAATTAGCCGTCTTTTACCTTTCAGCTTTTTTATGCAGGCTGTCTTAGAGCTATTTTATGTAGAGCGTGAAGTTTGCAGCTTTATTTCAGTAGGAATAATTTCCACTAGGAAATATTTTTACAAAAAGCCAAATTTCTCTTAATTTTAAGATAGAGAAATTTTAGTAGCTTTTCTTCAGCTAGCTAATCAGCAGTGCAAACCAACAGGTAGGGGTAGGTGTGTCGCTGTATGTTTAGCACTTCATTCAGAGAAAGCTCTGAGTCCTGCACTTTTAACCCTTAGTATATCTTAGTACTTATAAAAGACAAAATCCTAGTTTCAACATTAAGAATGTCCGTTTTTTTATTTAACCATCTTATTTACTGAATGTATTTTTCATGTAAGGAAAGGCAAAGAACCTAGCAAGGGGCTATGTTGTGTTACTATTTGCTTTAAAAAGATCTAGAAAACTATAGTGACTTCTGTAATCTCTGGCTTTTTTCGGGTTAATATTTAACTCTGGATTCCCAGACCATTTGGGAGCTACTGTGGTTAGATTATGGATAGTAAAATTATAAAATCCAAATTAAAAGTCTTCCACGTTTGCACAAAAACCTTATGTAGCAAAGGTGAGTAACCCTAGGGAAGGTTGGAGAAATCGGGACTGACCTCAGGTCTGTGTGTCAGCTCATGGCCAGACAGAGGTGTATACAGGGGTACAAGGGGCTGTGTGTTTGTGTCCTGTACAAAAGACCTTAGTGTGAGAGAGTGAAAGGAGGTAAAGTAAACAGGTAGCGATGAAGACAGACCAGTAGTGTTCAGGCCTCTGTTCTGTGTGAGCTCACATATGAGTGTGTCTCAGTTTGTGTGTGTGAGTGCCGCGTGGATCAGAAGGCAGTTTGTACAGCTGGGCCTGCCGCTTGCATGGATGGCGTGTGAAACGCCACATAACACAGGCGCCAGCACAGGCGCTCTTTACAACCAAAGTATCATAACTGTTTTTGCAAGTCGGTTTCAGTTTTCATATCAATTAGATTTAGAGATAGCATTTTGATTGTCATCGAGACAAAAAAAAAAAATCCAGCAGCCATTTATGGCTGCGCTTTTTGCTGAGCTAGGTGGAGCGTCCAGCAGAGATAAAGAAATCTGCTGTTCCGGTTGTTGTGTTTTCGTGCTGTTCTTGTGCGTTTTCTGGACATAGTGTCCTTTTATGAGAGTGATCACTTCAAGTTCATTGCTTTTTTTATTTTGGAGAAACCTGGAGTCATTAAAAAGGAATTAAAAGAAAAACATTTTGTTTTTGGAGTAAAAGCTGCTATTGTCTTGACAGTTGTCTGCCATCCAGAGTTTTTCTGCCAAATTAAATAAGTTTCTCCCAATATAATTTCTCACCCATAGGACCACAATTCATATTTTTATTTAATTTTATTTGTTTTTGATAATTTGCGACCTAATCAAGAATAATATTTACTTTCCAAAAAACAAAGATTCCACACACATGTCTCTGCTGACAATAAATAAGGTTTAAAGTATTCTGAATATGCAGATTTGCATTCATCATTCAATTGTGTTTATTTGTATTCCTCCATCAAAAGGGTTTAAACCAGATCAGATTGATCCTTGTGCCATCATTGCACAATTATCCTTTTTTCTCTTTGAAATAAAGAAAAAGTAAAATATTTTTAACCAATGCAGTGGAAATCCAGATTTGATTGCATAAGAAATCGTGTTTATATTTTACCACAAAACATATGGAAGTGGATCCATCCTTGTTGTGAAACATGGTGACAGCAGGGTCATGCTGTGGGGATGCTCCTCTTAAGCAGGGACAGAGAAGTTCGCTGGAGCTACTTGGGATATTGATGGAGCGACACTTATGATAAACCTTGAACGCAATCTGTTGGGGCTACAAAAGACTTGAGACTGGTGTGAGACGTTCACCTTCCAGCAGGAGAACGACCCTAGACAAACAACCAGTGCTGCATTTATGTACGGAAATGGCCAAATCAAAGCGCACTTGCAAAATTGCGGACTACTTTGTTTCTGTCCCATAAAATCTTAGTAAAATACATTCAGATTTATAATCTGATAAAACTTGAATAAAGTTTTAGATTCATAAATATTTTTGCACGGTATGTTTTTGTTCTTTAGGAACTGGACATTTTAGATATAAAGACTTATTGCAGTAGCTAAGATAAAGAAATAAAATAACTAATTAGTCACAAAATATTAGAACTTGTCTTTCCATCAACGTCAAAATCTCCCAGAGTCTGGTACAAGTCAATAAATTACAGTAGTGTTTCAAGACGTTTCCTGCCGTGGAGTTAATTTTATATTAACACTAACCTTACTGAGGTGTGATAAAGCTTTGCCTTACATCGCATCCAGTGAGCAGTGCTCAATATTGTTTGCCTTTCCACTGTCATAAGGTAAATAAGCAATGAATTAAGAGCAGGGCTGCTCCTAGGAAGAATGCCAGATGTACAGTCCAGAGGAAATCCAATAGAGTCAGGAGTGTAATCAGTTTACTGTAGACAAGCGGGGAGCATGGGGAAGAATTTGAGAGCGAAAGGCCGAGGAGGATGACAGAGGCAATTAGAGAGCTGCACGGTATGAATGCAAGGATAGAGACGTGTGCAGATGAGTGAAAAACAGCCTGTTAATTCAAAGGGAAATAAAGAATTAGAGGAGTTTGAGCGCCTGTTGCTTATTACTCGTTTTTTTACCGTTTCCCAACACAATCAGTTTTCCGGAGTCCCTCCATCCCCTGTCATGTGTTGGCTCTGAACGGCTGAGCGTAAGCAGCCTATTACCCAGGGTCATAGTCGCAGTGGCTTCAAGGCTGACAAGTGCATCTGAAAGCACTCAGGCGACGCTGAGAACCACATTAAATTCTATTATTGCCGCATAGTCACTTCATCCCTATTCAGCTGAAGTACAGGGAGGCAAATTTACCTTGTGAGAGACAGAGTTCATCTAATAGATGTGGCTTTATATCCTTTCCTTCTTTTCAAGCGAACAAAGCCTCGGCAACAAATGCAAACAGCAGGGCTGTCATGTTGCCAGCTATTTTCCTCCAGTTCCTCTATTGTCCGCAGGTTTTCATAAACACATAATACTGTCACTGTACATTCTGCCCTCACTCCTTTTTCTCCCTCTCTTCTACAACCTGTGTTTCTCTGAAAAGACCTATTGTCAAGACATGGTCATTTCCTTCACAATGCCGTGCAACATGGCTCCATTTTGCAGTAATGGCCTTGTCCTTTGGAAAAATGAACATTGAACGGCCCCCGTGGTAAACATACTGCAAGACCTCAGAGCAGGTTCGAAGGTCTACCAGGCGGTTGGTCGATCCCAAGCTGACTGAAGGGGAATTACTGAAGAGGTTCAGTCAAAGAAACACTGAAGAGAAGAACTTGGAGTAGGTTGAGAATTTTTTTGGAGCTAGAAACACAAGACGGAAGGGCTAAAAGTTAGTCTTTGATGACATCATTTGGGAGTTTATGAAAACTAATTTTATGTATGACAACCTCCTCCATCTTACATTTGTCTGCCTCTCACATCCCCTTTTGAATATTGCTCACTCTTCCTCCTGTTTTTCCTCCTTGCCCCTTGTCTTTCTATCTCCTACTCTTTTTCCAGGATGTCTTCCAAGCGACCAGCCTCTCCATATGGGGGGACAGATGGAGAGGTAACCATGGCAACCAGCAGACAGCGAGTGGAGGACGAGGAGAGTGAGGGACTGGGCGGTGTCATCCACCTCCCCCTGGCCTCCTACTGCGGAAAGGTGTCCCCTCACTCGCCCCCCAGCCGCCACTTGGATAGCCCCTCCAGCACGGTAAGGACACCAGTGAGGTTTTAGGTCCAATCTTGCTTGTTGTCTCTTTGGAGGTTTTACTCGCACCCATGGGAGATGGAGTTGTAGAAAGGTGACTTAGGTGATGATCTTTTTCATTGACCGCAGTCCTTCTAATCAGCTCATTTCTATTGCTGTTTGAGAGATATTGGGGGGCGAACCTTAACCTGAGGGGACACACCTCAGATCATTCAATGTAGTGCTCGAGGAAAATGTAGCTTTCTGTATTTAATAAGTGCTTCCTCAGTGAGCTGGAGAAAGAAAAAAAAGAAAAGAAAACTGCGAGTAAACTTTACTGGAAAAATGTTTTCATTTGTGGATCCATTCAGCTAGAAATTAATTCCTCTGACCTTGCATGTTTGCCGTCTCTTAAAACGACTCTTGAAAAGAGATGAATTTTGGGGGAATTTTTCTATTAATTTATTTGCATATGATGGACGGAAGATTAAGGATTTCAGAAACCTGTTTGGGTTTTGGGATGTTTTTCTACGATGCCCAACACATTTGTTGTACAGCGCTAACACCAGCGTTAGAGGAAAACAGCACATGCCTTTTTGATGATTCACACAGAGAACTAAAAAAGGAAGAAATTGACTTTCAGCTTTTGTAAACAGCATTTTTGTCGTCACCAGGACTTATTTGAATTAAAGGAGAAAGTTGTAGGCCCCTGTTGGGATGCACTAATTTCCTCCTTTTCTTACCATTTGTGCTGCTTTCCTTTGAGTGTATTTGATGTACAGTTAGGTGACTGTAAAATGTGAACCTCTCAGTAGGTATTCACCAGCATGTCAATGTTTTAAACAAGCTCTTAAAAGCAATGCAAACCTCTTCATATGATTTAAAGGCTTTTAAATAAAATGCTAAAAAGGTGTCTGTGTAGTGAATCAATTACCCCATCGGTTACTGTGCACTGCTGGTCAGCTGGCTCAAAAAAGTCACTACTGTTATGTAAAAGAAAGACAAGTTCAGTTGTTTAAGCTGAAATACTGATGCTCATGAACAATGCAGAGTCTATAGGGTTACCACTAGGGAAGCAAATATGCCACTTCTTTCAAAGATACTTCTAGCCTACAAGAAAAAATGCAACGAATTGCAAGACAGCTTTTATTTTCTTCTCTGCTTGCTACATCAAATGACGGTGAATTAGAATTTTAAAAAATTATACCAAATTACCAAAATTTCAAGTGAAAAATATAATTTTTCTGAGAAATTATTGTAGAGTTTCCACATTTTATTTAAATTAATTTTTGGTTCATGGTTTCGGGTAACTAAACGATACGAGTACATTAGAACAGTATCAGCCCCAATACCCGAAAGCAGTATTGGTATTGGTGCACCCCTAATTATCACCCACCACTGTTATCAAGGTAACAGTTTTTTTTAACTACCGTTGGTAAATTGTCCAGACTAAAACTGTTATGATCCAGCTTAAATGAACTTGGGAAGCTTCCAGTGATAAACTGCAAAGAGCAAAAAGCCAAAAAAGATATTTAAACCTAACTAAATTCATTCCATATTTTCCTTATCTGTTTATGTATCAAAATAAAAATAACTACAAATAAAGGTTATAGATAAAGCTATCATAACTGTTATGTTAAAAGTCTTATCACCCGCATGAACATTGTATTTTATGTTTGTATCATAACGCAGTATTAACTAAAGTTTATCCAAAACATGAACTCAAGTAAAGTTGATAATGGCTGGTTAATTAGTCAGGCTATCTTATAAGGAAGCTAACCTGCATGTCTGCTTCTTAACAGACATTTAGTTCATAGCATGCTAACGGTAGATTTTTAAAAGCATATATTTTTAATAACTGGGGGGTGGGTATAAATTAAATCAGCCAGCTGTCCGGTAGTGCGCATCAACCAGTTGGAACAGGACAATTCAATATTACTCTATATTCCATACTGGCAGGGAGAATGCCTTTCACATCTGGGCTTTCTTTGGTATATAATTAAAAGAGGCTTAAACTATAGGAATGATATGATGGCAAACTTTAGTGGTTTTGAGTATGCAGTATAAGAAAAAAAATCTGGTATACCTTGATACTTGAAACCAGCTCATTGTTCAAGACACAAATCCCGGTGTGCCATTTTCCTCTGGTTGTGTCCTGTTGAAGTATCCTATTGAAGGGCGTATGTATGATTATGTAGTCATACATCCAATTTTATTTGGGATTCATGATACACTTTGTTATATGCTTTGTTAGGGATATTACCTGACATGACATACGTAAGTAAGCAGCCACACTGTATCTGAATGTTCATTATTCAGTTTTCCTTCAAACCAATTATGACAGATTTTTCCAGATGCATTTTTGATTAATTTAAACTTTCTGATACATTAAAGTTATTACCTGACCTTCCAGTTCATTTAGAACGCTGTATTTATTGAATACAGTAAACGCTTAAAAATGAAACCTTTTTGTGAGATTGCTTGTGCACCAGCTATAACTCCCTTTGCGAAATACACACCTTGTCACACACACACACTCTTAGATAACGACCATCGACCTTTCCCCCTCATCCTGACAATAAACACTTGCATCCTATAAAACAATAAACAGTATTTAAGAGTTGTAATGGAAAGCTAATTCTGTAATTAGTCCTCTGATTAGGCTCCCAGGCTCCTCCCAGGCTCCATGGACCCTGTATGTGTGGCAGGTGCTGACTGTAAACCAAAGTCCTGGCCTGGGGAGGAACACTGCACATACACACACTCAGTTATCTGTTGCTGTTGAGGACAGCGATTAGATTAAGCCAGGTTTATTTAGATCGACTATACACAATTGGACTTATCGCTGTTTTTCTCAGGTGATTGAAAGAGGAAAATTCTTGAATATTCACATTCAGAGGGACACAAGTTTGTTTTATTACAGGATGGTAGAGGAAAATTAGCTGATGTAGAGAGTTGGAACGGTGGGATGGGGTGGGGGGTGGCTTATCCAACTGCCGGCTTATGTTGTTAAATGTGTGTTAGGAATTTTTTGAGAGGGAAAAAGAGGTTAACGGAGCCAATCCCTTCTCCGTTAGCTGTCAGTGGATAGGAGTGAGGAGGAAATGAAAGCAAGAAGAGATTTACTAACTGGTGGGGGGGTGGAGACCATGAGAGATTGGGATGGGGGTCTCTTGCTGTCTAAAGCAGTTGTCGTAAGTGATAGGTGTGGGGGGGTGGGGAATTGGGGTAAATGGCTCATCCGCCACTGGTTGACTTGGAAGTGAGGCAGCAGTGGGACAGCAAGAGCCGAGCGGGGAGGGGGTGGTGGTGTGAGATTACAGCTTTATCTTGTCATTGTGAATTAGCACGGTGGTGGAGATGCGCCCAGCTACACACTGACCTCTTCATTCCGCCTGCCTGTTCGCCTATGGCTCCGACCGCTTTACCTGCCCACTGCTAGGCACACATTTATGCACACACTGTGGCATATTTTAAAAAGCCTGATTGTGTTGGATAATGGAATTTAAAAGAATTGTTGTTTTTTTTCTCCACACAAACGCTGGACCTGCAGGAAACTTGTGCTGCCCAATGTGGTTTGCAACTAAATATAGGAGTTCCTATGTAGTTTTGATATTAATTTAGAAGGATCCTTGTGACAAAGATAAAGTTGAGGTATTTGGTTATACCAAGTGGTGTCAAACCTTTTATACAGCTTAACTTCCTATAATAAGATGCTAAAGACAGTGACGTAGTGATCAGAGTTTATTTGGTTTGATTAAAGTATTAACCCAAGACTGCCAGGACTTTCCTATTAAGCTGGTTTAGGAAAAGCTAGACTTTACCCTCACCTACAAGAAAAATGAATACTCAGAAGGTGGAAACTAAATGAGCACTACCTATCACTTGAATTGAAGTATATTTTTAATATACAGTTGGCCAGCCAGCACTTGCTCTACTCAGTATCTGCCTACATCCCCATCTTCATGTTGCTTCACTATAGCTGTGTTTCAATTACAAATATGCGCAAAACTTTGTCGATATTGTCTAAGTGTTGAAAAAACACAATTTTGCAATTGCGGTGTTTCCATTAAATAACAAACTCTCTTTAAATCACACGTTTTCATGCGAGTAAGAAAAGTGGCGACGAATGTGAACATTTACAGTAGATACATACATATTGCAGGCACGGCACTAGCGCTCATTATCAGCCATCAGAGGAGGAGACGTAAACGGCTTGTAGAGGCATTGGCGCGACAAGCCCCTTTTTACATGGGAGCAGTCTTGGTAAATGCTTGTGTTTCTTTTTGTTTTAACTCTAATATATTAGTTATGCCTTTATCCCGAACCAACTCAGTCTCTTCGTGAACCCAAACCTGCTGTGACATCTTTCTAATTCGTACCCTCAGTTTACTAAACTGTGCGCACGGATTACGAATCTGTACCTTGGGTTTACAGTTTACCAAACTGTTGTCGTTAGGAAGCAAAGTGCTGCTTTGGCAGAGTGGTTAACATACATGAATGGCACCTAGTACATTGTGGTTAGAGTCCTGGTCAAGTCATCATTCTGCGTTTTATCACACAATTATTTTCTGGGGTGCCTGCAGGAAAGTAAGCTATGAACATAACCATTGTTAAAACCGGGGACATTTCCCTGGCATTATTTATGAATTATAGTTTTGTACCCACTACATAAAATTCAGATGTGGAATATTTTAACAGCGCAGGTCTAACATCCACTTATGCTCCCAATGCTATGTTCATATAATCGGTATACAAACTGATATTGTACTATCTTAAACAGTTTCTTCCTGTGGGAATGTTGGAGCATTCTTTGCTGCGATTCATGTTACGTCCAATATAGACTTTCATTCAAAGAGGGCACTGTATCAACAAGTAACTGGTAAAGTAGTATCAATTTAAAGCAAGGTGTTTATGCTGTGCCACCTGCTCCATGCATCTATGCAGATAGTGCAGGACTGTACCTGTATTCCAGTGGGCAAAGTGGGCATTCACTTTAGGATTTATGGCCCATTTCTAGGCCATTTTTCAGCAATGCAACACTTGTGCATGGACCCTGCCGGGCTGCTTTGGTGGCTATGAAACTCTTATTTAAAAATATGACACTTTTGTTTATAGCCTTCTTTCTTCCAGGGACCCAAAACAATATACATAAGTTCCCTCTGGGATCAATAGTCCTTTTCAGTATAGCTTGCTTCGAGGACGGGATTCGATTAATCGATTCCAAGATGCCAAGCATGGGTGTTAACAACTCTGCCAAGGGAGCAACATGAATATCAAATAGCCAGGGCTCATTATCAATTGGAAAGGATCTCCGACACTGTCAGACATTTTTCATGAATCTGTGCACACGCTTTAGTAAACCGAGGTCACGTTTTCTTACCCCTCAAAAACTATTTCAGCACCGGGCTCCCTACTCATGTGACTCATGTGATGCGAAAAATGTGTTGCCATTAATTTCAATATGCTCGAAAAAACCACCTCATCCAAGCGCAGAAACTTTTTATCGAAAAAAGGCAAGATTTTTTCTAAGTTGCTGTGTTTCCATCAGGCAAATTTATTTTCGCAACTTCAGTTTGCGCAATTTCATGGGTAATGGAAACGCAGCTTATGTCGATCAGCTGGTTGAAAAATGGCTCCCTTGGCTACACTTTTCACTCGCTTGAGAGCAAGACAAATGTGGCTTTTTCAAAATAAACCCCATCACAGAAGCCTGGGACAGTCATCGTGTAGAAACTAAAACCAGAAAGTTTATATATATATATATATATATATATATATATATATATTATTATATATATATAATATATATTATATATATAAAGCAGTTGAGCCCTTTTATGCATTTTTTTTTTTTACTTTAGATATCAGTGTAAATACATTCAAATCATGGTATTTTACTCAGTTATATTGTCATCAAAATCTCATAACTCGCCTTCACTTACTTAGAATGCAGCTTTGGTCCTAAAATGGTTGGCTCTGATAGTATTAGTTGCCTAGTAAGGTCAACCAATCCGTACTGTGTCATTTAATGCAACTGTACTGTTAAAGACAGAGACCCCTTTCAAACTAATAATGATTCTACTACAGTGCGTCTCAGGGGCAGCTACAGATGTGAGGTTTTGACATCTTGTTCCTTTCCCTTCTTTCTTTTCATTCCTTTCATGTTTATGTTTGCACATCCTTGCACAAAAATTGTTTTCACATCAGGCAGAGGCGAGCATCTTCTTTCATAAACGTGCTAATGGACGAACACAAATTATTTAATTAACAGCCGAGACACCGCAGGGAACTATAACGATCCTTCATCGAGCATTATTTCTTATTCAAACGCTCCCTTTCCTCTTTTTTTATAATTTCAATGTGTGATTACATATGTGTGTGTGTGTGTGTGTGTGTGTGTGTGTGTGTTCATGTGAGTATGACAGATTTTACACAGCCAATGAGCAGTCTTGAGACACAGTGGTCACACTTAATTTCTCATGCCAGTGATGCACTAATGAATCAACACACGCTTGCCTGTCAACAGCGAGGGGTCGTGGTAAAATGTACTGGCATAGATTTTAGCCAAACCTCTTCTTAAAAAAAAACAGCTAAAACAGCTGCACAGTGTCGAAATGGAGAAGAATCTTTAAAAGTAAACATGGATAGTAATTTCTTTCAGAGTTTTATTCGATTTAATATGTTTTTAGATTTAATTTAAGGCTGGTACCATCGTTCTGCTACATTTTTGCAACACGATGAACAATACATATGTAAACTCGTGTTTCCCAGCCTGAGGGTCTTCAAAGTAAAAACTGACGGTGTCTGCGTTTAGCCATGGCATGTAAAGGGATTTGCTGCATGTGTGTGTGTGTTAGCAGCGTTTCGGAGGTTTGTTAAGTAGTCTATCCTGGAGATTGGCAGCCCTGGCGCGGACCTGAGTCTCACCCCCCTGCAGGGAGCGATCAGTGACATCCTCAGTGTGCGTGTGTTTGTGCATGTGTGTGTATTAGACTAGCAGCTGTTTCCAGCTCTTCCTACTTGCCATATTGTCCATGCCCTGATCCGCAGCGACGCGCCAGGCATTAAATGTTTTTTCACGCATACACCTTTCACAGCCCGAGACATGTCAAGTTGTGGTTCCAAAAAAAAGGGGGTGGGGGGGATAGAAAAGAGTCAGGCAACAGAAAAAGAGGAAGGGAAGCAAACCGAGGGAGTTTTAAAAAATAAATAACAGCAGCATATGTGCTGGCTGCGGGAAAAAATAGCATTTAGATTTTATTTATTTTTTGCTTCCTTTTTTTGGCAAGAGTAAAGTGTTTTTAAACCAACCTCCCCTCACAGATGAGCTTAAGAAGACAAAAGTTGTTTAATTCGGTTCCATTGCAGAGGCAGTAAAAGGATAAAGAGAGTGAGGCGCAATTTTTACTTTGTTCCAGTCATTTGGAAGAGAATTGACATCTGCAAACTAAAGGCAGAACCGCCCACACTACCAGCCTGCCTCATCCAGTGCATATAAATACAAACACACACACACACACCTACAGGCTATGTGCACTGCCAGTGTCACACATATAGCAAGGGAAATATCAAAAAGGCTCCTCGCAAACATGCACTGAGCAGAGGGCATGAACATTTACAGTGCTCCAAATTTTTTTCTGCTCTCATGAATAAATGCATGTTGATCAGAAAACTTTTTTTAACCTGCATTAGAGCAAGAGAAGAAGAGCTCACCCCGAGAGAGTGACAACCATTTACATCAGAAAATCTGTCTTTTTTATTTAATTTAAATGTTTTTAAATTTGATCCCTCTGTTTGGTCTTCACGAGGCGCGTGGATTATGTGCTTGGAGGTTGATTAGAAAGAAGCATAAGCATGTTAAGATGCCAGCAGGATCAGGCTGTCAGTCGGAGATCGAGCACCGATGCACCGGATCTTTGAAGGAGCCACGGCTCCCCTGCTAATTCCATTTGATTAGAAAATGACCTTTATTGTTGGACTCTGCCAGATGACATCTTACTGGCAGCTTTTTGACAGAGCAACCCCCCCCCCTTTTGCGTCTCCCCTCCATATTCTTGTTCTATTTGTTTTCTTTGCGCAACATCTTTCTCGATAGGAGTGCGGCCCTTTTAAGTAGGCACTGGATTAGATAAATGGGATGTGACAGGTGTGACCGTTGCCTTCAAGACGCCTGCTCTCTGTCTCCCTGTATCTCTCTTTCAACTTGCACCTCTTTCATTTCCTCTAATAACGTCGCTCCTCTCCGTTTCTTTGTCTTTAGATTTTGCTCTTTTTTTGACTTTTCATGCTTACATGCTTCTCTCCCTTCTGTTTTGTTACATTTCCATGTCGTGATGCAGCTGACGCAACTCATAATCCCAAGGAAGACAGCTTTTTAAAGTCTGATATTTCCTAATCTGGAGCATATAGGAGAAATAGAAGCAGTACCCTCCAACATTTGGTAAGGTGGTTGGAGGAAAAGCGTAAAGTCCTTTACGGCTTTAAGATCACAAGACTCTTCTGCAATGTTGATGGCCCAAGGAGAAGTTAACATAAGCCTTATCCTTTGTCATATTTGCTCTTTTTCATTTTTATGACACACTGTAATATGTCATAGTTCAACCAGCGCAGTTCTAAATTGATTATTTCATCTATTTATTTTTCAACGCTACCCAAACTATCCCTGATCTCAATGGGTCCTGACTTTAACCACTCAGAATTTCTCATGTTGGTCTATTTTAAAGATTTGGAGAAATCCCAGGTAGTGGTTTTATAAAGTGTTATTTAGTAAGGATCCAATGTTTGCGTTTCAAGTGAGACATTTCAGTGTTTCAGAGTGAATATACCATTCAATCTAACATGATCCTCATGGAACTCTTAAGAGAAACTGGCTTACAATATCAAGGATCCTCGGTTGTTCACAAATTATTTTGATATATTCTAAACACACCTGGACGGTTTTACTTATTCTCAATCCAAGTTTACCTCACAGTAGCACTATGTAAAGCGTATCAAACTCCACATGTTTTAATTTGTGATGGTAGGACACATTTCTACAGTACTGCAACAGTAAGTTTTGTGTTTTCTAACTGGTGATTTGATTACATTAGAATACAATACAATAGAATCTTTTCCCTCTTAAAACAAAATTTCTTGCTGCAATAAAAGACAAACTTAAAATTCAGGGTTTTCACACATTCTTAGCGAGGCGTCAGCAAGTTTGCTATGGATCGTATACAAATTCTGCATCCTTATAGCTGAAGTCTCAAACTGTCCGTCTGTGGCGATGCATGTGCAACAGCGTCAAGGAAAGAACGGGTGAATTATTGAGTCTGCTGACTTATTCAGAGTGTGGAAACACAACGAGCTGAAGTGAGAGAGTCAGTGAGGTGTGGAAAATGCCAAGTGATAATGCTCTTCTGGACCTCATGTATGGAGCTTGTCCAGGAACAATGAAAGCATTGTCAATATTAAAAAAAGTAAAAATTCTTGTTTTCTTTTTCTTTTCTTTTTTATGGGATCACTTATGTATTTTTTTTTTCACTAAGAAATACAGAATAAAAACTGAAGCTTTCGGTCTGGATGACCTTATAGTTGAATGTGATCCACGTGCACTCGAGTTAATGCATAGTTAATAAAACCAAATGATATTTAATTTACCTAGAATGTCTGTGCAAACAAACAAAGGTCCTAAAAAAGTATATGTCTGCCATTCTCTCAGGTGGCATGCCCTATACTGTAGCAAGATTAGCCAAAGATTAACCCTGTGGACCATTGACCCTCGTGCTCACAAAGAGCTGAGCTGACAGACTGGCTGATTGACTTACTGACTCATTTGTTGTTGGAATTCCACAGCTCACCTTCACATATCAGAGTTCAAGAGTAAGAATACATTGTGGATATGTGTGGGATTGTTGTTTTCTTCCCCTGCCCTATATGCTTTAGAAAACGGCATTGTTCTTTAGTTGCGTGTTCAATGGAGTCCTCCCTCCCGGTGTTGTCGTTAATTGGCCTGAGCCATTCTTAAATCCATAATCCGGCCTGAAGAAACAAACACAGGTTTTACCAGGCCAAAGATTAACTTGCTAAAAGTTACTTACTGTAGCGTTCATCTGCCGCCGTTTGGTTCAGAGTCAGCATCACCAGGGCCTTGCAAAACTCTTCATACCAGCTTAACGTTTTCATATTTAGGCAAGTTCCAGCCACAGATCTCAATGAAATTGAACCTATTACAGCCTGTAGATAAAAAAAATTAAACTTTGAAAAGACAGTAGGAATACTTTTCAAGGCAAGGTACTCATCTATCTTTAAAGCCCAAAGTTTCATATGAAGACAAAATAATAACATATTTAGTTACAAAGTGTACAGATGCTCATTCAAAAAATATTTGTGAGTTTTAAGAGGTCATTGCACTTCAAATGTGAAAGAAACAACAACGGAGGATAATTAGGCCTGGTGAAAACTTGGAAAAAGGCACATAGCTTTACTTTAGCCTGAACTGTGTACATAAAAGTTGTTGTTTTTTATGGAAATGATTTGACACCTCTCCAGCATTTTGTTCTTTCAAAAGGAATGAGTTGTTTGGAGTTTCCTCTGTTTGCTGGAGATGCACCCTCAGCATCCTCTATGATGAATGTTAGAAGCAAAAATGTACAGCAGTTCCGAAAGTTGGGCTCGCGATTTTGAACTGTGGCGCTGGATATCCCTCAAACGGAGCGTCGGAAGGCTTTGTGATTAAGAGTTAGCATTGACGCTTTAGAGCGTCACTGTTGTTTTATGTGTTAGTTCTGTCAACTACCTCCAAGTCAGTCAAATGCAGATTCCAGAGGATGCGAAAGAGATGGAAGAAGTGTGCCCTAACTTGAGATAACTGGCTGGGGATGAAAGTTGCTGCATTCGGGTATAAGAACAGGAGATGGGCAGAATAAAGAGTTGGAGAGAAAGATAGAGATAATGAGTTGGTCTGTGCCAGCTCCTCCTCAATTTCTTTTCTTCATCTATAGTTGCTTTATAGCTTCACGTTTGGGTGATATCTAAGCTAATAAAATGTCTTCTTCTTTCTTGATCCTCTCCTCCCTGCAGGAGCACGATGGCATCAAGGGGAGCTCTCTGAGTCCATACCCACAGCACAATGCTACCTCACCAGGTAAAGAAGAGGGCGGAGGTGGGGGGCGAGCCTGCAGCGACAGCGGCTCTGCAACTGGCACCCTGGGGACCCCCGAGAGACGCAAAGGCAGCCTGGCTGATGTTGTGGACACACTGAAACAACGCAAGATGGAGGAACTGATCAAAAGCGAGCCAGAAGGTCAGTGATGAAAACCCAGATGTTTCAGTTTCTCTGGCCAGGCGCCACGATTTTTATTACCCTCTGCTGTCCAGTCTTTCTTCCTCTGTCATATCTCCTCTATGCCTCTTCCTCCTCTACTCTGTACTGAACCCACTCATGTTCAGACAAGAGCAGAGCCTTTGTTTATCCAGAATACAAACTGACAGCTTCAGCTGCCTGGGTCTATTGTCCGCTATGCTTTGCATATTTATCACAACCTGACAAGTAAGATGTGCACTCGTATGCATGTGTTCATGTGTGAATGTTGGCCGTTTGAAAAAAATAAAAATACGTGGATGTGTTTACAACTCTCCAAATGTTTCCTGTTTTAATATAAGGAGAAATGTATGGGGACGTTTCTCAGAATGACTTGTCTCAGGAATTAAAGCTTCTCATCTTTTTGCCCCCATTTTCCCTGCCTTTCTAATGATGCACTTTAAGCACTCAAATACAGATTTCTTACACGGTAAAGAAAGCGGAACAAGAGTTTTGGCAGGGGCCTAGTAGTTTGCTACAGTAGCCTCCGCAATTTGTTCCCAAGCAGAGCCTCAGGCTACTATTTGGATCATGCAAAGAGATAAATTTAGCCCATGGCTAATGCTCATTTATATTGAGTGGATAAATTGTGTTAAATTCCCTGGAATGCATGTTACAATCATAATGTGATATAAATCTTAGCAATTGGTGTCTGTCTCTTTTAGGAAGATAATTTTAATGCCATGCCACCTTGTTAAGGGGGTAATATTCTCCATCAGTGTCAGTGTTCAAAACCTTTTAACAGTGGTTGGAATTAATATTCCCCCCTTTAAGTCTGTTTAATAAAACAAAGCAAAACCAGAACACTGGATGGGTATGAACATGTATGGCTTTTAAGTTCTTGTCCAATTTCTGTCTAAGAAAAATATGGTCAAAATGTGACTTTTTTACCAAATTTTTTGTGTCCAAATATAGCCTAACCAAAGACAATAGTCATGTTTTCAGTGTTGGAGCTTTCGGGTAATTTTACTGGCATGCATTTGTCTCCATTTTGCCGGGCCGACAGGGCCATGTTCGTGACCATTTAAGGAACCATCCGAGTGCCAGTCCAATGGCGTGTACTCTGCAATGGCTCAGTGGAGTCGCTGGGTGGGAGCTGTGGTTAACTATCGCTGATTGGTTGTAATTCAGAAGGAAATGAGCAGATGTCGCCAAAAAATCAGCTTTGTAAAATAAGAAGAGTTGCTGGTGAAATGGTATATAATAACAAAGCAAATTGAAACTAGGCAACCATCCCATCCCATGTTTGTCTGTTGTTTTTTCTGCTGCGGTCTGTGCCTTTTATGTGCTGATAAGTGGTCGCGGATTACTGACCTCTTAGCAAGTTCCTTAAAGGGCCAATTTTGTTTGGAGACATCATAGCTGAAGTAAGTGGGCCAACAGATTTACCCAGATGAAGATCCAGTAAAAATAACTCAGAAGTTCCAATAGTGGAACCGCGGCTATAGAAAGTCAGCCTATGTTGTGTGTGGCAAAATCCAAGGCAACGTCTCCTTTTCAGCAACATGTTTGATCAGGTAAAAAAAATCAACCACTGATAAAATGCCCTGCAAAAGTATTTTGTAAAGTTACAACTATAGACTTCAATATTTTATATTAGTATGATATGGACCAACACAAACTAGTGGGTAACTAGGACAGAAAGGAAAATAATACAGGGTTTTCAAGCTGTAACGGCATTAAAAACCTAGCTGGCACCCAACCTTTTAACCTCTGCTTGTCCCTACTCCAGCTTCACAAATTAAACAGTTTTTAGCTTATCTGATCGCTGACTATTCCTACTCCTTGAGCATTTTAACAATTTATCACACACTACTGGCGACCTGTCCAGGGTGTACCCCGCCTCTTGCCCGTTGACAGCTGGAGATAGGCACCAGCCCCCTGTGACCCATTAGGGATTAAGCGGTTAAGAAAATTGATGGATGGATGGATGGATCACACTACATAGCAATACATTTCAGTGTATTTTATCTTAATTTTAAAGCTAAGGCACAAACTAAAACAACATCTTACTCTAAATGCTGTAAAACATGGTAGTTGTAGCATGATACTATTAGGAGATGGAGACTGGTCAGGGTTGATAGAAAGGTAGATTTGGCAAAATACAGGCCAATCCTGTAGGAAAATGGGTTACAGGCTGCAAAAAGAGATTCAGACTAGAGTCGGGGGTTCTCATCAGAGCAGAGCACATACGAGTTGAATTCTAAAGCCAGAAATACATTGCTGAATCTGAGTCGGAAATGAATCCTACCTAAACCTGACGTTTAGATACAGCCTAAGGAACCTGAAGGGACTATGGTGACACTTTAGCTTCAAGTTTTTGCAACAGCCAATTAGTTCCTCTAATGCCATTCCAGCTTGGTCTGAGATTGTTCTTTTCTAAAAAGGAGTGTGACCTGTGCAGAATTAATAAAATACATGCTGTAACAATAAATGTTCCCGTTTCTGTACATTAAGACCTTTCCTGTGGCTTCCAAAGTCACTGCACTCAAGCATCCTGAAAAACGCAGCTTCAAGCACAAATAACATAAAGCCCAAAAGGTGAAAGAACAGTCCTGCATTGCTTTGAGTAGTTACCTTTATGTGTAGGTACATTTTATTTATGTACCCCCCCTCCTTCCCAGCATCAACAGGCTTTCATTTCAAGCTGTGTCGTAACCGTGTTTTGCTGGGGTTTTGTAAGGCTTTTAGGGCGGCTGCGATGGCTGGTGAGCTCTTGCCGTTTGGTTGTTTTTATTTCAGCTGATAAAGAAGCCTGTTGTGGCACATTTGAAAAAAAAGTAAAAACTGGACTATTTGTGAAGCTGAACTGTAATTGAGGTGTGTTTTGGGTTGTTCACTGCTTCACTGGACCTCATGAACCGGCTGCACAAGGAAAAAACAACAATAATGGATCTTTATGACTCAGCCAGGGCAGAGTGAGAAAAAAAAAAAGACTGAGGAGTGGAAAGTGATGGAGAGAAAGAGCAGTGTCTTCCCAGACCCCATTAGCACAGTGCCACAGCGGTGTGGCATCAAAACCAAGCCAGAGCATTATCTGCCATACGATTAAATGAAACGCACTAATAAAAGATCCTCCAGACCCAAACACTCACACAGAAAAATAAAACACCGGAAAAAAAAAACCCCAACAAACTCTGGCCAAGCAAGAGAGAAAAGGGAAACTGAGAAAAGAAGAGGAGAGGCAAAGGCGAAATGGACGGGTTGGAGGGGAGAGAAACGATGAGGGGGCCGGTATTGAACGGCTGATAGAAATCCCTTTTCTGTGCCCAGCTAGCTATTGTTTGGCTGTATGGCTCACAAAGGCCATTAGCAGCAAACAGCAGGTTGGGATGAAAATTTAATGAAGGCTTTAATCATTATGAAAGGCCTGGAATATTACTGCTCATACACACACACACACACACACACACACACACACACAATGCTTCCAGCTGGATCAATGACACACACACATTCATAGTGTCTGAACATTAACAACAGGAGGGATGTGAAAGAGGGGACAAAGACTTGAAATGGGTCAGAAAACGATAAACATCTTGAAACAGAAAGAGGGGCTTAGCCTATCGAAGGCGGGCCTTGAGCTAAACATTACACGCACGCACACACACACACACACACAGTCATCCAGACTAAGTTTGAAAGATTTAGTCTGTGGCTAGTGTTGCTCTACTTAGGCTAGATGAATGGCGAGTGGTAGATACTAGGTCAGTGTGTGTGTTTCTGTGCTGTTTGGGAGCATGAACATGTGTGTGTGTATATGTATTTGCATAAGTATTTGTGACAGAAAGTGTGCAGATGTGTGTGCTTGTTGGCAGGAAAAATTGCATTCGCTTGCATTTATGGAAGGTAAGGTGTGTGTTTGGCCTCTAATAAATGACTCGGCATCCTGTCCCCCATGGCCTGGCCCAACCAGGCTTCACTGCTCTTCTGCTCCGTCCATTCATCTTGTCTCACTCCACTGGCCACCTGCTACCCAAGAGATACAAACACAAACCACATTACTTAATGTCTTTAATAAATTCTTCAGGAGCAACAGGGACATAAGAATGCCGTGACACTGGCTACCTGCGATATTCCGTAGTCGTGGTCGCTGGATGGCTGAGTGGTTCACATTGGAGTGTGTGTCTGTGTGTGATTACATGGCATAATGAGCAAAGGAGTATGGGACATCGAAGGAGTTGTGAGGTCAAGAGCAGGGTTAGCAGTTAAGCCCAAGGGAGATGACTGCAGAAGCATAAACACCTGGTCAGTTTCCTTGGACTCATCGTTTAGCCTCTTGTGGCCCCTGTGGCACAGAGCAAGGCTCCGTAATAATCGCTTAGCCCAGTAGCACTAACAAAAACAACACTAGATAGATAGATAGATAGATAGATAAAACAAAGCAAGTTGAAGGAGTATTAAGGGGATGAGAACCGTCGCTAAATGCTAAATGGGGCACAGATGTTCCTCTCGGCCCCTGGAGTGGTGCCTCCACTGCCCTGGACGTTCACCAGACTCTCAGCTTCATTCCTCCTCTCCTCTCTCCTCCTCTCACTACATGGCAGCATCAACTGTAAGTGGCTCGCACGCACTAAGTGCCAGCTGAGCTCCATCTCTGGACCCGTCTGTTGACCCTCTGCTGCCCAGCTACAGCTACCCGTCACTGGGGTTCCATGGCCTCTGGGACTCGTTCAGTTTTCCTTATTTTACTGTAGCCTCAGCTGAAGGGATGAACAAAGGTTCCCAATGTGAAATCAGTGTGTTTCAGTCAAGCCTTTTTATGTTTAAACAAATCCCCATACAATGCAGTTCTTTTAAAAAAATGATACCACCGTCCGTATTTTCATCGTCTTGCATAGGCATAAGTATTAAAATTTTCTGCTTATTGTTGCCAGTAAAATTCATATATGTTATTTGGATTTCACTAATAAAACTCAACAAAGCAATGAATCTTTTTAAGAGGTATAAAAGAAGATATTTCCTTTTCAAATAATTTACAAATAAAAATTGGAAAAATGTGGCAAATATTTTGGTTCACCTCCCTGAGTAACACTTTCTAGAACCACTTTTTACTGCAGTTACTGCTGCAAGTGCTTTACAGTTTGACCAGCATCCCTGCTGAAGAAAACCACCCCAACAGCACGATGCTGCCACCACTGTCTGCCCGACTGGTAGAACATCTGGCCAGTCTATTGTAGCAAAATGTGTTTTTTTTTCAGGATTGACCCATACCCGATCAATTTTTAAAATAAATGATATCCTGGTTCCAAGCATTCTGCAATCTCCTCCCAGTGATGCTGCAACCACAATGTTTTGCCATGGCAATAGTGTGCCATCTTTGATTTGCTGGGTTAGATTTTCACTGTAACATTTTTGCATGTAGACCATGGGTGAGCACAAAGCAATACTGTCCATCTACTCTTATTGAGAGGAGTGCTATGTACTGACACTAACAGCCACAACAACCACCGTAAGCTGAGTCAATATAGTGTCTATAGCTTATAGCTTAAAACCCTTACAGGCACTAGATTTCACGTTAAAATGGCTAAGGTAGTCACATATATCAACCAGCCACCCACTTATGGACACATGCTCGTACATGTACACCCAAGGCACTCCGTCATTTCTTAAGGAAAAGACGGAACCTTGGGCTTGCTTTTAGAGAGCGCTGAGGCATTTTATAGGACAGCACTTAGGCAAAGCCATTGTTGCCACACAAGCACACAGTGGTTGGAGCTCCCTCACGCCTCCATACACTCCAATGGGTGACAATGGGAAGGGCGGGCACGTACTGCCAAGAAAAAGAAGTGGGAGAAAGAAAGAGCCGGAGAAGTAAAGGTATCAGGGCAGTCTCTGATTCATCCATCCATCAGTCCGAGAAACACCAAGCCCCCCCACCAACCGCCTCCCCTTTACTTTGCTTAATCCTTCTCCTCGGCTATCTGGGGGGTTATGTCAAACACTCACAAAATGCTCACAGTCTATGAACATCCACAATGGCACATACAGTCCTTGCGAGTCATGTATAGTATTTTTATGCACATATCCTCGAGGGGAAATGTAACAGTTACAGCAACACACACGTAGTGTATATCCGAACACACTCAGCAGCAAGTTCACAGTCCTAGCATGGGAGCAGAAGAATCTCTTTATGGGATATTCTTCCTTTGTTGGCAATTAGTTAGTTGTATAAATTAACTCTCTGTGCCATTGTTTTCTGTAAGTAGTCTTCTGGCACAGGGAAAAAGAAGGTGAATAAGCTTTTTCATAAGGGGATCTTCGAAGAAAGTTTTGTTTTTATAAGGAATAATCCAAAGAATAGAAAGGGAGGACTTTCGATGAAATAAAATGCTTTTCAGGTAAAGACCTTTGAAATCCGCTGATGACATTCATTAAACAGACATTTGGCTTCATCTTCATGAGCCTAAATTCTTTCTTGACCTCATTTCGGAGAGAATTTGAACTCCACGATGTTATTGTCTAACTCGCCACATACTTTCTGACCCAGTGCTGAAACTAAATCAGTAGTTGCTTCAAAGATCATTGTTTTGGAAGAAAAATAAAAAAATGGAATCCTCATAAAAAGAGAAAGCTTGAAAGGAGCTCTTGCTTGAGTTGCTCATTCACATAAGACAATTCTTGTTTTATTTATCGCTCTTCCTCGTTATCCGGTTGTCATTGTGTCAGTTAACTTCACAGGATTTGCAGTAGACGGAGGGGGGATCATCACGGACATAGCTCACAATTCAATTGGAGTTAATTTTGGGCTTTTTTTCTTCTTCGCTCCCTTTGTGGCATGAGAAACAGGCAACGTCATGGGGCGAACCTGAGGCCTATTGTGGGGCTTGCCATTGTTGGGTTGATGAAAGGCGCATTCAAGTCACTTTTTTCTTATTGAATTGTTTTGCGTCTGCTTTTCAACGTCCCATTCTCTCCGCAGTCTTACACAAGACAATCGTTGGGGATGAAACTCCTTTCTGCCATTCTTCCCAGTTCAGATGAGCGATATTAAGGAGATGAATGGTACTCATGTGTGTGTATCTGCATTTGTGTGTGTGTGTGTGTGTTTTTCAGAGGAGAAAAACAGTGCCCAAGCTTTTGTCCAATCTGTGTGCATAAAAGGGGCTTAGACAGGGGAGAGAAGGTTCTGTGGATTTCCTAAAGGTGTGTGTGTATGTCTGAGTGTGTTATTGGCCCCCCTAGCGTGGCATTAAGTTATGGACAAAAGCTTGAGTTCATGAATCACTGGGAGTTTCCATAGATTAGTCGCTGTGGTCTTCTTCCAGTCCAACTTTCATAGAATATTTTGTGTATGTGAGTTGATACAGCACTATTTGTCAGATTTCTACACAAATGTGTATATGCTTTTTTTAGTTTTCAAGAGCCAAAATATTTGACTGAAAACACTGTTTTTTTTCTCTCTCATTCAGCATCACATTCATTCAACAAATCTGTGGAATCCATAACCCATCTATGTAACTCCCATAAACACACTCTGCTGCTACGTTGCCTCAGTTATTGCTTGTTCCCTTTCTTGGTCTTTTCTCCCATTCCCATGGAGAGTCTGTGGAATGTTTTTATGCCGTAAAATGCCCACAAGATTAATGAGTTTTGTGCAGAGTGCTCTGACTTTCATTTGTCCCTCAATTACTGTATCAAAAGGACATAAAATGCTTGGAAAAGGAAAAAATCTCAAAACTTTTCAAACAAGGCACTTAGGCAACAAAAGCACTCCAAGGAACATTGTGGAAAGCAATTGGCGTCTGAAGTTCGAACCGTTTTTTCAAAAGGCCAAATGACTGCAACCGAAACACTTTTATTTAACACGAATAATGATCACGTTAGCCAGCAACTATCTTCCATTAAGAACACATACCAGCAGTTACTTTCTGAGTAGGTGGAAGTAGCGTTTTGAAATAAAAATCTTGGGCTTTTTATTTTGACACTGTGCCATAACAAACTAAGAAAAAGCTTTGCTGCAAGGCCTGCAGACATCTCTTTTACATGCTTATTTTTTTCAGCGCGTGCGTTCAGGAATGGATTATTCAGCTAACTTTAAATGATATGCAGATTAGTTTGATGTTGCAACATTGAGCGATATGTAGGTAAACACTGTCGTGTATTTCAAACAATTATGATTTTTTTGAGAAAAAAACAAACAAACAGTATTTACTTAAAGTAATGATAATTGTTTTTAACAAATGGCCCACTAGCCTCAAATAATATAAAAGTAGGAAAATTCTGGGTTTCACAAAATCCTACACTTTGATGCATGTTTGTTGCTGTGTTGGCATATTTATACCGTTATGAATGAATGTGGTTATGTTTATGAGACCTTTATAGTGGTGCCACTACCACAGGTCTGCTCCCACACTCACACTGTAATATCAGTATGAATACATATGTTGTTTTTTTCTGAAGGCGTCAGAGGTTTGCTAGAGAACTTGCAACACGTCACATGTGAAAGAAAACTGACACGCCATCCTTATTGTAAAGTAAGGTGGTGGCAACAATATGCTGTGGGTGGGCTTTTCTTCAACAGCGACTAGAGTCTGATGAATGGATGCAGCAAAATACAAGGCCATCCTGCGTCATTTTTCTTCTGCCTAAGTTAAAAGAAATATGGAAAAACTTGAGAGCATCAGAATTTTTCTGTTGTGTATTTTAATACGTATCTTTTATATTTAGAGTCAAGAAAATGCGACTTTAGTTTCCTTCATTGTTAATATTTGTCAAAAATAAACGCAACAGTCCATTTTCTACACTATAATCCATGTAATCTTGTTTTACAAAGCTACTTCAGTTGCTTAGTGGAATTTCACATCCCAGTCTAAACACAGACATGCATGAGCATAAGAGTTGTGCACAAACAGGTGTTGAAGGATCTTTGGTTTTTACATTATTGGCATAGACCAATGACACAAGTTTGCTTAAAATGGCCATTGAAAAACCAAGTGCACATTTTGCATATAGTGCAGTTAAAGAACTGCCAGAGAGGAACACGTCATTGAGTCTCTTCCATTAACCAGCGCCCCATCCCATTTGTGAGATATCCTTTCAGGCAGCCAGTGAGCTGGTCACTCATCTGCTCCATCAGACAGTCAGTGTGTCAGTCTTTGAAACCACATGGTCTTTATTAATTAACCTCTGGCTGGCTGGTCAGAGGGTGGGTGCTGTAGATGAAGTGGCGCTGTCTATGTTGTCAGCCTCGGGGGTCACAAGCAGAGCCTACAGCATGACCCTGGCTTATTTGAGCCAGATGTTGGGAGACAAGCGTCTCAAGAGCTTCTCCCCACCTCCCCCTGCTCTTCCTTGGCTGCATTCTGGTCCTTCACCACTGCCTGGCCATGCAGCAGTACAGACATTCCAACTAATCATGTCCCATACTTCTTCACTTTTTTTTTTTTACCTCTTCCTTCCTTTTCTCCTCCTTCCTCATTTGGCCCACTGCCTCTTTCCGCTTCGCTCCAGGGAAAAAGGAAAGAGTGTGTGCTGCCTGGCAGTCTGCCCACTCATCCTTTTTTTTTCAAGTCCCTTCTTTTTCTCTCCCTCATCCCCTTCTTCCCATCTTTGATCTGCATTTCGCTCTTCTTTTACCTTCCCTTCATCTTTCCCCCTCTGCTTCCCTTTGTCTCCATCACTCTCTCCACCTGCTCCTAATCACTCCCCCTCCATCTCTTGCTCTCATTCATTCCCCTCCTCCCCCCTCCCTCCCTCTCTCTCGTCTCCTCCTCAGCTGGGCTCAGGAGCAGTGAACAGGTGTTGTCTCCTTTTGATTTGGGTGCGTTCGGATTAATGCTGTCAGCTCAGCTGTTAAAACAACTGCCACCGCCAGATGCCAGTCAGTTTGGGGCTGGAGTTGTCACCTACACACAAACTCGCACAGACACGCACACAAACAGACACACACAAACACAGACACATACATGTTCAAACATCTAGATAGACTCAGATGTAAGCATGCACACGCATGACCTGGGGGTTCGTGGTAATACAGAGAAAACAAGTCAGCTGTTGCGTGTCAGGTTTGTCAATAATCAAGGTGTGTGTTTCTGTAGTCTTTCTGAAACGTCACAGTCAGCAGGTATAAAGTCAGTGTCTATATGAGAACAGTCATCACTGAAACCTTGTTAGAGATGCAGAATGCTGCTTTTTGTTTCATCCAGATTTTTTCTTCATGTCTTTCACCCAAAGGTAAAATAATTTTGTGTATTTTTCTTTACTTTTGCCTCTTTTATCTTGATATATTTGTCATGTCCAATTTTCAACCTGGACCGGATTTGATCTGTTGACAAAGTCAGGAGGAATTTCTCATTTATCCATTTCTGTGGCACAAACCTGCCTCTGATACTGCAAGGTATTCAGACCCACTAAAGGTTTTGGCTAAGCTGCCACAATAGGACACAAAAAAAATCTAAAATAATAAATTTATATTGATTTGTGCAGGGTTTATGAAAACCTACATTTGATAAGAGAAAGTGTGTGACATAAACTCAGAGCCAACAGGTAGGCGTTTGGCTTAAAGCACTCTGGGTAAAAAAGAAAAGAGAAAAAAGTGTTTCCTAACTTTGTGAGATGTATTTAAACTCTGACTTGATTGCCAGAGCTCTCGTTAATAACATTTGCAACACTCGAAATGAATGGACCTAAAGGCATTTGTCTGTTTTTAAATGAACACATCTTGTTAGAACAGGACAGATGAATGTGTGGTAAATTGTTTCCAAGTTAGGTATTTCTTTAAAGGTTTTGGAAACTTCAGGGCTCCAAACCAAACTTTAAGAACTCGCTCATTTTTAATGCCACACATTTCAACTGGTTTATTTTGGCTTACTTGTGTAATTATTCTTAATGTGTTAGAACTCAAAGTTTGGATTTCATGCCTCAGACTTCCATATCATCTACCGTGGAATATCTAGAGTTTACACAAGCACAGATCCAAAATGTTGCCCCTACTAGGCCCTGTACATCTTTGTGTTTAATGTCTGCCTGTGTCACTGTTTCTCTTTGCAACACCCCCACCCCATCCCCCCAAAGCTCATATGTATTTTCCGCCAGACAGAGGTTTAAATTTAGAAAGTCGATCTTTGTCGTTAAATGTGATGTGAGTAAAATTATGAATAACTATGAATATAAATGATTGCTGATGAATAAGTGGTCTTCAGCAGTGCTATTTATGTCTCCTTCAGATGTGAGTAGAGTCTGCAGGCTCCCGTCTGTGTCTATGTGTGTCAGATGGTAGGTAGTGGGCTACTGAGTGGTCATGCTGGTGGCTCAACCAAATGTATACTCACACACTACAGTCATCTGCAAAATACGAGAAAATCTACAATCTAGATCTCTTCCATCTTTATCTCCATCCTTTATGGTGCTGGATTCTCTTACTATGTGAACCGTTTTAATTAAACCCACTGTTTTCAGAAGCTTACTATGAACACCTTAATTGAGAATACCAGAATTTCAAGGTTTAACACAAACTTATAGTCCAGATTCTAAACATGAGCTATTTACTGTATTTTATTTAAAATAAAAAAGCAGCATTAGATAGTGACTAATCTGGTTGTGTCTTTTAAATCTTTTTTTTTAACTTGGACACAATTTAACTTGGACACAATGACTTAAGCAAAAATATGCAATAAACATCTACTCTCGTCATTTAAATATTCCATTGTTTTTCTTCTCTTTATAGAGTAACAAGGTGATAGCAGCTGAGAAATTAGTCAAGCTATCAGCTCATGTCGCTAGTCTGCATTAGGCTGCATGTCACTAAAACTTCCTAACTGTAGTTTTAAATCCAGAATGCCTTTTTAAAATGTAATTGGTGATCCTCCTAAAGTAAAATATTTCAAATGGGCATGCTTTGTTTCAATTTATTTTGTTTGAAAAAGGAAAATTATTTTTTTAGCCAGCTAACCAGCAGTGTGCAGCACCAGAGGGGAGAGACATTGCTCCACATAGCTGAACAAAACTCTGGAAAATCACTGGAAATTTCTCTTGCATCTTGATAAACTGGGATTTATACTGTAGGAACAGTATAACAAAAATGTAAATTTTTAAAACCTTAGCTTCCAGAGTCTAGGAATGCTTTGATACTAGCAACATGTCCATTCCTCAGGGTGGTGTCTCTTTAGTTTTAAACCATGGCTGTCTGTGTTTTTTACAGCTGGAAATATTAACAAATAGCTGTAATGAGAGGAAAGTATATTAGTGTTCTTTCAGGCACTTTCCTATTGGTTTAGAGCAACAAGTGCTGCAGTGCTCTATTGTCCATTCAGTAAAAACAACAACAACTTTCTCTGCCATTTCATTTAAGGGTTTTAAACAGTAAGAACACTTTAAGACACTGTATCTGAAAAATTTGATACTGGTCACTGGGCAATACCTAAAATGGCAGATTATGGAATCAATAACTGCCAGACAGTGAACACTTATATGTTATGGACTATGTTGGTGTTTTGGACACAACCTTTGAAATTGTTCTGGTTTGTATGTATTCATGTGTGACTGAAGTCGTTGTGTGCAACTCTACCCAAACTCTGCATCACATCAGTTTATTTTGTGAAAACGGGCAAACTGCTATACTTGTATCTAATCTACTGAAATATATTTTACCACAGTTTATAGCAAAACCCGCCTTCCTTGTCCAGTTTGTTGGTTTGTTCAATTACGGTAACTAGGTTCTTTTCAAGGACATTATACTACACTGTAGGCTTTACTCTACCATGAGCAAAATGTTGTTAGACCATTAGTCCGCTCAGAGAGCCATGGGTGTCTCGTCAAAGAAATTGTGGGGTGAGTAGGAGGAAGTGTTCAATGTATTCATGTATGTATTGGAAGTAGTTAGGTAATGAAAACTAAGCACTCCATCAATTTTGGGGTCTGTAAAAGCATTTTTTAGTTTATTAGTAATCAGATAAAGGTTCTGGAGATAGTTGAGCTATTCCCTAGTTTTCTGTTTGAGTCTAAGCTACTATTCTTGTCAAGGGATTTCCAACAGATTTTTTTGTTTACCCCTGTGTTACAGTCCAAAGGCAAAAAAGTACCATCAGTTAAATTTGGAATAGCCAGGTCAGTCCTGAAAGTGAAATAGAATTATGTATAAACCAGGATGATTTGAGCATCTCTAAAATTACTATATTAAAAAAGAAGAGACTCCATAATATTTAGCACACTTATTTAGTAGCAAGTTTTAGTTTTTGCTACCACATGCTCTCCTCATGCCAGTATGTAGAAATTTTGACACTCTTCCAGCCTTCTGAACCCTTTAGGAAATTGCAGGGATGACATTTCTGTTGCATTGTAAACAAGTTAACCTGCTGAAAACCCATCTGTCTTTCCACTAAACTTTGATCTTAGATCCAGTCAAGTTTCTTGTTCAGCTCTGAGCCAACCTTTATAGCATATCTCTTGCATTCTGTTTTTCCTGTTTGTCTTTCTTCTCTTCTGTCAAATCAAGGCAAACATGCCAAAAGAAAAAAAAACCCACCAAGTTCTTTCACTAAGTCTGATATTGTCATTTAATTTGTCTGAGTTCTCTTCCAATTTGTTAGCCACAGATGGCTAAATGATCTGAATGTGACCTAACCAGCAGCATCACCCGATATTGACGAGGCAGATCTCCTCAACCAATCAAACTTTTTTTTTTTCTGTCTCTGTTTGCCTAAAAGCAGTGAGATCCTTGCCAGGAAAAGTTGGGAGTAGGAAAAGATTTACAAGAAGAGACATTGACGTGAGTGAATAATTGGAGCACAGTGACTCGTAAGGCTCCAACCGTACACAAACACATACACACACGTTAGTCAGAGGCGCATTCCAGCGCTCTTTTGGCCGCTGTTGCCATCGGTCTAATGGCTCTCACATGTCTCGTCCTCCTGTCTTTAAGGCAGCACACGGGACAATGTCGGCTATTCTTAAGACTCTACAACGCACTCTGTCTCAGTCCGATCAATGGCGCAGATGGAACAAACATTCACACACACTGAAAAAAAGACGAAAAAAGGAGACTGAGAGGGATATCAAAACAGATAAACAGAGATAGAAGTGTGTGCATGCGTGTCTGTTTGCGCTTGTCAGTGGTGCTCACGTTAACTGAAAAAGGCGGGGCACGCATCCGCCGTCCAGCAAAGCACAGCCACTCTAAAGCCAAGCCAACTGTCAATCAAACTGCAGAGACAGGGCCAAAACTATGATAGCATCAGAAATAACAGTCTTCACCCATCAGCTCTATATGCACACACACACCTACACACACACACCACACACACACACACACACACACACACACAGAGGAGGTTAAAGTCACAGCCCAGCACTGTTTGAAAAGACTTCCAAGATGCAAAGCAGCATTAGTGTGTCAGGAGTGCCTTGGTGTTCTGCCTGTCTTTCTGTCATTGCTTTGACAGGCAGACGGAAAATGTCATGACTCGTGAGTGAAAACATTGCTCTGTGTGTGTGTATGTAGCGTGGTTAATGCGTGGGTCCATTCCCCGTCTCTTCACAGTAGGCCCAATACACAATGTGTTCTTTTGTTGTCACGTTAAAATGATGCAATAAAGCTGTGCAGTGACAAGGACGGCCCGAGGGCTGCCACAGTGACAGAACCATTCAGGGTGGGTGCGCGTGCACGTCTGTGTGTGCCGAGCGGAGACAAGAGCGCTGAAGAGGGGTTATTGCCACGAGACAGATTGCAAGTGTCATTTTCCATTACAGCAGCCCGAGCCCACTGTGGACGGCAGAGACACTTACACACCGTTGTACACGCTTCGGCCGACTTTAACAGGATGCTTTTGACAGGGAGAGATGTGCGTGCATTAAAAACACAGAGCTGGCCCTAGACTCGTTAACTCTCTCCTCCCCCTGACTCCAGCACGACAAATTTCGCTATTTTTCGAGTGGCTTATCTGATTGGCTCCTCCACAGGCCGTTGATATAAATCAAGTTTTTCCATTAAACATAGGTATTGTAGGTACACATTTTGGATTGCAAATAAGTAAATTATTCCCCCAAACTTAATTTACATAGGTGGGTTAAAAGATACCATCATGAGCCTCTGTTTGACCTCTTACAGTGCTTTGCAAAGTATTCCTACTTACATGAATTACAAATCTTACAATATGTTATGCATATTTTAAGTCACAGACCAACACAAAGTAGTCCATGTCTATGAAGTGGGAGAAGGGCATATTGAAGCCTAAAGAAAAAAGCAGACAGGAAGAAAAATCTTGAGAAGTTAAAAGCAGAAGATCTAAATTAGCACCTTTCAGTCATAATCTAAAAATGAAAGAAAAGTGGAAACCTATCAAGAAATGGCTGTGCACCTAATTTGAGAAAAAAAAGTTGCCAAATTTGAAACCATCCCCACAGAAAAACACGGTAGTGGCAGTATCATTCTGTGGGTAACTGTCACTTAAGCAGGAAGACCAGAGCTGCTCAGCTGATTGGGAGATGGCTTGATTGAAATAGTCCTGAAAAAAATGTGGACTTTTTTCTTACTTTTAGAAAGTTTAAGTAAACAACATCCTTGTTTTATATACTTGTTAGAGCAGCTCTTTAAACGATCCTATATGAATATATTCTGTGTCTCATACAGCATGACCCATTGTTGCATGGAAGTCTTTATTATCTATTCAAAAGTCTCTCATGAGGCCGTGTTTGTTAACCGGGCAATTAGTGTGCCGTATTCAGTGGTTATCAGTACCCCAGCTGACAATTCAGCCTGTAAAGTATGAGGCTGTAAAATGAAAATGGCTTCTGCTTTTGCTCCCATAACTTGTCCCTAATAAGGTGCTGTGGCAGTGGCTATCGAGACCTGAGCAGAATTAGTCCACAGCGGATTCAAATGTCTAGATGCTATCAAACACCATTTAATGATAATGGAGGTCATGGAGGCAATTGGGAAAATGGTGCACTTGTGTGTGTGAAAGGAACATTTCTCTGTCTCCTGTATAAAAAAAGAAAGCATTGAGATAGCATCGGTAATTTCAACAGCCCAGAAAAAAAACATGCAAAGGATGGAGAGAGAGAGAGAAAACAAACAACCCGAGTGACACAACAGGGAAAGTTTTTCTTCGACTTTCTCAAATGTCGCTCCAGATTTTGCCCTTCATCGTTCTTTCACAATGTCGCGCCCTCTCCGCTGCTATTTCTGACTGCCAGTGTGTGGATCTGGCTCGCTGAGATTTCATGCCAGTGTAAAAATTGGCTGAGGGTTTGGTTCAAATCAAATTGGACATAAGCACCCACAACACCATCTGTTAGGGAAAAAGCAGCGGAGTGAAGGGCAGAACTCTGCATTCACATAAATGGATTTTCAATTTATTAAATTGTTGACTGACACCCTTGTAAATTTTCACTTTATGTGTTGTGGCCTATTCTAAGAGCATTGGATTTCATAGAAGCTTGTTGTTATACATCCATACAATCCCTAATATTAGGGCGGAAAAAATATCCCACTACATCTGCTGTTTTGTGATAGCTGAATGTTTTAATATATATAATATATATATATATATATATATATATATATATATATATATATATATTTACACCACAGTTGGCTCATATTACCATAATTGGGAAGCGGGGGAGTTATTTTTTATTAACCGAAATAAACCTTCCCATGCACACTTCAGGTGTTTTGGCAAATGATTTTATGTGTGAACGCTTGCAGTTTTCCACTAACAGGTGTTCCGCCCCTAAATGTGTTTAGAGACGTACTTCCAGGGACGACCATATGTCCCCCGTCGCTTCACCCAAAAAGGTGAGCACATCTCAGAAGTTGCTGTCATGTCATGCTGAGTGAGCTTCAGCCAAATTGTTTCAGCTGGTGTGTGCCTGCCCCAGCGGTCTGGGTGTTTTATTAATAACCGACGCTGGAGCTACTTCTGAATGAAAAAGTCACAGTGGACAGTGAGGCCGACCAGGGACTGACTCACCCGCATGTTCATCCTCTTTCTTGCTGTATTCCTCCGCTTCAGGGAGCACCAAGAAGGGGTTAGAGAGCAAAGAGAAGGATTTTAATGTTTACACCGAAGTAACTGTTGCCAAGCGCCGCTCTCCCCAACAACAGGCCAGTAATTGGTACTTTTAGCTGCTAACCTTGCGGAGGTGGTGGTGTAACAGGTGGGCTTGGACAAAAAGCTTTTTGATACATCTCGTCTCTATATTTCTCCTCAAACCACCAAAATTACTTGTCTATTTTTTTACATCCTAAGTAATTTATTTTATTTTCTCTTACCAAATACTATTCATAATCTTGGCAGGGCCTCTGCTGCCTTGGATCAATTGAACTATCTTTTGAAGGAATTGATTAAAAAAAAATGTGTCCAGACACGTGGCCCAGCTCAACCAGACATGAATTGATCATTAAAATATCAACATCATCATTTTGTAATGGAATGTTGGCAGCGCTGCCAGTGGGGGGAATGGCCAGACTGAACAGCATCAACAGGCTGTAAATAAATGAGGAGCATCTGATTTTCTAAAAATTATATATATCATACATTTAGTCTTTTAATGTTTCATAGTTTTTATCTGTAAGGCTTAAGCTGCTTTATATTATTGAAACAGCAGCAACAGCTGTACCTCCTTTTTTATTTAAGAAAGCGATGTAACTTATTAAAGTGCATATAATCTATCTATAAAGTTTGAGACAATTTGTATAGTGTTGGACGTATTAGTCAAAATGCAGGTTGGTTCCTGGCACAATGTTTAGCGTCTTCAGATTTTCCTTTTTGCATGTTTAACCCAGATTATTACGGTAAAGTCTGAGTGATGGATTAATGGTGTTAGGATAAGGCTTCAGATCTAATCTCTGATTGTTTGAGTTCTTTTAGATGAACTTGTTTAATCTTTTAATTGACTGTTTCTTGTCTGATCACCAGTGAGTATGGTTTATCGCAGATGTCGCCACATATCGTCCGTTACTCTCTGCTCAATGCTTCACTGTTCCGGGTGGGCAGTCTTAGACAAACTCCACCAGCGCTCCTATAGCTGCTTATTTAATGCTGACCCTTACTGTGTTTGTGAAGGAGGGGAATGATGAAGGAAGGTGGAGTAGCTGGAGCCTCCCTCTACCGCTGCCAAAGCTCAAGTCAATGTGGAGACTGTTTTCAGGGATCTCAAGCCGGGGCCCTTTCCTGTCGACCCTCCTCCTCCTCGCTTCTTTCTCCTCCTTCCCCCTCCACCCTCTCCTCAGCCTGGCTGGGCCTGGCGCTGGCACAGAGGTCCCTTTGTTGCACACCAGAGAGCCCGAGCTTTCTGTCCGTCTTACTTTCCCCACTCCACCTTCTTTTCCTCCTCTGTTCCCTCCGTTTTTCCTTTAAAAGTCTCCCGTCTTCACAAATATGACATAATAGGAAAAATGGAGCTGGCATCTTGTGCCTGACTCAGGGCAAAACGTCTGAGGGGAAAATAGAAAGCGAAGGAGAGAAGACAGAAGGACGATATTGTTTGTGAGATGGACAGAGGTTCCTCCCTTATCCAGCAGCTTCCAACCCAAAAGCTCATCATGGACCTAAAAGCCAGGATGGGGGAGCTTGCTTTAACATACATATGTGCACAGTTTCCTTCTCTCGGCAGGTGGACAGGGTTGTTTTGGCTCAGCCACAGGGCAGCAGCTTGACTCCGTTTGAGCCAATGAGCCAAAATAATAGCGGTGGAGTCCAGAGTTATCGTCAGCATCTTTTCCCCCACTATGCTTTTCCCAGAATCCTCCTCAGCCGAGCAGGATCCCAATCAGGAACGTCATCAGTCGATGTCTTTGTGTGGAAAATACAAAAAGCAGCAGTAGGCTAAGTCAGCTATACTGTAAAGTCAAAGCAAGGGAGAAGCCTTTTCAAAGCTACATAAGCTATGAGAAGTTGGAAAATAAAATCAATTTTCGGAGAAAAAATATCAGAACGGGGGGTTCTGATATTTTATTCATTGTAAACATCATAAAACCTTAATAAGTAGCTGGAACACGATGACATGAAATATACAGACAACTCTTTAGGCACTTAATTGGAGACAAAAACTAATCAGACTCTATTTCTGTTGCAAACTGTGTGAATAGGATTCAAAATACTAGGATTGTTTTTTTCAATGCAAAAGGGCATTCATGTAAATATACAATATGATATGGTAACATGTCAATAAAAAGCAACACTAACAAAGAGTTGAGTCTTGAGCATATCCATTGAATATTGATAAAATAGCAAATATAATCTAGCAATACTAGAACAATACTAGAACAAGAATATTCTAAAGAATAAAGATTATAACGAGTGATCTTTAATAAGTAAGCTTGACCATAAGAGCATTGGCATTCATTTTGTGACGGGGTGGGTGTCCTATCCCTGCCCTCAGCTCAAAGCACCCCACCCCACAAAATATGCAGCTCCCGCCCCGCGTGGGCACCAAACTCCACAAACTTACCTAACCTCACTGCCACACACACACACCAACAGACGGCCTGCCACTCGCCAGAAGATCAGGGAGTAGTTTGTGGATTCCATGGAAAGAGTTGTGCAGTCCTCATTTCATATACAGACTCTGACAAATTAGCTGGCTGCCTTTTTAATACTGTGGACCAAATCCAATGTTAACTGTTTTATTAAATCACTATTGTCAAGGTTACAGGACTCTCTGTCAGTTAAAAAAAGCTAACTTTTTTCTCTTACTTATTAATAATCCATGATTTCTTGTTCCACATGTGTCATAAGAATGGCAGGGTGAAGAATCTATTTTAACAGTGCTTCAAAATATACAAAATGGGAAAACATGCTTTTCAAATACATAAAGTATGTTTTTTTAGAAATAAAAATAAATTACATGATAAGTATTACAGTGAGGGAAACCTTTCAAATTTCGGAAATGACTGGAAAAAGACCCCTATTTCATCCTGAGTCCCCTTAAAGACAGAAAGATGGTAAGGGGATTACTGAAAGATCTCTAAAGCTCGCAATAAGATAACTGCGGTTTTACATTTACATCGATGCGAGCTGGATGCTAGAGAGGCATTAAGGAATTTAGTTTTTCTGTCCTACTGTCAAAAACATACATTTAGAGTGTGCAGGAAATTTACCACGAATCGTGACAAATTCAACTACAAATGTATGCTTTCTAGCCTCAACTGTCCCTGATCCTCATTCAGGACAAAGTAGAAGAGAAGTGGTTTTTTTTATTCTCACACGTACTGAAACGGAAGATAAAGTTGTAAATCTGTGAATGCAGCATAGGTGAAAATAGGGCTTTGTAGAAGTGAGGTGTGCCAGACATGATGGTATTGTTGTGTCGTGGAGTCTGGAATCAGCTATCAAAGTGCACCTGGAGGTTGACAGCATGCTAATGTGCCAAAACAGCAGTGATGAGAAGCTAATAGCTGGGAGTTGGAGTGACATTTTATAAGGTGACAGTTCCAACCTATTCAGGAGTTTGTATGTTGGTGTTTTTAAGTGTCGTTTGGGTGACAGTGGAGGTCCACCACATCATTCAGCATCTCACTAAAAGATTCAGCACGCCTGCTCCACTCTTTTCTTCTTTTCTCTGGTCTCCCTCCCAGCTCCTCATGCTGCCCATTTCCTCCTTTTTTGCCATCCGCCACACAATGAAAGAGCCTCTTGGCTCTTATTAATAGTTAAAGTGGCCCCGGCCTGTCACTGGGGACAATGGCTGCAGCCCTGTTAATAAATAAAAATAATAACTAGGAGATGGAGACAGAGAGCGAGTGAGATGGAGAGAGAACAGGCGACACCGCCATTTGTTGTTCCCTCTCACTTGTCAAAGCTCTTTGGCTTAAAAGCCTCTGTCATTGTTGAGGGAAAGAGGGATGGTAGGGGGGAACGGAGTCAGAGATGGAGAGAAAGGAAGAGTGGAGGGGCTAATAGCACCTGTTGGGGTGAAGCTAAGACAGCTGTCATTTGGAGAACCGCAGGAGTCAGCTCCTTCTTCTGCTCTTTCTGCACATTTATTCTCTCACTACTCCCTGTTTTAGCTGAACGTTCCTTCTCCAGCTCCGTTATTCTGCTTCTGCTTCATACCTCCATCGCTCTGCCAAATGACCCCCCCACCTCCACCCCACCCTTTGAGGGAGAACACACACAAAAAAGCGCAGGGGGCACGTCAGGGAGTGAATTTCTGTCAGCGCAGCAAACATAAGGACAGGCCGGGACAAGGACAAAGGCGAGATGAACAGGAAAAGTCAGAGGTGGCCTGGTTTGAACTTCAGTATTGATCTTTGATTGTATTTATATGTGTTTGGGAGCATGCGGCCGTGGTAATCAGCAGGGCGTGAATGCACTTGTCTTAGAGCCAAAAGAAGGGACCACACTGAACCCTCAGGGGACGCTGGAGGCACACAACAGTGTAGGTACAATGTGTGTGTTTTTATGCCAATATTGTACATCTTTAGTCCTTTGCTTGCTGGTTTGTGTGTGATCGATAGAATTATAGAATCCTGACTATGTCCCGTTTTCTGCCATCCTTGTATCTTGACATTACCCTCTAGAGCAAACGGAGAAAAGAGCTTAAAATGAACCATTTGTAAAATAGTTTTGATTGATAGTAATATAAAGAGAGATTACACTTCAATGTGTGGCACCCCAAAAGGGTAGCACACTGGATGGCCATTTAAGTCCCAATTCAAACTTGATTCAGAGTTTGTGAGTGTGCAATGTAATGTGTGCAGCTGAATCAATCACGGATTCGCTAAAATAATAAACAAGGTGCTTACTGTGAATTTAACGATGAGTAAACCTAGGCCAGTTGATCATTTGAACACTTAGAATAAACTTACATTGCGTCGGTAAGTTTGAAATAGTTTGTTTCTGTGGAAATTGTTTGAAACTACAATACCTTACACTACCAGTGTGTGTTACTTTTTAATTTGTGTGGGTATCCATGTACACACACTTAAGACTGAGTCTCTCCATGCATTTGCTCTCCTGTGTGACATTTTCACTCCTCCTGCTGTGTGTGTGTGTGTGTGTACATCTGTGCAGAACTGTGACCACAGAATCATAATTAGGGATTCTGCCAGTGTGTGTGTGCTCATGCAGTGCTGTTTGTGTGTGTGAGAGACTGTGTGAAGTGTGTGTTGAAAACAAAGCGCTAGCTGATAATGTGTCCATTGTGGCGGGTGCATTAAGGCCCTCTTTGTCTCAGGGCCCACAGGGCTAATGATTCTCTAGCAGCAGGTGAGAGGGGAAAAAAGCCTCTTTCTGTCTGTCTCTGTCCTCCACTCGTCTCTCTCTTCCTCTTGCGTTGCCTCTCTCACTCGTTCCCTTTTGCTCGCTTGTTTTTGTTTTTCAGATTTGCTCTCTTTTCGATTATCAGCTTCTCTCCTTCCGCCTCTCTCTCCCTCTCTCTCCTGCTGATGCGGCCATTAGGCTGAGCCGCCGCTGCCTTTATTAAAGCAAATGGACTTTAAATGAGCTTTATTGTCATGTTGGCCGGCCAACTGAATCCCTCTCTCTCTCCCTCTCCTCTGCAAACCCCCTCCTCCCTCCCCGATCCCTCCTCCTCCCCTAAACAGAGGCCCCCAGCATTGAGAGGCTGTTGTCAAAGGACTGGAAGGATAAACTTTTGGCCATGGGCTCAGGGCACATCGGAGAAATTAAAGGTACGGAAAAAGGAAATAGCAACGGCACAAAGCAACTCTCATGTATCAATGAAGACCAGTGAGAAGTTAATCACTGATTCATAGGAAACTTTTGGACTAAACTTTGTGTTGCATTATCATGCAAAATATTTTTTTTATATAATCATAGAGGAGCTCAGCTTTGTTTTCCAAAAATGAAGCACAGTGACTGGTGTAATTAAAAAGTTATAACTGTTGGCAACAGCCTTGTTTAATTGGACCTACAATTTACTCTTTGCAACATTATCATCATGATCAATAGTAGTAGTAGTAGAAGTGCTTTTTTCCATCATTTAACTACATCACATATTAACTCTCACCTACACACAGGCTATCCTCTAATCTTTATTTTTTCTCCTAAGAGTGAGATCCTGTTTGTGAGATTATATGAACAAATAACATAGAATTAAATAATACATATATCCATAAAAACAACACATAGCTTGTATTTGCTTGTATTTGTTTTCATTATTTGTTTTAATAAAGTGAAAGTAAATCCAGTGAACAGGATTGGACAACTAACAGAAAGAGCTGTGCAAAAACTACTTCAATATAGGCAACTAGTCCATTTCAAGTGAGCAAATATGTAACTACCGAGTTTGTGTCTGCTGAGCTTTACTCATGATGTATCTCCAGGATTAAGATCTTTTTCAGTGTTTCACACATTTTACAGGTTTTTCTAATTCATGGAAAAATATCAGGCCCATACACAATAACCCATCAATAAGTTAATAAACTTGAGCTTGTGTGAGATAAGACATTTCAGTTAGATGTAAAATATTGTATTTTGGCATCTTATTATACATATATAAGATTAAATCATCAGCTTTTAAAACGACTAAAAAAGATTTGCTGTAGTGCGCCTTACAGGACGCATCATTAATATCTTGTCAGTCCTTCGTAATATAACGAAAAACTAAAACTAACTTAACTTTACTTACCTTCCACTAGCTGTCTGTCGTGTTGTATCCTTCTTCAGCCAGTGAAGCTCGCCCTCTTCAGGAACCTTTCATCCTTGTAAAGCTAGAAAGGTTCAAGGCTGGTTCTAATATCTCCTCTTTCCTTCCACTGGCTTCTACTTGGGTCTACAGCAAAGTGTTTTAGATGCTGCATTTATCATAGCTGTTACTGAAAATGGTGTTAATGCTCAATTCACCTTAGTAAAACACTGTGGCAAGTGTATATTTCTCATATTTACCTTTAGTTACCATCCCTACCATCTTGCAGATTCTCTTTTGAAATAACAAAACGAAGCCAGTCGTTGAATTTTCATAAATTTTCATTGTTCAGATTAAAGTTTCCAAAGTGATTCAGTGAAAATAAGTGAAGCCATACATGTGAGAGAGTTAATGTCCTTGTGAGTTCATCTTTTTTACCACTTTCGCTTCTACTTAACATCTAAGACGATGCAGGGCGGGCTGGATTTAAGGAGTTTTGACTGTGAAGCAGAAATCAGAGAGAAATGAGAAAAAGATGAGAGAAAGCTTAGAGAGGTAGAGGAGAGCAGCTATTATTCCCTGTAACTCCAGGGCAAAGCTGTCGTTCTCCTCCAGTAATTGAGCTTCATTAGGAAGCAAAGCAATATGTAATCAAAGAGCCTCACTGAGCGGCGTGGCCATTGAGAGGGGAGCTCCATTGATCAAACCCCCTTTTCCAGCTCCCTGTCGCGCTGACATTTCTGTGTAGGGGCGTCCCGCTTGGCGCACTGCACACCAGCAGCTGGGGAGCAATATATGCATGCCTCTGTTTAAGTTCATATCTGTTGAACCCATGAGTGTGTCTTTGTGCTTACGTAATGTGCGTTTGGAAAAACGGAGATGTTTGTTCAGTTCACACACAGCGGATGCACAACACTCGCCGTCCCTCCTGAAATCAAATTCCATTGAAGGGCTTTTTGCTGGGAACAAAGTGCATCTGAGCCACCGCCGCTGCCTCCTCCTGCTCCATAGGCGTCGGTAAAAGGCCCCATGCGGTTCACACAGCAAACTGTATGCACTTACTGTTAGGGAACTGTAGAGATAGATTAAATGTTTCCATAGTGGAGTATCATTAATGCCATATGTGTCTCAGTAGATGGTGAAGACTGGGAAAAAAAGATGTCTGTCTAGGCTTTGATTTACCTAACCTTCACCCGATTAGACTGTGACATGGCCACTATGAATAACAACTTGATGAGAAGAACCTGAAGGCTTCCTGGTGTGTAGGTTGGTCAGGTTAAAAACAGTCTTGTTAAAATCAAAATTCAGAGGAAACATGAACCTTTTTATTACAACACTGAAAAGTTCCGATAATGATTTGGTTTTCACACAGATTTAGTGAGATTTGTGCTGTAATTCATAATTTTTAAACAAAACACACATTATTTAAAATGAAGGGAGCAAAATTAATGTATTTTCTTTGGATTTTAATAATGTGGACAAATTATTTCTGTAAAGCTGTTGAGATATCAAATACATTTCAAAATGTAGTTCATGTGTAACACAAGGCAGTTCACATGATCAATGTCCTGATCTTCCTATCAACTGGCTACACTGTATCCATACGTGTCATTATATATTTACATACAGTATCTAAACTAATACACAGTGCCTAATCATACCTAATGATTTTTTAGGTTTCTCTTAAGGATAGAGTGTTGTACAATATGTATCTCTAAACGAATTAATAAGATGACGACGCCTTCCATATTTCCTATTTCTCATCAGAAAACTGCAAAAGGATCTCATTTTCTAACAAATGCATTCATATTTGTGTTTTATTACATTAACATTACATTTTCAAAAATTGTATTTTAATGCTAAGCCTGTAATATAATAACCAGCAAATAACATAGCTTATTGAATTACTGGCAAAATGTTATGACAGTACCGGCTTAAAAACTTCATTACACTTCTGGGAGTTATGATGTTATGGATTTCTACATTATTGGCCATAAATAACTCAATGTGTCGTTGGTGAATAAACTTCTTAATAAAGATTCACCAATCAGTCAGTCTCAGACGGGAGTCAACCAGTCTTACCTTGGCCAGTTCTGATCAGTGACCTTCAGTTCAAATTCTTGTGAATCATGGGAGTTTTTTTCCAATTCATTATGAACCTATGAATCAGTATCACGTACTTTCAGTTTAATAAAAACAAGATAAATGTTGGAACATATGCTTTAATGCATAAAGTGGGATAATCTTTTGATTCTGTCTGTTTCTGTTGGGATTTAAGTTGGAATTGTAAGGTGCGGAAAAAACACTTCTTGTTTCTCTCCACTCCTCCATGTCTTTGCTCCTCTTTTCCTACCACCACCGTCTCTATCTATTGCCTGCTCCTCATCTTTCTCATTTTTCCCATCCCCCCTGCGAGGAGTTATCAGCGCAGCCGGGGTCATTAATTAGCGGTAGGAGCGCTCTGACAAGTATTACATTGTTGGAAATTGGTTAATTACCCTGTACGTGAGCAAGGCTGTGAGTTTGTGTGCACAAGTGTGGAGAAGGGAGAAAGTTGGTTGTGGTTCTGGTAATCACAGGATGGAGTAATCTGCCTAAGGAGGAATGTGTGTTAACCCGTGGAGGAAACCAGTTATCGATCCGCCTGGCTGCCTGCCTCGGAGCAGCGAAGGAAACAAGGCGATGCAGGCTGATTTATGGGGTCACTAAAGAAGTTCTGTTAGTCATAAGAAGCAGGATCAAGAAGCAAGAGATGTGTCCCCTCAAATCTGGTCTCACTCCTTAATTTCTTCAGAAACTCTTCTTGTTTATTGAGAAATAAAACACCAAAGGGATCAGAGTAAATTTTTTTCTTTTTTTTCTGCCAGAACACACTGAAGCCTTTGGTTTTACTACATTTCAGAGCGCATGTTTCATGTCTGTGCTGGAAGGTTGGTTAACCCCTACAAAAAAGCGTCCTTTGATCCATCGTTTCACCTTTGCGACCCCCACCCCATCAGCACCTCGACCCCTCCCTTCTTTTTGCCATTTTCCTCCACACCCCCTTACCCTACGTTTGAACGGCCTAACGTTTTTAACACAAGGCCTTTTCTTGTCTCGGTCAGCTTTAGCTTCACAGACACTCACACACACACATGCAACCAAGCACCCCCCTCAGATGCACACACTCTCTGCTCTGACTCTACAAAGGTGGGTCTGTGAGTTAGGACAGCAGTGTGTTTATTTTTCCAGCGGCCAGTGCTCCCGACAGTTGCCTTTATTGTTCATTGTTGGCGGATGGATGGAGTTTGGGGGGGAAGTGAGGGAGAAGGAGGAGGAGGCGGCGCAGGGTTGGCCGGTGGGCACGGAGTACGAGGCGGCTGCGGCGGCTACCAGCAAAGTGGACAAATGGATGACTCCCACCTTCCCGAGCGGTCAGCAACCACATCTTCATCCCTCACTCCTGTTACATCTCTTATTTTTAATCCTTGTTGTCTTTTTCTTTCTGCCACCATCTTTCTTCTCCCCCTTTCTTCCTCATCTGGTTTGACTGGCGCAGGAATGTGGTCTGTTAAAGGTAGCTGCTGAGGAACAATGAGGGATTGTGCTGGTCCATGTGCACACGCACACACACACGCGCACACAACCTGAACAAAGGCATGTAGGCAAACATGAGTACATATGACCAGACAAGAACTCACACACTTGTGCTGATTGGGCCTCAGTGTGCCTCCCTATAACTACATCCTGTTGAATGATTTAGGCCTTGTGTGGAGGCCTGTGTGTGTGTGTGTGTGTGTGTGTGTGTAATGGAGCTGGTATGTCAGGATCTAAGGAGTCAAAGGTCAGGCCATGCTAAATGTGAGAAGGAGGTTGGCTGACTGCAGAGTAAACACAGACCAGGCACACTCTTTTGCTCAGTTCTCCCTCTTCCCTCTCTCTCCTAAGCTTAATCACACAGAAATACAGCTTGATAGCTGCAGATCAGTCTCCAAATGTCCCTGTAATTCTGTGAAAAACCAAATACGTTTTCGTTTGGCTTCCAGTTTTTTAGTGAGAAATGTAAATTCCCAAACCTGGCGGAGGATTGTTTTTTGTTTGTGAAACGTATGAGTCTGGCTCGGAGGATACATTTGCTTTTTTCTCCTGCTCCTGCTCCCCACCACATTTTGCCTGTTTACAAATATTTCCTCAGCCAGATTTATTTTTCCTTCTTTCAATAAGGCAGTTAAGCTGATGATGATGATGGATGGGACTTGATTAATTGATGCCGCCCTTTGCCTCCCATGGAAACTGGTTAACATCTGGTTGTGCAACTTTGGAGAACACTAAAGCTTATTATCAAAGCACATCTTCCACCACCATGTGCCCCCCAACTGTTAAACCCCTCAAAGCGTTCATATATATAAATCTAACCGACAACCTACCTACTGGGTTTTATTGTTTTTTTGTTTGTTTTTTAAGTCCTAAAACTATGATATTGCGAAGTATTCATATCTCTTTAGCTTTTTTCCACAAACCTCTGTATATCTTTGGATTTTATTAAACAGACCAACACATAGTAGTGTACAATTGGCAAGGAGAAGGGAAAAGATATATGGGATCTCAACATATTTGGGAAACATTTATTTGTGATCAGTCCTGTTTATTTTGATACCCCGAAATAAAATTCACTGTTCTGTTTCTGGCCTCAGATGTTTATTAGAGAACATCAATGAACAAACAGCATCACAAGGACTAAGGTGCTCACCAGGGAGATCAAGCACAAAGCTCCGGAGACATTTCAAAACAGAATCGTCCTTATCTTCAATTATCTTACGGAGTACTGTTTAATCAATCACTTTTCCAACTGGGAAGAATGGTGGTGGCAGCATCATGCTGTGGAATTGCTTTTTCCACCAGAGACATGGATCATTCCAGATCAAATATGTTTATTTCTAAGCAATTTTAAAAATAATCCACTTCATAATTTGGCACCAATTTATGCTGGTTTATCACAATAAATGGCAGTTAAATAGATGGATGTTTGAGTTTATAACATGTCAAAATTTTAAAAAATCTATATAATCTTAATATTTTGTTCATGCATCTATTGTATAAATGACTTTCTAACTACACAGAGGCAAATTGTTAATTTAATTTATATTCTCTATTTAAGCAGGGGAGATGTTTCATGGAGTAACCTTATCTGACTCTTGTACTCCTCTTCAAAGTGGTGACATTTCACCTCTGACCTGGCTACCCCCCTCCCTTTTTTTTGCCCTTTAGGTACTCCAGACAGCCTGGCGGAGAAAGAGCGCCAGCTCATGGGCATGATCGGCCAGTTGAGCAGCCTGAGGGAGCAGCTTCTGGCGGCGCATGAGGAGCAGAAGAAACTGGCTGCCTCACAAATGGAGAAGCAGAGGCAGCAGATGGAGTTGGCCAAGCAGCAGCAGGACCAGGTAGAGGAGCCCAATGCATGTGAAGGGCCTCATTTTGGAAAGATCTGTGTATGATATTCCAAAGCAGCTGAAAACTCTATCCTATTAGTCAGTCTAATTTTGGGCAAACAAAAATCATAAAAGCTTAGAATGTACCTTTAAATGGGTAAATATTGGTCAAAATCCAATCCTTCTGATCTGTGCAAATTTGTTAAAAAAATTCAGTGGTAAAAAGCGTAAAAGTGTACAGATATTTACACTCAGGCAAATTTAGTTTCGTAGACACTTGAGGAAATAATGGAATCCAGAAATCCTAAGAGGGAATAGAGAGTATGAATACTGAAAAAAAGAGATTTATTTAGCAAATGCACAGACCTTAACTTTGATCTCTTGGACAGTGGGACTGTGCAGTCATGAAACATATGAAAAAGTTTGTAATTATTTTTATTTTATTTTCCCAAGTCTATATAAGCAACAAAGAAAAGTTAACTCTGTGTGGTAAATGTGACACCATGACTACATGTCCTTTCTGCACCTTAATGGACAAACAGCATGGACTTAATTAAAGATTCTTCCACTAAAATAAGTTAATGAAATAAGCTTTTTTTATATCCACCCAATTTCACATCATATAGAGCACTCTTACAACCAGAGAAACAAATAGGAATCAGCTGAGGGCAGGTAGTATTGGAGTGGATGTAGTAGAGGCTCCAACACACACACACACACACACACACTATCCTCTCTCTCTTACACACACACACACACACACACACACACACACACACACACACACACAGAGTTCAGATTTCCAGGAGAGAGTATGCCAGGTATTTGCATATTGAAGGGTTTCCCTTTTTTCGTTGTGCTTTTTTTTTGCTTCTGGAGAGCTTTGGTTCACAAAGAGCCACACAGAGAAACACAGCTGTAAGGACAAATCACCTGTGACAAACACAAAGCATTACAGAGCCCTGGGCTGCATCTCACAGCAGCGCACAGAATGACTGTGACAGAACAAAAATGTGTGTGGAAGCTGGACTGTTTAGCACGTCCTTGCTACTGTATGTAATACTGGATGTCCCCCCCAGACACTTGGCAGCACTGTTTCAAACATTTGTAATAAAGGAAACAAAAAGAAATCATTGGTGTACTAAATCAAATGTTCTTTCATGCAGTAAAGTCAGCATTGCTTTTGTACCTGACCATAAATGTTTGTATACTGCTGAGTCCAGATGAGACGAGCTTTAATATTTCATGAAAGGGCATCGACCCGCTGTCGTGCGACTGGGGCCTCAGAGACCCGCAGATGTGCCGCATCTCCCACAAGCTCTGCACGCACGCCCCGCCGCGCACACACACGTAATGCATGCACACTCTAAAAGCAGTTTGTGTGTGCTCTGCTCCCAGATTGCCCGGCAACAGCAGCAGCTCCTGCAGCAGCAACACAAAATCAACCTCCTGCAGCAACAAATCCAGGTGAGGCCCGTTGTGTCTGTGTGCCAGAGTGAATGCATGTTTATGTGAGTGTGTCTTTTAGTTGTGTGTCACAATAGCCCACAAATGCAGTTTTGTGATTGTAATTGTTGCAGGTCTGCTCCGTCATCAGTACTTGGGGCCTGAATCAACAATAACTTTTATAGCAGCTGATCAACACACTCAGATGTACACAACTTGTGCAATCACCTAAAACTGGACTGTGCACTGTGATGGATTACAGCTGATGTCTTAGCAAGTATAAAGCTATGCATTTTAAGTCAGTACATACCAGTTAATCACAGCCAGTCATACATAAATGACACCCTTGATCAAACAAACTCTTCCCAGTGAGAAGAAGGAGGGTTGTACAACAGTTCCTTCATGAATAGCCACTTATAATTTTAATGTCTGTGTAGGAATAACCTAATTATGTCTAAGAATAATATGGGCTGTGTTTGCAAAAAATCACTAAAAAAGCAAAGCTTCCACTTTGCAGCTGCTCTGCAGAGGTGAGAGAGAAAAAAACAAGCGTTCATACTGTTCTTGTCTGAGTAGAGAAGTGGCACAGACTGCGAAACTTTTAAGTAAATTTCATATTTAACTGATATATTCTGAAAATGGATGAGTAAGGTTAACAGAAGAGGAAAATTATGAGCAAATCAGTATCATTTAAACAGGGGAAACATAGTTCATATTTAATAGAGCTTCCAAAAAATCAAAGTGGTCCACAAGAGTTCATAACGCTTGTACCGTCTTACATTTCGACATCAACTTTGTGTTTCGTTAAGGTTTTATGTGCTGGATGAACACATAGGATGTACTCTACTATGTAGTTTTCAATATTTTTGCCATTGACACATCTTATTCTGAGTCTCCTAAAATAAAATCAAGTCCAACCTATTGCCTTCCCTACATCCCAAACACACACTATCCACACACTGGTATTCAGTTTATGGGTGATACCCACTAACATGGTGGTGGCAGCATCATGCTGTGGGTATGTTTTTTTTTTTTTTCAACAGGTACAGGGAACAGTAAATCATGGTTGAAGAAAAGATGTATGGAGCCAAACATCATTTGTACTAAATTGTGACTCAGAGAGGCTAAATACAATTGCAAGTGATAATTTTTCACATTTTAGAAACATTTAAACAACCATGTATGTTTTCACTTCATACTTACGTCCTTCCTTGTCTTGGTCTATTATGTAAAATCCCCCCAAAATAAATTCCAGTTTGTGGTTGTGATTTAGACGGCTGTGAATGCTTTAACATACTGTACTTTTTTTTAGTATTGGAACATTTTCAATTTTTTTAGCCTTGCACGGAATGTGTGATAAATTTTAAATCTTTAGCAGAGGACACATTTTTCTCATTCTTATAGCAACACATCCAAGTGGAACGCCTTTTTTCATAAACTCAGAATTCAAACTCCATTTCCAACTTTTGAGCACATATTATTAATGTCCAAATCTAATCATGAAAAGTAAAAAAAAAATTAATAGACTTGCAGAGTTACTCATTTTAAGATGTCCTTTTCAATGTGAATCTTTGTCTCCTGCCTGAAAAAGGGGTGGGTATATATCTAGCACTTAAAAATAGATGTATTGTACTTTAGGGTGCTACACTAGAGCCTCTATTTTGGTCCAGGTGGCTTGGAACGAAGAGCCCGGGACTTTGTAAAGGCAGATGACACTGAATTTTAAGCTGAGAAAGCAAGGCTTTGTACCATAAAGAGACACTCTGTTCAAGAAGGCGCGCACACACACACACACACACACACACATTCTCCTTCCCCCAAGAGTATAGCCATACACAGTTTGTGTGATAAGAGACCTTGTGATTGCATGTGCGTTGGACATTTGTCCATCCATGATTCTTTGCAAAGCAGTTTATTTGCTTTGTGCGACTTAAAGTCAGCATTGTTCCCTTTTTGTATCTTTTGACAAAAAAAGAAAGAGCTCACATGTTTGTTTCTTTGGGTTTCTCTGTGCCTTCTTGATGCTTTCTTCACGTGTGTGTGCATTTGCTGCAGCTGTGCGTGTGTGTGTGTGTGTTAAGCTATAAACACGTCCGCTCATGATTCACTCCCTCACGACCCCGCCGAGACAAAGCTCTCTTTTCCCATGACTTTGCAACCTTTTCCCAAACAAGCGTCTCTCCATTGAACGCACCCAACAATAGTTTCTCACAAGCAGGGGCAGCTGTAGGCAGCCTCGTTAAGAGAGGGACACAATCAACAGGGGCTCATCACAGGAGCTCCAAAATCTTATGTTTTCACATGGATATCACACAAACACACACACAAAAAAAAACAGGGCAAGAACGTAAAATATTCGGCATCCCTCGCTGGCGCACACGTAGTCAGAGAGAGACGATGATCAAACACACACTCATCATCAAAGACTTGGTCGAGAAATACACTGCTTAATCATTCATGAAGAGATTGTCCGCACAATCCCATAATACAATGGCCTGCCAGAGCGAGGGCGCCAGGTTCAGTGTGTTGGTGTGTGTGTGTGTGTTTTGTGCCAGTATGATAAGCCCCTTGTGATTGCGTTTCCCCCTAACGAGGTTGAGTTCAGCTGTCCCTCCGTTTGCGCGCCTTCGTCCGTGTGCATCTCGTCCTTGGCTTTGTTAGGCTCAAACCCCCCAAAGGCCCGCAAAGAATGCTTTCAACCGTCCAATTGGAAGAGGTGATGAAACGAATTATAAAGCTCATAAAAAAAGAGAGTGACACACATCCTTTGTGCATTTAGGACAAATTATTTATTGTCCTTGCATTGGTCTTCCTATTTATTTACTCACGCTAAAACCCCAAAAGAAGCCTTCCATTTTAGAGCCTATTTGGCCAGAGGCACTTCCAGAGGTATCATGCTGAGATAGTCAAAATGCCAGACAAAGCTAACCATGTACAGTATTGCCACTTGTTGTATAGGGTTCAAAGTGGAGCTGGGCGATATGGCCACAAATCTTTATTGCAATGTAATCCAAAGTATGTGCAGTAACCATATATTTTGTGGTATATATTTTTTTCTTTATATATGCCAAAATGACTTATGAACATTCTCACTTTCCAGATACATTGCAGGAGAACAACTTCCAAAAAGTTTAGAATGCCATTTAAAGAACATGTATGGTGCACAATGCATTTAAAATAATTAATTTCTTTTTCCAGAGTAATTCTACACTAAATTCTCAAGACATAAATAAAGATGAAGATATTATTATATTATTAAAAGCTATATATTATAAAAATAAAGTTAAACATGGTCTACTTTCCTTGTTACTTATTTATACATTTAATATAGCACAAAAAGAAACCAGCATATATTCAAATTAAAATGCCTTAAGTTCAACAGTTTTTTTTCCATCAATATCCTTGCGTACTTGCTATGTGTGGAATGGCAGTATAGTGAAAATCTCTTCCTTTTGCTAAATTTATATAATTTCTACCTTATACCTTTTGTATTGTCCACTACTAGCTCAGAGGCCAGTCACTGTAATTGATTATACAATTTTTCATATGTATCCATTACTCTAACATTTTTAAAATGTAATAATTTCAACTGGAGGGAAGGCCAAAGAGGGAAGATGAATAGAGTTGATTGGATGATAAATGGAGCTAAAGTCAAAGTAATTCTGGAAGAAAACAATGTCACGGTTTAAATCAATGCATAGCCATTTTTTTGGAATGACCAATGGAAACCCTTGCTTGTTTAACCTGACTGACCTCTAAGCCTAACCTCAATTTTAAATACTATCTTAAAATTTCAGCCCTAGCATGAAGATTTCTTTCTGTTGTACAAAAAAACAGAAGTTTAGTTAGTTCATCCTTTGCAAGGCAAAGAAAAAGTGACCTTAACTTTTCAATCCTGGGTTATAGCTCCTCACGCTAACATAAGAAATCCCACAGAAGTGTGTGAAAACATGTAGAAAAACCAAAAACACACTTTCTCTCACACATTACCTCCTGCTAGGGGCCATCTTGTTAAGCTGGAAGAGGTGAGCACATTTTCTTCTAGCTCCTTTTACTTTCTGTCTCGTTCTAATTAAAACAAGTTTTCCATGAGGCCCCCACCTGGAGGTGCCCAAGACGACTGCTGCGGCCGTGCAGGGAAGCGCGACGGGGATGAAAGGAGCTCACCTGCCGAGCAGCTCAGGGCTTACCTTGAGAGCGAGTGCACATGTTCAGAGAAGAGACAACACAGACAATGTGTTTTGAAACAAGAGGGACAAGCAAATGCGAGTGTGTCAGGTCTAATGAGTCAAAAGCTAGTCAACCAAAGCACACTCGCACAGTCAAGCATACACTTTGTGCCGTCTTTCATCTCATCAAGATTCACTGTCGCTATAGGTACCATACAAGGAATGAAAGGAAATTCCAAACAAAGTGAAACCACTTGATGCTTTGACTGGTTTAGGAAGGGTCAGAAGCGTAGAGGACAGTCGATAACAAGCTTGTTATCAACTTTGGTGGCAACTCTTCAGATCATGCTGTCAGGAGAAGAAAAACGCAAGAAACGTCCTAATACAGCACAGAAAAACACAGAAGCACATCTGTATCCCATGCATAGCTGCACCTAGCCCAACTGGCTGTGTAATTGTTTTAATCACCACCATTACACAGCAGCCCGAGTAATTTGTGCTTTCCGTTCACAATGTGTGTCTTAAACACACACATACATGCTCTGGTCTCTGCATCCTCACCATTGGAGCATTATTTCCCCCTGCATTCACAGGGGGCTGGCCTAATAGTGCAAACCATGTAAAGTGAATGGACTAATATTAAACAGCAGCCATATCTCTGCTTCTCTTTCTCGCTTTGCCCAAATTAATTATTGGTTCTATTGCTCGTACGTCACCTTTTCTGCAATAGGTCATCCAGGTCTTGCATTAATTGCCACAACATATGGTCGCCAACAGATTTTAGCTGTGGGACTCGCACTTTAGCGGGGGCTATTTTTTCGCGCGCTCAGATGCGAGCCATATTGTGCGGCGCTGGCAGCTATTGTTCGGCGCATTAACTTCATAGAGCTAATTACTCCCCAATAATAACTTTACCTTGGAGTTTTATTTTGTGCACCGTGTGCCAACCAACCTGTTTCGCACCCCATATGTTAATTAGCGGCCACATCTTCATTATGCCGCAGCGGCGCTTTAAGTTCAAGCTGTGCCGCCTGGTGCGTGGTGAACGCAGCCTCAACTCGCTGCCAATTATCCAACTCTTGCTCCCCTCTCTGAATCTTCCTCACGCTCCTTCTGCCTATCTTGTTCATTCTGTTGTTTCTATCTGCTGCTTTTGAAAAAAAAATCATGAGAATTTGTCTTGCCAGGGTGAATTCTCTCTTTCCATCCTCTTTGCCCCTGTGAAAGTTCTCAAGCTAAAGTCTCACACTTGTTCGTCATGTATATTTGTGATTTTTTTCTCCCCGCGTTTCAACTCAGAGTGTCTTTGTCTTTGTTTTCTTTTGGGTTATCACTGATTAGAGGAATTTTGCAGATGAGTTGCAGTCTTGTTTGCTTCAGGTTTCTCTTTCAGACGTGAAGAAGGGTGCAGAGCTTCTTATTCTCCACATCAGCAGACTACAGAAGCAGCAGTGTGGTCTTTTGTCAGTGTGTACTGTAGGTTTTTATGTTTGCTCTGGGGCAGATGAGAAAGAAAAGCTGAGGACTGCATTAATTCCCAAAGTACCTAGTGTTTCAGATCTCCCTCGTCCTTTATGTTAAATCTTGAGATTATCTCATAGATCTGGCATCTTTGTTCCTCTCAACATTATTTTTCATTTCTTTCAGTCAATTTCTCTCTGATTCTCTTTCTCTGGTTTAGAGAACCCTTTTTTCCCAAAGTTTCAAGCTTTATATGATTATCACAACGATCACATGCCGAACTTCCATCTCATTTTAAGGTATTACAGTATTATAGACTTATTATGTAGCAAAGTCCTTGTCTTCAATGTATTTCATTTGTATTGTTTTGCGGGATTCAACTGCAAACCTAACAAGATATGTTCGTCCTCCTAAACTGAAAGGCCTTTTTTAAACAGCTACAAGAAGAAAATTTAATTGTTTGGGACAAAGCAAACATGTGGGAGAAGCTTTGCTGGCCAAATGCACTTTTTTCTTTTGGCAAAGCAGCCAATCAAGGATTGACATTAATGTTACTTTGTGCTGATTGGCTGAACCTGTTAAGCGGAGAGAAGGATAACTTTAGATATTAGGTATGAACAGGCTGATGCAAAGATCTTTATTTCGAGCAAACAGAAAATACATTTCAGGTAAATATAAAGTATATATATCAGTATATACATTGTACATGCCAGTTTTGCATTGTACGGGGCATACACATGAACCAGGACCTCTTGTATGTTGGTCTATATTTCTGGGCATAATACAATGTGTTTTCTGCTTGTCATGTGTGTGTGTGTAGCCCCTTTCATAATCAACATGTATTTGTTCCAGCAAGCATCCAAGGCTGGTGGTGCTGCTCATCAGCTCCACAGCTGTTGCAGAAATATCTATAACAGCAACATATGGAGGAGAGGGCTCGGCTAGGAACCTTCCCTGTTGTTGATCTATATCTGCTTTGCTGCTTTTGTGTCTTTTTCTTGTCTTTTTGTTGCTTTTTTCCCTACAGCCTGTTTTTTTATATTGTGGCGACTTGAATGTGTTATGCAACAGTTCTGTAGGCTGATTAATTTCTGCCCATTGTGTGCAGGCTTTTTGTTATGAGATCAAAAGAGAAGAAAAGATAAGAGAGGAGAGAAGCCTTGGATGCTTTGAAGGGTTTTCTATGATAATTTCAATTGGGGAAAGAAAGAAGCAAAGCCTTGTGCACGCTCTGACATACAGTGCATCGATGCTCTAAACACACGTGTTTTGGCCGTTTCAAACTTATCGTCCTGCTTTTCTCTCCTCCCTTTGGTGCATTACAGCTTTGCTAGCCAGCTCTACTCCAGCATATGCCCAATTAGGCCTGAAAGGCAAAGCAGAACAGTCCTGTCTGTGATTCGTCCCTGCGGGGGTCCTGTCCGCTGCCTGATCGTGTGGCGCACAGGCAACACGGCGGTTTATGGTTAACCAAAAACGGTGGAGTAATTATTGTTTTTGGTGTAAGAGAAGAAGGCGGGGTAGAGAAGTTGCTTGAAGAGAGCGCTATTCCCCCTGCGCTGTGATAGTTTGATTACAGTGCTGCTGCTGGCGGTCACATGCCAACATGCAGGAGCAGCATGAGAGGATGTGTGTGTCGGGGTGGGGGGGGTTGTACTTACAGCACACTGTAAAAGCGCTGTTAGGACTGAGTGACACCATCTCAAATACTAACCACTTCAAGTGCTGAGATATTACCTGATTGTACCGTGGCACCACCAGCACCACCTCCCTTATGATTGTGCAGCCGTTTCCATCATTCCAGATCAATTTTCCACATCAGACAGCTTTTACCTGCCCATTATCCTATTCAGCCATTACCTCTCAGGCCTCCTGGCAAAATAAAAGCGACAGAATAGGGAAGGGAGGGAGATGAGCTGCAAAGAGGAAAGAGTGCACACAAGCCAGAAGCATACAGGTCAAAGCCTGTAAGACCCTAAAGGATTGAATTTAAAGGGGGTGCACTTTACCAGTTTATCCCTCTAATCTCTGCAGACTTTCTGGTTTAGTCCTAGTTGCTGATCTCCGTTTGAATAAAGAGAAACAGTAAAGACATAATGTGTAGGATAAGTGGTTATAATGAAGGACCTGCTTCTGTTACTTCTCATTTATTTTAGTACAGTGTAGGCGAGCATTGTAATGTTGCCATCCCAAAAGATTCGAAAGAAAAATTGGTGGCCTTACTCTGACTTCAGCATTATTCCAGCTCTCATGTAGATAAGATCCATTTCATTCCACCTTTGTCAACTCTCTTCCCTACTTTTCTCCTCATCCTAGCTGTCAGTCAGTTCGTCACATGCAAGTCTTTGTGTGTTGTTTTTGGCAGAACACTGTTTAGTGCAACCATCTGTCTCCTCCTCTCTCTCTCCTGTCGTCTCTGCCAAAGTCACCCAATGGAGGAGACTTTTTTCTTTCTTTCTTTCTGTCTTTCTCCTCCTGCATCTCCTTTTGAAATCCTGGAAACCTTATGAAGTCGTATGGCTCCCTGCCGACAGGCGCACACAGAGGGTTGGCTCTGGGAGTTTGTGAGCTTTTAGGTGCGGTGCGCAGAGAAGAGAGAGAACATTATCTTCCAAATTATAATAAAAGCCCAGCTTCTATTACAGTTTAGTGAACCGTCTTTGTGGTTTTGAAGTGACAGGGTGACAGGGCTTTTTAGTCTTTCCTGCAGGTTTTAATGTGTTTGTGAAAAGATACTTACAATATTAAAGAGCTATTGTAAAAGAAAAAGTATTTGCAAAAATAAATATATGAACCATTTAAACATAGAGATACTAGTTTCGGTTTATTTTTTCTTACTTGTTCTATCCGTATAGCCTAAGGATACAGTGTGGATTGTCTGGCTCCCTTACTGTGTCAGGGGAGATTTGCTCTACAAGTAATGGAATATCACCCCTCTTTCATAATTTAAGTTGTGTAATTAAAACTTCGACAACCCGAATCTTTTAAGGAAACAAAGCAGACAAGCTGTGAAAACTTTAAAGATGTATAAATTAAAACAAAAAACAGCAATGCTCTCTTGAAATTGAAGTCCCAGTTTGCAGTCCAGTTTTTAGGTTGGGTGATGTTGTACATACACGCCAATGTTTTTCTTTCCACCTGTACACCCTTTATTCTGCTATTTCCCATCTTTCTTTACAAATTTTACCCTCCAACCCCCTCCCTCGTCTCCTCCCTCCTCCATCAGCAGGTCCAGGGCCAGCTCCCTCCACTGATGATTCCCGTGTTTCCTCCTGACCAACGGACCCTGGCGGCCGCTGCAGCCCAGCAGGGCTTTCTAATGCCCCCTGGCTTCAACTACAAGCCTGGCTGCAGTGAGTGGCATCCACACTCATGCATGAAAAGTTTTCTTGCACTCACACATGTGAATGAGGTGGAGTGATTATACTTTAACAAATAGCTTTGGCAGAATAAAAAACAAACAAACAAGATTATTGTGAAGAAGTGTAATTCCCTGTCTATCCGTATCTGGTCAGAATTATACATACACTCCCAAACATGCACATGCATCCAAGCAAATTTTAAGATAGATTACCTTTAGCTAGTTGAAGAGAGACCACAGGCTTCAATACCGACCAAAAGTGCATACTTAGGCTGAATGTTTAACCAGTCTTCTTGTTACTAACAAGAGAGCAATTTACATATGCTGGTTTCCTCAAGTAGCCTCTGTTGAGGTAAGTTATGGCTTTCAATTGAAGAACGTTGTAGCAACAGTCAAGAATGGTCGCAACCTCATGCACTTTTCCCTTTACTACCTGTGTTACTGTGTACCTGCACCTCGAAATTCTTCCATTTCACCAGAAATCAACAGCTAGGTCAAACCTTGTTTTAGACTCAAACAGGACTAACAACGGGTTTCTGGAATCACCTTACCTCAGTTGTTAACTTTGCTTAAAGCTTGGTCCCAGGAAACCAACCAATTTGAGAAAACCCTACTATGTCTGATTAAAAGAATTTCACTGAAATACTTTGTTAGAAAACGATGCCATCCTACAAAATATCGTCTTTAAATGTCCTCATTCAATATGCTATAAAGCCAGTGATGAGTGTACAGTATGTGGAGTCTGAAAGAGACGCAACTTTCAGAGAAAATAACTTTCATGTGCAATGTGTCACATGTTATCAACCAAGAAAGGTAAAGGCTGCACGTTCTCCCTCATGACGAGTCTGGTTGCTTCCCAAAAGGCAAACTTGCCCTTACAACAACATCTCCCTCTTAATAGAAAAACCAGTCCAAATACAGCTTTCCTGTTTACACTCTCAGTATCTCTCCCGCTTTCACTCAGTCCTTTTGGCTCCTTCCTTTTGTCTTGTCTATTTTTTGACATATAAAAGCAACAAAATGAAGGCGTTCTGCAGGACATTTTTTTTTTCCTCTTGGCCATTACACTCCGGCTGTGTGGCAATGTGTTGTTTACCATGATAGCGAGAGAGAGAGAGACGGAGAAAAAGAGACTGTTGCTTGCCAGGGGATACTGGGAATAAATGCACAGTGGGGGGGTTAGCAGAAGGGGGGTAAGGGGGTGGTAATGTGACCTGCCCCAGGTTCTCCTCACATTAACACGGGACGCAGCCAAAACGCGTTTCCAACACAGCCCACATGCACCGACGCACACGTAGAAACACTCGCGTCTAGACACAAATCAAAAAATAAAATCTGTGAAAGAAACTTCAACAATAGCGCACAAGAAATGAGTCGTACACACCGCATCCCCGCCCCAAACCCCACCCCACTTAGAGTTTCACAGCTTCCTAAACAAGTCCACTCCATTTTAATTAGTGCCATCTTCACCCACACCCACGGCCCACGTAAATACCCTAACAAGTAGTGGGCCTGTCTTTTCGCTGCCTCAGCCAACTCCAACTGGACTGGCACACTGTTGCAGGCCAAGCCGCCCCTGAGAAAACTCTCTGGCAACTTTCGAAGTTGTTGTGAAGCGATGCCGTTTGGTGCCTCAGCTCTAAATAGGACATGTGTAGCATTGTGCTTTGACATATTCTCATGGTACTTTGATGAAGATATAAATAGATTTTAAGTGCCCAGTATGGATTTCTAAGCACTGCTCAGTTTCTTTGTGCGCGCTGCTATTTTCTCTGATAAAAACCATAAGACTCAAAATGAAGATGGAGCGTGCAGAAATTATAGCACAAATCAGATTTTCAAACTGATTTTTTTTTACATTTTAACTCAGACGTAATCATGATGTGGGAAAACTTGGTCATACATTTATATAGGAAGGGGAAAGGGAGTGGGGTCTTTGGCAGTAGACATTAGCATTCAATGCCCACTGGTAAGTATGGTAGGGGATGCGTGATATTGTGGGCTGTTTTTTTTTCTTCAGTCTACCTCAAACTAGAATGCACCAACATAAAACATTTCCACGGCATCAAACACACACGAAATCGGCGACTTTAGTCCAAAAGTACATTTGGATAAATTCGGCAACCACTTTCACAACCTTCCTAAAGCATCTCAAGCAGGACTTTTTCCTCTTAAAGATTTTTCAAAATCTTTAACCGTATGAAACTTGATAGCAGGTTGAGACTGAATCTTTGTTTTTTTTCTCCCTCTTTCCTCCATTCATCTTCATCTTTCGTCTGTTTGTCGGGGAGAAATCCCAGCCTGGTTCGCCTCTGTCCCTGAGCCAAGAGCAACATGTTTGCTTTTCCCTGTCCCTCTCCCTTTTGTTACAGCGACCCCCAGGAGGAGCATAAATATCTACTGGACTCATGTTTGCTTAGGAAGCAAGTAGAAAAGACCAATCTCCTAGAATACACAGTCCTGAAATAATTTGTTAATCCCTCCTGCCCTCTCCCCACTGGAAACAAGAATGTCTCTGCTTCGCTCTTTGTTGTTTTTTTGTTTTGTTTTTTTCTCTAAAGAGCCAAGTTATATGGGAAAATATGTTTTGTGGAAAGTCTGGCTTATGCCACGCTAGGAAGCATGCACACACGCAAATTTGCATATGCACATACACACAATGGAAGTTTCTGATAGAGCCAAGAGGCTGACCCCTGCACTGAAGGTTCAGGTCAGAGATGTAAGTTCAAGCCCAGAGAGCATTCTCAGGTTTTCCATATGTAAACTGAAGTTTCCTGGAAAAATCAGAACACAAACAAACAAAAAAAACACTTGACCTCCTCCATCTAGTGCTCTATGGTTAGCTGGCATGCTTAAATGCAAAACGGGGTCGCAAAAACATATGTTTATACAATATGATCATACTTAAACAGTATCCTTTCTCAGCGTATCTCCCTGTCGTCCATACCCCCCCCCCATCTCTGACCTCTTTGTTCCCCCGTCTCTCCCTCTCCTAGTAATTACAACACAGCCTATCTGCACCTACTAACTAATAACCCCAACTCATTTTTTTTCCTCCATGCTTTCTTCAATTCACACCTCCTGAAGCTTTATTATGTCTTTCCCCCTGTTTCATCCATATAATTATTCATTGTTCTTTCTGGCAGAGGGGAAATACATAGCTTATTAAGAAGAAGAGGCTAACTTAAGAAAAGTGAACACAAAGGAAGCAAAGAAGAAACAAGAAGACTAGCCACCTGAAGCAGCATAGCCATGGGTAGAAAACGGGGGGTGAAGGAGAGAGAACAGCAATCGCTGTTCGCAGCTCTTAATTACGGCGCTGGGGCCGGCTTTATCAGAATCCCCTCACCTCGCTGCTCTTTGTCAGGGGGTATTAAGGAGGAGGACACACAATCGGGCTTTTCATTAGGGCCCTACCGACAGGGCACACAAAGGAGGGCTTTAACAGCTGCAGAAAGGGACTCAGGTGGTAGTGGTTGGAGGGAGGGGGGGGGGTGCAAGAGAAGCGAGGGATGAAGGTGGGATGAGTACAATAAAAAGATGCACAAAAACGGTGTAGAGAGAGTAAAACGTGAGAATATGGAATAGAAAGAGGCACTGGCCATACAAGGAATAAAACTGAGTAACTGGTTAAATGCACCTGAAGGAATTATCTTTAAATGTAAGGCAGCAAATAAGAAATAAGAAAATCTTCTTCTGCTTTCCTTAGGTGACCCCTACCCTCTCCAGCTCATCCCCACAACAATGGCCGCAGCCGCCGCCGCCACACCTGGCCTGGGGCCCCTGCAGCTACAAGTAAGTCTGCATCCTCTGATAAATACACCAGGGGGCAAGCGCGTAATTTGAATTAGATGACAAGAACAACTTTTACACTTTCAAGAAAACACTTTTCAGTTTTTTTTTTTTTCTCTTTGTGAATGCTGTCAGTGTGAACAAATCCCTAAAGCCCGGCAGCGTTCACACAACATGTTGCTGCTCCATGCACAGCCGCAAACAGTGGTGGGCAGGAGGGGACGCACAGCTGTCACTTTCAGCCAAAGCGTGGACATCAGAGAGATACAGCCAGAACGTCATCTCCATGATCAGAGCTCAAAAATGACATGGATCTGACAAACACAACCTTAGCCTTTGGCTTTTCCTGAGATAAAAGGAGAATCAGATTGATGTTATCATGTAGAGTGGCTGACAGGGGTCAGCAATGTAGGGCAGAGATATTTAGATAAAAGCATGATGCTTAATCTACACTTTTAAATCTGCCATAGCAAATAGCCACATGATCATACCTTTTACATGTCTTAAAATTAGCAGCAAGAAAGAAACTTTTAGAATTCATCTCTTCACACAAACATCTTAGTGTAAATGAATGACTTGCCACAGTAAAACCAGTTGAAGATTTTTCTTCTTATAAAAGAATATGACATCACTATCCTTACTATAGAAACTAGAGAGATAAGATATTACAGGAAGAGCACACTTGTGGTTCCTGAGTGAAGTGGAAGTCCGGTACCAATACGTAGTCCAGTAAGAGTAACTCAAAATTCCATCTGGGGATTCAAGTTTCCATCCTTGACGCTAAATTATTGTTATTTTACAATAATGAAATCTGTAAAGTTCATTTTATTATATTTGTGGATAAAACAAATTTCCACTCAGGAAAATCCTTGGTTGACCTTTTAAATGCTGTGAGGTGGAAAATAAATATCAAATAGTACAATTCTCCATAAAGGTGAACAGCACAGGTAGAAGTGGAGAGAGAATCCATGGAAAGAGTCATCCGCTGTCTCACTTAGGAGGACAGCTGCATTTAGCCCATTTTCCATCAGAACATCGCCCACTTCCACGAAAACTCACATGGGCTTTGTGGCCCCTCCTCTCTTAGGTTAACAGCCTCTACGGGTGTCCCATCAGCTGCCTCTCTAAAACACATTAATCTCCAGTATTGGGCTTGTCACCTCTGCCTCCTTGATGTGAATAATTATTAAATGTAACACACATGCACACAGATGTCTGGGTGGAGCAGCTGCTTTGACACACGCAGCTTGTCCTGTGCATTAACACGTCTTTTTGCTGACCGCTAACACACACAGGGAGAATGACTGTGAAACACGGGTTAAGGGGTTAGACACAGCGCGCGCGTAATACATTCGCACCTGTCAGCCAAACGTGCCTCCCCATATGCTAGACAGTACAGGGGGAACGCAATAGCTGTGTAACTCTATCATGGAGAACGGGCCCCGCTGTCCACACTGATTTCATTATCGCTCACTTGTGAGTATGTGTGTGTTTAGCTGGAGAATAATCTTCTCTGTCTGATGTCGCTGCTTCAATCTAGCTGTCCATATTTTCACATGTGCTCACTTACAATCAGCTCATCAGCTTTGTCCACCTTAGGTTTTTTTTTTTAGGTAAGAAAACCTCACAACTAGTAGTAAAACTAATCATCTCTGTAACAGATTTTGTCCTCACACTGACAGAGTTGCCTGATGAGATTAAGGCTTTGTCAGAGAGGAACAGATTTACCCAGGCTAACATGAGTGCAGATGTCTCAGTGTGGACAGATTTCCTTTGGGGCCGTCATGGCGCCCTCATTTGATAAGGAGGTGTTTCTGTCGCTGTGATGAGACACAGCAATAACCTTCGCCACAGTTCAATAGTTGCACTGGAGGAGAACAAGTGGACACACATCTGTAAAACTAAAATGTTTTCTTGATCTCTTTCTGACTCAGTAAACATCTGCTTTAGCATAGGGATTAAGTGACAATGTTGTTGTTTTTGCAATGATTTGAGTACTTTCACCACATTACTAATCATAATGTGAAGACAATATGAAAGTTGGGTAATAGCACCATTGAAGGGCATCCTAGACCCCTACTGATACAATTTAAGATCTGAAGCTGTTGGAAGCACCCTGCTGTCCACAACAAAGAGCTGCCAACTGTTTCATTTTTGACTAATTCTTAATTAACCTTTATGTAAGGAAGGAAACAAAATGGATGAAAAGCAAATAAGTGCCACAAAGACCTTTTAAAAACCTTTTCAAAAGTGTCCATTTAAAATCCTCTAATTCCATCAGGTCAGACTTGACATATCTCTCTTGACAACCTTTAGAGATCTTTATAAAAAACAAAAAACGAACATGATCTCTGTTAAATTAATTCAGTAGAGCAGAAGTTGAAGATCAACATAGATGTTACCTGCACTACACACATAGCTACCTATTTGCTCTATCTGCAATAAACTGTGTGCAGTTGAGAAAAATGCTGCCGGGAAATAAGATATGGATTTCCACTGCAAGATTTTAGAAAGAAATATTTTCACTGCGGTATTGATAAAATAAATATTATCATACTTTATTGTGTACATTTACGTAAACAAGAGCCACAAACATCTAGCAGGTTAACTGGCATGGGTAAAAACTACAGTGGATGAACAACTCTCTTCACAAACCATTGTTGTTTTTTTATTGCCAACTCTCCTTAAATTCATACAGAATAGTCAACCAGCCATTGAATTTAACCAGTTTAGATATTTCAAAACCTTTTTTGTCGTCTTTTGTGGATCAATTGTCCAGTATATCCTATTAAATTAGTAGGACACATTAATAAATGGGTCATGAAGTTATTATTTTGTGATTTTCTCACTTAATTGTTAAAGCATATCACAAAGCAGAAGCCTACTTTTCATGGTCCTTGCAATTAATTTAGACTATTATATGGTACCCTGATGGTGTTAGAAATTGTGTTTTCCCACTGTTGCTCTTAGTTGCAGTGATTCCTAAAATATTCCTCTCCTCAACTGATGCATACTGTAGATAAAAGGCAAGAGATTTGACCTGCTGACACTCCATAACGAGCGAATACACGGGATAAAGGACCACTAAGGAAATCTATCAAAAGCTCTGTGATAAGTGCATTTCTTAGAAAAATATTTTAATCGCAATGATTTAAAACTCATCTTTTCTAGCATCCTCCATAGAAATGTGCAGGGTAGCTCTTCTAACACAGAATCCTCTACAGAAGGTTTTTAAGGCAATGGAGGCTTTGGAGTGTGCAAGGTTGGTATTTAGCATCTTAATCTGAGAGATGAGTGGGACATTGTGCATTAGAGCATATTAATCCGACTCCCTATTGACCCTTCATACCATTGATACTGTATCACTTACATCAAACAAATGGAAAAAGACTTGAAAATTTTGATATTGCTGGAGGAGGATGAACAACCAGAGGAGGATCAGTTTAAAAGAGGAGCTGATAAAAAGAAAGAGAGATGGGTGGTAGGTGGATGTGTGAGAAGGAGAAAATGCATTTGTGTGTGTGTGTGTTATAAAGAGGGTCAACAGGGTGGGTCAGGCATCATATGGAGAGCCAGATGTTGGAACATATTGTCCTGGATTATCGCACTGTACTCCGGAGACATAAATGGACGAACAACGGGCAGGCACATAGAAGGAGGAGGGGGACAAGGAACAGATGAGAGGAGGTAGAAGAGAAATCAATTGAGGTCCTTGTCTCTGTACTAAAACCTTATCTGGGAATGAGTGGAATAACAGCAAAGCAGTTTTCCTGGACATGGGAATTCTGTCTGTGTTGGTATCTCTCCTATCAGTGGTGATAATTGATTCCTAGAAATGTTCTGTGATAAGCAGGGACAAATAGGGAATCATCAGGGCTGTAAAGATAGCTGGGTATGTTAGGGTAGTTTTGTCCCCTGTATTTGCTTTGTTGCTGGGTTCTTTTTGTTTTCTTTTACAACTTTGATAGTAAATCAAACTCAAACACACGTACATACTTTGGTTGTATTATGTGAAACACCCTATAAGCATTTTATTGAGAAGATAAGTGAACAAACAGAACAAACTGTTAAAAAACTTGGTAGTTTTGAATTTTTATAAAAAGGCACTGTGTCCCTTTAATGTGAATGATTAAAAAAGTAGAAATCTGTGTTTTTGTTACTTGGCTGACTCAGTCTATAACTGCTTGGTTCCTAAAGTACCTTTACACCTCGTCACTGGGAAAAATACAAAGTGATGGAGGACAATCCATTCCGATCCATACAGTTCCCCTTGTTTTCATGTAAACAATAGCTATCATTGCTCTGAACTGCCGCTAGCTCGGATAGCAAGGATCAAGTGGGTTTGTAATCTGTCTAAAGCTGCAGATTATTGACAATGACTCAAATACACAGAGAAACTGGCCCCAGCGCACTCTGACTGCAGCAGGATGTACGCAGCTTATTGTTTTCACTACTGAGTCAATAGCACTAATACCAAACAATAACTCTATGTCTTCAGTTTGGGATCTCCAATAGTCTCACATTGTCCATCAATAGAGCTCCGACAGTGCGTCACACACACGCACTTACACACACAGAAAAAAACATTGATGGCTGGGTGTCAGCGAGAGCAAGATGCACTCACCGACCACTAAACACGTTAACATGAGCTTACACGAACATATGCAGATGTTGCTGGTCTCACATTAAGGGATTAAGGACAGAAGAGTGAGAAGCAGGTCTTAATGGATGCTTACACTCACACACACACAGAGGGAGAGAGAGAAAGCACAGCAGTATGCCTGGCCAGATAGTGACATTTTAAATTCCTTGGTCTCATTCAACAACCTCAATTGAATTTTCTCCCCCTCTCACACATTGTTTGTGTGTATGTGTGTTTGTATATTTGTGCCAGTGTGTTCACTCCTCCAGTCACCCCAGGGGGCTTTGCGCTGTCACTTCCTGTTTGTTGACATGCATGTCGTCGTAGCGACGCTCTGGGCACGCTCCGCAGTGCCGCTGCCCTCTGCACCGTGCGCATGTGTGTGTGTCTGTCTGTATGCACACAAACGGGTACGAGTGTGTCATTTCTCGCCGGCCCATTGAGCAGCCTTTGAGTGACGCGGCTTGGCCTTGTAATGGAACTCGATTCAGTCCGCAAATAAAGAGGCCTTTGAACCACTGGTCCGAATATGGCAGGACACACACACACAATCTAGGATGCACAAATGCAACCACACCGCCCGTGGTGCACAGGCTGGAGGAGTTTGGCTAGCGGTGACGGGAGTTCATGCTTGGTTGCGCCCATCTCCCCCCACCCTCCACCTCTCCTCCACCTCTTTTCCAGGAGCCACAGTGCAGCTAATTGAAGAGAAATGAGCAGAAGTAGTAGTTGATCTGGTCTCAGCTAGCTGTTCAACACATTCAGTGACCATGGCTTGTCTCTTGTTGGCTTATAAAACACCAGCTACACCAGAACCAGTCCACATAATATACAGGGTACATATAGTAAAGATTTAGCTTCTAAATACATTAATCTTTTATTTCACTAGTGTAGTCTCTAACTGAATGAATGACAACAATTCAACTTACAATTTAAATACTTTTTTGCAATTGATTAAAAATCAAAGGGAATCATTTCTGTTAATTTGGTCTATGTACTTTAATTTTAATTATGACATATATTAAATTACTTGATATTTAAAGATTTGATATCAAAATATCAAAGATTAATCAGATTATTATAAAAAATCTGCTGAAATCTGCCATCGACTGGCAAGGGTTATGAGACTTTTGGAGGAAAACCAGCCCACAGCATGATATGTCCTCCACCCTATGTGACACTAGGCATTTTTATTCATGCCCATCCTTGTTTTTCAGAAGGTCAAATCTTAATCATTTCAGAGCAAAGTCCATGGTTCTAATTAAAGCCCCACTAGATCTTAGCAGACTATGTTTGCGTTGGTTGGACGTATAGGGCTTTTTTTCTGGCTTTACTTCCAGATAATTATTAATCGCCATGCAACAATTGGTTATGGAGAGTTAATGACCCAAAGAAGCTCTTAGCTGCACCTCTCAATCATTGATTTATTATCTTCCTTAGCATGTTGCTATCTGTATGACAACAAAATAAACTTCGGTCTAAAAAAAACAAAAAAATCAACAACAAAAAATTTGTCTTTTTCTTCCTCATATTTATACCCTGGGTAAAAAGAGGGTTGTGGATTAGTAAGTAAAATTATTTGTCCTCAATAAATAAATATACTCAAATTAAAGGTATGATTTTTGTTTTTTAGAAACAATAAGCTAAAGCAATTTAACAACTTTTAAGGCGATATTTTCCTTCTGTAAAAAAAAGCCCAAACGCTTATGTCCACAAGACCTCAAAGATTTAAGAAACATTCAAAAATTGCACACCAAAAAATGTGAAGAAACTTTTTGTCTGTATAAAGTCAGTTTCATAGTTCAGTAGTTTTCAAGTGCAAGGTCTTAATGTGTTCATCAGGGATAACAAGACTTATTTGATTCTTTCTTGAGAAAATAATTGGTTTTATTGGAATGACAGGTATCCTTTTAATAGAAAATTAAAGTAGAAATTCAACAAAACCTGAAGAGAAAAAAGGTTTCTTTTAGACAACTGTTTATTACTGGAGTATTTACTGTTGCTGCAACTTGTAATGGACAGCAAGGCGAGGATTCCTCCCCAAAATTATGTCTTTGTGTTTCTTTCTAGACATGAATCTCTTTATTTAAGATAGCAGAGGCGAGCAGGAGGTAACATGGCTGTCAGTGGAGATAGAAAGAGGTACAAGCAGATAGAAAGCAAACACGATGAAGAGAAGAAATAGCGGTGACAGCATCTCTTCCTTGTCCATTTGCATAAACCAGCCTTTGTTTGACGCCGGTGGCCGGCAGCCAAGCGCCAACAGAAGGACGGAAGTTAAACTCACGAAAAAAAAAAAGAAAAACGATGATCATCTTCCAGAAAATTATTCCACAAGAAATAAATAACAATTATAACTATTCAAAAAAAACAAAAAAAAACAACAACACACATCAGTGACTTCTCTCTAAACTACGCATTCTGTTGCTCTTCAGAGGGAGGAATAACAATTCTGAGGAACGCAGGAAGACACGGCGTCTGGGAGATTTGTATTAAAGCACATGAAAGCAGCTGAGCTGTGCAGGATGGGTTTGATTGAGACAGAAAGGACGAACTTGGGGAATACTGAAGCTTGTTCCAAGTTGTGATAATTTCTAGTGTGTCTGTTGCCTCAGAAAAACTGAATTTACCAACACAGCGGCCAGCAGCATAATGACAGAAATTAATTAGAAACTAATTAAACACAGAAATAAGACTAAGAAAGCAGCATTTTGTTTCCCACAACAGTTTATTGAATTAATTCATCTTTATTGAACTACATTACTGCTGTTTTTGTAACTAAACTAAGAGAGACACACATTTCTCTCTTTTCCTTGTATCATCACAGCCCCCCCCCCCCCCCCCCCCCCCCTCCACCACCACCTTGTGCCAGAGCCGGGCTCTCTAGCATGACCTCGATAGCCAGAATGTTTGCCTTTCTCCCACGATGCACCTGGAGGGGCCATCTCTAGGCATGTCAGAGAGGCTGTTAGCGCTTCTCCCTTGGGGTGGTGGTGGGTGGGGGGGTGGGGGGTGTGGCGGTGACAGTAAAAATGTCCCTCTGTCACACAAACAGAGGCCAGGCCACTAATGGCCTCTTCTTCTAGAGCTTTTTAGTTGCCTTCTCCCCTTTTTTTGTGTGTGCTCTTAAGTATTCATTTATTCATGTCATCCTTTTCTTTCCTCCCCCTCCCCTTCACTCTTCCTCCCTGTCCACTCCTTCAAACCAACCCCCAACCCACCCAACTCTCACCCGTCTTCTCTCCCCCTCGTCCCTCTTTCTCTGACCTCACAGCAGTTGTACGCAGCTCAGCTGGCAGCCATGCAGGTTTCACCAGGGACGAAGCAGCACGGTGGCAGCCTCGCGTCCCAAGCCAACTTGGGCACACACTCCCCACCCACCAACTCACATCCGCAGGGTGACAAGAACCGCAGCTCCCCATCTTCAAACAAAAACAAGGTAGGGGGGAGATACGATATAAAGGCATCGTGTTTGCGCTTGTGGATGTGCATGTTTCTGTGCTCAACATACAAGAATCCATTTCCAAACCTATATAATCACACAATATAGAGAAATACCAAGTGTATCACAGCTAGTACGGTAAAACGCTGCGGTGGTGGCAGCATGATGCTGTGGGGATGCTTATTTTGGGATAAAGCTAAATGCCTGCTGGAGAAGGTAGATTGTTTAGGTTAGGTTCTTTTAAGTCTTTTGATAGAAAAGAAATCAGATTTTAATTCAAGGTAAATTGTACAAAAGATGCTAAGGAATATTTATAATAATTTATTTTAAACTTTATGTGTAAACTACAAGTACATGGCTGCTTATGTTTAAATGATACATGAAAAACTACTTTTTATACATTAAATACATAAAAACTTATTGAAACCAGGATCAATAAATATAATAATTATAATAAAAATAGGTTTCCCCAAAGGTCATTTTCAAAATTCAGTCGGTTTTCATGCACTGTCTCAATGATCGGTTAGACTAAACAGGTGAGCGTGTTACTTGACTATTCATTAGTAGTGAGGCACTCGCTTCAGTTTCCACTTTTTCAGTCTCAGAAATCAAAGAGCTCCGTTCCCACACAACGTTTGCCTTGAATAAACTCGCTCCTGGACAATTCTCAGTCACTCTATGTCTGTAAATCAAATAGAGTAACTTTATCCGAGAACCCCAGCTGGCGTCTCCTCGTGGTCCATTTGGGGGATCTGTTGGAGTTTGTCGTTTTCTTGGCTGACTGCCTGATAGGTGTGATGAGAGTGGAGCCTTGTGTCCATCCAGGTGGAATTCTATGAATATCTGGTCTCCTGCACAATGACACAAACACACTCCCTGTTGTTTGCATGACCTCTGGTCAATCAAGCAAACACAAACAAAGATATTGATGCAAGAAATAAAGTTTAGCCTGTCCTTCACTTCTTACTTTTCAAACTCCTTTCCTTATGGGTTGCCGATTCCTGATCACTTGTTTCCATGGTTTTGTTTCTGAATGTTACAAGCTAAAAGCTGATAGTTGATCCCTGAGTTTGATTCCTGCGACCTTGACTGCAGACTCATCATACACACACACACACAACCATCATACCCTGCTGTCACACACACATACACCTATTACCATATATATAGAGTCAGGGTGACAGCAAGAGTCACGGCCTGTGGTGGAGGAGGCCAGGGGAGTCGTAATGCTCTCCATTGTCCAGTAGGAGTGGCTGTATCGGGAGTTGACCAACGGGGACCCTGATGGTCTCTGCAGAGCTGGCATGACAAACCGCCCGCAGCCTATTTACCAACATTTTAGCAAAGTTTTAAAGATATTCACTTTTTTTTTCACTCAGACTGATCCCCCCCTTAAAGCTTCCTCCAAAACTTTTCCTCTTTGTCACCATGCCTTTAGTCAAGTGACATGTATATTTCATTGGTGTCCTCCCCATGTGGGCTCTATGTCAGGTCTCCAGTCATTTAGAAACTCAGTGCCTGGCTCTGTGCACAGCTGTTTGGACTCAGGCACACACCGCATAAGTGCTTTACCCCCGGGTAAGACACAGGCACGCACACATACACACAGGTGTTTGACCAAGACACTGGCACAAACACACTCTCTGCTTAAATCACTGCAGACTGCATAAAGCTTTCTTATATGCAACAGCGGTACTCAAGACGCATGCATGTATGCATACACCCTCCCACACACAATAGAGTTCAAAATTATGCACCATATGTAGCCCTTTAGCTGACATGCAACACAATCACACAGTGGCCCAAAGTACACGTAGCTAACCGTAGTGGTGGATCACAGTTTATTCTTTGAAAAGCATGCTGCTGGATTTCTGGAGGTACTGCTGACTGTTCAACTTTATTTACATTGTCTTCTGGCATTATTGCAATTTTTAAAACATGTAAAATAAAATAAAAAATCAAACTACAAAAAACCAGAAAACAAAATCCAAAAAAAATCTGTCATATTACTTAAAATGATTTCAAACACTTAAAGGCCACAAGTAAAATTATTATATTGTGTTTAAAAACTTTAAATCTTTTGAGACAGTGGGAGTCTCTTCCATTACAATATTGCAATCTCCCTTACATATACATCTAGATCCTACGATGAACTAGGAACTCTACTATTAGACAGTGGAAAGAATTTCAAAAATATGTCAAACTGCAGAACTCTTTAATAATTTAAAATCAAACAGAATTTCTAAACCTATTTTATGATTAACAGAAAGCTACTGGACTGATGCTTGGTACAGACTACACAGGTTTAGGTTTAGAAATGTTTCTAAGTTGCCGTAAATTACTCTTTAACACACAGCTGATCTATATACAGTACGAATTTAAATGACTGTCAACAGAAGCACGTAAAAATCCTGGCTATGGCATTATAAACGTGAAATTACATTCCAGGCACTTTTTGAAAGAAGTGCTTGTAGTAAGCTTTCACAATATTATTTTGAATAAAAGACAAAACAAGCTAATTGAGGCTGTATACTAAAAAAACATCTACAGTCTGCCCTCCAGCACCACGGATTTGTGCCAAAACGTTTTTCCTGTCAAGAATTTTAATTAATGACTTAAGCAACACTTAGTAAAGTGATTAAAAAAATTTAAAAAATCTGAAAAGTGTGGCTTGCATTTGTGTTACACCCCTTTGAATCAATATTTTTTTTTTTTTAACTAGGTTTGGTTGCTGTCACAGCTGCAGGTCCTCTGAGGTTCGACTCTCAGCTCTCCGTAGCTAGAAACACTCTTTATTACAAAATAGTTAAAGCTCAGCTTGATTTTCAGGTTTTGCCACAGATTCTTAATAGGTTTTTAAAGGAATATACTTTAAACAATTTCATCATACAGTAGCTCTGGCTATGTTGAAAGTAAACATCCCAATTGAACCTCTACCAAAGTCTCTTTTGCAGCCTATATCAGAAACTCTTTGAGTTTTACTTGGCTTTATTTGTTGTCATATTAACTCTGACCAGCTTCTCTCTGCTAAAGAAAAGCATCCCCACAGCATGATGCTGCCATTGCAATGTTTCCCAGTTGACCTAAAACACCCTTTGTTTGAGAGGCCAAGTTTTTTGTAGGAAAAACTTAATTCTTCAACCTAATAAAGTTTGATATTAAAAAATAATTAACAGTACAGTAACTCATAGCTGCAGGGAATAGAAAAAAAAGAAGTTGGAATTCAGGGTCTAGACACATGGTCAGTGTAGCTCCTACAACTCAACCTCCACACTCACACACACACATGCAGACCTGACAGGGATAAGCGGTAGTGGCACAGCACATGACGTTTTAATTGAACCGTCAGCCCCTGCAATAAGATGCAGAGCACTGATGTCACTTGCACAAGTCTGCTTCCGCAGAAGCAACCCACACACACGCACACACATGTTATCCCTCCCCTTCTGCTTCCTCTCCATCTCTCCGTGTCCCTCTGGCTCTCGTCGTCATTCTGCATGTTTTCTGTCTCAAAGCTGCAGACTGTTTCATCAGCCAAGAGAGACGCAAAAACAATTGTATTAATTCAAGATTCCAAACCTTTTGAGTCTTCAAATACACACACCAAACACACACACACTTTTATGAGATTTAGAGCTTGTCAAACAATGTCTCTCTTTCTTTATCTCACACACACACACAAACACACACACATACACACACACGCACACACAAGTCTGTCCAAGTGTCTCAGCTCCACTCTGTAAACTAATTCCTCCACACTGGCATAATGCAGGTTGGCCACCTTCCCACCACAGGATTTGGCTTGGCGCAAAGAGGAAACTCCCCCATCCACTGTACAAGAGGCAAAGGCATTATCTATTTGTAATAAATATTCAAACGCATTCGCAGCCAAAGCCCGCTATAATATGGGTCAGGATTGAGAAGATCCCGCTCAGTTTTCTCTTTTCTCTCCTCTTCTTCTCCGGCCCATTGTCTTGCTGAAGGCATCTTTGGGGGTCCTCCGTCTATTTAGAAAGACCTCCCTAATGAAGGACAATCCGGTTAGGACTGGTTGCACGCGCATGCACGCACACACGAAGTGAGGGTGGCTCACATGCACAAGCGTACATGTGAACATACACATTGTAGGGGGCTTAATTGGAAGGGCTTAATTGAGTTGTGAGGGGCTCATAAGGCTTAGTGTGACTCAAGGAGAGGGAATCAGGGAAAGTCAGCCTTAATGAGTGAATATACAACACACATACACACACACATTACTTTCTCTTTTTTTGAATCTCACTATATTCTGCTTTCTATACTGCCTAAGCTGCAATTAGATTAATGACCAGAAAATACAAATAATGTCTCTATTCTACATCAGCTATAAATCCTCACAATAGAACCAAACCTGCAATACTGTAAGTTATCCCTAATTATCTTAAACAAATAACCTTTCAATAATTTGAACTATATTTCTTAGCCAGCATTTTCACACTCCTGTAGTCTGCCTTAACTACCTACATCATTGTCCCATTTTGCGTCAGACTTTTAATTGTGGAGTTTTAATTACACAGAGTGGTTTGTGTACATCTGCTCCGTCTCTGATCTAATTCCTTCCTTCTCGTCATGTGACGCTCCTACATTGCCCCTGATTGGATTAGGTCATCAGCAGGGGTTAATGTTGCCATGACAGTTTACCAGACACCGTGTGGTGGTCCACATGTCGATTCACCTGAAGGCTGCTGAGACTGCCGCGCTGGCATGACTGCAAGTGGTTGTGTCCATTTAAATTTTCCACATTTTGCTCAGTTACAAACACAAACTTTGATTAAATTTATTTGTGTTGTATGACTGCAGAACTTCAGATTGGAAAGTAAAAAAATGAAAGGTTTTCACTTCTGACTTCTCATTAACTTTACTGTTCATAACGATGCTCAATTATGTTCTTCGAAAAACTTTTCAGGCCTTAACAGAACATATATTTTATACTTGAGACTGAACCACACACAAATTGAGAGATTTTTTAATGGAATTATGAGTTCCAGTTTTTATTGACGATTATCAAATTACAGTAAATGGAGCTCATTACTAATGTGCACTACACTTTTCCGATTTTTGGGTAAAACAAAATTTGAAATCTTTGTCTGATTTTTGTTAGTACTAAACAGTTATGCTCAATTTTGGGTTATTCTATCACATAGAATCCAACATAAAGTAGTTTCTAGATTTATCATAGTAAAATGTGGAAAAGCTCAACAGGTGTGAGAACTTTTGCAAGGCACCAGAGCTTCTAGTGTAAGGCTGGCAATAAAATAATTTAAATCTTCCAAACCTGCTCTGACACAAGTTGGAATAATCCCTTGCAGTGGGTGCAAGTGTGTGTGTGTTTGTGTGTTTCTGTGGCATAACCTGCTGCTTTTTTTTTCTCCACACACTTGGATGTTCTCAGAGTTTAGCATTTCCTAATGGAATTGAAGTGACAGACTGTCCTCTCCATCTATTCTCTGTTTGATGCATTTAGACGTTGCTGTACATTTGCACACTCACACCTTTAAAGGATGTGCTATTCTTTGTGAAAGACAGGAGGCGTCCACTATATTTATACATGGCATCAAGGGGTTTTGTCTCTTTGTGTATTTGTTGCTGCTTGCCATATTGTTTAGATATGACGCATTTCAAGGGGCAGCATTGTAATGCATGTTCCTGCAGCCTGCATGTGGAGTGTGCACTTGCATGTACTTTGTTATGGCTGTATCTCCAAGAGTGGATTTGCTGTTATAGGTGGTCAGTTGTTTTGCATGTAAATGTAAGTGGTTTGCACCCAAAGGTTTTTGTATGTGCTCTTACTCCCTGCTGATCACAAGTTGTTTGAAGACAGGCAGTGGCATGCACCCCGTCACCTTCTCATCCTCGGATTGCTGTGCATGGGGGTTCCCGTTAAATCAGCACGTGGTCTTGGTCAGGGAGTCGCGAGGGCATCCCCCTCACCTCCCGCTTCCAAATTTCTACGGTGGTCACAGTGGGCGAAACTGTGCTGTTTTGGTTTTTGCAGGACAGTGAGGGTGCACAGCCACTGAACCTATCGGCCAAGCCTAAGGCATCCGAGAGCAAGTCACCCAACTCCCCCCCAACTTCCCCACAGGTTCCTGCTGCTGCTGCTGCCACCACCAAGCTGGGTCCCGGCGGCTCCATGAAGCACAGCGCAGTGCCCTCCAGCATCGGAGTGCCGTCAAGCAGAGTCAGCTCAATAGGTAAGTAGATTTAATTGGCCTTTACAGTAGAAGACCACAGGAGAACTGAGAAATATTCCACAGCTTAATAGACTTCTTATAATTTGATGACCGCAAAACTACACAGTATGAAGAAAAAAAAAATGCCTGTATGGGTTTAAAAGGGAAAAGTGGAATAAAGTGCATAATGAAAAGTAATTTCTTTAGGAAATACAACATAACTGATTCAGATATTGAAAAAAAAAAGAATATTGATATTGAGATGTACAAGTTGAATTTTGCCATCTATTTCAATTCTTGTTTTTTTAAAGATGTCAGCTGCCTAATGAAATAAGAAGACAAGAACAGATCAAAGTGTTTTTTTTAAGAGCAGTCACTGTGCAACAATAAATGATTACAGTGTTGACATTTAACTGTCTTTCACAGCTTATTTTAACATTTAGCGCAATTAGCTAGATTAAAGAAGCGGTCTTTGTGTGTCCTTGGAGAACACACACAGATACCAGGAACATTTCTGTACCCGATTTAGTCTGTCTAAACGCAGTTACATTTGACCTTTTACACCTTCTGAATTCATTTTAACAGCTCACTGACATGGAAAAACGTTTGCTGAAAGTTTTCAGTCAGTTGAAACGCTTACACTGAAGAGTCTTTTGGTGTTTTTGAAAGTTTTATAAATTGAGGGGGGAAAGAAATTGAGTTTTTAACCAATTACATTTCTAGATTCATTTCTAAACTATTACAGCTGTAAATGGATTGAATAGCTCAGTTCTTTAAGCTGCAAACGTTTTTTTTTTACATCAGAAAGACACATTTATATAAAGCGTGGGTAAATCAGACACCTCAAATTTTTTTAAGGAAAAGTGTTTCTATGATAACAATTCCCATATCAAAGCAGAATGTAGTTCTGCAGGAAGTTCTTCAGCAAGAGCAGTGTTTTACTCACAGTGCAATGATAGCAGAACCATAATCCTCCCTAGCCATATGCACACAAAAAAAGTGACATAAATGAATAACTATTTTTTACTCCTAATCCATTTTTCATGCAACACTGATAGTTCAAATATTAAACATATGTAACAGGCTATAATTAGTTTTTGTGTCTTTCCTCCGTGCTATTTGCCTGCAGGCGGCTTCATTGTTATGTGTTTATTAGTGACTGAAAGAGACAGAGAGAGACATAGGAGTGAGGAGAAGGAGGGAATGGGAGAGAGAGATGAGGATTAGTGTTTCCTTTTTTTCCGGAGCAATGAAGTAGGGGAATAATAAAGAGAGGAGTGCATGACAGACAGAAGGTATCACCAATGAGATTAGACAAGCTTCTTACATGCGCCAGGACAGCGCAAACACCCAGCATTACCAGTACAATACCTACACACACACCCCATGCCTGCTCAAACTCACACAAAGGCTCTCTCTCTCACACACACACACACACACCAACCTCCTCCTCCTCATATGCAATAGGCAGTTTTTTTCATCCTGACTTTCTGGCTAATCTCACTGTTTTTCAACAAATCGGCGGATTTAATATCAGATTAGTGGATTTTCGGTCCCAGATGTTTTTTGTTCAGAAAAATGGATTACAGTATTTTAAGTTTGTGTGTGATCCATGCTGAATGATTTGTGCGGTGGAGGCTAGATCCCTGATGCGCAGGAACTTATTGTTCCATCTGTTGCCACTGAGTTTTAGCCGGTCACAAAGCTCACCCTGTATTACAGTTGCCCTCATCGTATTAGGATTCCTTTTACAAGTTCAAAGTGGACGGCAGGGGCAGAAAAATTGGAATCGGGTCCAGAGGTGGTCGTTTTGATTTGCAATCTGTTTGTGGAACAAGGGGGGAGGTGCAGATTATGAGAGCCTTTTTGGGTTATTTATATTCAAACTAGAATCAGCGCAACATTGGACGAATAAAACATGATTAAACCCTTCTGAGTGCAGAAGACAGATTTTATTTAACCCTTCAGTTTTTCATCAACTTCTTTTTTCAGACGCATATGGCTTATAATAAGATTAGATTTTTTACCCTGATTTAAATATATATCTCCTCTAGCCAGGGACTGGTATAGGATTCTAACTTGAGTAAAAAATACCCACATATTAATATTATTCACACAATGTTGAAATAAAATATAGAACATGATTTAATCAGAAAAACAACTCAAAGCTAAAATAATGTACTTTCTTTATACAAATTTCCAACAAATTTATTGAAACTTACTAAATTCAAAGTTATCTTAAGTAAACTTTCTTATTGCACAAATTATCCTCCCTTTTGTTATGATGGTCTTTATAGAGCAACTCAAACTGATATTTGCTGGTTTATTATTTAGACCATCTGCTCCTATAGGAAACCTGCAATCAGATATGTTATGAACATGCTGCTCTTAACTTGCTAACTGCAGATTTAAAACTAGTAGTACGTTGACCATGTTGGTCTTCTCTTGCCATTATTATTGGAAAATATATATAGCATTTTTTAATTAAAACAATAACTAAATGAAAGTTTGAGGAACTTTTTTTTATCTAAGATAAAAAATATTAGAAAAATCTGCTCACCATTTTATCTAATACAATGAAACTTTTGTTTCAGTAATGTTGATACAAATGTTGATATAAATCTTTGGGTCTCTGTAGTGTACGCCTCTCCACCTGGAGGAATGTCTCTCCATCTCACTCCTCTATCCATCCATCTTCCTCAAACCGTACTAAAGGCCTGTCAGCACCTGTAACATCCTCCACGATCACACATTTGTATTTGTACGTGCTGTGAAGTGCTGGAAGTTCCCTGACCTCAACCCAACTGCTTCACTAGAAAAGTATTGGATGCTTCTGCAGAGGGAAAACAACAAAAAGAAACAGAACTTTTATTACAACGTTAGAGCAGAAGACATCCCCTCCAACCTTTCCCTCCTTTTATCTGGGTCACATTCACTCGTCTGGATGGTTGTCGTCTCTTTCAGTTTAAGCAATCACACAATCATGTGTGAAGAAGAATTTCTATCAATCCCCTCCCCTCCTCTTCTTTTGACTGCAGATTAAAATTCACTGCCACCCAATTCAGCCCCCCCCCCCCTCTTTTTCTCCTGCCTCTTTTTTTTTTTTTTTGGCTCTACTCCCATCTAGATTTTCCAGTTATGACTTCTGAAAGAGTTCACGGCTCTGTCATTACCAATCTGAAGCTGATAATCTGGTCCGAGATAGCATTAGCAGTGTGGATTAGCGCAGATAAAGGCCTCATAAAGCAGCAGCGGCTCTTTGTTAAGGACTAAACAAAGTGATGGGGAGCACACACACACACACACACACACACACACACACGTGCAGATGCCTCAACATAAACTGCACTGTATAATCAGATGTGCCTCTGTTTATTACAACACAGCTTCCAGCGTTCTGTTTGAGGGGCTGCAGGTACAGGGGCAGTGGATGAGTTTGCTTGTTGCACGCACTGACTCATATGCCCCACTTGACAGTGAAGTGGTCGCTTTGAGTGTTTTCAATCTGAGATATGAACACACACACACACACACGCCCTGGCAACCTCCCCTCATCAACTGTATGTTAATGCCTTTACCTTATGGATCACAAGATTATTTTTTTCCAGATGAAAACCTTCCAAGTAAACACTTTGGTTTGTTCATCCAATAATAAAAAGGCTGTTCTCAATTTTTCCCTTAATATTATCATCCTGGATGAAGCTGATGAAAAATAAATAAATAAATAAAGTAGCTCAACAGGATGACTGACAGATTGTCCCCCTCTTCACGTCTGCGTCTCAGCAGACTTGTTGTCTTCGCTGTCTTCAACAGCCTACCTGAACGACCACGAGGCGGTGAGCAAGGCCTTCGCCGAGGCCCGGCAGATGAAGGAGCAGCTGAAGGGGGAGCACCAGGCCCTCGATGCCAAGCTGGCCTCCGTCAGCAACCTCAGCCACAACGGCCGTTCGGACAAGGTGAGGCCCTTCTTTCTTCTAGTGTAGTCTTTCTTTCTCTACATTAAAATTTCTGTCCTGCTCTCATGGAGTCAATGAGGCATTACATTTTCCAAAAGCAACTACAGACTTTTATTTTTTTAACATCACAGCATATGTGGTTTCCTTGATTATTTTAAAGGTTGTATTGAATACATTTTATGAATATAAAGTTAAATATCTCTAATTCAATTTATGTACAAATCTTATATATGTGTATAGCTCCATAAATGTAACTATAAATCGTTTTGTGCGCATGTCCTAGAGAAGAAGAAGCTTATTAAAATATATGGAGGCAGTGTTTATAAATACATCTGAATAATCTTTTCAGACCCTGCCTCAGGTAAAATACTAATTGTGTCAGGATTTTTCTTGACAAATGATTTGCACTCATCTGGAGCTCCGTACAAATTAATACAAATTACCGCCTTTTATCTCAGCCTCCAAATTCTGTGAAGAAAAATGCGTAAATCCACCCGAGTCCTCTAAAGTCATCGCAGGCTGTACCGTCTCTTTGTCAGGGTGCAATAATTTGTCTTGCCGTATGCCATCCCTGCCGCACCATGTAGGAGGTAAATCGGCGCACAATGCCCTCGCTGAAATGTGTCGAAGCTAAACAGGGCCTGATAAGGTAAAGACTGGAGGCATCTCGGAGGTAATGAGTGTGTCTGAGAGGCACACTGCGGGGCTCTGCGAGAGTGTGTGTGCAGGAACGTGTGTGGCACAGCGGAGTGTCAAGGAGATGGTAATGTGAAACGACTGCGTCGGCTCCTCGGCTAAACAGCTAAACTGTGCTTATTTGTTAAACATGTTTGGAATCAGCTGGAATATTCTAGCAACAATTATTCCTCTTCCTGCTTCACTAGATACATGTCAGTATATAGCTGATAAGTATTGCTAATATTAGATTCAATATTAATGTTATTAAATATCAATCTAAAAAATTATTTAGACACATACACAAATATATAAAACTAATTAAATTGTACTTTTTGCAAGTGCCTGATCCAAATTTAGTTTCCCACTCATCTTCCATCTTATAGAGTAACAAAAGTTGAACAGACTACATATTTATAGAACAGGCCAAACTTTGGACACACCTTCTCCTTTAGTGCGTTTTCTTTATTTTCATGACTATTTACATTGTAGATTCACACTGAAGGCATCAAAACTATCAATGAACACATATGGAATTATGTAGTACTTTAAAAAAAATTGTGAAATAACTTGGCCTCCAAATTCACCGGACCTGAACCCAATCAAGATAATTTGGGGTGAGCTGAACCGCAGAATGAAGGCAAAAGGGCCAACAAATACTAAGCATCTCTGGCAATTCCTTCAAGACTGTTGGAAAACCTTTTCGGGTGACTACCTCTTGAAGCTGAAGAGAATGCAAAGCAGTAATCACAGCAAAAGGTGGCTACGTTAAGGAATCTAAAATATACCACATATATTCAGTTAATTAAGTAATTAAGTTAAGTAATTTCATACATTATGTGTTCATTTATAGTTTTGATGCTCTTAATTGAGAATCTACAATGTAGTCATGAAAATAAAGAAAACGCATTGAAAGAGAAGGTGTGTCCAAACTTTTGGCCTGTACTGTATATCTAACTAGATACATGATTCTTTCACAAGTTCTGCAATTATTCAGTGTTGTGTTAAAGGAGTTTTAAAGCACTGGAAATTAGTCCTCAGTGTTGGAATAAAAATAAATAAATTATTGAATAAGATTTTTTTCAAGATATCACATGAAGCTGTAGATTTGCAAAGACCGTAATTTATGAAATACTTGTGATTCTTTCTGATGATCTGCAGCCCCACGCTTTCTGTGTCGTCTGCTTGGCTTTGTGCGTTCGGATACAACAGTGTCATCTCTGACACACTCAGAGGATTAGTTTTGTCACTACTTTGTGTCTCAGCTCTCGTGTCAGCCATTCAATCCACTTTTCCCTTGTACTGTACCGGGGCTTAATGTCAGACTACACTGTCATCCACTCTGTCTCCTGATCATGCACACACAAACACACACCCAATAAACCCATCTGAGAGTGCATATTTAATCTTAAAATCTGAAAGTGTGAGGGACATTTTGTGCTGTCTTTCTCTGGAACGAGGACAGAATGAGGCATTCATTAGTACAAAATGAGGGAGAACTCCTAAAATATTTCTGATTTACATACAAAATGGCTAAGTAACGCCAAACCACTGCAGCTTATTATGCATTTATAAAAGCAGAAGGAATTAAAACTAAAATACTTTTGAAATGGTTTGCAAAGGAAACATTTAGAGCTGCGTGCCACCAGCTTTTATTCTTCCTCTTCCCTCACTCCCTATTTATTCCAATCTGGAGGGGAAATTATCTCTAACAATTAAACTGTATTGGACTAAAAACAGACAAAATGCATTTCATTATCATTCTGCCCTCCCTCCATGCAGCCACCCGGCTCGCCAGGGTCACATGGAAATGGAGGCGGACACTTTCCGGAACATCGTTTTAGAAGACTGCCGTGTTTTGGGTAGAGCTCCTAATCGTATAATTAAACTGTAAAAGGTTGGCGCTGGTGCCGTGCGGTGTGTGTGCGTGCACGAGTGAGCATCAGCTGAGCTCCGGCGCGATGCGTGCCGGCTGCTTGCATTAGGCATGTAAATGCTCAGTAAATCAGCCTTTTATTGGTTGTAATAAATACCCAGGGGGGCGCGCGGCGTGGCCCCGCTCTCGTCCGCGCCGCGCTCTCTCGTGCTCTCTTTCCCTCTAATGCGTCGACCCTCGGGGGCCTCTGCAAGAGAGAGGCAAGCCGCTCCACTCCACTCTCGCAGGTGGCTGCCAGGAGTTGCTACACACACACAAACACACACTTAATCAGCAGCACACTCGCGTAACAGTAAACATCCAAATAGGAGTAAAATCAACATTCTTTTACATGGAAACACAGATGTGTGTTCAGACATTCAACATTTCCACGTCAGTTTCTCTGTTGGAAAAAAATCTACAAAAATAAGACTTCAATGTTTTCTCTAACATTTAACATTAATTAATTTTCACCTGAAACATTCAAGTTACAAGATAAAAGTTTCTAAAGGTATGAAATACATCCTTATTTATAATGGTTCTTATAAATGGGAGCCGGCACTTAGAACCGCATGTTTTGCGCTTCATTCATTCATGGATTCCCAGCATATGACTCAGCCACTGACCGACTGGAACTGTGAACTGTTTGTGCCGTTTAGGACAAAGCTGCCTTGGAGAGTTTGAGTCAGCAGCTGAAGCAGCAGGCCGACGACAAGTTCAGCCACGCCATGCTGGACTTCACAATGAGCGGAGACTCCGACGGTAGGGACTCTCTCTCACTCACACACATGCACACACACAACCCTAGGATGGACAATCGCATTCAGAATAGCTATAAGCATTGAAGGAAAGATAGTTATCACATCTGATAAAATATGCTGCAGCGTAATCTCTCACTGATTTTAGTTTCAAATACAACCTCTAATTTAAATACAGTTATTAAGCCTAAATATGAATAAAATTTAAACCTTCATCAAAATTTTCCATTTAAATTTTTTTATGAATTTGACCCATCTTATTGTATATTCATTGTTGCCACCCTTTTAAATTAAGACAGACAGGAGGACATTTAATACATATACATGTGTTAATATATGATTAAATTAGGAAATGACTTCTAGAAAATAGTACGAACGGAAACCTATCAAATGGAGGAAGAAGTAAACTACAAGTTTATCTCACCACAGCACACATCGAGGATGATTGTAGATCAGGAAAAAAATCTTTAAAGCTCCCTGGTAGAGAAGAGCATAAACTATTGGCAGCTTAGCCTCACTAAGCATTTTCTGTCCTACCATCAAAAACATGAGTATCTGTAGTTGCTTAAGTCTACAGGCACCTGTGTTTGATGTCAAATAAAGGATGGCCATGTGAAAAAGTATCTTATTCCCACTGTTGAATAGGGTGGAAGATCTATGAAGCTCTGGGCCTTGTGGTTGTCGTTAGAGAGAAGAACTCACTGAAACAGCAGGAAGATTTTAAATGGCCTCTATCAGAACACTGAAAACTAGTCATGAGGAAATCAATCTAAAATTTCAAAGCAAAACATTCCACCATTTTAGTTCAACATTCCTAAATCTTATAGAAAACCTGTGGGATGAGCTAAAAAGAGTACCAGAGGATCTATAGAGATTGTATGCTCCAATCTTTACTCAAGTTAAAGGCTGAATTTTCTAAATTTTTCATTTAAATGTACTTGGTATATTATATCTGTATATATTTTATGACTATTGTCTCTTCTGGATCTGTTTTCCTCCCGATCTTCCTTAGGCTCCCCCAGCGTGTCAGACTCCAGAATATTTCGGGAAACTCGTGGCAGGAACAACAACGAGCCTCACATTAAACGGCCGATGAACGCCTTCATGGTCTGGGCCAAGGACGAGAGGCGGAAGATCCTCCAGGCCTTCCCAGACATGCACAACTCCAACATCAGCAAGATCCTCGGTAAGCTAATGTCCCTCAGCAACTCAAGGCACTCACCACGTCCTTATCCTGTCAGCCATCTCTCCATCTCACACACACTACAAATTAATGCTGATTTCTTACTACGGCGCCATTGTGTAAGCGGGCATTAATGAAAGGCTGGGGAGAGCACAACCACGACAAATGATGATATAATTCATTATGCATTAAACAAGCAGCGCAAGGCCGCCTGACATTTCCCCCAGACCGCCGGGATCGGCCCTGACATTTTAAAGAGCTCCTAAGCGTTTTATAAAACAGGGAAATCTGGTTTTAATAAGCCTCCGAGCTCTCGATTGCTAACAGATCGCAGAACACAGAGAGGGAGAACGAGGAAAAAAAGAGGGGGAGAGAACAGCCGAGCGCTGACAGCTTTTACCCATTAAACATACAGTAGTCAAGTGCAAATTCAGACCAGATATGAAGCACGCACACACACAGAGGAAGACATGCACAAGATTTTCTACCCAAACACACACCCACCCACACACACACACACGCAGGGACTGATAGTACAGATCTGTGAGCAGAACCCGAGCTGAGAGATGACAACAGGTTAAGTGAAGTCCTCATTAGTTGAGATGAGTACCTGTCGTCCCAGCGGTGCTCCTCATTAACCCTCTTTTGCTCTGTTTTGAGTTCTCGTTCCGGGTGCCACTTCCAGGATCACACTTTGTGTGTGTGTGTGTGTGTGTGTCATTTAAGCACAGTCTCACATGTATCAGTTTAAACTGTTTGCTGAGCGTCCTACACAGCACATCAGTCAGTGTAGCTGATCCGCACGCGGACGTACATGTTGTTTTCAAAGAGATGCGTCAGAGCTAGTAATCAGTAACTGCATCTAGAGCTACTGTGACAGAAAAGCAGCAGCTAACCAAAGCTAATGATTGTTTTCCGTGCGTGCCCAGGCTCGAGGTGGAAAGCCATGACCAACCTGGAGAAGCAGCCTTACTACGAGGAGCAGGCTCGCCTCAGCAAGCAGCATCTGGAGAAATACCCGGACTACAAGTACAAGCCGCGGCCCAAACGCACGTGCCTGGTGGACGGCAAGAAGCTGCGCATCGGCGAGTACAAGGCCATCATGAGGTCCCGCAGGCAGGAGATGAGACAATACTTCAGCGTAGGGTGAGGGACTGGGTAGTTTTAGGTTGAGGAGGATTTTGTTTGCTTTTGCAAGAAGAAAAAAAATCAGAATTAATACATTTTTCACCATTCTACTTATTTTTAAACGCAGAGACTGAACGTGTTTGGCCAGTATTTTTGAATATAAATTAGACTCTTCACTTCTTTTAGCTTTAATATAAACATAAAGTGACCATGTTGAATTCTAGCCAAGGAGATGCACAAAGAAATTGGTTGTTTACCAATCAGACATGTTTCAGTTTAACCAGCCTGTGGGACCTTTTTCAGATCAGTGAACATGACAATACCTAAGCTTTACCAGTTTGCCATAACACTCTTCAGTACAGAAGGTGATAAAGAGCTATTTCTGTTCCTAGTAAATTCTTCAAAAAGGAAGTAATAGGAAGAACATATTCTCCATGGCAGAAAATCTAGAAAAACAATTTTCAATGTGGTTAATTTTATTTTTGAAAAGAAATTGGTAAATAAATTAAAGCTGCTGTCAGGGGAATATATATTTGTATCATAGTTTTATAAGTCTTTAAAATGATGGTGCAGTACTATATTATAATATAAGGCTGGTGCTCCACAACATTTGTAAATCTTCCTAAATCCTGCCTTCATCCCATAGATTCCTATGCAATTCAAACTGACCACCAGTTTTTTTTAGAAGTCGAAGCAATTTTATGCTTAAAAAATTTAGCCATTCTCCGGCTGGTGATTCCTTTGACCCACTGTGACACTACAGTTGATCTTGGTCTAATAATCCAGACAGCAGCTTTAATTTCAGTGCATCTCAATGTTTATTTTATTTTTACTATTCACATTCTAGGATGCTCCTGTAATTGTTCTGTAGAAACAAGTCAAGTAGGGTGGTAGGTCAAATGTTACAAAGCATTAATAGTCTCTGCATTATTTTCGAGCAGTACATCCAGCTCTGATGATATACATGAAGCAGATTTAAATCACACTTTAATTTTATGTTTTGTTCTCACAAATAAAAGAAATATTTTATAAATGTCATACTACGTTTTAAAAACAATAGCCCAGTCCACGTTTTACAGTATTGTATATTTTAGAGTGGGATTAAAAATTAAATCAACACCAAATTAAATCAACACAAAATTAAATCAACGATCTTTTTCAGGTTAGATAACAGTATTTTAAATGAACCAGAGATGTTCAAATGTACTACAAACCCATTTCAAAACAGTGATATGGCCATTACATTTAGCTCAATAAAGTGCTAAGGTGCTACATTTAGCATTGTTGGTAGTCAACAGTCAGGCAGCGCAGTCCTATATTGTTTAGGAAATAATTTATATCAACATTTCTGTTTTATGGCCTCAGTCAGTACGATATACTCACAGGTATAATAATGTTTAATAAAACTTCCTTACTTTGACCAAACGTTCAATGAAATTAAAAGCTAAATTGTGTCAAAGGACCGTATTCCGTTTGTATATAATATAAATACAAATTGTAATTTTCAAACCATGAATGTTAGTGCTGAAAAAAATAAAATTTTGTAAGTAAAGTAGAAGTTAACTCGCTAGCTACCCAGCAGGGAAGGGCTACAGCACCGCAGCACACTGTTACATACAGTAAAGAAAAACCTTAGGTCAAACTGGTAGACTTATGGTGCGTTCACACCGCATGCTTTGTCAGAGTCAAACAATGCTCACAAAGCTCCCTGGTTTGACGAATATACATTAGGGCCGAAGCTTGGGTGGCCCTCTCTCTGGCAAATGTTTTAAACACTAGCGGATCGTGGTTGGCTAGACAACGTCACAACAGTGAGATGAACTGATTGGTTGACATGCTGTGTCAAGAGCGTTAGGAGCATCAAAAGTTCAGCTAGCTAAACTTCTGCGTTGCTTGCGTTTGCTGCTTGAAATGCAGTTTTAAAACAAAAACATCTAATTGAACCACTAAAGCTTTTTATTCTAAAAGAAAGAAAACAGACTGCCTCAGTTGTTAAGCAGCGTCATCAAAAAAAATGCCTCGTTTACACTCAGTGCTACTCTCTGTACTGCCCTATTCCTGCGCCCCCTTCAATTCTACTGGTGTCACAACATAATCCATTGACTGGGGAAAGAAAAACATCTCCACTTGCTACAACCACAAGACCTACTAGTGTGTCATCAGGTTTGTCGTTGCACTAGTATCATGGTTTATTCGCTGTCAGGCTGCCAAATGAGAGTCCAACTGGAAACACTCTCCTAAATACTCTAGACCACAAAACAATTTACCAAACTGACCCTTGCTGTACCACTTAGTGGAAACAAGGCAAAAGATGACTTTATTTTACTGGCTACTTCAGCAAACCTCTGGCTTTGCTCCTAACTCACCTTTTCTTTGTGCAAACAGGCAGCAAGGCCAGTTGCCCTTATCCTCCGCAGGCATGGTCTACCCAGGTGCCCTTTCAATGGCAGGGATGCCCTCCCCCCAGATGCCCTCAGAGCACTCGAGCATGTCCAGCAGCCCCGAGCCCAACGCCAACCAACACCAGAACCCCCACATGCCAGGACTAAAGGGCGACGAGCCACGGATCAAGGAGGAAGAGCTGCGGTTAGAAGACAGCAACGGCGATGTGTACGATGATTTTGATTACGAGGATGAAGAGGCCGACTACGTCAGCGATAACGAGAACCATATTACCCATTAAGGCGACACCAGTCACTGCTGGTAAATCTCTAAAGATTCTAAACCCATCTGTCAGGAAGAGGAGTTTGTATTTTGCCAATCACCTCAACTTTAAAAGATAAAAACACCTCCCACCCTCTCTTCTCCTGACTAACATGGACTCTTCTACCAGAGCCAAGTCCTCTCCCCTCCCACTGGAGTCCTGAAACCAGCATCTGATCAATCAATGGAAGCACAGGACCTGTCACTCACACTGACTGTTACACATGCTGGAATCTGGGAGTAAGCCAGTTTAAAGCTCACTGAGGAATATTCAAGTACTACTGCGAGAGTGTAATGCCACAAGTGGGAAGACATTTCTAAAAAGCAATCCTTTTCAGTCCTATCTGGACAAAAGGAGACATTTTAAACTGAAAAACTTAAACAGCGGACCTGTTAAAGGCTAACAGATGACACTTTAGGATGGCGGACCTGTTTATTATCAAGAGACACTTTTAAGAAACAGCTTTTTTTGTTCTTTGGTTCTATAATATTCTCACTCAGGTACACGGTGCCAATAAGTGGCTTGTGAATGTGATTTGTTGTTTTTTTGTGCTACAAGTTTGAATAATAATAGAAAAAAGAGACTTTTCATTTTTCCCCCCTTTTGTTGTAAAGCACCTGAAAAACATCAGACCTTTATTTTTAACTGAATCCTCAGCCCAGCAGTGTGCTGTCGGTGCCTCCACCTGCCTCTCTCTCTCCCCCTCGGCTCAGGGGAGGAGACAGGGGGACCTTATCCGGGGGGAGGCGTCCCGGAGTGGAATCGAAAGCACTGTGTTTGTGAGACAATCCAAGAGTTTTCTTCTCGCTCCGTCCCCCCTGTCTCCATCTCAATATCATCTAGGGCAGATTTAAAAAAAAAAAATCATCAGAACGAGTTCGCCTGAAACATCCGACAGGTGTGCGTCAGTGTGTGTCGCTTATAGCACTTTAGGTTTTGGTTTAGAGGAACAAAAAAAAGGAGCTACAACAAAATGTTGAAGAATTATCAACTTGTTCTGCTGCTGTTAATGTGCTGTAACACACACACACTCACAGAAAGCTATTGTTTCGTCTTTTAAGTGTTTTCCTGCTCCCTCCAATCAACGTCGTCCTGCTGTAACCCAGTGGGTGGAGCCAGAGTGCAGTCAGCCAGTCAGTGTTTCTGTATTTTATTATTATTATTTTTCTTTAAAACTGCCTCTAGTCTAATAATGTTATTAACCATAATTAAGAGGATGGTCAATGTTTCCTGAGTTAAGTACGTTATGTACAGTATAATTTATTTTTCTCCTTATCAGGTTTTTGTGACTGTATGAAACAGTCACTGAAACATTCTATTCTATTTAGCTGGTAGATTTTAGATTTAAGCAGAAGTTGTCATTTTACCTTTGCTTTGTTTTTGTTTGTCTTTTCTCCCCTAAATTTGTTTTACTTGTATTAACCCTGCGGAGGGATGTGTGGCGCAGTCAGGACAGTGAGCTTCTCTAAAGACGCTGAAGACTTCTTTTCTTTCTAATGTCCATGCCCATTCCTACAAAGCACTCAGACTCTCTGCAGTCAGAGAAAAAGAACATTATTATTATTATTATTATTATTATTATTATTATTAATATAATTTTATTTGTAATGATTATAACCATGTACAATGTGAAGGTTTCCTCTTTTTATGTTTTTTTTTGTTTGAGGATTATTTGAAGGATTTCTGTGAACAAAGAGACCCGCCCCCGTTTACTAGTTCAGCCGCCTCACCGGGATGCAGTGAAACATCTGCTGGCATCCTCATATGCACAGCCCCGCCCCATTAGTTTACATACTCTTCATCGGCATGAATGTCAATTTATTTTTCAGCTTTTCATGTTTAAACTTTTTTTTTTTAAGGTGGACTGATTACAATAAAAAACTCCCATTATTTAAATTTTTTTTATTAGCTGCATTAAATTGTATTTATTGCTGGTTTTCCCAAAATCGACAAGGGTTAAAATTGTCCATACACCCCTATTTAATTTATATAACATTGCACCTAAATCATTCTGGCTTATTATGTGACCACTGGCTCTTTAAAATGTTTGGCTTGTTACCATGAACACAGCACTGAAGCTGCGGCTGCTCCACAAGTTTAACGTTAGCCTGCGTTATCTCTTTTTGGGATTTTGGGCCTGTTGGAACAACAAAGGCTCAGCATCCTCTAAATCTATGGCAGTCTTAAACCTCAGACAATTCCAATGCTTCTTCAGTACCTTCTAGATTAGGATCGAAGCCTTGGTTGTTTCTGGGCTGTTCCTGAACATTCAGACCAATTTCCTCTCATCAGAGGGTACGAATCATTGAAACTTAGAGTTGGATATGTCAGCAGGTCATTGATCCCAAAGTCGCATCAAAACTAATGTTGGAATACAGCAAGCTACCATAATATATATATATATATATATATATATATATATATACATATATAAAAAAACTCCCCCAATTAATGACATTCATGCTGATAAGAGTATTTAAACTTCTGACCGGCTCATTGTCTACCCCGCACAACACAATCACTATAAGCACACACACTTATAATATAAAGAGATTATTGTTGCAACTTAACAAATCCTGTGCTGTTTTTCTGTTTAAAACCCTGTACATATATAGAATGTTTTGTAATAGCAGTGATTTTCTTCATCATAGGAGAGCAGTGTTTACTCTGAACCAGCAGGAATGTTTCACCGTGCTGCGGTGTGAGGCGGCTCGGCAGTATCTTTAACCTCTCCCATTAGGAGCCCTTTGCTTTGTTTGAGCTCCACACGACGCTACAGGAGCCATGACTACTCTTCAGGTGTGACGTCACTTAGTGATTTCCCAATCTTTTTTTTATATCGCTACATAAATGTTCCACATAAAGAGCTTCTGGGTCTTAATTATGCTGTAAAGTCACCCCTGTTATCACCACACTGTTGCTGGAGAAAGGAATCAAGAGAGCGTGTGGGGCATTAAAGACATCAATCATCCCTGCTGGCAAGGTCTGTCCCCATATCAAGACAATGGAAATTATATTTAAGACAATCAGTCACGAGTGGAGCTCAAAACAAAGTAAGAATTATTACAAGTAAAATCTATCTTGCCATCTCAACTTGAAAATTCAAGAAAGATAATTATGTAAATATAACATAGAGTTATAGATTTATATTTTGTTCATAACAGTGTAATATAAGTTGTATATTTCTTTTGTTTTCTCTCCCTACTGTCTCTTTTATTGATGTTTATTCATGCCACAGAAAAGTGGAGTCGCAGTACTCTCAGAAAAAAAAGAAAAAATATCAAAGAAATAAAGAAAAACGGGGAAAAAAAATCAGTGGGCTCACCATCTGTTCTAAGTTCACTTTTTTTCAGTATTACTGCCAGACAAGGCTCTAATAAAGACAGCAATGTGTTGAGTAAAACTAGTGCTGGTCCTGCTCATTTTTTCCCTCCACTAACTTTCATATCTACACACTAATATATTTTTTTCTTTTTCAAACAGGAATACAAGTGTGGTGTAAATAAATACTTGGACGCAAAATGAGTGGTGGATACTCTCTTGGCGTCTTAATTTGGGCTTTTATACATTTTTTTATGTATAATGTGATTACTCACGGCAGAGGTTGAATGTTTCAATCATATTAATAACATGTTAATTATGCTAAGTCCACCTTCTTGCCCCTACAATCAGAGGGCCTGCTGCAAAGCGCAGGGAAGAATCACGGCCCGTTAGCAACCCGATAACCTAGATAAGCACAAGAAGGGGGGTAAGGGGAAGCATTTGTTTTGGTAAAAAAATGAAAAAAGTAGAGAAAAATAATTCTTTACTGCTCTAGCTGTTTAAAAAAATGCGGATGTATAATTTATTCTTGCTTATGGATGTTGAATATCTCCATGCTTCAATTTTCAGAGGTTAAAAACACCAAACCCTACTCAGCGTGCCCATTAAAATGCTGTCCCCCATCTGTGTCCATATGTTCCACAATCAACCCCCACAGCCCTCCCCGACACTCCACGCATAAAAAAAAAGCTAAGTGTACTCCAAGGACAGGAATTTATGTGCTTTGTTAATTACCATAACTTCACAGGCACCCCCCCCCCCTAAAAAAAATACACCTTTTGATGCAATAGAGGAAAGATGGGAGCAAAGCTCAGAATAATAAGGTAAGTGAAGTTAGTCCAGTTAAGGCGATGTGAATTTTTCAGAGACAGCCCAAAGGCAAAAACCTCAGAAAAGGGTGTATTTGTGTGTGTGTGTGGGTGTGTGAGAGAGAGAGCAAGAGAGAACAGCTGAGGAGCAGAAAAGAGTTAGGATTTTTCTTTTATTGTCAGCAGTATGGGGATGCTGAAGGAAGCAAACAGTAATTAGCCTCTGATTAAATCACACACACCCGTAGGTGGGCTGTAGGACTTAGCTCAGCTCAAACCACATTTATCCAGACCACTTCCATCACGATACAGAACAAAGAGTATATTACGTTTATTAGAGCATTTATCTTGAACTTTTTCTGTTTGAGCAAACTGCACAGAAATACTTAAAATACTGTTGAGACCGTCTCAACTATCCTCCAAGAGAGAGGCCCGATCTGTCCGCATCCGGTCTGTGAAATACGCCATGGTTTTGTCCCCCCCCCCCCTTTGTGGGTGTTTGGAAATTGGGTGAAAACGATGTCACATTAATGATTTAAAGTCGGTAATAGGATGTGCTGCGACGCAGAGATGCCAGCTAAACTGAGTTTAAGGCTGCAGTGTTAATGTATTCATGAGGAGGAGGATTATATAGAGACAAGAGCAGCTTGAAAGCTGAGTGCAACATGGTAGCCAAGGCCCTATTTTATTTTACACACACACATATATATATATATATATATATATATATATATATATATATACCACCACTTTATTTGTAGAGCACATTTCATGATAGAATCAGCGAAGCGCTTTAGATTTTAAAAAAACTAAACGAACAACATAAATATTATTTAAAAAATTAAACAAAAAGCAGTTGAAAGAAAATTAATCATAAACAACATTTATATATATATATATATATATATATATATATATATATGTGTATATGTATATATATATATATTCTATCAGTTTAAAAGTATGCATACAGAATTGTGAAAATGTAACATTTTTGTATTTGTGTGATTATGATTTACTTTCTAAACATTGTATTCTCTAGATGACTGTTGTTGCAAACAGTTATGATAACATTTCAAAGAAATTAATTCTTGCCTCTAACTGGGATATTAGTACAAATGTGTGTTTATCTCCAAGCAGTGCTTTCTCCTTTCATCTCCGATTCTGGCTGCACGGCTAATCCCCGGTCTACCATACGATTACATACACAAACTGCAGCCTCACTAAAACCTAAAATCACAGAAGTATCAGAGGAAGGAAAATATTTTAGCAAGTATTTAGGTTGCTTTTTTCTGACATTGCATCACTTTTTTTATTAAGTATTAAGTATTAAATTTTAGTAGCATAAAAACAGTAATTGGGGCTGAAAAGCATTGTAAAAAAAAGACTCATTTACTTTTCTTGATTTGTATTTGTATGTTTTAAACACAACTCAATTAATGTGCAAAATAACACGTTTCCTCTTGAATCAGCTCTTGTTGGGGCCAGCCCTTAAAACTGCAGTCCGGAGGATTTAAATATGTATCAAAGTTTTATATACAGTAGGACGAACAAGTATTTGATACACTGCTGATTTTTTACATTCTCCTTACTTAGAAAGCATGTAGAGGTCTGTAATTTGCATCAAAGGTACTCTTCAACTGTGTGGGACAGAATCTAAAACAAACATTCAGAAAATCACAGTGGATGATTTTTAAATAATTCATTTCCATTTTATTACATGACATAAGCATTTGATACATCAGACAGACAGAACTCAATGTTTGGTACAGAAACCTTTGTTTGCAATTACAGAAATCAGACATTTTATGTCGTTTTTAACCAGGTTTGCGCACAGTGCAGCAGGGATTTTGGCCCACTCTTCCATACAGATCTTCTCCAGAGCGTTTAGGTGTCGGGGCTGTCGCTGGGCAACACAGACTTTCTGCTCTCTCCAAAGATTTTCTATTGGATTCAGGTCTGGAGACTGGCTAAGCCACTCCAGGACCTTGAGATGCTTCCTACAGAGCGACTCCTTAGTTGCCCTGGCCTTGTATTTGGGGTCATTGTCAAGCTGGAATATCCAGCCATGACCCATCTTCAATACTCTTACTGAGGGAAGGAGATTGTTCGCCAAGATCTCACGATACATGGCCCCATCCATCGTCCCATCAACACGGTGCAACTTTGATACAAATTACAGACCCTTTGTAAGTGGGAAAACTTAAAAAAGAAATCAGAAGTGTATCAAACCTGTGAGGATGGCATCGCGCGCACAGGCCGCTCCTGTTTACAGTTACCATATTAGAAGCGCTTCAGTCACAGAGAAGGTGCTCACCTCTGAAATGTCCATAGCAAAATAAAATCAGGTGATGCTTGTTAGCACTTGCTGCTTTCCCCCTTGACCCACTGTGACAACACAGGTGTTGCATTTGCAAATTTGTTGACATAAGGCAAGAGGGCGTGGGAGAGAGAGGGAAGGGATGTTTGAGGAGGGGCCTTGAGTGGGATTCAAAATATCTCTCTTCCTTAAAAGGTCCGGGTAGTCGCTTTAAAGGAACACTTAATAACCTTCCTGCTGCTCCTCCCTACTATTTGAAAGTTTTGCAACAGTCATAAACAACCCTACCGCAGCCTGCTGTTGCTCGTACAGGCTTTACTGATAAAAATGTCCTCAGACAAGATTATGTATTTTGCATGTTTTTTTATTGATGTAATTAGTAGCAGTTCAGAAACAACATAAAATATTACTTTGCTTGCTACTTTTTTAGATGGTTGGAAACTGTAAACATGGCCATTGCTCTACCTATCAGCTGTTGCTGTAAAGCAGGTAGAGATCAACTACTTGTGTCTATACAAACCACCAAAGTTTTTTAGTACCGTCTCTAGACAGCACAGGGTTGCTGAGTGCTGTCCCTTGTGAAGCTGCTCAAGTTTCCTGCTCAAGAACCACTGTAACCAGTGTGAACACAACAGCTTAAAGACACACTCTGTAACTTCCACACCCTAAAAATGTGTTTTCAAATTGTTTTGGCGGCGCACCAACATTTATTATGCAGAGCTGTCACTGCATGGGAGGATCCTGCTGCTGAAAACTGCACTATACAACTTTCTCTCCAGGTCGCCTCCGAGAAGTTTAGACTGAGTTACACTTTACGGCAGTATGCTAGATGCTACCTAGTAAAATAAACAAACCACGGTTTTGAGACTTGAGCCACTGTAGATCCAAAGAAGACACTATAAGAAGGAGAGAGGAAATTGCCCATTTCACTGTCATATGGACTGTATCATGTTGTTTCTTCCATGTCCAGACACAGGCACATGCCATGAAAACAATTTAAATATGATTCTAGTTAAAGTAGTATAGACTTTCTCGGTACTCCTCCTCTAAGGCAAAGAAAAAAATAGGCAAGGCAAGGCCATTTTATTTGTAAGGCACACTTTCAACACAAGGCATCAAGGTGCTTTTCATGATTAAAGAAAATGTGAAAATTAAAAACATAGAATAAATAAGAGAAAACATAAACAAACCTTTATAAAACAAATAATAGCATTTGAAATTAAACAAAAACAATTTAAGATCAAAATATTTAATAATAGTATTGGCAATAATAGTATCAGTCAAACACAAGCATGTCTAAATAGGTGTGTTTTATTAGATTTAAAAGAGTTCAGTGTCTTTGCAGTTTTGCATTCGTCGGGCAGTTTGATTAGAGAGCAGAGATTAGAGCAGTCACCTTGATGGGAGTGGCGAGGTTCTGTATTAGTCAATCTGCTTTGGAAGTGGGTTTTTTGGGGCAGGTGTTCCTAGCATCGGCCCCTCCGCAGAAAGAGCAGGTATGCAAGAGCCTACGGCTAGAGGCTGATCAGCCAAGGTCATTGAAATTGTTCCACACCATCCCACCACCCTGTTAAAGGATTGGACGGCCGCGCTTATCCATGCCCCTGGAGACTGGTGCATTAGGTTTAGACTGTGGTGGCAAGGACTTAGGGATCACTGGAGGGGGAGGGGCAGCTGAAGACAAACGGTTGGGGACTGATGAGCTGCGTGCCGATGACAACCGAGGTCAGAGAGGAGTGACAAGAGTACATGCGGTAGCAGGGTGGGAGCGAGCGCCGCAGAGGCTGCAAGATAGGGATAAATAATCGTCTAACTCAGTCCGCCGGTCAGGAAATACTGAGCAAATGATGTCCCTGTAAAGGGAGAATGCGAAAGCAAACTCTGTGGGGGTCAGATCTTTGGAACAAGATCTAAGAGCTGAATCTAGCTGCATCAGCCCCATTCCGGTCCACAACTCCCAGGGCTGACCTGAGAGACCTAGAGAGGGTTGGAGAAGGGGAGCTAAATCGATGTAATTACCGTTCAAAATTTTTGGACGGAGAGCGGGTGAAACCGGGGAAGGGCGATTGATGGAAGAGGGTGGCCGAATGGGGGGTATTGCTGTGGAAAGAGTGTAGTGGTTAGAGGCTGGAGTGTAAATAGACGAAGATGGCAACTGAGACGGCGGACCAGTAGAGATTTGAGGTAATGCAGCAATAGGTTGTTGGACATTTGAGCCTGTTGGTAATATTGAAGGGTTAGAAGGGGTTCCTGGAGCATGGATGGAAGCCTGAATTGAACCTGTAGGAAACATAGAAGAAGGAATGTGGGGGAGAGGAATTGATTGATTAAATGAAGATCCAGCCTGAGAGGCTAAGGAAGAGAAAAAATTTGTTATAAATGAGGCAAAATTTGAGGGAAATGAGACGGAAGAAGCTTCCCCGCCAGCAGAGGGAGCTGTGGGTGTTGGCCCGGCAGCTGAGAGCTGGAATCTGCCCTGAGAGGAAGTGGAGACTGAGGCTGAAGTAGGAAGTGGAATATGAGAGGAGAGGTTTTGGTTAATGGCGAAGTAGAGGGAAAAAGGAGCTTGAAGAGGGTAGATTTATGAGCGGAACGGCTAAAGGGGATGCCTCTTTCCGTGAGTGCTGATTGCAAGCGAGCTACTGTCCAGGCAGACATGTCCGGATGGTTGGAGACGGAGGCGGAAGAACGACAAACTCTAGGTGAATTCCTCGGCCGGAATGAAGCCGGACGGGAACGGGGAGGAGAAGCCCTCTGAGCTGGACTGCCAGAGAGATCGGGAGGAGAGTGCTGAGCTCGTGGTGAACAGGGAGCCTGAAAAGACGGGGGAGAAGAGAGGCTTGGAGTCGATCGGCCTGTAGCGCCTACTGAGGACCGCTGAACTCCGGAAGAAGTCCCGGGGCACGATGAGGACGCTCTGCGGGAATGGGAGGAAACTTGGACCGAGCGGCCCGAGGCCAGGGAGGGAAAGAGGGGAGGCGAAGCCTCAAGACGAGAACGAAGGGAGTTAGATATGCGGGAAGGAGATGAAAAAGGGCGCCGATCTAGGCGGACAAGCGTACGGCCTCGAGGTGAGGAAGTCGCTGGAGAGGGATCCGACCGAGCAGAGCGAAATTGAAGAGCTCTGGCTGAGTGAGAGGACTGGCTGGAATCCCGATGAGCCGATGGAAGCCTGACACGGCGAGAGACTTGACGGACCACAGATGGAGGTCATGGTCCAATGATGGAAGTATCGCTGGAGAAGAGCTCCTCATCGGATTCAGAAGGATCAAGGGTAAGCACATCCATGCTAGTAGAGATTATCTTGCGAAACAGCGCGGGTTTACGAGATCAGAGTCTGAGCGACGCAGGGTTTAAATAGATCAAGGAGTAATTAGGGATAAAATTCAGGTGTGAGATGCCAGGTGAGTTGAATCTGAGTTGATTACTGAGAGGATACTGAATATGGGGCGTTGTCCAGCTCACGAACCTAAGTTAACATATTAACTTACATTTGAAAAAAATTGCTGTTTGGTTCATATTATACCTTTTAAAGACAAATAACATCTAAACCACAGGCATGGCTCCTTTTTCTGGAATTATTTCATCTGGGTCAGCATTGTGTGCTTCACTCCGACAGCTACGGCCAGCTCTGGCCACCAGCCAAACTTAGTTCAAAAGTTTTCTTTTCGCGCTGTGGTGTTAGTGTGCAGTAGTGAAATCGGGCCCCGCTGAAACACTTACCCATGTCAAACATTCCGGACGTTGTCTAGGTTTTTCACCAGTATAGCGGTATATAAAAGATTCATATAATTGAAATAAAGACCAGTTTTCAGTATACCTCACAGGCCTAGCTTCTAGTGTTAAAAGCTCTTTAGTGTTACTTTAACACCTGCAAAAAAGAATTTAATAATGCCAAGTAAGTTTCAGATCCGTTTAACTTTGAGTACGCACAACTGCATTTAATTTCTGCCTTTTAAAGCACATCCTAGAAATGTCCCTAGGTGATTTTGGATCATATCCCACCCACTAAACATCCACTTTCTGTGATAAAGGGACAAAGCAAAGAGCCTAAGTAACTATTCTGTAAAATACTTAAGCCATCTGATATGGGGCGGTTAAAGGCATTTCTATGTTACTCCATACAGTATACTGTCAAGAAATTTCCAGTTTAAGCCAGCAGCTCTTCTGGCTGGACGCCAATCTGTAGAAATGCTAGAATTTTTTTGTTATCTTATAACTTTTTACAACTTGGCCCATGCCTAAGCCACACATTTGTATGTGAAGTCTTTGGAAGAAGGAAGCACCCTGAAAAGTTTTTTTTTTTTAAGTTCTTTACGATTTCTGTTCAGCCTTCAGGACCTCTGAAGTTAATTCTGGCATATCAGAGAACTGAAATTATCTGAAAGAAAAGTAAGTATGCTGTGTAGAACGGTGGAGAGAGAAAAAAATATATATCTTTAAAAATCTCAAACTATGCTAAACTATTTACAGCAACCATCTTTAACATCAACAAGGATTTTTTTTTAACATTCAATACCAATGTATCACTTACAAAAAAATGTATTCATTTCACTTGTGTGAAAATTCTAGTGCTCTTTGGGATCCCCTGTTGGTTTAGATGCACTGAACACCTGCTAATTTTGCTAATATTCTTAGGCCGGCTTTCACTCAGGTTTTGGTTAGTAAAACCTTAAATGGCAGAAAAGCAGCGGCGGTGTTTGAGCGACGGTACTAATATGACAGATCTGAGAGCGGTGGCGTGTGAGGGACAGGCGTGGCACACTGGCGGAACAGCGAAGCCTGCAGGCTGATCCCTGATCAGCGCTGAGAAACTGGCTCGATGCCCCAGAAACGTCCCCCCCACCCCCTGTGGTCTTTCTCAGCTAGGTCTTTTTCACCCCTCTCTAACTGTCGGTTTTCATCAAAATGTTTCAACAAGTTTATTACCGATTGTCAAAGCAACGCTCCCTGCCGGGATGATGTTGTGTTGTCTCCCTCAAGTGAATGGTTCTAATTTCTGCTTCAATCAGAAAATTCTTTCTGGTTGTTTCCACTCCATCCTCACCCTGTGACCTCAGTTATCTGACTTAAAGGAAACTTCGTAGCTGATATTACATAATATACTGAAGTACAAATGTACATTTCTGATGACTGAATACAGTTTTGACTCATACTTTAAAGGACATGAAATGTGTAAGCATTGGCACTTTCTAATAAAACATGATCATCATCTAAATTAACAGTGGAAATTATTTGAATTTGATCATCAGATGTTATTGTGTAGGTGGGCTCCAGAACTTCTCACAGTTAACTTGAGATGGAGACGCTGCTCACAGAGCAGCAAATCAAATCAAAGCGAGATAAAACAGCCTGTGGGCGCTTTAACGTCATTCCATGAAATATAGATTTATTTATTTTTTTGGGAGAAATGAAAAAAACTAGAACCCTGTAAAAATGTGTTATTTTCTCTCCCCATCAACACCCTAATGCAGACATGCAAATATTATGCTAATGGTATGTTAATTGATGGAGTAGCTGCAAACCAGCCCTGCTGTTCAAATGACTGGTGAGAAAATAGGTGGGGTCAGTCGCAAGCTGTAAAAGCAGCTCCAACACAAATAAACAAAACCCTCGGGGATTAACAGAACAAGGGCCAGTGAGAAACGGATGAAAAGAGAAACAGGGAATACAACAGGCTGAGAGAGAGAGGAGAAGGGGGAAAGAGCTCAGGGATATGGAAATACCATAGAGCAGAGGGACCATAATAGAAGGAATGTGGTTTATAAAAAGGTAAAAGGGCTTCAGAACAAAGCTCAGAGATTAAGGAGAAAAACTACAAATAATATAGGAACAAGTGCAGGAGGTGTTCTGTGAAGTAAAAAATCAATCAGGCCTACGGAAGGCATGAAAAGACGTAAATAATAAGGCACTCAAGGAACAATGGATAAATCATTTGAATATGAAACTTAACTGGCAGAATCAGACACAAAATATGACATACAGGCCACTGTAGCAAACTGCACTAATTCACGTTTCATTACATCAAAAACGAGTATTTTTGTGTTGGATTTGATGTTGTAGAACACCGTTTATAATTATCAAGCGAAGGGGAAATGATAAATAGGCTTTATATTTTTCCAAGTTAAATCTGGCAAACATTTTTACCCATGCTTCTAATATAATCCTTAACTGCAGTCAAGTTAGTTAAAAAGCATCAATGAGCAGCAATTTTTAAGTCTTGTCATGATTTCTCAATTGCCGTTAAGTTTAAAATTCGATTAGGCGATTCTACACGTGAACATATTTTGAATAACACCATGCCATTGTGGCTACATATGGGTATATGGGAAGTGAAACTCCGCTCCAGTTTGAAGTGTTTTGAAACCTCTGCTTCAGGTTTTCTTCCAGGATTATCCTGCATTCAGCTCCATTGATCCCATCAACTCCAACCAGCTTCTCTATCCCTCCATAAGCATCCCCAATGGATGATTAATGATTAATGGCTGGCAAGTTTGATGGCGTTTGTTCCCCAACCTCTGTGGACACCTGTGTATAGAACAGTCATTACAGAACACCTGCCTTTATAGTGACACTAAATAGCTCAGAGTAGATTTCTGATGGCATTTGATTACGTTGGACTATATAAAATGATATCAGATAAGAGGAATTCTGACCTTTTTTTTTTTCCTTGCACTTCATAGTTATGCACTTGTTTTTGTTGACTTATCAGAATCCCATTAAATACACTCAAGTGAAAAAAAGTTAAAAGGTTAAGAAGTGTAAATACTTTTGGAAGGAACTATAATTTGAATTTGGTCTAATTCTTTCAGCGGAAAGGGCTAAAGGAGCGAATCTGGAGCTGTTTGGGTGTTTTTGTACAACGCGATGGTACAACAGGGGTGACCGGGAGTACGCAGCAAACATACATTATGCGTTCAGCTGGTGACATTAGCCCCCACAGGTGTGCTACATTGAGTGTAATGTGCTTGACCCGATGGAAACCATCGCAAAATGCTTCATCGTTTAACTTATGGCTTCATTATGTAAATGCATCCACTTACACCAAAGCTTTACGGTGCTCTCATTCACTCACACACACCAAAAGCAGGAGACCTCCCTCTTTGATTTTCTGTATTGTTCCTAGATGCATAAGGGAATTAGATTGTCTATGCTGTAAGCAGACAATATCTAAAGGATATTTGCCCTACTTGTTTCTTGCTCATTTCTTGCTCTCAAAGGGAACAGTTATGTATTTATCTGACAGCCTTTGTTTTCCCGTCTTTACACTCCCACAATCTCCAAGTTCATCTTTGATTCATCTGTATGTTGTGGTTTCCCCTCCTTTCTAAGGTGATCTTGGTGCCAGAAAAAAAGAAGAAGAAAAAAAGAATGGATGATATTATTATCATTATATTATCAATACTGCTTTTATGGCTGATATTATATGAATGATATATATTTCCCTACCTTTTCGACACTAAAGGAACAGAAAAACAAATAAAAAACTAAAAAACACCCCAACAATCCTGCGTTGCATCACTGTTAAATGACCAAACACAAACATGACTAAACTCTTCCCTTTCCTGACACACATACATGAGGGGCAACAAGATGGAAACAAATATTTCTAATTTCAAACTAGTTTTACTAATTAAACCAATATTTTATTTAAATGGCTAGCCTCATATAATACCGATGTTAAGCCTGATATACTGTGCATCGATATAGAAAAGCATGGAAAATTACCTTTTGTGTTTTCACAAATAGTACAGGTAAGTAAGGCTATCAAGCATCACTTTCCTTTTGCTTTAAATACCTTTCTAACTCTTAACATGGTTGTTACCTCTCATTTCCACTACATGCACTCTGCTCTGCCCCGCCACGCATTCTGAAGCTTTCAGAATTAGATAAGATTAAATAAGTTTTGAGTTTATTGTGTGTAAATTATGTAACAACACTCACAATTATTTTTATACAACATGTTTGTATAAATGTATGCAAGATTATATTATTATATTAATATTCTGTATCTGGTGATGCTTTGTTATTTGTGTAGACCGACTGTGAACTTGCACCGGTATTTGACAAAAATCGATTCAATCCTATTTTTGCCGGATGGCGAAACGGCGACTGGCAGCAATGGAAATACTTGCTTTCACTACAACTGGATGGTTTTTGCTGCGGACTGCGTGGCGGAGCGGAGCGCATGGATATTGGGGGGTTAGCCAGTAGTGGGCAGCTCAAAATTACTTTCTGAATTTGGACAAAAATAGCTATGGTGAAGCAAACTACGAGCGTACATGCAGTGGACCCCTGTCTATTTATCTTTTAGTATCTGCGGAATGACCATTTTTTATGGAATGTCACTCCAAAGTATTTTCAGCAAGTTTGAAAAGTACCATTTCTTTCCACCAAGCATATTTAAAGTATTTGAAAGAAAGTGTAGTTCACGAAGCTAAAATACCTAGGTGCAATGCTACTTGACACATGATTGGCGGGCATTTACAAAGCAGCAAATCTGATCCTCTGGTTTGCTGGACTCCCCACATCGAAGAAAGGGAAGACTGTAAATGTTGGATTTCACTGCAGAACTAAGACTGGTTCCACTATTTGCATAAAATCATATTAAGGTATACTTGTGTTTGAAATATTTAAAAAGACAATTATAAGCAAATTTTTAGAGAGGGTCTCAAGTGGTTGGGGGCTTTGGTCCCCAACCACCATGAATACAGGGACCCCACTGTACACAGAAAGAGAAACAAAGAGGAACTACAGTAAATGGAGCCAATAAATAAATCGTGGTGTGCTAAAAGTGCCACCATTTCTATAATTGTCTTCAGTATTTTTGCTGATCATACAGGATCTCTACAGTCCCGGTGAATTTGAGCATCATCTGCACCGATGTTCCCCATCCAGCAGGGGACATTGTAGTTGAGCAGAGTACCAGACCAGAGCTTCCAGGGCGAGAAAAATACTGAGAGAAAACTGGTAACCACAAAAATTACTCAGGATAACCTAAGCCACTAACTATAAACTGTATCAAAAAGGAAGGTTTTAAAACTTAGTCTTGAAAACAGACAGAGTATCTGCCAAACGGACTAAAAACTGGGAGCTGGTTCCACAGGAGAGGAGCCTGATAACTAAAAGATCTGCATCCCATTCTACTTTTAGAAATCTTAGGAACTACCAGTAGACCTCAAATCTGAGAATGAAGTGCTCTGTTAGCAACATATGGAACAATAAGATCTCTAATGTATGATAAAGCTTGATTATTAAATGCGATCTCTCTATTTAATATTCATCAGAACTCTTGCTGCAACGTTTTGGATCAACTGAAGGGTTTTAAATTGCATTTTGTGGACTTCCTGATACTAAGGAAGTACAGTAGTCCAGCCTTGAAGAAACAAATGCATGGACTAGTTTTTTTGCATCACTCCTGGACAGGATGTTTCTGATTTTTAAAGGAATCGTTTAAATGTGTAAAGCGCCATTTTCTCTCCAGTTTCCTAGTATTCTGCTGTAAAGTACTCAGCTCTGCACTAAACCAGGGATTCAGCCTCCTATGGCTGATTCTTCTTTTTAAAGGGGGCTACACTGTCTTGCACCAAACACAGTGAGGAAGTAATATTTTGGACCAGACCATCAATTTCTGAAGGGTTAGTGTTGGAGTTACTCCCATTCACTGTTGTATTCTGAGACAGATATGGAAGCAAGAATGGAACAGATTCTTTAAAACTTGTTACAGCATTGTCTGATAAAGTTCTGCTGTAATGAAATTTTCTTTCGTATTTTGGAACGTTGGGTAAAGTAAATTCAAAGGTTATCAAAAAATGTTCAGATTGGACTGGGTTATGTGGGAGGACTGTTACTTCATCACACTCAATGCCGTATGTCTAAAGTGTGCCGACCAGAGTGTGTGGGTCCCTTCACTTTCTGAGTAAAGCCAATTGAGTCTAAGATGATATTAAATGCTGCAGTTAGGCTATCACTTTCAATGTCCATGTGAATATCGAAATCCCCTATTATAATTACCTGATCAGTGTTTAAAACTAAATCAGATAAAAAATCTGAGATCTGGTCCAATAATTGAGAGTAAGGGCCTGGTGGGTGATAAAAAAACGCACAAACAAAAGTGGTTTTAATGTTTTGCAGCTTGGGTGAGGAAAACTAAGGATTAGATGTTCAAAAGAGATGTATTTAATAATTGGTCTAGGGTGAATTTTCAAATCTGAATGAAAGATGGTTGCAACTCCTCGCCCAGTACTTCTAAGAATGTAAAAAGTTTGATACCTGGAAGGAGTTGACTCATTTATAACTACAGAATCCTCCTGCTGCAACCAGGTTTCTGATAGGCAAAATGAACATGGAACATGGAGGACGATTGGGGCTTTAGACATTTTTATTTTGATCGGTCTTTATAAACACTGAACTACTGTAACCTCTAAATGTTCATTAACAATGATTAGGTTTTATCTTGTGCTTTTAGATAATATTCTAAACTTAATGATTGGAAACTTAAATCAGTACATTGAGAAACTATAGAATAATATATTATTGATGAAACATTGGCCTTTTGAAAAAGCGTAGAGTTGTTGAAAATAAATAAGACAGAGTAGGTAAATGTTTGTCAAATTTATCAACACTTTTCTTAATTTAAGTTTTGTGTTTTCTTCCAGGAATTAAACTCCTTCATCACAACACATAATTGTTTTGAGTATTGAGTAATGGAACGCCGGACCCTGTAGATAACTAGTGAATCTGTAGGGGGGGCTCTGTAGCCCCAGGCCTCCTGTTCCTCTGGTCTTCCCGGACTGTGGTGTAATGTGGAAGAGCTCAGCAGGGCCTGGCAGCGACTGCTAGTGTTTGGAAACTGTCGGTGTCCGTTCCATGCCAACCACCAACAAGATGTACCCCCCAGCCTTCTTCAACTATCCCCCCACCCTTCTCTGCAAAACATCCCCTCTGGAGCCCCAATGGCTGGCAATTTCTCAGACAGCCCACCGCTGACCCCTTCAGGCCAGGAAACTGTCGCCCGGCCAAAGAGTTAAAGAACCCAGGGGCCTTGGTTTTCCCGTTTCTACGCGAAGATCTGGTCTGTGTTAGTTTCTCACTCTGGCCTGGGAGGAAAGACAGTCCTGGGGTTTGTATTTTTAATTTGAGTGCATCGCCACTTCTCTTTGCTTCAAGATTAAAAAGCCATCTTATTCCACCACGGTTAGTTGTTTTGAACATGACAAGGACCCCCCACCCCCACCCACCCATCTCCCTCCAGCAGACAGCCATGTATCCAGACAGCTGACTTTAAATCATAGATACAGTTGATGTTCTTTTCAACGTGGAAGAAGGTTTAAGACAAATTGAAATTCTTGTTAAAAGTTTGATTTTTCTCCCCTCAATTTCAACACATCGAGGACAATCTGACCAAATGACGGATGAGAGAGCGGAGTTAAAAAGTGCAGGAGATGGGATTTAAAGTTTCCACTTTTGACAGCTGTTTGGTCATGAGGGTCTGAGGGATTTCCAGGGTGGAGGTGTCCTAATGGCTCGGTGTTAACACGAATCCATACCCGGCCCGCTAATGCCCTTCACTCTCTTAGTCACCATAATGGCCCTGGCTCTGGTCGCTGCAGTCTGCATGTAGCGGATATAGCACGGATTTACTCCGATGTTCCCAGGGATTACACCCTCAGTGAGCTATGTATTATGAGTAGATTTAGAGCCATAACTCCTGAAGATAAGGGGGGATTGGGACGATTGTTTAAACTGCTTGTGTTAGCCATCATCATGATTCGAGTGTGTGTGTGTGTAGATTTGGGACAGTAGAATTTCCTGTGTTGACATTCATTGAAATTCCAATCCAATCTCATTCACAATAAGTATTCTAAAAAGCTTTGAATGAATTCAAATTAATGCTTTATTTAACTGAAACGCTCTCCGGATAATGAAAAGCTTTCTGTTGCATTAATCAAAGAGAAAATTCCGGCGATTATGCACAATCACTGCAATTTATTTTCACATCATCAGTTTCCTTCAACTATTTTAGAAACGGAAACATCATTAGGGAATATACAGCACAGTAAAAGGCAAATAAAGCTTTACTCTAGATGGAACACAGTTTGAGAAATTAATTATGTTTTTAACAAAATCCTTGGAATGCATTCTGAAAATTGAGTCTTAATAAGCGTGCATGAAAATTTCTGACCCAAAGACATCCAAAGTTCATTTGACCTCCAGGAAAGGAAAACATTTAAAGACAATAAATTATATGGCACAATTGAAACAACAGCTCTGAGTGTGTCAGCCTGCAAAACACGGAACTTGGGAGCGAGCCGTCCAGGTTTCCTGACGTCCCGTCGGGTGCCAGGCATAAATCCAGAGCTCTGACATGTTGCTGCGTAGCAGATGTGAGCGTTCTGGTGTTGCGGTAGGAGCTCACTGTGTCTGAGCAGCCCTGTGGTGAGGCTCTTTACAAGGCCTTCGGGGACGAGCGAGAGACCACATTGACCACAACACACAGCTCTATAAACACTGCTGGAGAGCCTGGCGCCCACAGCCGAGGAAGTTGTTCAAAAATGATGCACTCCATGTCTGATAAATTTCTGGCATTTTTTAATGGCCCTAATAATAAAAAAAGGATTCAGAGGTATTGCATTGTATTGCATCTGCAGTGCTGTTAAGCTGTGGTGTGGACTTTAAGCAAAATTTTTTTTTAGCTGAGATCTGATATATTTCTCGCTGAAACAGGTCTAACATGGAGGATTGATGGAATCAACATCAACTCTTAGCATCCTAACAAATTCCCCCACCTGTTCTCTAATCTTTGTTACAGTATTTTCACACTGTTGCTTTATGTTATCTTAGTAATTCTAACTTCTATACGTGTGAATACAGGTCTGTGGATATTGTAGCACGCAAAGCAAACGATTGCATGATGTAACTCTTCATTTGCAAAGTTATGTAGAAGACCTTTAGAGCAGATGGACAGCAGAGGTAACTTTTAGGCACGTCCCGATCAGCATTTTAGGCCTCCAATCCTGATCTGATCTTTTAACCTCAAATCTGATCAGATTTTGCGTCCCGATCCAATATTTTGCCTTTAGGATTGAAATGTATCAAACTGCAATATATTTTAGCAAGTAACTCAACTAAAGACTAATTTTATTAATAAACATTACCATTATTCTAAGCGCCATGAAATCAAAATCTTTCTGAGAATTAAAGATCAGCTTCAGTTTAATATTTAAGACAAAAGTAAAAAGCAAAACACTTGGTACATTGTAATAAAAAAGGATTTCTGACTGGCTATATGCTGGCGTGCATAAAGCCGCCTCCCACTGTCATGAGATGGCATTCACATATTTTTTAGTAAATATCCGCAATATTAGCAATTCTTCTAAGTTTGCAAGTTGCATATAAATATTTTCCAAACGGAATGTCCTGGTTAAGGTCAAACCACAGCATCTCAGCTTAATTAAAGTTCACACTTTACAAGGGTTCTAAAGAATAAAAGAAGAAGAGATCACATTTCCCGTTTTAGCTTCACTTCACTGGCTCCCAGTAAAATCTAGAATAGAATTCAAGATCCTCCTTCTGACATATAAAGCCCTTAATAATCTAGCTCCATCATACATAAGAGATCTGATTGTTCCATATGTTCCTAACAGAGCCCTTCGCTCTCAAACTGCAGTTGTACTAGTAGTTCCTAGGATTTCTAAAAGTAGAATGGGTGGCAGATCTTTCAGTTATCAGGCTCCCCTCCTATGGGACCAGCTCCCAGGGTTGGTTCGTGAAGCAGACAATTTGTCTATCTTTAAAACTAGGCTTAAAACTTTCCTCTTTGACAAAGCCTACAGTTACATACAGGTTAATAGGTAGTTAGACAGGTTAGACAGGTAGCTAGGAAGAGACATGTTAATGTTAGTAGCCAGGTAGAGTAGCTAGGTAGAGATAGATTAATGTAAGCCAGGTAGAGAGTGTTAGTAGCTAGGTCTCCTAGTAGCTAGGAGACACGTTAATGTTAGTAGCTATGCTGCTTTAGGCTAGGCTGTTGGAGGACATTATTAGAGTCAGTTCCTACTTTCTCTCCTACTTCTCCCAAACTGCATGATGTGCTGTCAATTCAAGCGCTAACCTGTTTTTTCTTAGTCTCATCCTACAGTAGATGCTCCTGACCCGCCCTGCTTGACGACCCTGACTAAGATGGCATTGCAGTGACGGAACGTTATCCACTGCTACCAACTTCTGCTTCTGCATCAGTTCTGTTGCTCTTTCTGTGTATCTGCTGCCTTCTCCAAACCCCAGACGGTCTCGGCAGATGACCGCTTATGCTGAGCCTGGTTCTGCTGGAGGTTTCTTCCTGTTAAAAGGGCGCTTTTCCTCTCCACTGTTGCTTCGTGCTTGCTCAGTGTGAGGTATTGCTGAGAAGTCACGACGCAATCTTCTATGGTTCTCTAATTTCTACATTAAACATTGCACTGTAATAACTTTTCATGTAAAGTGCCTTGACATGACATCTGTTGTGAAATGGCGCTATATAAATAAACTGAATTGAATTGAATTGACTAGGCCGCTCCAAAACATTTAAATTTTTCCTGAGTTATTCAAAAAAATTTTACTGCTTCATTAATTGTCCAGCTGTTTAACTCTAATGTGCTTCAGCTTAAAGGAATAAACTAAAGGCCAAACTGATTTTCTGAAGATGTATGTTCAAATCAACTGTGGTAAATTGTCCTAGTTCTGAAGTATCAAACTAGCGCAGATCATCACGCATAACCACCAAATTTGAATTTTGGTATGATCTTGTTATAAAATCATTTAGCAGTTAGCCCTTAAACTCGGATTTCTTGCAGATTTCTATGAGTTTGCATTTGAAACTCCAACCTTAACTGAGGCAGAAGAGGCCTACACTGTTCTGGGAACTTTAGTGACCTCCTAGGCATCAATGCACATGAATTAACTGTGGTTCCTCCTGGGAAGGGTCCATGTTTTTTTCTTTTCTATTTGTGAGTAAAACAACCTCAACTCTTTTACTGTGGATCAGTGGAGACGAAAAAAGTTCCAAACCCTCAGCGATATCTTTACAGCAATTGTAGCGGTCTGTAAACAAGGTTAAACAAAGTTAATCTCAGACGGTCATCCGTTTGTCAGCTATAGCTTCACTACTGAAAGAAACATTGAGTAAGACTTAATTAAGTCAGTTTTAATTACCTTGATTATGAGTTGATGACAAAATAATTCATTTGAAAAAAAAAAAAGTATCAGTCCTTAACAGTGGGACATTTTTGTCTATCCTTGCCAATCAGCCCGTCTTGAACTGAAAAAGTGAGATTTTTCTTTGCTTCGTTATTGTGCCAAACTGTCAGTTCATACACAGAAGTTGGTTGGCTCCAAAATGCTCTGATAGATCCACGTTAGCAGGCAGGAAGACAGCTCTCTGCCTGCGCGTGCTTGTAAAGTGTGCGTCACCAGATCTCCAGCCTACATTCAGACGGCGACAGACATTATGTAGCCGTGTCACTCAGCGAGAGGGAGAGAACGAACCAACATTTCTGCTTGTTATTCAGCTTATGGATTATGTTCTGTTTAAATGACATCTTTTCAGCTCTGCAAAAACAACTTCAAAGCCCTGCTTTTTTATTTATTACGAAACATTTCATCAACGTTCTTCTTGAAAAAAAATTCTTGTCACAATAAACACGCTCACAGACCTTACATAAATGTAGCTGAATGCCGACTGTTTGATTAATCCTCATCAAGTACAGGTCAAAGGTGAAAAGGGGAAAAGACTCTATGGATGTAATTTTATTATTTATACTTCCGTTTTTTTTTGCAACAATTGTTTGCTCCTCAAAGTTTTATTTTTCCTCTCAGATACTAACTGAAGGGCTCCAGACAGGTTTAATTAGTGGGTATGGACAGTTGCCACAAATAACTGTAATTATCAGAAATGACTTGTTCCATGAAAACAGTCCCACGTGTCATTTTGGGTATTCAGAGCAGCGGGCAAATGTCAGTGAAAATTGGTCTAACAACATTTTCAAGCGTATTTTATTTTACACATTAAAGATACTGTCCACTCAGTTGTTTCTCCTGACTCACAAATGTACACAAACTATAAAAACATACTAGGGTAATGAACTGTGGATTCCCACTCCAGGATTTCACAAATTACAATGATTTTTTTTAAAAACTCTGAAGAAAAGTCTGCTTTGTTTTTACCTTGGGGTGATGACATCACAGGAGATACAAGGGTCAAAATGATAGAGTACAAATAAAATACCAATAAAATAAAATACCCATAAAAACCAAACAAAATACAACAAATCTCTTGTCAGGGGCTAAAAATCTCAAAACAAGAAATTGATGTTAGAACACTCAGTTAAAAAAATACAACTGCTTATTGAATTTTTTAAACAAAGTATAAATTTAATACTTGCTTTGAATAATAATTTACACATGAAGATTTCCTAGTTATAATAAAAAGCAGCAATTGTTCCAAATCTTGGAGATTTTTACAGAGATTTTATAGTAACAAATTTTAGCAACATTTAACTTCGTACAACAGGCTATGGAGAAAGGACAAAACACTATCAAGCATTATGCATTTGATGTTAAAGAGATTTAACCTCTGCATGTAGACGTTAAATGACCTTTGTGTTGTATTGATTCATTGCTGGTTAAAATGAGAGGTCATCTTGTTGAGGACCATGCAGAACACAAATAAGTTCAAACGCAGCCCAGCAAATGCATCTGCAAAAACCCTGCTAATTAAATTTATTGTACACTTTGAAGCTTAAGCTTTTGCTTATTTTTATTTTATTTTTTTTGTTCAGGACAGAGAGATAAGTAGCTAAGAAAAAGGAAGAAAAACACTAAAGATATTGCACATAAACTTGGAGGGTCTAAGGACAGGAAGAATGCAGATATGTGTTGACAGCTTTGATATCTGCAGCTCTGTGGGTCATTAAGGAAGGCATAGCCCCTTCATTTAAACTCTGCTCTGGGAATCTGATCTCCGAGCCGCAGGGTAGGTTGAAGTGGGACCAAGACTCATCAGCTGACAGACCTCACAGGGATGAGGGAGAACTGATCTCCAGAGCTGCTGGACTTCCCTTTAAACCCCACACATTCAACCAGAGGTCACTCGTTAGTGTTGAACCTAACTATTTGATTTCATGCGCAAAATTATAAGAAAAAAAAAAGAAGCTGTAGGGCCTTTCAGAGCCTGTTCTGCCTTCTTGTTAAATAAATCCCAGGCTGTCTTCACCGAGAGCCATACAGAGACATTAAATCAAAGACAAACTCTCACTTGGAGGGAACAAATTAGTAAAAGGCAATCTGGGGAACAAGCTGTAAGTGTTGTGTCTGTTGTGTGTGTGTTGGGACAACTGCTACAGTGTGTGCTCCCGCCTTTCTGAGACTGCTGTCTCTGCTCAGTTCGAAGTGAGAGTTTTATTTGCGACGGTATGTGTGTGTCATTATAACAAGAACATAATCTATAGGAGGGTGCAAGGTGTGTGTCTGTGTGTGTGGGGGCGGGCGATGGCTTGTGGCTCGAGTTTTTCTTTTTTTCTTTTTCTCTGAATGCTAAGAAGGCAAAATAAAACACACTTCAAGAGTATGTTTGTGTATCAGGAAGGGATCGTGTGTCCCCGTTTCCTCCCCGTTTGCACCCTTCCACAAATCTCTGCAGTGGCACCAGCGGTGGCAGCAACGGCGCTGGTGACATTTGGGAGCAATTTTGAAGCGCGCCCGCAAAGGTTGTCAAGGGATTAATCTCATCTCACGCTGGGGCGCTGAAAAAAACGGCTTCCTCCGAGAATTAAACACAATTTACCCATCAAGACGAGTCTTTTAGGATGGGAGACAAGCATACATAATATCTCCTCGGTCCAGATTTGCTAATTTACAAGCTTAGCATCTCCAAATGTTATTAGCGGGAATGACGAGGTTACCAGAAGGCGCTGTAGGGAATGATTTGTTATCCGGGCGAGCAGCAGCTGCGGCAGAGCAGAGCATGCTGGAGTGCTCGGATAGAAAAAGAGACATACCTGACACCCGCTGCCTGCCTCATCCCTCCTTCCCTCCACAACAACTGAGCTACACACCTCAGGCTGGCAGATAGTGAACTTGGCATCTCTCAAACTAATGTTCTTTTCCACTCCTCTCATTCTCATGTGCTTTCAGTCCCCCTTTCTGCCTCCCTCTCTTATTCCCACTTAGCTTCTCTATACTCCCTTGTCCCTCTCTCACTCTCTTTCTCTCTCTCTCTCAGCCTCTCTCCCACATGTTCTTGAGGCAGGAAACATCAAATGGGACATGTGGGCAATGGTTATCATCCTGGCAAATACGAAAGCAGCCAGTAATGGTTTTTGATATGGGCGATATGGCTCAGTGCCCAGGGCGGCACGGCCTTCAGGGCAGCAGGAGCTTTCAGACTAGAAAAGGTATCTCAGTTGGGCCCTGAATGAGTTTTCTACACCCTATCTGCTGGTCAAGACAAAAAGGATTAGGTACCCCTTCTGTGTTCTGCACAGTATCAGTACTCTAAGATCATGTTGGCAGTGTGAATGCCTGATGACTCCTAACTTAATTTTGTAGCTTCCACTTTGGCACCATTTCATGTTCCAGAACCACTAAACATCATACAACTTTTAAAAAAAAACTAATGAGAGGCTACAAAAAATGGTGGGTACTTGAGATTTTCAGGTGTATGATTCTAGTGCTATTCACTTCCAGTGAGTAGGATGCAACAAACTCCAGGTTAACTACCCAGAGAGAAGGCCCTAAGGTATTCCAACTTTAAAATTGTAATATTCTTGTCACTATGCTCTTACAATACAAGCTCCAGAGTGAACACTTTTCTGGAGTTGCTACCCACTGCTGCTCCCTTACATATTTTGGCACACTACTGGTCACCCTTCCACATGTCTCTCATTTACAAAAAACAAAGTCAGGAGGAGTAATCTAAAGGCATAAAAGGCCATAAAGGCCTCGCATTGCAGTCATTACAGAATGCTTTGGATTTTGAATAAGAAATCGTTAGCATGCTAAGAGGCTAGAGCGGCATGTCGGTTATTCAAATTCTGGGACTCCAGTGTTAAGCAGCAGACTGCAGGCTAGCCCAGCTAATTAAACAATATTATCTTGTTAGATTCCCGCTGTTAGTGTATAAAAATTAGAATGACAAAAATATAAGGTTCTGCACAATAAATTTACTTAAAATAATTCAATGGAGGTTTATTTTACATTTACGACTCATTATTTGCCTGGTTTTCTTAGGTTGGCAAAAATAATAAATACTGTAATTTTCTGACTAAAAGCTTATACCATTTTCATAACCATTGGATCCTGCGTCCAATACAATGTGGATAATTTTTAGGTGGTTTTACTGGCTAACGGCCTGTAAGGGCCAAGGACACAATAGCAGGAAGCACAAAAGTGAGACAAATGTGGGGAAAGGTGATGCGCCAAAGAAGACACTTCCAGTATTTTTCAAGCACATGCTCATCAAGGAAAACACCAAGAAGGGAAATTAAAGGAAATCAAGCTGGCTGTCAAAGAAGGAAATGGAGCTACTGCACTTAGCTTGACATGTTGCAGCATGAAGAACTGAGTCAGTGCAAAAAGATGACAAAAGCTTTCAGAGGACATAAAGACATGGAAGATGATTTCAATGGCTATGAGCAAGAGGAAGATGAAGCTATCGATCAAATACTTTTCAGGTAGGCTGAAGTATGTTTTATTTTCTAACCATACATGTTACTGTCATGTCATATCGATGCCGTACTGTTGATTTTCAGGCAGAGCTTGAGAAAAATAAAGCCATCTTAAATTAAAGCCAAAAATATATATTTTGTGAACCGTCTTTCTATGTAAATATCCCATGAAACAATATTAAAAAGAATGGTGTATTTTCAAGTGATATATATATATATATACACTACCGTTCAAAAGTTTGGGGTCACATTGAAATGTCCTTATTTTTGAAGGAAAAGCACTGTACTTTTCAATGAAGATAACTTTAAACTAGTCTTAACTTTAAAGAAACACACGCTATACATTGCTAATGTGGTAAATGACTATTCTAGCTGCAAATGTCTGGTTTTTGGTGCAATATCTACATAGGTGTATAGAGGCCCATTTCCAGCAACTATCACTCCAGTGTTCTAATGGTACAATGTGTTTGCTCATTGGCTCAGAAGGCTAATTGATGATTAGAAAACCCTTGTGCAATCATGTTCACACATCTGAAAACAGTTTAGCTCGGTACAGAAGCTACAAAACTGACCTTCCTTTGAGCAGATTGAGTTTCTGGAGCATCACATTTGTGGGGTCAATTAAACGCTCAAAATGGCCAGAAAAAGAGAACTTTCATCTGAAACTCGACAGTCTATTCTTGTTCTTAGAAATGAAGGCTATTCCATGCGAGAAATTGCTAAGAAATTGAAGATTTCCTACAACGGTGTGTACTACTCCCTTCAGAGGACAGCACAAACAGGCTCTAACCAGAGTAGAAAAAGAAGTGGGAGGCCGCGTTGCACAACTGAGCAAGAAGATAAGTACATTAGAGTCTCTAGTTTGAGAAACAGACGCCTCACAGGTCCCCAACTGGCATCTTCATTAAATAGTACCCGCAAAACACCAGTGTCAACATCTACAGTGAAGAGGCGGCTGCGGGATTCTGGGCTTCAGGGCAGAGTGGCAAAGAAAAAGCCATATCTGAGACTGGCCAATAAAAGAAAAAGATTAAGATGGGCAAAAGAACACAGACATTGGACAGAGGAAGACTGGAAAAAAGTGCTGTGGACGGATGAATCCAAGTTTGAGGTGTTTGGATCACAAAGAAGAACGTTTGTGAGACGCAGAACAACTGAAAAGATGCTGGAAGAATGCCTGACGCCATCTGTTAAGCATGGTGGAGGTAATGTGATGGTCTGGGGTTGCTTTGGTGCTGGTAAGGTGGGAGATTTGTACAGGGTAAAAGGGATTCTGAATAAGGAAGGCTATCACTCCATTTTGCAACGCCATGCCATACCCAGTGGACAGCGCTTGATTGGAGCCAATTTCATCCTACAACAGGACAATGACCCAAAACACACCTCGAAATTGTGCAAGAACTATTTAGAGAAGAAGCAGGCAGCTGGTATTCTATCGGTAATGGAGTGGCCAGCGCAGTCACCAGATTTGAACCCCGTTGAGCTGTTGTGGGAGCAGCTTGACCGTATGGTACGCAAGAAGTGCCCATCCAACCAATCCAAATTGTGGGAGCTGCTTCTAGAAGCGTGGGGTGCAATTTCTCCAGATTACCTCAACAAATTAACAGCTAGAATGCCAAAGGTCTGCAATGCTGTAATTGCTGCAAATGGAGGATTCTTTGATGAAAGCAAAGTTTGATGTAAAAACAATCTTATTTCAAATAAAAATCATTATTTCTAACCTTGTCAATGTCTTGACTCTATTTTTTATTCATTTCACAACGTATGGTGGTGAATAAGTGTGACTTTTCATGGAAAACACAAAATTGTTTGGGTGACCCCAAACTTTTGAACGGTAGTGTGTATATATATATATATATATATATATATATATATATATATATATGTGTATGTGTTTGTCAGTCTGAAAATTCCAGTTTATACAGAACTTAAATAACAAACATTATTTGAGCAACAGAAAATATGATTTTTTTTTTAGAAAAAGAAAAAAGGTAATGGACAAGTTTTAAAAATTTGTCTTAACAACATGGATAGAGTGAAGCTCTGATATTTTTACTCAACATAATCATAATAACCAACAAATTGCCTAATTCTACTATCTAAATTAAGCAAAATAGTTTTAAAAAAAAGTTGAATATTCCATGTAAAAAGCTTGTTTAAATTTTATTTTATCAAAACAAACATAAAAATCACTGATGTAAATTAATCAACAGTAGAAATAATGTATGATTTTCAAATTTTAATAAAATAAAGTTAATCATGTATTATTTTTGTCCCCTCAATCTGTGGTAAAACCATTAAACCGTGTAGTTATGATCTAATTATTTGTCCCTGTTTTTTTAATAAAGTAATAGTAGTTCTAAAAAAAAATTATCTAATGCTAAATCTTTACGATATTCATGACGATGACATTTTCTTATTCATTTTTGCTGTATGGCCTATATTGAGGATGGTTGTACTTGTGGAGGGGGGACATACAAAAGGTGGGGCATGTATGCAAGAACTACCACTGGAAATAGCAATAAAATATTTAAAATGTAGGCACTTCTTTTAAATACAGTACACTTCATACAAAACATAAAGGATCTATACCTGGAACTTCCTGGACACAAACAATCCCAATCCCCCTATTTTTCCTGGAAAGCTTTAGCTGTATTTTCCATGATTAACTTTGTAAATAACCACCTGCATTTAGATGCTGTGCCTTGTTTAAGCTGACAACTCCCCCAATCTGCTGTCGTATGAGATGGATGATTCGGTGTGTACCTTTGTAGGTGTGCATGTCTGAGCGTGTGAGTACGTTTAAGAGAGAGCATTTTGATCTGCGCTGGCTGTTTATCTTACTAAAACAGGAGTCTCCCGTCACTCCAGACCCTTTCTGATCCTGACAGATGAGTTCAACCCCAGCCTGCAGCCTCTGAGAGGAAAAGAGAGAGGAAAGCAGATGAGGGAGGGAATGAAAGGTAGAGGAGGGGTGGGAGGGGGGTACAGGAAAGAAACAGATGGATATAGAAAAACAGAAATAGGAGAAAGTAAATGCAAGAAACACACAAAAAGGTAAGAAAAATAGTGGAAGAGACACAGAAAAGGAAAGCGGTGGAAGAGAAAAGAGGGTGCTTAGCTTCACCTGCCAGTCTGAGTTAGTGAGGATGAGCCAGAGTTCCCTGCTTCTGGAAGCTTAGTGTCAAAGGTGGGACTGCAGGGCTCTGTCTGACATGTGTGTGTCAGTGTGTGTGGACCGCATTTGTCTACATGCCCAGTAGGGGTTCCCCAGCACATTCCTGCTCACTTTTCCCTGTTCAGAAAGCTCAGAGGTTTGAAAATGTGCTCATGTGACAGAGGAGTCTCAGAAAACCAGAAAACCGTATTTCGTATCTGATAGGCTAATCAGACATTTAGGGCTTGATTGATAGTGCTTTGGAACTTGAATATAAGAGCTTAGATAAGTACAACAGCTTAGATAAGTACAACAGCTTAGTAAAATACTTCAAAAAGAAAGCAGCACATTGGAACATATTATCCACAGTTTATTGCCATTACAACATCAAGCCCCATATGTTTCTTTTGAGTATTTTATGTGACAGACCATGATAACATGGAGCAAAAAGACAAACATGGATTCAAAACTTTTCTTTTACAAAAAATAAAATCAGTAAAATGTGTAATTTTCGGTTCAGCTCTACCTTGTAAACAGTATTCCATAAAGGCAGCTTACAACTACTGAATGGCTCAAGCTTCTCCACATATTCATCTTTAATTACACACCAAATCTCCCTTGACTCATCTGACCGAAGCATTGGTTGCAGTTAAAGCACCTGTAGAGCACAAGGTCCAAGCCAGTATCATAGATCCTCCACTGTACTTGGAAATATCAGCAAGACTGTTGCAAGGACTAAGCTTAAAAAAAGATGTGACAAAATCAAAAACCATACAGTGAGTGTATTTTATAAGGTAGAAGCTACAATAGATACTTAAGGGAAGATTGTCAATTGTTTTTGTGGATTGTTCTGTAGTATGCAATATGTATTCTTCTAATTTTTATTTTAGTTTTAACTTTTAATTATGTAGTTTCTTTTATTTATTAACGGTACGAAAAAGTTGCTATAGAAGTCCTGATTCAAATTTGATAGAGCTTTTATACTAAAAATAATGGTGCATTCCCACCGCAGGCTTTATCACCGTCAGGCAAAGCTCACAAAGCGTCTAGTTTGACGCTTCTATGTTGAAGATGGCAAAGCTTGCAAAGTCTGTCACTTCTGAGCTAAAAGCAACGCGTGGGCGGGGCTTCGTAAGTTGGCCGTGTTTTGCTAGCTAACGAAATGGTTATTACGATGAGAAAATATTTGATTACGAACTTACCCGACACCCCGATCTCTTCAGCAATCTTCATCCAAGCCAGTTCCTTTACGTTCCTGTTTCTGTACATGTACGAAGACGGGTCGTACAGCTCCCGACGATTACAGACGGCTACGATCAGTTTGTCTTCCATTGTTGAAATGTCCTTTTTTTCCTGCTCCCGCTACATTCAAAATACGTGTAGTGACATCGCTACAATGATAAGCTCTGATTGGTTAACGCGCCGCTTCAGGGCCGTCAGCTCCGTCAAAAGTTCAACTATCTGAACTTCGGCTTTGCTGGCTTTATGAGCTTTGAAGCATGAAAAGTCAGAAAAGATTGAAAAGTTGACGGAGCCAAAGCTCACAAAGCGACGCAGAGACCGTGACGTTCCTCCAACGTCCTCTACCATAGACTTAACATGTAATCCTGACGTCGCTGAAGCTCATAAAGTCTGCGGTGGGAATGAGCCTTGAATGTTATAAAATGCTATCAAATTCCACCCTTGATCCAATTGTGCTTAATGTTCCTCAGAGCTTAAATGCAACTCAACTGGTGGGTTGTAATAGAAAATGGACTCCTATGGCATTCACAAAGAACAGGTTCAGAAAAACCCAGCTGTAGTCCAATTTGTGCAATTGGGTTTCAGACTAAAAAGTCAGAATTTTTTTCATTTTTGAAAATTGCACATAATTAGTGTCCTTTTACTTTCTACAGGCCACTAGAACCCTATTAATGTTGCATTAATAGCACTTTATTATTTGTACTATTATCCAGCACTCTTACCTAATATGTGCACATTTAGTGAGACCAGAAAGACCGAACGATTCACTGTTGGAGAGAATGAACATTTAACAATTACACATCTGTGAGCCTGGTGAGGAGCAGTAATGGGAAGGCTGTTAGATCGCACGCCATTTATACTGTACTTGCCCCTTTAAAGTTACCAGGTTTTTATTTTCTCTTTCATGACTTACCGTTTGTATTTCTATCTGTTTACCCTTCTATTTTTATTCTATTTCTGTTTTATGTATTGCATGCTTTGAAGTGTTTGTATGTTTGAATCAAGTACCACAGCAATTTGCTGATTTTGTGAACCTGTTCACCTATTTGGCAAACCTAAAATCTTTCTGATTCTATCTTTTCATTACTTTAAGTCATCAACAATCTTTTGCAAGTATTTAGAAGGAGACAAACAGACCACATAACACCAACCTGCAAAATGATTAATTCAGACACAGTATATGAAAAGTAGCACGTTTATGAGGATTTATGTGGTTGAAAACTATTCTGTTATGCTCCTTTTTTTCTTCTAATGTAGAGCTACCCTCTGTGTCCTTCTTATTGATTGTTTCTTACATCCAACTGTCCTTTTCATTGTCTTCCAGAGTTTGATTCGCAAGGGGCATCAGATCCAGAAAGGAACCCCAGACGTTTACCCAGATACATTATCCAGTTCACCACAAGGTATTCCAAAACCAGAGGGGATACATGGCCCCTTCAATGGATTCAAATTGTATTTATATAGCATACTTATAACAACTGGGTAATTCAAGGTCATCAGATCCATGATTTACATCAGCTGCCTCCTTTAAATGTGGATGGGCAGAGGATGGACTTCAACCTCCCCTCAGATGATTAAGGCTCCTTTCATATCACTCTTTTCTACTGTGATCTACACTGTCCTTCAACTAAAGAGTGGTGACACAGAAAGGGGTTTGATATCAGTCAAACAATATTATGCTTCAATCCTGCTTATGGTGTACTCACAATCTTGTCACAATAAACTCTATAGAGCAACTCACCCCTCTTCCAGAGTCTTCCTCCACTGTTCTTTTCCAGTTTGAAAAATGCAGCAGAAGGAGGTGTTGCCTGGCGGACTGAGGGAGGCGCGGTGAGGAAGGAGGGCTTGGCAGCATCAACACTCCCTTGCTTTTCTGACTCCAACTTGCTACGGAGGCGTAACTGAAACTGGACTACACCCCAGTGACAGGACGGCTGATGCAGGCAATAAAGACTGAGCCAGTAGCTGAAGAGGGCCCTCCACTGACTGTTTTTGGTAGAAAATTAATGTCATTACTAAAATGTACTAAAATAATAAAAATAATGACCAAACATGTAGATAGCACCATTACACACTCATTGCACTTTAATTTTCAAAAGAGAGACACTAGGGAAATATGACATTTATACAATAGTTCCAATGGCAAAACTGTTGACTACAAAAAGTCACATTCGTTAAAGAACATCTTGATGATCCCCTAGAAACAGTGGTGGAACAGGGCCTAGATATCTTGCAGAAATGGATGGACCAGGAAATCTGCTAAGCATCGTTATAGAAATATTTTAAAATCTCAAAGTTATATCTATTTTTTGATTAGTAAAGGCATCTGGCATGATTATTAAAGACAGTGAGTATGGCTCGCTTTTCCTCTCCTCTCTACAGCAAGATATATTTTAATAGCCTTGTAAGGAAGACATAACATTGTAAGGGCTAGACGCGGAAGCTGCTTAGAGGGAGGTAGACATTATAGCATGCAGGAAACAGGTGCAAGAGAGTCGAGTTTCTGTGCAAGATTGGCCCTAATAAAATAAAAAATATAAATGCCAAACCAGACTGAAGCCTTGTCCTTGTTGGAGAAAGGAAGAAGGTATTTTCATTCCATGAATGCATCAAAAAATCCTAAAACAATGTTCAGCCATCAGTTCATGGCCTAAAGCCTACAACATTTGAATGATGGAGCAGGACAACTACTTAAGTTTCAAATTGGTAAGGGCTGAGTGATAACATTATGACAGAGTTTAACGGTTAGAGTATCACAGGAAAGAATTTAAGAACGATGTTTGGTAGTCACCTCCCACCTCTTGGAAATCGGCACCCTTCCCCAAGGTCCTCACCTTGATTAGAAGAGTTCATAAAACAAAAGGATAGATAGTGACTTCAGATTACTTATATGATGTGTGTAGATACTACCACTGCACATCTCAAACTAATCCAGAGGGATCCCAAGGCTTGCCCATATGAGAAGGAAAATAAAAGCTCTGACCTGGAAGGGACTCCAAAGCAAACCAGGAAACGTTAATGCTTGATAATCAGTCGACTTCTAGATGGGTTTTTTTGCCCCAAGTTTTAATTGTTCCCAGATTCACAGACAAAACCAATGACACACCCCTATTCACCCATCAAAGTTTCTTCATTATCAAGTCGTACCTGCCCATGAAGGTGACATTCGTCTCCTTGGACAACACCCCGCCTCCTGGCACTTATTCTTATAAATAATTTCATACCTATGCCGGTACCCACCCACGCAGACTTCTTTGCTGCTCGCTTCCTACATCCAAGTCACAGGGGGGCCTCCGATGGTGCCCAAGGCTCTGAAATGTGCTATCTCCCTCACTCACACAACCAGACACACACCCTGGTGTCAGAGTTCTCCATCTGTAGACTTCTTAGTGTGTCAGAGCAGCAAGCCAAATCCCCTTACAGTTGCCCAACTACTTTACCTTTACCAGGCCCTGAACATGTGCACCTCCAATTAACTACACAGGCAGCAACAATGTGTGCCTTTGTGTTTGGGTTTGTATTAAGGTGTTTTTTTTTTTTTTATGTGTGTGTGGGTGTGACAGTGTGTTCTGAAGGAGACACTATGGAAGAAGTGCATACACACAGGGGGCCAATGTGATTTCAGCCGGTCTATTGAAGTGGTGTAATTGGGAGCATGACCAACGATGTAGCGGCTGGAATGCTATAAGTCAGACCGACTGCTTTTAGTGCCTTTTCTGTTTCCATTCCTTTCTCCTTCACACTCTTTCATCTATTTACATCGTCCGCTTTCACCTCCAACTCCTCCGTTCACATGTCTCTCCTGAAAAGCGAAGGTGGCTCATTCTGCTCGCAAGGTACGCATCTTCGCCAGGAGTTTTGAGAATGAGCTGAAGGTCTGTGGCTTGGATGGCTTCCACCTCACCCTGGCCCGATCTACCATAAAACCAGGCAAAACAGATCTTTGTATCAGCTTGTAAGCAGCTGAAAGTTTTATCCACTCAGTGATGCAGGGAGACCTTGACTTTGACCCCTTTTTCTGCATTGAGCATCAGCCGAAATGGGAGCTGTAAATACAGAAGAGACTTCATTGAATGGAATGTTTGGCCAAGATGCTGATCGACAAATAGGCTAAATTGTCAGAAAAACACTCCTCCAGTGGGGTGTTTGTTCACATTCCCACATTGTGTTAGATTGTTTGCTCCTTGTAAATGTGCAATAACACCACAAGTCTGTAAAAATCAGATATCGCTGAGAGATAGCTCTCAAAAATTAACCCCCTATTCCACTTAGAAAGCTTGCCCTCAAAGGGTTCTCTTGTATTTCCTTCCAACTTGTCTACCTTAGAATGTTCAACTCTAACATCGACTAAAAATGTTTTTCCCTTCTGTCTCTTTTCACTAAGATATGTGACAGATCGAAAGAGGACGACAGGGCCACGAAGTGGAGGCTGTGAAAATCTCACCACACTTTTAATGACTTTTAATGAGATTCATAAAACATGCACAAACTTGCAGAAAAAGGGAGAGCGTGAGAGAGAGAGAGAGGAAGAAACAGAGGGAGAGAAAGCAGCACTTAGTGCCACCAAGCTGACAGCGAGCAGGCTTGACATTTGGCCTCTCGTAATTAGGGAAGTGCCAGATTCCGTCCCACTAAATCTCCACTCAAAATCATTATTCTCGACGGTGTTGACTCCGCTGTGTCCAACCCACTTAAGCCTTCCTATGTGCTTTTTTGTCCCCCCACCCCCCTCCTGTAAATATTGCAGCCAGAATTACATTACAGTTTTGCGCATGCCTCCCCCTTAATTGCTTGCCCTCCAAACACAATCTGCTTTGGCAATACATAAGATGGTATGTGAGTTAACAGCGACAGTGAGTTGGCAGCGAGGAGTTTGAGTGGAGAAAAAAAAGGGAGCACTAAGACGACGAGATAAAGTGTGGAGGAGAGCTGGAGAGGAGTTGATCACACACAGACAAGCTGGGGAGCAGCAGACAGATGCCGCGAGAGCACAGCCGTCATCCGTACGGCCAGGATGGAGGGAAGAAAGGGAGAGGCTGGGATGGAGTGAGAGAAAAGAAGAAGGCAAAGAATTATGCAAAAATTAGAGAACTCCAGTTCATAAAAAAAAAAAAAAACACCCACTAACTTCTGCGGTAGCACTGGTACAAGTATGTTACTCTTGGAAAAAAGTGGATGCCCTCATTAAATATGCATTTTTTCTTCAAGTTTGACTTCAACTTTGTAGCCATGCATGAACTACATGCATGGCTACAAAAAAACAATATTGTTTTTTTGTTAGTTATGTGTCATGTCTGGCACTGTGGCACTCAGGGTTGGTGTCTGAGTACCAAGTAGAAGCCCAACAGATTTACTTTCACATGTGGAGCATTACTGCTTTTGCTATACTCTTCTCAATATATAAGTGTAAGAAAAGATGAGAAATTCCTGAGGAGGGGGTTGTTTTGGTTTTTTACAGTTAATATGGATGTTGATATATCACACCTGGTTGTGGTCGGCCCCCAAACGTGGCCTTCTCTCACCAATATGTCGGTGCCCAGCCATGTCTCTCTAGTGTCAGCTAGTATAAGTGGGGTTGAGCATGTGTGTGTGTGTGAGTACTGATGTTCCGGCGTGTTGGTGTGAGTGTGTGTTGGTGTGAATGTGGGCTTGTCTTGGGGTGTGGATATGTGCGGGAGGGGTGGGTCTTTTCTTTCCCTTGTTCTTAATGTTGTTGTTGCTTTTGTTTTTAGCCTGTGTAAGGCACTTTGTGTTACTGTTTATGTATGAAAAGTGCCTTATAAATAAATTCGATTTGATTTGATTTGATATGAAAAAAATAGGGGGAAAACAAAGAAGATGAAGAGAGATAGGAAAACAATCAAGAGGGAAAGGTTGAACTTATATAAAAGAGGAAGGGGAATAAAAAAATACAAAAACATTCTAGTCTGCTTCTACACCTGCAGTGCAACAAAAGAGGAAAAAAATGAAACAATACAAACTGAGAACTACAGAAGAACAACAACAACCCATAAATAGATGTATAAAACCAACAGTGTAACTTAAAAGCTCATCGTACTGTTTATAACAAGATTCTATTTGTGGCAATCTCAGCCCAAGAGGGCATCTGTAAACACCAGAATTCCAACACGCGCACGCGTGTGTGTATGAGCATACTGGTTCCTATAAGGGTTCCCATACAGGTGTTCAATAGCTTGTGTGAGTAGAGAATGGTTTTCCTCCAAGGAATCGATGCAAACAAAAAAACAGGAGCCATTGACATCCATTGTGGCACAGGAACCACGGCTGGATTAATGCAGGGCTGGCCAGCATAAGGGAGGATCTGGGACGCCCCCTGAGCACCCCAACTTGGACACTGAGAGCACCGACGGGCAGAAGCACCAGTCACCGGCAGGGAGTGATGGGGGGAAAAAAAGCTCCTCATTTGGTGGCGGGCCTCCTTCCCTCTAGGATGGAGACAAGCAGACTGCCAAAGCCCCCATAGTAGCGAGGCATCACATCAGCCCAGGCCCTGACCAGACTCTGTGTTTCTCTTCCTGACCCTCCCCAGATCAGAGGGGTTGGATCTGGGGAGGGGAGCCATATGCCCCCATCTCACACCTGAGCCCTCAGTGTCGATATGAAGTTTAACAATGGGTACTGGCACCAGAGGTGTACCTGATTTAATAGCTCCCCCTCTGGATGCCAAACTGTGCCCACCTCAAAGTCCCTTCATGTGTGTCTAATGAGAATGTTTAAAGTGAGAGTGTCTAAGTTGTACGGCATAATTGGGACCAAGGCATCCACAGGATAGTGAAGATAAAAACTCCTCCCCACACCCCGGTGATGTGCACAGTGGTCGGCTAAAACAAAACATGATGTTCAAAAACAATAATGAAACTATTCAGCCTCTCTTTTCAAATGGGACATACTGTGGAGTCCTGCAAGAGGCACTTAAAAAATAAGAAGTATAAAATAACTTAAGAAAAACAAGAAAGAAGAAAACAAGTCACATTTTATAGCCAAAAATGCTATTTTACATATTTTCTTTTTTGACTGCTGTGTAATTTAAAAGTTATTTTGTTGCTATTGCTTTAGCAATTTTTCATGAATGTTTTTAGTCAAGGAACTTCTCTGATCTAGTGCAAAGACTTGAGCAAATTAAAATAAATATCTTTATTAGCAGATCGGTCCCTACAGTAAATAAAAGATAAAACAGAAACAAGAGCAAGCAGACACATTCCATCCCAGTATTCTCCAATATCATCCTTTATTTATTTATTTATCACCAATTGAATCTCTCTTCCAGTCTTTTTGTGACAGAATGAATTCAGAAAATTAGACTTGGAACTCATCTGTCACCGAGACTGGGACTTAACCAGGCTTCTGGGACCTACCATGACTAGTAACAACAGACATTTGAAATAAAAGAGAACCGGACAGTAACTTTTTTGGATATAAACCCATCATTGGCCAGGATGAGTGCAGGATTCTGGTGCTTATTACCAGAACCATACAAATAAAACCAAACAATGATATATTCATCAAAATCTCAAACGGTTTACCTTTCAGAAGGATCTAATCAGCATCCACACCTGCAGATTCGTCAGCCTTTTATTATTGTTTATTGTTTAGCCCCCAAATTGGCCTGGAAGACAATCTGGAAGCACTTCGGAGGTGTCCGTAAGTCCAAGAAGAATTTAAACATGGTGAAATTAAGGCATTTGTGGCAGATTAAACCTTATTACAAGCGACATTTGGACTTCCCTGAGCACTCCTTTTCTACGGATACAGCTGCTCAAGACTGGATGTATAAATCCTGCTAAACGGCTCAAACTGGCTCCAAACTTCTTAGGGTAAGTGAAAAAAAACAAAAAAAATTGCTAAAAAATAGTATCCAGGTTGAAATTTTTTTTTGAAATTCCCTTTAAGTTAACATTTTCTAAGTAAAAGCACGCAACACAAGAAAACATGGAGGTGTAGCAACTATCTTTCTTAACTCAATAACCTTTAAAAATGTTTTTCTGGGACCATTTGACTCTTGAGTATCTAACTCTACAAATAAAAGGACCCTGAAAAAATTGTTTTAACTTACAAATCACCAAACCTAGCAACTTGAAGGCAGTATAGTCTTCCCCAAAATCTCCATGTACTAATTAGCATTGATGGTGCAATCACAGAAGTGCAAGGTACCTTTGCTAAAGGCACTGACACGACCCCATACCATGACAGACCCTGGATTTTGAATTTGTTGCTGGTAAAAGTCTGGATGATCATTTTCTTCTTTGGTCTGGAATATATTTCTCTCAAAGGATACCTGAAATACAGATTCATCTGCCCACAGAACACGTTTCCACTATGAGGCTTCCTTTTGGTACAGTACAGTTTTAAATGTCATCTGTAGATGTAACTACAAATTGTGGTACTTGACAAAGGTTTGCCAAAGTAGTCCAGAGCACATGTAGTGATATCGTTTATAGAATAATGTCAATTCTTAATGCATTGTCGCCTGAGGGATCAGAGACCAGAGTTTTTCAGCTTACGCTTGTGCCCTTGTCATTTACAGTATACACTAAAATTTCTTCAGATTCTTCTTTTGATTATGTTATGTATGTTTGAATGTTAAATATCCAAATCTCTTCCAATCTGTCTTTAAGGAACATTGTTTTTAAACATTTCAATAAATTCGTTGGTAAACTGGCAATCATCTGCCCATCATTGCTCCTAAAGGACTACCTTTCTGGGATCCCACTTTTTTACCAAATCATAATTACAATCACCTGTTGCCAACAGCTGTTTTAAATCACATCATTATTTAACCAATTTACCTGATAACTAGCCCTAAATTGCTCATTTACCAACCTTTTTTTGGGATGTGTTGCACGTCTGGATGACAGGGAAAGATGTATATTTACAAATAAAATGAAGTTGACCAGACAAAATGCTAAAAATTCTGTGTTCAAATTGTCTGCAAAGAAATACAAATTAAAGTTAATTTAGAAATCACAAATCTTTCATTGGCATTTTCCACACTGTTGCAACTTTTTCAGATTTGGGTTTTAAAATATCTTCAACATCATGTTAATTGATATTGCGTTATCTGACCATTTCTGTATTTCTTTGAATACACTATCTCTGTTAAACTTTCTAGCCACAGTGTGACAGGTATAGAAAAGTGATTTCTTGAGAACAGTTCAGTTAAAACCTTTAAACAAATTTAGTCTCCCACCTCAACCCCATCCCCTTCATCCTCCAACAGAAATTTGGTAAACACATCAGTACCTAACTTTCTCTCTACAATTTCAGACATCATTGATTCAGTCTCTCCAACTAAAGTTAATGTAGTCTTTAATAGAAAGAAGTCCCATGGACTAGCGATCCAATGGTATGTCTAGTTTAAAAGGGGAGTGTCAAAGAGCTGAGAGAAAATTGTAGGAAAACTTGGCTCCAGGTTCACTATTGGATCTACAAAGACAGACTGAACAGATATAATTTAACTTTAAAAGATGCAAGGAATTATTTTCTGAAATCAAAAATAAAAACATAAATAATGCACATACTTAATTTGCAACAGGTGAGAGACTAACTAATACTTCTTTGAAAGTAGCCCCTGAACTAAATTCCACCAGTGCATGCAATGAATTTGTCATCTTTTTACTGAAAAGATTCTGACAATTAGAGGGTCAATCTGTACATCTGTACCAAATCAGTGTTATACCCATTCAACACCAATGTAGAAAAAATGTCTTCAGTCCGCAGGGTGACCAGGGTAGTATGGACAAGCCTCTGTCTTATGGTATTCTGTGGTCTTATATAGCTGCAGATTTCTTTTGTTACTTTTGAATTAATTTTAAACAAAAACAACTTTGCTTGTGAGTTGGTGAAATAAACCAAGAAACATTTATTATTGGTCAGTGAATGCAGTGTGATAATGATGCATGCACATTCTGAGCGTCTTGAAGGACAATGTGGATGCAGAACAGGCAGGGTCTCTAATCTGCAGGGAATATCTGTGACAAAGTTTCACATAAAGTAGCATGGAGCAGTCCTTTGAAATGGCAGAAATGCATACAGTGTAAATCGGCTTTTACAGTAAAAAAAAGAAGAAGAAAAAATGCTGTTGCAAGTGAAAGATGGAGATGATTTTTCAGATGATTTAGTTAGTTAAAGTATACATTTAAATCAATAAATGAGTGTCATCATGAGGTGATCTTTCTGTGGAGTAATTGGAAAAGGGCTTTTGACCAGACATGTCTTCACAATCTGACAGATATGGTGAGCTTTGCCTCAGCTTGAGTTGGTGAGATGTGACGCACTGATAAACTCGAACACTGAAATATGAAATTAAAAAAAGCAAAATTTTTCACTTTCCCCCATTTGTTTTACAATTGAAGTGCACAGGGTATGTTTCACATTAAAAACAAAAAGTATGCATATGTTTTATCATGATCTAACTTTTCTTTATGTCCCTGAAACCTGGCATTTTTAAAAGAACGGTGTATTCTTTCAAGACAACCTCAGTAAAAACACTTTCACAGGCTCCCTACCCCCCTGCTTTAGGAAAAGTTTAGATGTGACTTGTCATTTCCCTTACGCTTGCAGACTCGTGTCTTGCAGAGAGAGAGAGCCAGTCACAGAGCTAATCTGGGAGATGGCAAAGACGGGACATGGGTTTGACAGAGGCTCGCTTACTCCATAAGCCTGCCACTAATACTAATCCCCAATAGGGGTGTTGGTTGTTTGGGTGAGACAGAAAGGAGGGGTGGTGGATGATCAAGGAGGGACACATAGCCTGTAAATATCAATAACAACTAGGAAATGTGACGGTTTTAGAACCAGTTTGGGCTCAACACCCCACCCTCACCCCAGCCCAGTCCGGCCTCAGCATCTTTATCCTTTATCTTGCAGGGACTGAGTTGAAGTTAATCTCGCCAGCCGTTATGACAGTCAATTAGCAGCGAAGAATGTGGCTGGACTCAAGATGCATAAAAGTGAATGCATGAGGGTTTGTGAGGTGTGTGTGTGTGTAAGTGAGATTGGTACCCAGTGGTGTGTTTGTGTGTGTGTGTATGTGGAGAGATGTTCCACAATGACAAGTATCTCTGTGTCCGCCCCCCTGGAGAGCAGATGGGATATGAGCCTGCCAATGAGACAAGAAGAAAGAGCGGTGTGTCTGTGTGTGTGTTTGTCAATCATGCATATGCACGCACACACACCCACGATGGCACTTGAGCCTGTGTGTGTGTGTGTGTGTGTGTGCGTGTGGGTGTGTGTGTGTGTATGTGTTTGTGGGGCTGTTTTCTCAGTGAACAGAGAAACAGTAGTTCCACAGTCGCACAGTTTTAACAGCAACAGTCTGGCGAGCGGATTGGGGGACATTTTTCTAAAAGCACTGCCTTGTTATAATCTGACACCTTTGGATGGATAAGGGAGGAAGAAAAACAACATTTGCTTTCACTTTGGTCCGTAAACACTAGAAAAGTTTGTGCCATTGCTCAAATCAAAAGCTAGATCCCTGCAAAATGTAATGTGAGCGAATAAACAAATTAACCAGAATGTGGAGTTTTCAACCTATTTCATGTGAGAAATAGTTCAGTTGCAGGTAATTTGGCTGCCTGTTGCCCACCAGGCAGAGAAAGAGCCAAACAAGCTCTTTCTCAAAGCTACCAGACTTGGCCGTGATTTTAAGGATAAGTTGAGATAGTGGGCTGCTGCTTTTTAACACACTTTTTCAGGCAATATTACGATCAATAGCTGCAGATCTAACAGCAACAGATGGGTGATTATGTTGAGTGTTTGGAGTTTTTTGCAGGTAAGTTTGCCAACAGGATAAACTCTTAGTGTGAAAGTCGTTTTGCTGATGGAGATATGAAAGTGAAAGAAATGTTATTTTAATAAATTTAAAGAAAAAAATTGTTGAAAACGTCTACTTTGAGCTTGAGTCCAAAGTGACAATTTGAAATTAACTGTAAAAAATAATAGAAAAAAAAACAATTTGAATATTGTAACTTTTATAGCAACAAGCAGCTGAAAATAAATCTAAGCCAGTCAAATTAAGAATAAAATATGTGCTGGGTCATCGCCATGATTACTGGACCAAACAAAGGCCTCCAGCCATAAACACCAGTAATCCCACAATGCACTCATAGGCTACGTTCACACTACAGGTCTTAAATCTCAATTCAGATATTTTTTTTAAATCAGATTTATTTTGCCTGGTTGTTCGCACTGTTCCTAAAATGCAACAGCAACGGTTCACGGCCCCAAAACGGCACTGCGCACTTTGTTTACAGAAGGAAAAAAATCCTGGCTGCATTTTGGTGTTTTTGCAGCAGTTTAGCAATTCCTGCAAAGTTAGGAGCAACAAACTGACTTCACTTCTCATGAAGCATAACAGCTGTTTTACATGTGGAAAAATACATAAATTATACATATTCATATATTATTAAATATATAAAGACTAAATATATTAATAATATTAATGTAAATATATATAGTTTATGCACAGCAACACTGCCTACAAACATATTCAGCCGATCAACATTCCAGAAAAATAAAAGGAAAATAATTAATCATAATGTAGTTTACATTCAAGCAGGGGTTACCTTTACAGTATTTTTAAACAGGAAATAGTTTCATTAAAAAAATAATTTCTATGACAGTATCTGAGCATAACCTCAGAGCTTGACTCTGTACCCGTTGCATCTTGCTATTCAAGAGCTCAGAGGATAGCATATTTGAAGAGGTGGCTTTGGAGCATGCGACAGCACTGGAAAGAGATGGGCGAATCAATGAGAAGGAGCGCAAATTACGGATCAAGTCTGCAGTGGAGCTGCAGTGCATTTCGCCTTTATTTGCAGGTGCACAGTTCTTGTCCATGGACCAGGAGAAAGTTGAATCTCCACTCAGACAACATAAAGTGAAATCTTCATATTTGTTTAATCCACATGTTTATCTGCTAGATGGTTGGTGGCAAGATTGGGATTTTTTGCTAAAAAAAATTGATTATAACGAATTAAAATGTAATGTTATTGAATGTGTTGATTTTATTTTAAAATTTGACAGATAAAACTAGATGATGACTGGATTTTTTGACCCCATCCGTCAGTCAAATTGATAGACAACAAAAAACTGACAAGAGCGAGCGCTGCCTGAAGATTTTCAAAGATGTACTTACATATTCTGTCAGTGTGCAGGCCTTCAATGGAGAGGAGAGAGTGAGCTATTGGAAGAAGCCTTTGGATCCAAAATACATGTACAATCTGGAGCTTGCTGATCTGGTAACTGTATTTGGCAGATATAATAGCCTAAGTCCTGAACGTGACTTATTCAAAACTCTGCAGAAAGAATGTTGTCAATTGCAGATTTCACCAAAGAGAGAGAGCTTCTCGAGAGCTTCTCTTTGCCGATGCTATGCTTCCCTGCCGCTAATATGCAGCTGCTGATAGCTAACCAGCTAACAGCTGTTTTCTTGCCTTTATGGCTGAGTTTCCCTCACCAGCGGATTGACCTTCAACAGAGATCTGAGAATCGTTCAAGTTAGGTTGTGTCTGGGTAGAGATAAATCAGCAAAGGATAAACAATTTAAATGTTGTTTTTATGATCTATTTCACTTTATTTTGCTGCATTTTTTAGATTTCAATATTCAGTTGTTTGGGGTATGAACAAGTGTTTTCAAAGGTTTTTGACTGATAGAAAATTTTAATTATGCAATATGAGTTACTCCATTTGACCAGAGTCATCCTCTTTTGATAAGAGAAATGTAGCTATTGTTTCTTATTGTTGCGGCCTGCTTTTCAACACAGTCCGTGTTCATGAGCAATAAGGATTGCTATTTAGTCTATTTATAATACAGATGGGCTTTAAAATATATAGTCTGAACACCCGACAGTAATCATATAAGTCATGTTTGAAAATGTCTTAAATATGTCAAAATATTAAACTTAGATCAATCACTGCATTGATTGAAATTGAAAACACAATCAATTCTCCAAAGATTATTGATTTCTAAATATGGCCGGGCAATATGAGCTAAAGTTAATATTGCAGCTGTATTGAGCATTTCACCTCGATGACGATAAATGGATGATGACAATGACCCCCAACCCCATCTTTTTCTGTATTCAAGGTCTGGTAGTGGCCAGATTTACATAATCTTCTTGAAAATATGATAGGTTCTTGCTATTTAACGGCTTCAAAAAGCCTTTTAATTCAGTGTTTGATTCCCACTCCTTTCTGTATTTCTTAGAGTCCAGTTTAAACTCAGATGCGATCACACAGACCAGATGAGGTGAGGAAGTGATGGAAGCTGAGTGAAATTAGTGATGTTAGTGTGCAGTCATTTATTTTAGACAGAAAATATTTTGAGGACAGGTGGGAACAGGCGGCGGCAGCTTCAAGCGGTGTATCAACAACAACTCAGCAGGGTTAATATCAGCTCCACCTGAGCCGGACTTGGGCGGGCGAAGTTATTGGGCTAGAAATGCTCTGGTTCAATTCAATTCAATTCAATTCAGTTTATTTATATAGCGCCATTTCACAACAGATGTCATCTCAAGGCACTTTACAAAAAGAGTTATTACAATACAATGTTTAGTGTAGAAATTACAGAACCACAGAAGATTGCGTCGTGGAATTCTCAGCAATCCCTCATACTGAGCAAGCATGCAGCGACAGTGGGAAGGAAAAACTCCCTTTTAACAGGAAGAAACCTCCGGCAGAACCAGGCTCAGCACAAGCGGTTATCTGCCGCGACCGTCTGTGGCTTGGAGAATACATAACAGAGACACAGAAAGAGCAATAGAACTGATGCAGAAGTTTGTTGCAGGACGTGGAGAATTTTCCGTCACTGCAATGCCATCTTAGTCAGGGTCGTCAAGCAGGGCTAATCCGGAGCACCTACTATAATAGAAAACAGGTTAGTGCTTGAATTGACAGCACATCATGCAGTTGGGGAGAAGTAGGAGAGAAAGTAGGAACAGACCCTAATAATGTCCTCCAACAGCCTAGCCTAAAGCAGCATAGCTACTAACATTAACCTGTCTCCTAGCTACTAGGAGACCTGGCTACCAACACTCTGTCTGAGTCCTCCTGACCCGTGGACGGTGTAGGGCCGGTAACGGCCCCCGTCATGCCGGGGTCTTCTCGGAGTCGGGTTGTTTGAGAATGCAGCCCAAGGTGGGTGGTAAACTCCATCTAAGGCTAAATACCGGCACGAGACCGATAGTCGACAACTATCTTAAGGAAAAATAGACAGAACTGAGAGGACAGAGTTGAAGAGGGCGAGAAACGTTTAAGAGATAAACGGGTGGGGTCCGCACAGTCTGCCCGGGGGATTCAACCCGGCAGGTAATGGGCGGCCGCACTGTGCGGGAGGATCCCCTTGAGGGACCTCTCTCCGGCGCTGGCTGGCCCCTGTGGGGCGCATTTCTTCCGCGGCGGTAAGCCGCGACCGGCTCCGGATCTTTACCTGGCTTACATTAATCTATCTCTACCTAGCTACTCTACCTCTTCCTATCTCTTCCTAACTTTTGACACTCTGCCTGACTACTAACATTAACCTGTCTCTTCCTATCTACCTGTCTGACCTGACTCTAACTACCTATAAACATATCTCTAACTGTAAGCTTTGTCAAAGAGGAAAGTTTTTAGCCTAGTTTTAAAGATAGACAAATTGTCTGCTTCACGAACCAACCCTGGGAGCCGGTTCCATAGGAGGGGAGCCTGATAGCTGAAAGATCTGCCACCCATTCTACTTTTAGAAATCCTAGGAACTACCAGTAAACCTGCAGTCTGAGAGCGAAGGTCTCTGTTAGGAACATATGGAACAATCAGGTCTCTTATGTATGATGGAGCTAGATTATTAAGGGCTTTATATGTCAGAAGGAGGATCTTGAATTCTATTCTAGATTTTACTGGGAGCCAGTGAAGAGAAGCTAAAACAGGGGAAATGTGATCTCTTCTTTTAATATTCATCAGAATCCTAGCAGCAGCATTTTGAACTAACTGAAGACTTTTAATTGTATTCTGTGGACTACCTGATAATAGACAGTTACAGTAATCCAGCCTTGAAGTAACAAATGCATGGACTAGTTTTTCAGCATCAGTCCTGGACAGGATGGTTCTAATTTTTGCAATATTCCTAAGGTGAAAAAAGGAAATCCTACAGACTTCTTTAATGTGAGTTCTAAATGACATATCTTGGTCAAAAATGACACCGAGGTTTTTTGCTTTATTACTGGAGGCTAATTTAATGCCGTCCAGGTGAAGGGGCTGACTAAGTAGTTTCTTTTTCAGAGCTTCTGGTCCAAAGACGACAACTTCTGTTTTATCAGAATTTAGAAGCAAGAAGTTTAGAGTCATCCAAGTTTTTATGTCTTCCAGACATGCCTGTAGTCTACCTAACTGATTGGATTCATCAGGATTTATGGATAGATATAGCTGTGTATCATCTGCGTAACTATGGAATTTTATCCCATGCTGCCTAATTATTTTACCAATAGGAAGCATATATATAGTAAAGAGAATCGGCCCAAGCACTGAACCCTGTGGTACTCCGCAAGTAACTATTGAGGTTGAGGAAGATCTATTGTTTACCTGAACAAACTGAAATCTGTTAGACAAATAAGATTCGGCTTCATGTTAGAGTCTGAGTGTCCAATAACACCATAAAAAGTAACTTTATTTTTCACTACTCGCATTTTTCTGAAAAACAGTCGGTAGATGAGTCTAAACACTTGGTAAATATAGCTACACAGTTGCTGCGTTAGCAGTGACATTCCTTCTGGATGTCACATGAATGTGTATAGTTACATGACTGAAGGCGACGCACATTTCTTGAAGGGGCAGGGCAGCTTTTCATTTTTTTTTTACATACCGAATTTATCGGGATGGGCACAATGACGTCGGTCGGTCATAAATTTTCGGTTTCGGTAAATTTTTGGTACACCACCCAGATCTATTTCTAATCCAGCAGATTATATAATGAACTATTACTTCTTTCAAATGTTTTGTCTTCACTTCTGCGTCCCATTGTGAATTGATTTTTTGAACACAAACCAAAAGGTGCTAATTGGTCTCAAATTATTCACAATTAGGTTGATGTAAATTCTCACTCATCCAGGACATGGTAGTCTTGAGAGTATAAATGAAGGCAACTGGACTTTTCTTCTTGTCTTGAAAAGAAGAAAAGATGAGAAGCAAAGCCCAGTTGTCTTCATTTAAACTCTCAAGACTAGTCACAATTAGTTTAAAACTAACCTAGGTTCACTCCCAAATCTCTTTAATACAAGCCCTGTTTTTAAGCATACATAGTCATACTGGACTGTGACATCATTATCAATTTACTGGTTATTGTCTTTACTTCTGTGCATATGGTACTTTTTTCACTGTTTTTACTTAGTAGTCAATTATTCCTCCTTTTAATTAGTAGTTTAGTCTGTGTTACTACCTTAGTGAGTTTGTTGATAGGTGTTTTGAATGTAAAGTGGAATTGTTTTTGTTTATAAACTCTTGGATTTTGTAAAGTCATTTATTATTTAAGATACGTATGTATTAACTTGCTGTTCAAACACCACCAAGAACTTATTCCTTCAATTTATGTTTAATTACGTTAGCCTCTTAAGACAGGTAGTCATAAACATTAATCGAGATTAAACTAGTTATCCAGTCCATTGGAGCTCTTATTGCACATTTAGAGTCAGTCTGTTTCTCAAAGAGAACCTCCACCCCCATCTTACATCTTACATCTTACAGGAAAACTGTTGGAGGCTAAATGTTCGTTCAGGAAGAGTCAATGAGTCAATGACTCAATGCAATCTACACGGATTCCTTAAATAAAAAACTTTTAGACTGAATGGAATAATGAACTGAATGATTAATTGAAATGTGTTTACAATTGAATTGAAATGGCACTGAACCAGCAAAAGGGACTTCTTGTGTTTTTCAAAGAAGTTTTAGTCTTGTCACTCTGTTAACGATTTCTGGAGAGCAGGACTAATAGTGTTTTCACTTTATTCCCCCAAATGAGCTGTGGTTCTCTGCTGCTCCAACTAAGTTATTGGCATCTTAGCTACCCCTCAACAAATGGTCTCTTTCCCAGGCTTGTCAGTTTTAATAGAATCTATTTAGGGGCATCACATTAGAGGGTTTTCACAAAATAAAAAACATTTCTTTTACATCACACTTCTTTCTGTTCATCTGTCGCATTCATTTAGCAGGCAAACTCCAGTACAGTAAGTTGTACATTTCTAGTTACATATGGGATGGCTGCTCCATCTTGACCACTAGGTTGCTGTCAATGTTGAAATTCATCCAGTTTATTAGCATTGCATTATATCTCGTGTAAGCAAACATGTCCTTTCTAAACAAACAAATTAACTTTGACATATACCAAATTATGTCAGAGTTCATCCAGCTTCAACATAGACGAGTCCCTTTACCTTTTAGGTTGCTGAAACAAACAGCTGGGAGTGGAGTGCAGCTTCATCTGAGCTGTAAAGTAGGAGGTTAGAGTATCTGAACCAGAATGAGAGGCTCTGAATTTGTCCACAAGATTCCCCCCTTGCACAAATCTTCACTAAAAGCAGATATACTGTGCAGGGGAGCCCATCATGGCCCAAAACTGAGCATGAATCAGCCCTGCAGACCAGGACAATAGCCAAGAATGTGTTCATCGGGTAATGTAATTATCATCAAATCCAACAGGAGTAAATTTATGTCTCTTTCAAAATGTTTTAAGCTATGAAGGCACAGCCGAATTATGCCTAACAAAGTCATAGACATAAGCATGTTTGTGTGTACACACACACTCACACAGGGGCAGCAGCTGTGGCATCTGCATTAGTCTTTAGATGAGCGCACATCTGTTAGACTGGCTTAGTGCAGTGAAACTGGCTGTTGACAGCAAATGTTTTCACTGAGGCTCACATTGTGAGTTATCAGATGTCCATGGAGCAGCGGACAAATTTATTTATGTCTTCTTTCTCTGTCTTTGTCATTCTTTGTATCTCATAGAACCCCCCCCCCCCCCCCCCCCCCAAAACAAAAAAAAGCAAATTCCCTCCGGTTTCCCCCCTTTCATCCGATGCCCATTTAGAGCATACTGGCCAACAAGGTAAATCAATTATAACTTCGGCAGCCAAAATATTGTTTTACCTGTTTTGAAATCAATGCTTTTCCCAGGTTTATAAAAAAAACAACAACATGAAATGTCCAGAGGGATAGGGCAGGTCGAGGCCACACAACTCATGATGATCCATCATATGCCACCTAAATGCTGCCTGCAACACCATATCTGCCTTCAAATATCCTACCAAACACTCAAGGCATGTTTTTTGGACCTAAGGTGTTGATTGGTGTGATTAACTCAAAACTCAGTGTTCTGTTTAGTGAGTCATAGTCTTTCTGTGTAGGCAGCAGGCAGAAAATAGATGCAACAATTTAAAAGAAATGATTTGCCCCTCTGTTTAAACTTTTTTTATGCACGTTTTCATTCACACCACTTGTTTAGCGCACAGATAATCAAAAGGCGTGATTACTGTTGTAGTTTACTTTTTTGGGGCTATTTTTATATACAGTATAGTAGTACATATGTTTTAAATATCTTTGGTAGGCATTCAGAGGTAGAGGTCTGTTTTATATTATTCATGGGTGTAAAGCACATTGTTTACCAGTATTTTAATTGGGCACCTTTTGAGGAACATCAGAGCCTTTGTGTATGTTGGGAGTATGTGTGACCTTTTGAGGACCTCTGAGACAAAGAGTTTTATTGCAGGCTGTAAAACCAGGATGTCTGTAGATTAGGAAGTAGGGAGGACCCAGGACCATAAAACCATAAAACTCAGAATGAACTTTTGAACCAAGGAGGAGGACACTTCCATCTTATGAATGACGGACCAGTCAGTGTCAAGACACTTTTTAAAAACGTTCTGATTGGAGCAGATTCCGAGGGAGAAGAGACGCCCAGATCCTGGGAAGTTTTGGATGTCTATAAAAGTTATGACATGAAAACCATTCGTTGTCAGATGTCTTTATCTGGCCCAGAGAAAATGGGCATGTTTCTCTGTAAACTGCAATTTCTTAATCTGTTTAAAATAAAACTGAGAACTGGAAATTGCCTCCTTGTCTCTGCTTGAACATGCACTGAATTATTTTTTTACAAAAATTTAATTCTACAAATGGTGACCCCGAACGTGTGCAGAGTTTGGACCAAGATCCAGTTATTTTTTAAATTAATTAACGGACATGTATTTGCTCTATTGACAATTTGCGCAGAGTTGCGTAGTTTTTAATTCTGTTGATTGGTTAATCTAACATTGGGTAAATGTTGTCATGCAAGTTAAATATGTTTTTTTGTTTTGAGCAGATTAACTGTTGCGGGCCCCGTAGTTGAAGCTGCTGTTTTTTCTGTCTCTCTGTTCTGCGCATGATTGCGACCTTCTTTGCGCTCCGCAGAGAAACACCGGTGCCTGCTGGGAGATGGTGTTTGTTACTCTGCAGGACAATGGAGCAGATGGACCGGATGGAGCGGTCCCTTCAACGACTCAAAATCGGGGCCGACCAAAGTGCGGATCAGGGCTTGAGAATTGGCATCTCAACTTCGACAGGACGCTGTCGGAGATTCTTCAAGGCTGGCAAACGAAAAAGGATTTCGGTAGAGCCGGGGAGCCCTACCGTAATATGTACGGATTACCTTGTTGAAGCCGGCGTATCCCCAAACGCGCGATTGAGCCACGTGAATTGGGTTGTGATTGATGGTCCGGCTTTTGGTGTGTCCGATTGAGGTTAGTGTTAAAATATTGTAAAAGTACTGTATTTGATGTTTTGTGGTGACGAGCTGGTGTGTGATGCGCATGTGCGTATGTGTGTGTGTGAGATGGTTTTTTACGCAGGCGCTTTGCGAGACGTGCTGGAGATGTTGCGTTTGTGTTACAATGTTATAGTATAAATAATGAACTCGGGTATAATAAAATCATTAAAATAGATAAATAAATATATAACTAAATATGATGGATAACTGAAATTAAAAAATCTATAAGAATTAGCTGTGAACATTTACAACAGGCCATCAGAGCGGACGCCCAAGCTAGGTGGTGAGATGGCGGAGCTAGTTCTGCGTGATTTTCTGCTTAATAGCACGGCTAACATACAACAGCTTTGACTATATGTTTTGATAAATAAATTAGTGGTAATAGGCGGTTTTCTGCCATCTGTTCGAGTCTTTTGAGTGGTTTTCTGGAGGCCGACGCCGGGAAATTTCTCAAAACAGACTACGAAAGTTGTGACAGATTAGTATAAACCTCCGCGATAAAATAATTTAATAATTGGTGTAAACCTCCGCGATAAAATAATGTAATAAGGTCTAAAAGTCACCGCTTATAATGTTGTGTTTTTTGTTAATGGTTTTGGGCTGTAACGGACGTTGTAGATTCGGTGTTTTCTGTGCGGGACGGCTGTTTGGGAACATGTGTTTCAGTCCGTGTTGGAAGAACAGGAGATTGTTTTGTTTGTGCCGAATTAAAGTTTGGTAAAGTGGTATGAATTGTGCGGATTAGGGCCTGGCATTGCGGTATGTAATTTTCTAAAGTGTGTGTTGCGATTTTCTTGAGTGTTTTCGCCGTACGTTTTGTACTGTTTTAGGTTTCGTTGGACAAAGAGGGTAAACGGTAGCACGTTGCTGTAGGCTGCTGTGCTGGGCTAGCGTTTTTGCTTTTGTGTGTCAATGTGTTTTGTGGTTAAAAATGTATGTGTGTTGTAAGCTAGAAGTTGATTTTGGATAGAAAGTGATTACAGACTCCTGCAGACGATTGCCTTGTTAAGACTTAAACGGATTTGGATTTTGTTAAATTTTTCTGGTTATTTAGGATGTATTATTTTATGACATGACTGGACGTTTGTTAGAAAACGGCCTCGGATAACTGCTCAGATACATTTTGTGTGCTACTCATTTGGACTCCCTTCGGCAATGTTTTAGCGCATTTTCTACGAAGGGCAATTTAAGGTGTTTCACATTTAACTGAACTGTTACAATACAGAGATTAAAGATTAAGAAGTACATGCTGAATTTAGTTAACTGGTTTTGCCAGAGAAGGCTCAATTTATCACATGAGGAGAGCATGTACATTTATTGGGATAATGATGCATGTTACAATTAAACGCAAATGACTAAGAACAGTTACTCATGAGTCGATTCTGACTTGGTGAAGTTTTAATTTTTGATTTCATCTTTAAAATTAAAAAGAGGGGAGTTTATAGTCAAAATAAAAGTTGCATTTTTTTGAATCTTTAATTAGGTGGATTTGTTGCTTTTTGATTGATCTAAGCAGGATTTGATTAAGTTGGCCTAAATAAAGATAAAGCTATAAGCAGTAATTATAAGAATAGAACGAAAAGCAAACGGTGTTAATTGGAAAGCAACAAACTGGTTTAAATTATTTTAATAAGCACCGTGTTGAATGGTACAGAGAATGAGTAAAACTTATCAGAACTGCATATATTCTTATCTGAGACCACGAACAGTTTATGAATTCTTTCTGTGATTTAAATAAGTATCATTTATGCTAAAATTATGTTTGGCCTATTTCTGATGGCTCTATAGACTTTAGAAATATAGCTTAGTCTCTGAATGAATGACCTAAAGGAGACTGGTGTTAAATTAATTACACAATTGAACATTGTTAAGGATTTTGTGGACACTAAATGCTTATTGGATTTATCAAATTTCAACTGGGGTTCAAGGAGTAACCCAGTATATTTCCATTCCGTTACAAATTGAATGTTTTTACCATGCAAAACAATACTTATCATAGTGATATTTTCTAAACTAGTGGGATTTGAATGTTTGAGTTTGAAAAAAAAAGGAAAACATTAAAACACAGAGTCATCTTTAAGGCATCAGTTTGTTTTTAAACAGGCTGGGGATAAATTTGGAATTGGTCTAAGGATTGAAAGTAACAACTAAATTCTTTGGTAGATTTGTTGAAGAACAAGTAATGAATATCAGCGGTGATCGAAATGATGGTTTAATTTAGAAGTAAGAAGTAAATTCTAATTCATTTATTCTGATCGTGTAGAAGCAAAATGTGATTGGAGCTACATTGAAATAATTTTTTACCATATATTTGAATGCACATTTTGTTTTGAACAAATAAGAATTGGTTTTAGTTTTAAAGTTTAAGATTAATCTTTCAGATGTTATTCATTAATTGTTAGCTAGTCTACTTGATGCTGAGAGTAAATTTACACATGTCCTAAAACATTTTAGAACAGTTCTGATCATAGAATAATGGCATAAGATACCATTTGATTAGTGGAGACTCTGTAAATGACAATTTATTTAGATTGTTTTGATTTTATTTTCTTTATTTTTTTCTTATTTTTTATTTTTTTCTCTATCTCTCTCAACCTTTATATATTTCTTTCAACTTGGATTCTGACCCAGATTTCTGAACTGCGGTCTGTTTATTAATGAGAACTTTGGAAAATGTTAATTTGAGAAGCTGGATTAAAGAAAACATGATTCAGTGGTAATTTCTTTGACATTTGTTTAGAAGCTTCAATTAAATGTCTGTTTGTACTTTGAGACATAGAAGGAGATAATTGGGATACAGTAAAAATGCTGGTTTTTGTTTTTTATTTTAATGCTACTAGTTTTTGTTTAGAGAAATCTTATCTCTTGAACCTCCTGTATTTAATTTTTTTTTTGTTTTGTTTTACTGCTAAGGGGAATTAGACTACTATGTATCCTACAAAAATTTAAGAGGAGTTTTAGTTGCACAAATCAGTTTGACTATGTTTGATTCACTTCACAGAATCTGACAGATGTTCTTGAAGTATGAACTGTTTCGTTATTTACAACCAGAATATCTTGCCCAGTTGGCTTTTTGTGTTTGTTTAAAGAGGAATAATATAAGCAAAAGTTACTTTGAATTTAGATTGGATTAAAATTTACAGGGTCTGACAGCTAAAGTGGGAAAAACTCAGGCTAACTAGGTTAGTTTTTGCGTATTTTATGGGATATATTTCTGGCTATTATGACACATGTTATGGGTTTTTTAAGCTGTAAGGAAGAATTCAGAAACAATGCGTAAATGTTAAATTAATAATTTGATTCCATACCAGGTTTTCTTAATGGCATCAGATCGCATCTTCCTGCATCTGAATGAATTGGCTGTGTTTGGGAAATGGTCAATTACGGGAGTAATTTACCATTAAAGAGGGATTATTATTGTAATCATCTGATTATGATTTCATTTGGAAAAGACAGTTCCTTTATAGACATTTACTGAATGCAGCTCCCAGCAGCCTTGGACGGAATGCCAGCGGTGCGGAAGAGAAGATATGAACTTTTAAAAGAACAAAAATGTTACTTCTAACTATTTTTTTTTTCACAGGGTTCTTCCCACTTTAAGTTTGATTTATTTCAGAATATAACATAGTAATAATGTCTATGTTCATGGGTTTTCTAAGCTTCTTCCACAGTATTAACATGTATCAAGTCAGATTTAATTATCTCTTCACATTTAAGACATTCTTATACCTACTATTACATTTTTGGGTTTTGAATTTAGTTTTTGGGAATTGTTAAAATAAATTTTTTGGTAAATGCCAAAACAGGGTGAATTTATAATTAACAGATTTACATTTTTTGAGTAATGGGAGTTAAGGTTAAAAAGGTATTTTAACAGGTTGAGTTTTGAATTTTAATCTGGAAGTCTTGTTGTGGTCTCATATGAAAGACTTTATGTTTTAAACTGATAAAATTTCTTGGGTTTGACATTTTTTTTGCATTCTCAAATGCTTTACAGGTTTTAGATCTTAAGTTTTAAACACTAACCCTGAAGGAGAGTACAGAGGAGTGATCAATCTATTTAAAAATAGATTGAAAGAGGGATTTGTTGTAGTTTACTTTTTGGGGCTATTTTTATATACAGTATAGTAGTATATATGTTTTAAATATCTTTAGTAACCATTCAGAGGTAAAAGTCTGTTTTATATGATTCATGGTTGTAAAACACATTCTTACCAGTATTTTAATTGGGCACCTTTTGAGGAACATCAGAGCCTTTGTGTATGTTGGGAGTATGTGTGACCTTTGAGGACCTCTGAGACAAAGAGTTTTATTGCAGGCTGTAAAACCAGGATGTCTGTAGATTAGGCTGGAAGTAGGGAGGACCCAGGACCATAAAACCATAAAACTCAGAATGAACTTTTGACCAAGGAGGAGGACACTTCCATCTTATGAATGACGGACCAGTCAGGGTCAAGACACTTTTTAAAAACGTTCTGATTGGAGCAGATTCCGAGGGAGAAGAGACCCCCAAATCCTGGAGAAGTTTTGGATGTGTATAAAAGTTATGACATGAAAACCATTCGTTGTCAGATGTTTATCTGGCCCAGAGAAAATGGGCATGTTTCTCTGTAAAACTGCATATCTGTTAATCTGTTTAAAATAAAACTGAGAACTGGGAATTGGCTCCTTGTCTCTGCTTGAACATGCACTGAATTATCTTTTTTATAAAAATTTAATTCTACATTACTCAAAACGCAGCATCGTGTCTGTTTGAGTATGTGTGGGGTGACGGTGACATGCGTTTCCATTTCTAAGTGTGGATATGTTACAATGCTTTGCAAAACTATTCATACCACTTCAACTTTCCCATATTTTGTCACTTTACAACCATACAACTATATTTTATTTGGATTGTATGTAATGAACCTACATTTTTATGAACTAAAAGAAAAATGCTATAAAGTTCACAAACAATAGGACTGATTTATATTCATCCCCTTTTATTCTGACACCCCAAAGTTAAATCAAGTAGAACCAATTGCTTTAAAAAGTTATCTTCTCAGGAAAATATCTTTGTAACTTATATGCCGTATAAAACAGTTATTTGAAGCCTTTAAAAGGTTTGTTGAAAAGCCTTAGTGAATAAAACCACACCATGAATAACAGGAAACATGACAGAATCAACAATATAGTTTTAAGAAGGTTAGGGTATTTAAAAATATGCCCCATATTAATCATCTTCATCATCCAAAACCGGAACAAATAATCAAATAGATCATTTTGTAGGGCATGGTTTTTCTCCTAAACTGAAAGGTTGGCCGAGAAGAGCAAAAATAAGAAATAAACCATAAGTGTCACTCTGGAAACGCTACAGAGATACATAGCAAGAGAACCAAGAAGAAAGTCATTGCTATAAAAAAAAAAATCTGCATGTGGTCACAAGCCATGAAGGGGTTACGTAACTATGGGGAAGGTGTTCTGGTCAGATACTTATTCTGAAACATAGTGGTCATGCTGAGGCAATGTTTTTGTTCAGCAATAATGGACCCCTTTGTTTGAATTAAAACGCAAATAGCACCGGATGACCGGATGTAGAAGGCATATTAGGTCTGTAGAAGGTGATGAAACCTTGTGACGACAACCACCAGCATGCTTATGAGACCAGAACAAGAGGAAGAAAACACAAGTTTCATATATTAACTATTGCATGTAATCTGTAGGCCTTTACTGACAGCATTAATTTACTACAATGAGGACATTTTGCTTTGACATAATAAATATTCTGAAGAGGTCCAGCAGCACAGATTAGCATTGGTTCACCATTATTACTGCTGTGCTGTGAAAATTGGAACACACAGTACAAAAGCACAAGATGACGTGACAGAAATCATTTCCAAATGTTTTCAGTTTTCATTAACACAAACATAAGTTGCATTGCCTTTCTAAAACACTTCTCCCCTGGAGCCCGTTACCAAACCAATGCAGTTTTGTCCGGCCAAAATACTGTGGAAACAAGAAGCACGTAAATAGGGCTTTAAAACCAGAGTAAAATACACTGACGTTTTTGGTTGGAATTTTACCAAATATAGGCCGGTTTAAGGGTTGTGAAAACTAATGAGCTAATTAGCATAATTGACAAATAGTTAAGTCGGTCCACTTCATCAAGTAGTGCAGAATCCAAATCAGCTGAAATGAGAAAATATGACAACTATATTGAGTTAGGTTTGACCAAAACTGATTATGGAAGACCAATATGTTTCATGTGTCTTCAAGTGCTACCAAACGAAGCCAGCCAAGCTGAAACGGCATCTAATTACAAAGCTCCTGGAATTTAAAGATAAAACAAAGGATTTTTTCCTGTGAAAGTGTGAGTATTACATGTGTCAGACAAAAACAAAACAAAACATACGGTGAACTTGGCCACAACTTCAGAAAAAGCTCAGAGTAAGAAACCCCAGATGATTGGAATGGACCTTGTGCTTCCTGCCGCAGCGGACATGCGTGAAGTTCTGCTTGGCCCAGATGCAGCTAACAAGTTGAAAACTGTTCCATTTTCAGATGACACAGTGAAGAGAAGAATTAAGGAACTATCAACGGATATTCAGGGACAGTTAGCGGTTAGATTTTGTTTTGCAAACTATTTACTATTCAGATGGACGTGTTCACGGGACGTATCCAGGGCAGCTCAACAGGTCTGCTATCCCTGGGTGGAAGACATTCTGGAGGATTTTCTGTTCAGGAAGGATGACTGTTGAGAAAACATTTTAACTTGTGGATGTTTTAATTAAAAAGCATTAATGTTGCTATGTTTCATTGCTGCTTGGATGGATGGATCAGCAGCAATAACTGTCTGAAAGAGTAGAGTTGCGGTGCGGCTAAAAGCAATCAATCCGAAGATTATGACAACCCACTGTATCCTGGATCATCAAGCACTAGCTTCAAAAATCATGGACCCAGATCTTCACTTTGTTTTGAACACAGCAAACATGGAGTTAACAGGTTAACTTAGGTTCAGGAGCAGGACCGCGGCTCAAACCCCCTTCGTAATTCCTTCTTAACGTCTCTAATCATGCCGTGACATATAAACCCTGCCTGCCTCTTGTCCCTCACCTGTCTCATTCGTTTTCACCCCTCCCTTTCCATCCCTCCAGGTCCTGGGTCCTGCAGCATCCACCGGGCGCAGCCTCCTTATTCTGAGCTCCAGTCCACTCCTGTACCACCTCTTCTACGATCTCTCTCTTCTAGGTTCCATCTTTGGGGTGTCCTGAGCAGGCTCGGAATTTCTGAAAACTGCACCCCCACAATGAGTCTTCCTCCGGGTCTCCGACGACACGTCTCCCCAGACCATTCAATCCTCCATGTTTTTTAAATGAAATGTTAAAATTCTGTAGTGTGGTCTTTGCTAGTGAAAAGGCAGTTAACTTTGTGAAAATCCAGAGCTTTGCAGTCATGGTTGTTTGGTGAACTTTGCCAAAATCCGGATGCTGAACACACACGCTGTTTGTCACTCGGCGGTGCCATGGCCGTCTTGTGGGAAAGGGTTGCAGCAAGTTTTGGAGCTACACAGAAAAATGGAAGAATTCATTAAAGAGAAAAAACCCAACATTGGACAATTTTTTGTTGACCAAAAGTGTGTTGGCAAGTTGGTATATCTTTTGGGCATTCAACATACTAAACAGCCTCAACCTCTCTATCCAAGGATCTCTCCTTGAAGTCAGTGACAAAATAACTGCCTTAATGAAAAAAACAGAACTCTGGAGAAGAAAATAAAGGATGGAACAACTTGACTTTTTCCCCAAACTGACTGTTTCTAAAGAAAAATAAGTTGTTGGTTACAGCTGTTGCTGGTGTAAGGAACATTATAACTTCACACCTAACATCACTGTGTGACCACTTCAGCACATACTTCTCTGATATGAACACAGATGCAAGGGACAGGGTCCATTTTTACCCAATGGAAAAAGAAAATGGCCTTACACGTAAGGAAGAAGAACAATTATCCTGTGATAGAACACTGAAGGCTAGATTCCGACAGGAAAGTCAAACAAACTTTTCGGCCTGCCTCTTAAATGAATATGCTGAAGTGGCTGCTGAGGCAATGCAAATATTGTTTCCCTTTCCTGCCACCTATCTCTGCGAATCATCATTTCCACCTATAACTGTAATCAAAAATAAGTACAGGGCTCGTTTACAAGTGGAAACAGATCGTAGAGTCTTTTTTTCATTCATCAAATTGTTCAAATTGTTCTGTTTTCTGCCAATAGTTTGAGTAGGATGTGATATGCTCATTTTCGTAAAATTTAACCATTAACATGTCTAATATAAATATACAGTAAAAAAAGAAAAGTTGAACATATTTTAAAAAGTAAGGCATCCTGCTGCACAGCTTTTATAGGTAAACCTCAGAATCTGGAAGGTTTTATTGCTGTGTTTGAACAGGTTCACAGCATTAGGAAATTACTGTGGTACTTTGTGCAAACATAAAATGCTTCTGAGCAGGCAATAAATAAAATAAAATGTGATAAACAAATTGATAGTGTAGGTTTTGATTAGTGCAAAAGTCAGAATAGTGCAAAAAACATAACAGTGGGTCATATGACTGAGGCAGAGCATGTTTGTAAGAACAATTTCAGAGTTATTTTTCATGACTGCAACAGCAAGGGAGAAGAAACCGTTCTTATGGAGAGACGTTCTGGTGAGAATGGACTAGAACCTCCCTGAAGGGAACAAGTCAAAATGTCTGTGTCCAAGCAAGAATGGTCAGCTGTGATCCAACCTGCACCCCCAGTGTCCTGGAGGTGTGAGTCTGCCAATCAGCTTCTCAACAAGAGCGCACAACACACTCAAGAAAGGTTGTGGTGTTGTGTAAACCATAACTAGGAATTTAACTCACAGATTAATCTGAAGCTGAAAACATTTAAAATAAACGTTTATTTTCTTCTCCTTTTTTAAATTGAAACAGCCCATGTGGAGTTGAAAAAGTATGTACATATTTCGCTTCAAATCACTGGTTTGAGTAAATGTAACTTTTTAATTATGCTTCCTATAACACCTAAATCATTCAGGGATTTTACTCATGAAGCTGTGCAGCTGGTTGCCTTCCTTAAATCTAAATTGCTTCACTGGAATTAGTTCAGTCTTTTGTTGTATTATTTTAAGCTTTAAGACTGGATTTAAACAATAACAACAAAAAAACCCACTATGTTAAAATATAACACATACATTTGCTCTTTGTTTAAAGTCTCCAATGTTTATTTTTATTATAATTCAATAAAGTCTGGATTTCTATAAAACAGATTGTGACCATTTAGGTTTAAAATGCAAAAATCTAAATAAGTCCTACAATATCTTGGAGTACAACAGGCTGTTTAAAAAACACTTATCAGCATGAGGATTCTAAGGGGGTATTTCAACTAGTTTACTCCCTGTAAGGAATCTATGCCCCCTAAAGGTTTGGTTCTGCTGGAGATTTCTTACTGTTAAAGGGGAGTTTTTCCTGTACACTGTCGCTTCATGCTTGCTCAGTGTGAAGGATTGCTGAGAAAACAGTCTTTTGTGGTTCTCTAATTCCTAAATTAAACATTGTATTGTAATAATTCGTCTTGTAAAGTGCCTTGAGATGACATCTGTTGTGAAACGGCGCTATATAAATAAACTGAATTGAATTGAATTGATAAAGTTTGAGAACTGCTGTACATTTCCTGGTCACCTGTTGGTGGCCAGTTAAGGGGGTATATGTGTTGTAGAAACTGAACAGGTTCTATAAGTGAGGTTGAGTGAGCAGCAAAGTCACACACGAACACACACGCAACCACATAGCAGCCAAGTCCAAGCTAAACCCGAGCCAAGACTCTGTGTTTAGAACAAGAAAAACACTTTGTTTACGCTGTAGGGCCCCTTCACTGCTCAACCAGCAAAATAGGGAAATCAACTCATCCCTGGTTCCCTAGTCACCGCTGCGTTGTCAACAGATGAAGTCAGCCTCTCTCACCCAACAGATGGGGTGTGCAAAACAGCGGCCTACTTTACCAAATGGACTTTGTTCTCCCCCCGTCCTCTAATACTAATCAATGCTCTTCATCTGCAAGACAGCACTCCGAGTTGTAATTGGAAGGTTAGGCAAGAGAGCGCTTGAAGTAAATCTGTGATTATTTGAGGTGAGTGTTTGCTCTCGTGCAGGTTTTACCTTATTGAGGCATTTCAGAGGAAAGAGAATCTATGGAAGTACATGCTATTTATTGTCTGAAAGGAGATGTATTTTCTTGGAGACAATCCTGCAGGGTTTCGCTGTAAATCTATGCCAGGGATGTTCAATATCAGATGCAGCTTATTCTAAAATATTGGATCGCTTCAGTTAGATCAGAGCAACCAGATGATAAGGACACACCCACCTAAAACGCCCTCGATCAGATGAACAAACAGCTCTGGCTCCAGAGGGAAAGCACACTATTTATTTTATTTTTTTATCATTTATCCTTTAAGTTGTCTGTGTTTTTTTTGTCCATATAATTCCTTTATTCTTCACACCCAAATCAAGAGGCTCTGTGCGCCACAGATAAATAGGAATTCCAAACTCCAAAGGTTCATTTGTCATGGTGTGAATTCCAAGAGTAGAATCTAGAAATAGCTCAACTGTTCAGGCGCCGTTGTTGCCTGGGGCTTGGTGGCATGTAGGAGGCTTTGGTGATATTTGCCTTTTGCATATTCTCTACTAGGGGGCTTTTTTGGAAGGCAGATATGCACTTTTCCCATTGCAAACATGGGGGGGGGGGGTTCTGTGTGTACATTCTGAGCTGCACATTGTAGGAGGCTATGCCCATTATTTTGGTATGACACTACAGTTTTAATTGAATTGAATACAATTTATTCTTAAGAAAACTTTTAATTAAGTGCCATATGGACAGATTGTGGAGTGGTGGCCTCCATGATATTCCCTTGGGGATATTTGCTGCATAATTAAGGATATGAACTGCAATGCCATGGTGAGATTTAATGGAAACTTGCAGTCTAAATAGACGACGTTAGAAAGCGATTATTACCAGCCAGTAAGGGCTTCGAATGGTTCTCAAGGGACTCCAGGCGGGTAGAGTGGAACCCTGGGAATAGAAAACCATTGAGACTATGAAGAGAAGTGGGAAAGTAAGCAGAGAGGAAGCAAAGCATTTAATTTTTTGAACTCAGACATACATAATATAGTAGCAGGTCTCAATATGGTTTAAATCTGGGTAGGTACTCACAATAGAGGAAGTTGTCATCCATCCAGTGTCTTCTGCCTATCTGAGGTCAGGTCATGAGATTAACAGGAAGAGGAAAAACAGACATTCTTGTCCCCACCAACACTTCCACTCATTTCCAAGAAAACCTTCAAGACCATATGGGACCCCTAAACAAGTTCAGGGCTTTCCCTTGGGGTCAGTACAGCACAATTATCAACTTCTTTGTTTTTTCCCCAGCAACAAACTCTAACATGATCTTAGGGACTCTTGCAAAATGACATGTAATATATTGGATTCTATGCTGTTTTATTTGTACACCACACTATCAGCAAGTTTAAGTGTTGCGCCTTTTCGATGGATACTAAGCTAATGCAGTTGTGACGAAAATAATCGTGATTATTTTATTTTCATAATTGCACAGCCCTATTTTATCCTCTCCAATTATAGCAAAACAAAAAGTCAGGGGAAATTCAGAACCCTTTTGTGAAAAAAATATAATTCAGAACAGTCTCTTTTGCAAAACAGGCAAAATATAAAACTGCTAAGATAACACTAAGCATAAGTGTTAATGTTCTATAATGGTAACTGTACAGTGTTCTTTTCCTAGGTTATAAATTTCCCTCCTTAGTATGTAGTCTCTTTTTCTGTTTTTGAATTTTTTTTCCATACTCAAGTTTGAATATCCACGTTTCTATTTACCTTAAACCCACCCGCTTACCTGAATGTCCCCACTATGAAATAATAAAGAATATTTTTATTCTACTGTTTAGCCAAATACCATTTATGAAAGTGTATAGCTTTGAGTCAGTTGTACAATTACTTATATTCTATTATAACCGCTTATCTTTATTGCGGACTTGTAATTTGATTGGACAAGATACTTTCCAAGAGTGCTAATATTGGAGTACAATAGCACTGGAAGTTTTTTCAAACAGTATCACTCCGCCATATGAGAGTTCTAATGTTTGTATTTGAAATGTTTTATGTGTAGGAAATGTTTGTGTTGCCTGGCAAGAGCCTTTTCTCCCTTCCAGTTGGACCTATTTGTGTTGGCGGACCTAATTAAATGATTAAACAAACAATCAAATCATAATCTACTGTTGCTATTTTTAAGTAATAAAATGTGCTTGTAGAACTGTTGTATGAAAGCAATATCACTATCAAGGTCGTGCACTGGTGTGATTACCTGCGGCCTCGTGCCTACGACCAAATCACACCGGTGCTGATATTCGGCACAACAGCACTCCCTCTGATGTGATATTGCTTAATTAGAATTAGACAACATGGGGCTCGAGTGACCCTGGTGGAGGTCTGCAATAAAACCATCACACAAAACACATCAACACAACAGCAACATGACAGTAACATGCTTGGTTAGAAAATAAAGCATACTTCTTCATCTTCATATTCCTCTTACCACTAAAGTCAATGTATCACCATTGTCTCATTGATGCCAAGCTTACATACAGTAGCTCTATATCTTTCTTTAAGAGCCAGCTTGATTGCCCTTAACTTTAAAGCTGCATCAAATGCATTTATTCATGATGACGGTGTGTGCATGATACACAAAATAACAGTTCAAAATCAGAACTAGTATCATTTTAGATGTATGATCATTCCTCACATGTCTATCTCACTTTTGCGCTCCCTGCTATAGTGCCCCCGGAGCCATTTAGCCAATAAATATAAAAGAATTAGCTGCATCGTTGTATATGGTGCAGGGTCCATAGCATGTGAGAAACGTAGCGGTATATAGTCAGTAAATTACAGTATTCAGCAACATTCCTGTGTAATTTCTGTCTTTCTGGTAATTTGCTGAATATTATCTTACAAGATCTACTCCAGCAGCAGGGGGAGGATGCATTGATTTGTTTCGCCTAACTATATATATATATATATATATATATATATATATATATATATATATATATATATATATATATATATATATATAATGTGATTGTACAGATATCCTAATGTCTCTGTTGCAGCTGGTTTTTGAGTTTAAACAGTTTTTGTCCAGGATGTGTGGGGTCAGCAGAGACTTCAAGTTGCAATATGTAAGAATTTTGTAAAAAAAATAAAAAAATAAAACAATAATAATTTGAAAGTGTATTAATCACACAACAGTCTAATGTCCTAATCACGTTGGAAGGAAGTTTACATTGAAACCAATTTAGATCTCAGCCAGCTGGATGGATGTAATTTCTTATTTTAAAAACACTGCTACGGGATGTAGTCATTGTTTACAATATCTGTTCCGCTACCATTTTTCCTGGTTTCAGGGTGAATCACATATTGGCCCGCAAGTATGCCAAGTCTTCAACACTAAACAGCTTGCTGCCAGTTGTAATCTTACACTGACGGGACTAAAGGCTAACGTTGAGCTAATAATTCTATTAATAAAATACTCGACTCTAAAAATATCTCAAGCTACTTTTTCAATTACCATCAACTCGATATTGCTATGAATGTATGTATCTACTTATCAACGTACTGTGTATAACTTGTTTTCATTGTGTATCAGTAACCAGCAACTCTCAATGAAATTCAAGGAGGGGAGGGGGTGACTAACTAAGAGCGGATTTGTTTTTCTTCATAGACTGCAGTATTCCAATTTGACCTTAAGACGGTAATATTACATTTTGTGCCTTTAACCTTTAATTTTATGAGGGAAGAAGATTTCTTTCCAAGATTTTTAAATAAATAATCTCTTCTATCTGTGTCAGTACAAAAAAAAATTATCCTGTAACCATAGCAGAAAAACTTCCTCAAATTGAATTATTTTCACTCCATGCTTGGCAGTGGCAACTATGTTTTTATTTTTATTTTTTTGGAAATATGCTCTGGTGTTTGTTTCGTTTTGTTTTTGGAAAAACGCTCTGGTGTTTGTTTTGTTTTGTTTTTGCAGACACGCTCTGGTGTTTTCTAACCCAAATGTCAAGGACATCCCTTAACCATTTAGATTTAAAGCACGTACCTGTATTTTGTAGTATGTTTTTCAATCAAACACTGTAGCAACATCCTTGCTAATACTGTACTGTATACTGTACTGTATGTAAAATATGTTATTAAGATACAAATGGTCAAAAATGCAAGTAAAACATTGTCACCATGGTTACTAATTTGATATCCAAGGCAACCTTATTGGTTTTAAGGTCAGGGTTGGTAAAAAACTGACTTATGACTCTTTTTGTAAGCACCTTAGAGAAAGTTTGGCATTTGCAAACTTCAAAGACAAAACAGATAATCCCACTGCATACTTCAAATAATCAAACAGTGCCAATATGTTAATTCAATTCAATTCACTTTTATTTATGTGGCGCCAATTCACAACAAATGTAATATCAAGGCACTTTACAACAAAAGTCATTTCAATACAATTATGCAAACATTCCAATCAGTTAAACGTTTTCTATGTAAGGGAATCCCAGTAGATTGCGATGAGTCATCGACGTGAGATTGGGCCCGGCTCATGCAGACTCCAACCACAGCTATTCATCAGCAATCCCTCATACTGAGCAAACATGTAGCGACAGTGGAGAGGAAAAACTCCCCTTTAACAGAAAGAAACCTCCGGCAGAACCTGGCTCAGTACAAGCGGTCATCTGCCACGACCGTCTGGGGGTCTGAGAAGACAGAGAAGAGACACCATGAAGGATGCTCGGTGACTTTGAGCATCATCTGGACCAATGTTCCCCATCCAGCAGGGGACTTTATAGTGGAGCAGGGTACCAGACCATGTGGAGCTTCTATGAGGAGAAAAATACTGAGAGAAAACTGGGTTAACAATCAGAATAACAGCAGAAAAAATATATCTGGAGAGTGGTAGAAGAGAAAAGTAGAAGAGAGAAGAAAAGCGGTCAGTCTGCCCTCTAACAGTCTAAACCAAGAGCAGCATAACTAAGCTAAGCCACTAACTATAAGCTTTATCAGAAAGGAAGGTTTTAAGCCTAGTCTTGAAAACAGACAGAGTATCTGCCTCACAAACAAAAACTGGGAGCTGGTTCCACAGGAGAGGTAACCTGATAACTAAAAGATCTGCCTCCCATTTTACTTTTAGAAATCCTACGAACTACCAGTAGACCTGCATTATGAGAACGAAGTGCTCTGTTAGGAACATATGGAAAAATCAGATCTCTGATGTACGATGAAGTTTGATTATGAATGGCTTTATAAGTAAAGAGGAGGATCTTAAACTCTATTCTGGATTTAACAGGGAGCCAGTGGAGAGAAGCCAAAACAGGAGAAATGTGATCTCTCTTTTTAGTATTCACCAGATATTCAAAATGTTGCCCTTTTAATTTTTTGTTAACATAGAACGAAGTTAAAAGTCGTGGTTTGTCTACTTGATATTCATAAGTAACTACATTTATGAAAATTTAGGATATGATTAGCTTAAAGGGCCTATATCATGCTGTTATACAGCTTTCAATGTCTGGGATAGAAATATAGCCTATAGATAAAAATTTTACCGTTGATGTCATTCGGTTTACGTTTTCTCATGGTCGGCGATGATTCTAATGCCGACATCTTCCCAATATCTTACCTATTAGCTACCGATCTCCATAAGACGTCTCACTGAGGTATTTTATGATGGGAAGGGACATGGGCTCCGAGGTCTGTAAGACCTAATTTGTTCTCTGGGCAGTATATAAAAAAGATGTGGGTGTTGTTTGCACCCGTTTACTGAACATTCTGAGATGCCACAGATCAATTAATTAACCACACAATGCTGTTATAAGATCACATGTCCACATAGCGACGTAAAAAACTCCAAAACTTGGTTTCGCATGACATAGACCCTTTAAAAACAATTTCTCTAGCACAGTTCTAGTTTGTTAAAGACAGTAGTGTATGAATTGAGTACAAATCTAAAGGAATTCCTTAGAAGTCATAATAAACCACATCAAGAAAGAAAATGTTTATTTTTCTTCAGCTCATCGCATTGGGAGTATTGGTCATCAAGGTCTGCAAGCCCAAGAATATTGAATCATTTCAATAACAGATTGACCTGAAAGTTCCATAGTGTAGAGAAGCGAGAAGCACTGCATAAAAAGTCATGACTACTTTTTGAAGTAGAGGGAATATTTTGGAAAAAAAAAAGTTATTTTGGATTTCCTCTAAGCTCTTTAAATCAGTGGCTTCCTTTATCTCAGTCTACGAGGACTTATAACGATCCACAGGCGACACCTTGTTTCTCACTCTTGTTTATTGTTCGTCTGAATGGCCAGAGGGACTGTAATAAACGTTGACTTTCCAAAGCGGCCAGAGCTCAATAGAGCTGTGTTTTTGTGAGACCTCCTTCAATTTTTGCAGAGCACTAATAACTTTTTGACAAGAACACAGCAGGGTGAAGCGGCTGAAGTCAAGGTAAGCTATTTGCCGCGAATAACAGAGTAAGATAGAGAATTCCTCTGTTGTAACCCTTTAGCAGGCAAACAAAATAAATGTAGAGGGACAACGAATAAAGCAAAGAAAGCTCACTGCATCAAATAATGCTGAAAGAAGACAGAAAAGACAAATTAAGAAGAAGGAAAGTAAAAGAGACTGTTGAGAAAGCAGAAAGGAGGGTACCGGCAAACACTGGATAACACTAAAGACTGGATAACAGGAAAAACAAAAGTGAAAAGAAGGGAAATCAAAAGGTGTGTGTCTGTGTGTGTGAATGTCTGTATGTAAGAAGAAACAATGAGTCGAGAGAAATAAAAGGAAGTAAAGACAGAGTTAGCCGCCCGCAGAAGAGAACAAACTCATTTACAGAGCGGTGCCAGACTTGAAAACAATTATCTGCCATCTCCGTTTCCTCTGTAGAAGAGTAGCCTGTTTTGCGGGGCTCTTTGTTTTTCTCAAGGACATATTCATTATTTCAGATGAGACCCATTTGAGTCTAAATAAAGACTTTCTCTCCTCCCTGTCAGATTCAGTGGGGCTATGATGTTGCATCTGAGAGGATGTGAAAACACGTTTGAAAAGGAGGCTGATGAAAGCGCTTCCATGCCAGTATTGCATGTTCATTAAGTTGAAATTCTCTTTTATTTCCTCCTTCTCCACACATTGGGTACTAACATGTTTTTTTTGTTTTTGTGTTAGTTTTTGGCGGGGCACATTGTACCGCACAAATTGTCTGGGAACGCTTAGGTTGTGGGTGACATCTCCTTCGTTTGTCGCCCTCTACATTGTACAGATGTAAACAAATGTATTGCCAATCCATGAAAAGGTTTGTAAAAACCCTTGAAAGGAGTGAATCTGTTATTGCAATCCCGTTATTTCCCTCAGAAAAAAAAGAAAAAAAATCCAACTTATAATTGAATTACAATAGTTTGGTAATAGGCAAATCGGGTAGCACTAACAGTCATCTCCTATTATAACATTGCAAAATGTTCTTGCTCATAATTATTCCGTAGTCAACTGTTGATAGCATAATAACAAATTGGAGGCGAAGGTGAAACATAGGAAATTAGAAAACGAATTGAAAGCCAATGTAAAATCACAGAGTGGGGTGAGTGGCTACCAAAAGAATACAGGGAGTTCACTAACAGAACTCGAAACTTCATGCTGTCATGTTTGGATTTATTTTCTTGACCAACTTGCAGAACACTACTAGGAAACCAGTTGAAAAGTGTAAGGATTTTATTACAATGAATAATGTAATGAGGGTGAGATGGTCAGGAACCGGGAACACTGCAGGGACAAACTACAGGGAGAAAAATCCACAGGCGAAAACAGAGTCCTTGTGAGATTTGACTGTATTAATGAACTCAGGTGAGGCTTACTGGGTAGATGGTTGGGTGAATGCCAGGGAGGAACTGCTAGGAGTCTGGAGAGTCTGCGAGAGATTCTTGTTGAGATGGAAATGAGAGGTAGATGGAATCCGGGAGTGGGGAGTGAACATGGAGGGCAGGCAGGCAGAGCACGAAGATGGATCATGGAGAACTTCGAAGCAATCAGACATTGTAGGTGGTGACCAAAGCTTCAACGCGATAACGAATCATTAGGAGAACCTTGGAATAAACACAGAGAGCTAAGTGTCATAAAAGCCAGAAGCACACATAGAAACACTATTTACAGTGGAGCTCAGAGGACTTTGGGTTTGTAACATATGAGTTTAACACTCAGGCAACAAGGGTCTGGCAGCCAGTTCCTCATATACTCCACAGCTGAAGAGCACAATGAGTTCCACCTGGCTGGTGCAACTGGCAGGCTCTGCCTCCGGCTTGATGAACAGCTCTTCAACTCAAAATGGACCTCTGGTGGAAACCTCCAGAACAATGGAGAAACATGAAGCAGACAAACAGACCCAGACACAGACAAACACCCCAAACTTCTAACATATCCGGCCTTCAGATTAGATCAAGAATGATGTATAGAGAGCTTCATGGACTGGGTTTCCATGTCAGATGAGCAGGATTCTAACTTAGTGTGATGCAAATTGTAAAATGCATTATAGTAAAGCATGGCATCAGTTGACTTTAAGGCAGTTGACACATGTTCTCTGAAGAACCACTACTCTCTGTGTAGTGATTCAATGGAGATGCCAGGAAAACAGCACTTGCTTGACTTTTTTTTAGGAGTTTGTACTTCTGGTCAGTCAGAAAACCCCTTTTGCACCTTGTGGAAAGCCTTCACAAAAGACCTTAAGCTTTTATACTGTAACTACAGAGGTTGGGCCGAGATTATATTAAATTTATTGGAATAAAAACTGGCAAGCAAGATAATACTTTTGGTGATAACATGTATTTCAGAGGGTTTGAGATGCCATGCACTCTAAAGTCAGGTTTACACTGGATAAATGTTGGCCACATTGCACAAAATTATTTGTGAAAAAAAATAAAATACAAGAGTTATTCTGGTTGTAAGTATGAAACAAAAAGTGTACATATTTTAACTGTCATACAGCAAGTTCACTGACCACTAAGTTAGAATTCTCAAAAACCAAAGTCAAGCTATACTAAAGTTAAAGTGGTGTCAAAGGTTTTCAAGGGAGATCATCTGGTGTCACCCATGCTATTAAGTAATTAATTCATTATTATCCATTTAATTGTATGGCTTCCCTGTAGTCCTAGTCATAAAAAAAGTATAAAAAGTAAAGCCATACAATTGAAAGAGCACCTCCAAAATAAGTCCTCCCAATACCATAATACTAGTGATTAAACAAAATAAATGAATGTTGGATAAGACTGTTTATATTTATTCCTTCTGCATCAGGGCACTTATAATGTTTACCCCATGGAAGGCGGTGTTTCTCTTCATGTAGGACATGAGAAGAGTCTGCAGTTAGTTTATATAGAGTGACATTCACATCCAATACGATTTTAGAAACTACACAGTGTGTGCCAGGCTTATGATTCTGGGGGTTTATGGAACAGACAAGGGCCCAAAGCATCACTGTCTTTCCATCCCACAAATGTAAAAATAAAAACAGTTCTGAACGTTTTCATTCTTAGTAAATAAAAGTCAAATTAAAGGTTTTGTTTTCAGTTTTTTTTTTCCAATATGAGATTATTTTGTGGCAATAAAAGCTAAATTCATGAAATAGTTTTTTAAGTGCATCTTTACCAGGGGTGCCTGGTAATTTGTCTGTATTTGACCAGGCCCTCTGAAAGCAGGCCGTACCCACTCGTGTGATTGCAAAGAAGGGGGGAAAAAACTGGCGGTAATCACATCCAGACACAAGACACCTCTGACAAACAGTAAACAAGGAGCCAGAAGTCTTTTATGACTCACGCAATACACACACATTCCCAGGAAGTGCTAATCCTCTACGGATGAGAAGATTTTGACATAGCAAGAAAACAACTTGCTGTTTGTGTTCAGAGCCTCCCTATTTCCACCTCGGGTCATGATGCCGAGCGGAGACACAATCAGACTGACACGAAAAGGTTGGCACGAATAAAATAACCCGAGCCAGTTTGGGGTCCCGTCTTACCTGCTTCGGAAGGCTGTGCCGTCTCCGCTAAAGGACCTCTGTGTGTGGAAATGAAAGGAGAAGGTTATGGAGACAAACACACACACATACACAGAAGATATATGTTCACACACAAACACGACACACTTCAAATGGCCTTCAAGAGTCCTGCATTCCACATTTAATTGGAAGCAAAAAACAAAATCACCATGCAGCACCTTCCAAAGTAAACTTCTCACAACCCCAAGCCAGCCAATCACACGGGGAGGCCAGGTCTCAGGGGCCCCGCCCTCTGGAAATAGGCACAGATAACCTATTGTTGGCAATGGAACAGTGGTCACACACACAAACACACCCACACACACACACACACACACACAGAATGATTCAGTGTATTTCCTGTGAAACGAGCTGTAAACATGTTTTGTAATTAAAGTGGGTCTTCGGGTGCTTTTTGTATTTTCCTAACAATTTTTCCCCAAATACTGGCATTAATAAGATCTCTTTTTTCATCTCAATCATGGAATCGTGCTTAAGAAACACATTTAGTTTTTAGTTTCCAAAACGTAAATTTTTGGAAATTAAAAACTAATTTGGAAAAGTAAGCTTTACAGACCTGTAGGGCAAATTTGACAAATTTAATCTGCAATCATTTTACTGAAATATTTGTCAATAATAAGATTAAAAATTAACAAAACTAAATAAATCTGAATTATTAAAATTAACCTATATCTAAATTTTAATGAGAATGGTATTAAATGCATGGAATAAACTAGAAAGTTATAATAAAATGCATATCAAATTAAAAAAATGCTAACAATATATTCCAGTTGGTAATAATATGTTGTATAAAAATGTCTTTTGAGTTTATAATATAATATAATATAATATAATTTTATATGAATGTGTGAAATTTATCTTGCATAGAAATGAAGACAAATTGACGCCTGTTGCGTTGAGTTGTGAGCTGCCACGTTTTCACATAATTTAGGCTATTTGTTTTCGTTGCGGCTCTCCTAATGTTTTAAAGCGTGATTTAAACTCACACGCTCTAAAATAAATAAATGTGTCTGAATCCAATCTGGATTAAAACATTAGAACTGTGCGTATTTATCCCCCAAAATCCATTGCAGATTTTTTAAGAGGATGTGAGCTCCTCTTTTTATTTAACGCAGCCGCACACACACACATTTAGGCACAAGCGTGAGCACGCACACACACACACACACACACAGGGGAGGGGACATCTGTGCTGAACGCTGACCAAAATCCATGGTGACTTTGCTCACAATACAATTTTGTTGGGAGTGTTAGAATTTGTTTCAAGTTGATGGCACAGCCTCCATTTTGAGTTGACTTTGATATCATTCTGCGAACAGTGAAATGTCTGGATAAGTGTTGCGTTTAGGCCAGCCATCTGTACCATCTCCAACTCCAAAGCAGTTAGAGGCAGAGAACCCTCGAATTAAGGAAGGAGAGGTGGGGGTGGGGAAGGGGGATGCTACACTTTCAATGGTTCACTGCTGGCATCTACTGGAGAAGGAGAAAAATCCACAAGAGTAGGCAAGCCAGCGGACCTGCGCTCGGAGTCTCACTGAGGCATTTCTCTTCCAAGTGGATGGATGACTCCAGACATGAGGCGCCTCAGATAAAAGCATAAATATAATAGATATGACTTCCCCTAACTCAGAATATTTGGTCAGGGTATATATTTCAAGCTATGAAAAGATACAAAATAATAATTTCACCCATGAAACATCTGATATTATCAAGAGTTCTTAGAAATACCCATGTCTTAGTCTAAGTCTTATATTTTTGAATATTAATTGAATATACCATATATTAATTTTGAACACTACACCTCTTTTTGCTTACAAACAAAACCTAAAATATAAACAGCATTTTTTTTATTAAATTCAAGTTTTATATGCCATATGTTCAAATCTACAAACTAATTTTAAGAAAGTGTAAAAAGTCTCTTTAAAAGATTATGAATAAAAAAAGACAATTCTGCAAGAATTTTAAAATCATCATAAGGTGTGTTTGTCTCTTCTAACAGAGACAGACAGAAACATTACGTACACAGTCCCATTTTTGGCAGTGAAACTTATCATCCACAAATTTGGGAAAACAAGGAACGATGTTACAGCTTCCCAGGAGAGACCGGAATACCAACGTTACTCCAAGAGCTCATCAATAACTCATTCAGGAGGGCGCAGAAGAACCCAGAAAAAGAACTAAAGTGCCGCATGTCTTGCTTGCCTTGGTTAGGATTATTTCAGGAAGCGGAAAACTGTATGGTCTAGGATACAAAACAGCAAACACGTCCATTTCTGAATGTCTAAAAAGTTAAATGAGGGTTTTTGTAATGGCCAAATCTTAATATCTTAATAGTTTTAGAAAGCCAGAGGTGTATCTGTGATTAAAGTATGCTGATATTGTGATGTGTTTTGTAATTTAGAATCAATTACTTGGAAAGTATAGCAAATTGTTTTTCATAGAAGTTCAATCATGGACATATTTGTTCACCCACTTAGAAATCAATGAAGCAACCAAAAGGCAAGGCAATTTTATTAGTTTTGCATTTGTCTAACGTCTACCTGTACGTCTTTAGTACGTAATACAGCTAACAAAACAGTGAAAATTATATAATTAATGCTTGCATTAGAATGAAATTGAAAAGATACAGTTTACCTTTAATTATTATCAATGGTTCCTTCAAGCTTTTGTCAGCCTGTTTTCAAGGTTGCAGCGAGACAATTCCCATCTCCAGCCTTTTAATGGGGCGCCATACAGGTACTGTAGACCCTCAACAGGTCATCAGTCTGATACAAGGCAACACAGAAACACACATACATGAACACATCAAATCACACCCAAATAAAGACTGCCATTTATTTCAGCTAAAAATACTTTTTCTAATTTACCTAGTATTCCTTGATTTTGTGGTCGACCAATCAGCCTCCAGAAAAGACTCGCTCAAGTATGTTCTGTTCTGCTAAAAACTCATACGAGACTCTCCAGTTGTCTTCTTTTTCCCAGATCCGTTGTTGGTTTCTGGTAGCAGTCACAACTTAAATCCAAGGCACTAAATAAGAAAAATCTTATTACCACCATCTTGCGGTTGCAGAAATATTACAGTTGAATAACCAACAAATGCAACGTAAAGCTTAAAACGTTTAGTTTCAACTGAACAAAATCCCACAATGGATTTAAAGCTTCAATAAACGGCTCATATTTACACCTAGGGACATTTTATAAGTTAGTATTAAGGCCATTGGACTGTGGAGATAAGCTGGAGAGCACAAGTCTCATATAGTTAGACTTTTCTTTTGCAAAGTAACAAGGGTAAGAACTTTCCGACAATGCAGACTATGCAAAAACACTAAAGGTGGCATCTAAGGTCATGGTACGCCACATTTAGACCCATAAAAGAACAACACCAAGTAGTGCTCCACTGTTGGCAGAAAAATACAACAAAAAAAGATCAGACTGGCTATAATCGGCATTTATGTTGACAAGACTTAAAGTTTCTCCAAAACCATCTGATGGTCTGATAAAAAAAAAAAAAAGAAAAGAATTGACACATAATCAATTTCTTTATTTAAGGGGGGTGGGGGTTGAAGAGTCTAAAACAGGAACATCAGTGCTATAATAAAAACAGAAAGGGACTATTGCATTCTTGCTGAACGAAATGACATCTCACGTTTGCCAAGGTATTCTGGAGCGAATCATACTTCCCAATGTCAGGGTTATGAATACGCTAACAGATTGTTGACATTAATCCTAAAAACACTCTCGCATGGCTGAGAATTAAAAAAAAATTGAACTTTTCTGTAACAGTCCTCCAAAGCTATCTAAGAAGAGATTTGTGATCATTCTTTAAATCTGACACGCCTTAAGCAGTGTACTGAAGAAAAATGGGTCAAAGTACCTTTGGGCTAATTGCCGTAAAGAGCACTGACACAACATGTTCACTTAGGTTTAGCCTGTTTCTTGGCCATCAAATTTTCTTTTGTTTAAATTACATCACAGTTTCAAAAGAATTAAAGCAATCTAAGTTTTCTTTAAAATGTGTGTGTGTGGGGGGGGGGGTGGCCTGCCATTCAACTTTTGTCAGTTTCAGGGCTGCATCAAGGTATCGACAATTCTTTTACGTCTGCAGGTGTGTCTCTACAACCATCTCTGTTTGTAACGGAATACAATTTAAAAAGTGGATTAAAAATAAAATGACCATAATAGTATTAACAAAGAATACAACCTGATTTACCAACTAGTGTCCCTTAGCTAAAGTCAATATACTACTCATACTATTATCACATTTTGTTGCTTTAAAACCGTATACATCAAAGGTTGCTCTGGATGTTATTTCAGGGTATTGTGACAGGAGGCAGAATACGCATCCAGATCCGACTTTTTTCAATTAATTTCTGTCTTCATTTATTTTTTGAGCGAAAGATTTTTAAAAGCATGCCTCCCTTTCTTTTCACAGTCATGCACTACTTTGTGCTGGTCTAATCACAACAAAGCTGATTTTGTAGCATAACAAAATAGGGGGAAACCTCATCAGCAAAAGAGTTTGAGTGAAAATCTGAAACTTTTATTACGTCTCATTTTTCACTTTTATGTGTTTTGCACTGTTTACATCCATGTGCAACTTGGGAAATCACTCCTTGCTGGGAGGAGGAAGAAAAAAAACGTCGAGAGAATAAACATCTTCTTTTACAGAGAACAATTCTCATCTAATTCTTGTAATTGTTGCCTCATAATATGACGCATTCATACCAGCGCGATGCATTCGGCTCGCACTGTGTTTATGACGCTGTGGATTTAGTTGGAGAGTTCATCAGCTACAATGAGGGACAATGAAATCCCCGGATCTGTTTCAGAAATGTCGCTCCTTGTGATGCTGAGCTTGTCGGAGAACAAGGAGGAACAATGAGTCGCTCTGACATATACAAACGAGCTCCACAATCAGATCCTGTGTTGTTGATGATATTGAAAGAGATGAGAAGGAGGCCCGAACCAAACTCTAGACAAAGGGGATTGTCTTGATTATTTGTTGGTGATGGCTTAGAGGATAAGAATGATTGAGATTAGGGCCTGCTGAGAAAATAAAAAAAGATAGAAAGAGGGGGCGAAGACTAGTAGAGAATGGGTATGAGTAGACTGGAGTAGCGCTCTATGATAATTGCCAGCTAACAGCCTGTTTGATCCTGAGGGATGGCACAGAGGATATAAGGCGTTTGAAGCTGACAATCCCTTTGTGATGATAACACATGTTTTTTTAGCGAGCTCGCTGATCCTCTCTCTCCCATTGTATTACGGGCAACAGACGGCAGCTGCCTGGGCATTGTAGCGCTGCCGCTAATCTGAGACAATATCTCTAGGCCCGGCGCAGTTCTAAAGCAGCTGTCGGCATTGTGGGAAGCACTTCTAATCTGCTTCAGTATCTTTAGCCCCTCGTTTAGCTCTTTGATCCTCTCCCATTATGCCTCCCCTCGCCGTTCACAACGAGTGACGGGGCCCGGCAAAGCTGTGCTGGAATGTTGGATCTGCGGCAAAGAGAGGGAAGAGAGGGAAAACCGCACAGAGCTCTCCCATCAGAGGCTCGTCTGAAAACAGATGTCTCTCACTGCACTTTCCACGTTCAGCACTTTCACAGCTGTCAGGGAACAATGAGGGAGATGGAGGACACGGTAAAGACAAGACGTGTTTGTTTGTTCTGCACCCTTTAATCCAGGTGTTTTGGTCCAAAAGCAGGAATCGGATTTCTTCATTCGATGGTCCAGGATGTTTGAAGTGAAATTTTGTTAGCATACTGCTGTGATAAATAAAGATTCTGTGTTTTGGGAGGGGTTGTGCCTTTTTTTAAATACACTTTTAAAACAAGGAACCGTGATGAAACTTATCAGGAGTGACATTCAAACCACTCATTGGTAAATCACCGAGGAGGTGTTACTGCTTTAACAATAAGACAGAGACTGTATGGCCAAAACCATTGCAGACCAAAAACGACAATATGGCCTGTCTCACATTAGTCATTAAAAAAAATAATCTGATGTTCGGTAAAAAGTTGCTAAATTAGAGTGTCTAGAGTAATAAGATTTTAAAAGGTATCTATAAAAAAAATACAATTTCCTTTATCAAAACTGATTTGTTTAAAAGGAGCTCATTACTGGGAGATTTACTTAAATGGTTCCCTGATCTGGGTAAGTGAAGTACTCTATGGAGTATGGGAAAACACTAATAGACCCTAACTGTGTCTAAGAAGTCAATAACATCAGAAACAACTTCCTGTCTTTAAACATTCTCGAGAAGTCAAGCCAGTAAGTGATACTGAGCATGTATTATGAAAAATAATGGAAAGGGTGTTATGGAGGTGTGTCTGCGGATGCATGGTTGCGTGCATCAGTTGAGGGTGTTAATAATCGGCAGTGAGCTGAGAGGAGACAAGATGCACAAAACTAACAGAAACATAAATACCTCAGTGCGCTTAAGCTAGCCATTAATCAGATATAAATAGAGTGAAGGAGCTCTTTGTGACTAACGAGGTGAGACTCTCTGCTAATTACTGTTTCCCTCTCTTTGGGTAATTAGGTCGCCGCCTTAGTGATGATGACTGAGACTGTACTGACCCTATTCCACCCATCACACTGACATATTCCTGCTTTACTGTCTCCTCATCTGTGACTGTGGAAGGATCATGAGTGATTGAATCTTTTAAACGCTCCTACCCTTTTAGGAAATCTTTAGTTGAAACTGGAAGACGACTTAACATACATATGAAAGAATATTTTGCCCATTTTTCTTTTTGTGAAATTGTTTTATGATTATATTTTTCCCGCTGATAGGTGAACCTCCAATCTGGTATCAAGGCTGGAAGTCTCTAACCGATTTTCCTCCAAGATTCATCATCCTCCCTGACAAACTTCAGTGCCCTTAAGGAAGAAAAAGAACCCCCACGGCATGATGCTGCCACTGCCATGTTTCATAATGGGGATGTGACACCTTTCTCATTTTTATCTAGGGTTTGCATGTCTGGTCTCACTGGGGTACCCATAGAAACCCAACATAAGCATAAGGAGAACAAGAATAACTACACAGAAATGAGCTTAACTCTGTTTGGACCATGATGATGTTAAATACTATATCGTGCTGTTGAACCTAAATAGAACACAAGAGGGTATGATCTCCGTCGACCCCCCTTGAAATATGTGATACAAAACATCCACCTTGCCGAGATTTAGCTTTATGAGTTCTCTAAAATGACACTTGTGATTTATGTTAATTGCAGCCGCGTCAGCACCTCCATTCTCCCAGGCCGCAGCCCCCCACTACCGCAGGGCTCACTCTGCCGCTTCCCGTCACACACGTTGGGCCTCTGGTGATTTACAAGCGTAATCCATTACAACACACTTACACTAATTGTCTTCGGTGGGAAGTGGCTGCTGTGACCTTTTTATTGGAAATGAAAATAAGTGGAGGCGCAGAACGGGCGATATTGGATTCTGTTGTTAATTAATGTGTGTATTATCTGGGTGGATGAAACCGGAGGGGAAGAGGATAATTGAATTACAGCCAGTGAGTTGGATAATGCACTGTTGTAATTGTTCCACTGTATAAGACGGTGTTCGTATTAGGAAGACGAAGAGTGGGTCTGATTCGCTTCGAGGGAATAGTAGAAGTTATTTGTTTGGTTTTGGGGTGTGAGGCATGGATTTAACCATTGGGTAAGCATAAACAAACTAATCAATTAGTGTCCCGCTTTTTACAGTGCACAATTACTCTTGGTTTCATTTCCCTTACTGCATTTATTTAAACACATTACATTTAGTTAAATTTGTCTGGAAAGCTAAAAATTTTATGCAAAGGAAAGTTGAGTTTAAAACAGTCTAAGCTATTCTCAGCGTAATGTTCTTTTAATTTCATATAAATATCGAGCAGAACAATATGAGCTTTATTTCAAACATATTATTTGCTAATCTATATTGGCAATAACATCAAACCCAATAAAAGCCTGGTTTGTGAGATTCCTAACAGGTTTCAGCGTTAAGATTTTCTTTCTTTGGGTTGTGTCGCCATCTTGTGGTTAAACTCTCTCGGGTTTCTGGTGTGGTCTGTATCGGCTGATAGAGTAATAAAACACAAGGTGAGCTTTACAAATGAGTTACCAGTTACATTTGCAAAGAACCAGACTGAATGGTTGTAAAGTAAATTGCTTGCTGAGTCTTTATGTGTGTAGTTGTTAATTACATAAAACACCACAATACAGACAAGACCATACATTTCTAGGGCTAAAGAGCCTTTTGCTCTGAATGACACAAATGTTTTAGGTAATTTTATCAAGTTTTAAATCTCACAAACATGATAGAGGTAAATGGATAAATTATTCCTCAAAAAAATATTTTATTTAGAAAGGGAACGAGCTATCCAAAGCAACCTGTGTTGAAAGAGGAGTTGACTCTTTAAACTAATACCTGGTTGTGCCAACCTTGGCTGTAACAGCTGCCATCAAGCATAATTTCACATCTCAAATCAACTGAAATCTGGACTTTAACCAGGCGACCGGAAAAGCATTTGGTTTTGTTGGGCCATTCAGAAGCAGATATACATGTAGATCACTGTCTGGCTGCATAATCAAATTCACTTGAGCTTCAGATCTCAACCTATTTAGCTTTCGGTTTGTTGCTGCACTTGGGAGCAGGGAGATTGACTTGCAGCTGCTTCCTGCTCTTTTTGCAGTTCCAGGTGACAAATTAGTTCACGGACACATCCATATCAAAATTCCATAATGTGAAAAGGTCAGTTTCATATTTTATTTTTAATAGACACAACCCGTCTATTCTGATGCAAACCTGATTTAATATCAAGTGAGCAATTGGGAAAGCTTCTCCAGGTATACAGCCGTGGCCAAAAGTTTTGAGAATTACATAAATATTGGAAATTGGAAAAGTTGCTGCTTGAGTTTTTATAATTGCAATTTGCATATACTCCAGACTGTTATGAACACTGAGCAGATGAATTGTATAGTCCTTCTTTGCCTTGCAAATTCCACTGCATTTCATTGCTGTCATTAAAGGACCTGCTGAGATCATTTCAGTAACCGTTTTGTTAACTCAGGTGAGAAGATTGATGAGCACAAGGCTGGAGATCATTATGTCAGGCTGGTTGGGTTAGAATGGCAGGCTTGACATGTTAAAGGGAGGATGATGCTTGAAATCATTGTTCTTCCATTGTCAACCATGGTGACCTGCAAAGATACGTGTGCAGCCATCATTGTGTTGCATAAAAATGGCTTCGCAGGAAAGGATATTGTGGCTACTAAGATTGCATCTAAAGCAACAATGTATAGGATTATCAAGAACTGTAAGGAAAGAGGTTCAATTCTTGTTAAGAAGGCTTCAGGGCGTCCAGGAAAGTCCAGCAAGTGCCAGGATCGTCTCCTAAAGAGGATTCAGCTGCAGGATCGGAGTACCCCCCAGTGCAGAGCTTGCTCAGGAATGGCAGCAGGAAGGTGTGAGCGCATCTGCACACACAGTGAGGCGAAGACTTTTGGAAGATGGCCTGGTATCAAAAAACCTCAGGGACAGATTGATCTTCTGCAGAAGGTATGGTGAATGGACTGCTGAGGACTGAGGTAAAGTCATATTCTCCGACGAAGCCTTTTTCCGATTGTTTGGGACATAAGGAAAAAGGCTTGTCCAGAGAAGAAAAGGTGAGCGCTACAATCAGTCCTGTGTCATTTCAACATTAAAGCATCCTGAGACCATTCATGTGTGGGGTTTCTTCTCATCCAAGAGAGTAGGCTCACTTACAATTTTGCCCAAAAACACAGCCATGAATAAAGAATTGTACCAAAACACCCTCCAACAGCAACTTCCAACAACAGTTTGGTAAAGAAAAATGCATCTTCCAGCACGATGGAGCCCCGTGCCATAAGGCAAAAGAGATAACTAAGTGGCTCGGGGACCAAAACGTTGAAATTTTGGGTCCGTGGCCTGGAAACTCCCCAGATCTTAATCCCATTGAGAACTTGTGGTCAATCCTCAAGAGGCGGGTGGACAAACAAAAACCCACTAATTCTGACAAACTCCAAGAAGTGATTATGCAAGAATGGGTCGACATCAGTCAGGATTTGGTCCAGAAGTTGATTCAAAATCATAGTAAGTTAAAATGAGGACAAGTAAATCACTCTTTTGTAAACACTTTATTTTCAAAAGTATATTTCCATAATTTCATCCAAGATAATATGTCACATCAGGCAATCATTCAGTTTAATGCAATCTTAAAAAAAAAAAAAATCTTTGTACATTTTTATCCACATTAGAGTGTAAGAATTACATTACATTTGCTTGTTGTACATATAAAATGTTACAGTGGCCAGAGAGATTTAAGGACATAGTTTAAAACAATCAAAAATTGTTTAGTCATGGTTTAATCGAACAGGTCTGAACAGAAATCAATGTAAAGCCTATGAGAATTATTAGTCATTTACAAATCAAATATAAAAATAAAAAAATGAAAAATTCAACTACCTCCTATAGATCCCTTAAAAATACTCCTAATGATCCAAGCCTCTCTTCCACTATTTTTCACATTAAGCTCGGGTCGTAACTTCTTAATTAGACTCAAACTGCAAGTTTTTTCTAATAAAGACAAGAAAATTCGAGAGAATAAGCTTTAAGCTTCAATTACTGGAAGTGAAAAATATGTGCTTTCATGGGTTACACAGGGAAACTAACCATATCATGTGCAGAAACTATTTCACAACAATCAAAGGTCGTTTGGACTGTATATAAACAGTCATCACCAACTTCCTGTAAATATTGAAATGTACACAATGAACAAGTGAGGTGGCAGCACTTAGGTGTTGATAACTAAAATAAATCTCAATAATAAGAGGCCTTCAGTAACTCTAAGAAGTCTCTCTCTCCCTAACAAACTCATCGTCCAACTAACTAATTACCAACATCAAGGTGTGCCAAAATCTGTTTATGGTCCTTTTAATAAAATGCCATAAAAGGTGCCAGAGTGACTTAAATTTTGCCGCCCCCCCACACTTGTTGCTGCAGACCGTGGTCAGCTAGCTGTAGGGAATAAACACCTACATTCACCCCACGCAAAAAATAAAATAAAAAAAGATTGGAAATATTTCCAGATGTGAAAAGCATGGACCATCTGGAGACGAGAACCGTAATGCTCATCTCATCACCCGTCATCAAGTTCATAATGTTTCAATGCACAGAGGAGCCAACTTCAGGCTAGCCGGACTAATCACTCAGACTGCCAATGTTATTCAGAAGCAGGTTTAACTGAAAACTACAATCAAATTTGGCAAGTTTTCATTCTACATTTTTGCAGCTCTGTATCAAAATAATTGACCTAAAAACATAATAAGCAATTCTATGCATTTTGAAACAGCAGTAGAAATTTTCCATTTCAAATCAAACTTAATGTTTTACACGTTTATTTTACATTGTTTATACAAATCTACAGATATTTTCATGTCATTTATTTGTATTCTGTGAGACTCATTCTGACCCACAGCTATTTTAAACAAGAATGCTCACCATACTCCTCTCCTTTTCCAGACAAACGATTTTGACATTCAGCAAAGCCAAACTCCACTGAATGTATATCTGATTTAGGAGTGGTCAGAATAAAGTAAATACAAAGTCCAGAACTGAACAGCATAGTGATGGAATACTACAGGTGATTCCCACATTCAGCCGAACGGTTTGGTCTTGTCTAAAAACAGTGTAGCTTATAGTCAGCCTCACAGAGAGTTCAATCTGCTAACATTACTGACCTATCACAGAGTGTGCAACAGTGTTTTTCTGAACAACATTATGAAAGCGGAATGTTCAAAATTCCTTTGAGGTGCATTCCTGGAAGTAGTTCAACATGAAAAGCATGTAAGTGCCAAAGCAAACATGAAATCTACGTTAACATGAAACATGGCATTAGGTGGAAAGTAGATCCAGTGATGCACAACTCTTAACTCAATGGAGACGTCAGAAGTAAACAGGACGCGTTCCTACAACTCTCTCTGTACATACAACAGGCTGCTTTTAGCTGCACAGCAGTGACTACATGTAGCACCCATATATGTACAGATCCTGGAGGAAGGGGTTGGAACACACAAAGAGAAGCAGCCTTTACTTTCCTCCCATATCAATTCCTGTCTTTTTGTTGCCTTTCTAAAATTATATGAATCTTTAAGGCTCTTCGTGTTTGTCAATATTATATTCATATGAGAAAACAATCACAAGGAAAACAACTTAGTGTTCAAGTCGCCTATCAGATATCCAAGTGCCTGCTCCATATCTGTAACAGTTTATACAGTGAAGTACTGAGTACAGTATGCTGATCTTATGTCTACATCCCGGATTATATCAGTACAAAATAAATGGATAGATAAAAACTATTTAGCCACACTGGCTTCACATTGTAACAGGCTTTTAATCTGTCCTTCATTTTAATGAATCTGCAGATGAGAAAACTGTTAACGTCCACTCTCTTCAGGAAAAGGACAACTGGGACCAAACAGGAATTTTAAGTCTAGTTATTCAACAGTCCTCTAGAGGGCACCCTGCAGTCATCATATGAAGGGCAGGGAGGGAAAGCAGGAGCAAGAGAACAGGAGATTAGCAGTTTTACTCGGGTAACGTCAGTGCAGCTGCCTCGGGTTTCATCTTGAAGTACTGGTTGAAGCGCAGCAACGCATATCTTCAGGTGGAAAAGACAGAACAGAGCTGGGTCAGCAGGGAACAAAACATTCTGTACTGAATATTTTCCTGCTTCAGCATTGTGCTGGCAAAAAAATCTACAGTGAGAAAAAAAAAAATACAAGCACATGGGTTCTAGCTTATTGAAGGATGAAAACGTACCCCAAGAAGTCAAAGTCGATGGTGGAGAACTTGGCCTGGATCAGAGCCCAGAGACCCCAGAAGAAATGAGATGCCTGGATACAACAATCCAAAAAATAAATGGTTACCAACATCAGGTACATTACATGTTAATCTGTTCTGTTAAAACCATATCAATTCTGATCTTTGTTGACTGTTGCAGCACTGCACTGGTCATCAGGACAACTAACAGCCCAGAGGATTTAAAACAGTCAGCTTTGTTTTTAGTTTTTGCAACAAGAAATCCCAGTGGCAGCATGTAACATCCCAAAGAAATCTTCATGTTTTAAATACAAAGCGTACTTTAAGAACAAAAAACTAAAACCACAGAACAAAAGATTTCATTAATGCAACATCAATGACATGCCCTACAGCTATTACTTCTAGATGTGATGGCAAATTTGTTTTGTAAGCCTTCATAACACTCCAGAGCTATTGATAAGAATTTAGTCAAAAAGGGAAAAGGTGCTGATCGGGTTTATTAATAAAGATTACTAAGCTAACAGTAAGGGGATCTAATGATTAAAAGATGGCATCCAGGATCGGTCTTTAGTCACAGCCCAGAACCAAAAGATCAAATTGAAAAATGAAATAAAATAAAAGGTTCTGTCAGTTGCACCCATGCAGTAAATGGAGATGTAGCGCCCAGTGTTTTCCCACCAAGTAAGCTCTTTACCAAGCAGAGGGTGGTTGCTAGAACTGGTAAGCTTAAACGCTGTGACTAAAGAGGCTATTTCTTTGTGCGTCTATTTTTGAAGGAATCTGAAATCTTTGAGCACATCTCCGAAAATCTAAGAAAAACGTGTTTTTCTTAAATCAAATACCCACCAAGGCAAATTTGTTGACTTGAACATAGAGAATCTCCACCTCTCTGTCAGTGACATCACCATCCTGGCCTTTGTGCTCCTTGTAGGCCTCCAGGTAGGAACGGAGCCACTCTAGCTGAAAGGGCCGCTCTGGGTAGTGACTGTAGTCTACTTCATTCAGGCCTAAAACAGTAGGAGATAGTATTTGAAACCTCCACAATAGCAACGGTGAAACATTTGACATTTTGTAGATTTCTCCCCCCCTTACCAGCAAACTCGTTGAAATGATTCCCAATATCATAGGCTTGGTAATTGTACCCTGCGTACTCGTAGTCAATGAACTTTACACTGCCTGGAGACAGAAGAAGCATCGTTTAGACAGGGACACAAGGCAAACAGATGCAATGATTATGTTTATTCCCTTTAATAACTCAGAATGTCAAAGCTCTAGATTTAGGTCACCTACATGGACAAGCAATCTAGGCAGCCAATTGTAGGGGCGAGAAGTAAGAGTTTGCATTTTGAGGCGGAGATAGATGGAGAAAAAAAACAGGAATATGGAGTTACAGTCACCTATAAAGAAGGTGTCAGGCCAGGAAAATGTGTAGCAACTTGTATAGTCACACTAAAAAGCCCCTTTTATCAAGTTTAAGAAGTACAGGCTTTAAATTCTGATTGTATTTATAGAACATGGAAACTTAAAATCTAAGGGGAAAAAGGAGAGAAAAGCCTTCACATTTTCACTCTGATTAAAATTTATTATACTAAGATATAGCACGGGCTATTTTGTTTCCTCAGTCTCCAAAAACACATGCAAACAAACACAGAATGGGGAACTAGGATACATTAGAAATGAAAATGTGTAAGGCATGATGCAACAACCTTAAAAGTCTGGTGGGAGGAGGACAAGCTGACTTTCCAGTGACTGTTTTGGATACATGCACAAGGTGAAACAGGGACAGACAAAACTTTTTGGAAAGGCAGGGGAAAAAACGATGGAAACAGAAGAAGTATAAAGAAACAAACACACACAGACCGGCTGCAGCAAGACAGCAACACCAAAATATTATGGCTCTCATTTTTAGAACCTGCATATAGTGGAAAATTTTGCTTAAAGTTTTTTTCCACCTTCAGAAATCCAGAAGTGTTGGACGATTATTGGCCTACAAGGTGCAAAAAGATGTTGCTCGAAACTTTAGGTGACATATTCTTTGTGGTTAACATTTGAATATCTGATTGTTCTGCATCACTTTACTTGGAACATCAGAGCCTGACTGCAGATAACTGCTCCAGGCTACTGGAGGTTACAGTCGAATTTAGCAGAAATAGTCAAAAAAAATGTAACAGGTTTTCAGCCAGCAGTGGTAAGGAGAATGCTTAAAACAGTGTTAATGCATGCATGTGGATTGTGCGTGGGAATAACTGCTGACTGATTGCACAGAACATTAAATGCCACAAGTGGAACATTATGTAAGTAAATGTGAACGGTCTGTGCAGGGGATCATCTCGTAAGTTATCGTTCACAGGAGTGAGGGTTGTCTGAGGAAAGGTTGTTTTTTCTTTTAAATACATGATCTCGAAAGTAATTTTTTTTCTTCCAGGGCATGCACCCGACTGTTTAAAACATCTTTTCTGGGGAGCATGCACTTTAAATAAAACATCCGCATTGAAGCTGTGAGTGGAAGGAGATTTCATTTTATAGTTTGTTCTGAGTGTCATTTTAAGATCTGTATTTCTTATTTTTCTACTGTGTTGCTCATTCATGAAACAGACTCTCTGGGTGACATAACTGAAAACTAGGTTTGTTGTATGTAGTGTTTCCAGCTGCAAAATATTTCTACACCAGTGTTTGTACACAGGAATCTCTCAGTAAGGGTTGAGTCGCATGTGAAGTTTGTTTTACAGTCATTTGAGCGCAAATCAACAGTTGGATTAAACGAGGCCAATTCTCACCAGATCATAATCTGGATTTGAAATTGACCGTGTAGCCTTCGGCTTGCTTGGCATTTAAAGTTTCATTTTTAACAATCCAAAGGGAACTTTTAAAATGTGTTGCTGCTTTGGTGCTTTTTAAACCGCTGAAAATGCAAAAAAAAAAAAATCAGCATTAATGAATGAACAAAGAGGGAAGTGGTCAGTCATGAGGTGGTTCATCTCAAAATCCAAACACTTACTTTGACAGGCCCGCTGATCCAGAAAATAAAACCCCCGGAATGATTTGTTTATGAGAAAAAAAACCTATTGAATTACTTTACTGTTAATGTTCATCAATTCCTTAAAGCTGACATATAGGAAGATTTTTTTTCAGGCTGGACTACAGAGAAAGACACTTTGAGGTGGGTTACCAGCCGGCGTGTAGGTCCTAGCGGGACACAACTGAACACCTCCGGGCAGTGGCTATAGCCCCCCTGTGCAGCAGATGAAAAGGTTTGGGCAAACATCTTTCACACATGCTCACACTCTCACATTTATCTTTTAACCATTCACTCACAGTTTCCAAACATTAAGGCCTGCTGCCAAAAATATACCCCCTCCCCCCAACTACTCCGTTTCTATTGGTTCATCAAAATTACAATAGCGTCAGACCTTGGGTGCCAGTCTACATTTTGCGACAAGTTCATTTCCAAATCGGGCCATATCAAGGTCATACATTTCCTTAAAGGGCCGGTTAAGGACGGAAGAATTTGATCAAACTATCTTTAACAAACAGTTAAAGTATTAATAAATATCTGTCTCTGTATTCAATAAGTACTTTGTATATTAAATAACACTAAACATCTTTTCACAATGTTGTTATTTAGGACTATTCAAAGAAACTGATTTGATTTGACAAAATAGTGTTAGGTACACATAATTAGAACTTAGTTTTTATTTATATGATCCTGTAGAGTTTAGAGGGTCACATTAATGGCTATGGCGGGCCGGATTTGGCCCCCGGGCCTTGAGTTTGACACCTGTGCCATAAGGTGTGTAAGATCAAGTTGGTAATTAGCATTTTAAAACGTCTGGTTGGCTCAGCTGTTCTGGGATCACTTAAAAGGATTTCCCTGTGGACGTTTTTTAACCAGTTTAACAACCTGCGATAGCTGGAGCCTGGTGTAACTTACACAGTGAAGCCTGAAACATGACTCTGCAAGTTAGACACGGGTCTATGATTCAAAGGAAACATACATTCAGCATGTGTGCTTCAGGCAGCACTGTGTCTGTCAGTTTAATGAGCAGAAATTTACAGAGATGTCCAGGTAACACTGAGTACTATCTTTGTTGAAGGCGTTTGTGCTGCAGGTGAGGAGCTCAGCTCTTCACCAACATGCACAGCTCCTTTCACAGAAGAAAGTTTTAGCCATTAAATACAGGTTCATTTTCATTTCATATTAATGTCAGCGGCACTGATAAGACTGGAATCAACTGACACAATCAATGCAATGTTAAACTTTCATGAAGGTTCTGAAACTGATGTTCTTCAGACCTGAATAAAAAGTATATTTTAATCGTGCAGCAATAAAAAGGATATCAACACACAGAAGAGTTAACAATTTATCGTGCACGATTGCAGAGATCACTGATTCATATGTCAATCATATACCAGATGTAGATTTACTCACATTTGATGAAAAAGCATGAAATTATAATAGAGCATTTTACTGAAGATTCTGTAGCTTAATGCTGAGAGTAAAATACAGAAAGGATTCAATGTTGGTTTTGGTCTTATCAACATATATAATATTGCACCTTTCATATGACTGATGCAACAATATTTTCATTTACTGGATAGAAATGTGTTGATCCTGATTAGCCGTCATGTGGACAACTGCCTGCAGATACAAATGTATGTGGCTCCTACTGCTGCCATGATCTCATCCCGATTAGCCTGAGCAGTGGGCACACTACGTCAGGGTCCCCCACCGTGTCGGTTAGTCCCTCTCCGCTCCCTTCCCCAAAGGGCAGGGCGGTGCATGGGGCAGCAAAAGCCTCCGCCGGCACTCCTAGGGGAGAGAAGCTAGACACAAGGAGCTGTGAGAATTTCCTCACCCCTCGTCAAAAAACAGATGAGGGGGACTGACAGCTCCTCCAACCTCCCTTACTCACTAACTATAATGTACTTTCCTGTTTTCTATTTTTTAAACCACACTTTATTTTCTTATTGTGTATTTGGTGTTACAAAAAAACTAAAGTAGAACAGCTTGACTGGCTAGCAGAAAATATACAGCATAGTTATAGCTGCTTTGTGTGACAAAGTGGTGATATTATATCCACAAGACAATAAGCTCAAAGACTTTGTTTTCAGAATCATTTCATGTCATTGTTCGTTTTAACTTCAGTAATAGCGGCACAAAATCAGAACTTTTAGACATAAGAAATTTAAAAGTGTCCTAAATGTATGAAAAAATGGAAATCATATAATGCTGCACATGTTAATGTCTGACTTGTACCTTACCTTTACAAGATTCGGAAGCTTTGCTAAAACAAGCAACTGGAACATCTAATCTGATTTTATTAATTCTGCTTTTGCAGCCACAAAAAAACCAAAAAACACTAACAAGAGGTGAGCAGGAGATTCGATCTGAGGGAATCCCCTGAATGCATCACTTCCCAACACAAAAATCACACCAGTCACACAGAAATGTCTGAGACTGCAGCTCTTTAGCTTACACTCACCTTCCTTCTGGTTGTAAATGATGTTTTTGCAAAGAAGGTCATTGTGGCTAAGAACTACGGGAGAGCCCAGCACAGACAAGCTCTGCTGGAGCCACAGCAGCTCTTTCCGGAGGGACTGTGGGCTGGGAACCTCCATGCTCAACCTGGAAAGAGCAACAAGGTACCAAAGATGAATATGCAGTCATGTTTCTATATTAAGCTCTATTAAACCGCAGGTGAGTAAGTCATACTGACAACTGGTTGGGTGTGTTTTTCTGTTTTGCCTCTGTGTAAAAATATCATCCAACACATAAAGAGTGAGGCAGGTGAGGCAACGCACATCTTTATCGTATTGTGATCTGATCTGCTTGGAAATTCAGGTTCCACGGATTATTGTGGTCGCTAACGTAGGATTCATTACAGATTAGAAACTGGATGCCCAAAGCTATTCTATGCCTATAGCATTAGCAGCTAACAAAACCAGTTTGGCTGTTATCCTACACTACTAATTCCACTAAATATATCATTTTTAAACCCTACTTCAATTCTAAAGTCAATTTTAAGCAGGATTCATCTTTGAGCAGTTAAAGGGGATCAGGGAAAATTTAGAGTTAAGATTGCAGCACGCACCTGTCATGCTCCTTGAAGCACTTGGAAATAAGTGCAAAGTATTTGCCCATCTTCAGCCACAGGTCAGAGCGGGGTATCCAGCCATTATGGGCATGGATGGCATGGTACTTGGCCAGCTGCTTCGCAATAAGCCTGCAGGGCAACAGCACACATCCCAGGGATTTTACTTCATTAAATATCAATACATAAAGAAGCTATAGAACAAGTATGTCTGTTAGGCTTGGATGAGCAGCCTGTGTAGATCCTGTGACAATATGACTTGGCAACAAGGAGTAATATTCCTCTCTTACCTAAAAACAGCTTGGCTGCGAATGTGCTCGGGCTCCAAGGCAGTTCCCTGCAGAAACTCATAGCAGAGGCCGTTGTTGAATGTGCAGTAAAGTCGTGGGGCACAGCGATGTGCATGCAGCACTCTGAAACTTTTTATCTCGTTATCCCGGTCGACCAGCAGCTCCGTTTTGTTGCCATAAATGCGGACCAGAACCACGTCTTGCATGACAGCGCCCACGTAGCAGCCAAGCAGCTTGTTGGTGATCCCATCTGTGAAAAACTGCAGGAAGAGAAGCGAGAATCAGGGGTGTGTGTATCATTCTGTTGTTCAACGTAGGGCCGGGGACATGATTTACCAAGAAGTACTAACTCTGAGACTTTATGCATCGTTTTAATCTTCAGTAGACAGACCTGGGTTAAGAACAACTCATTGAACTACAGAAGTTCCAATTAAATACATTTTTTACATTTATTTATTGTAGGGCTGGACGATATAGAAAAAGTGATAAAGGAATAGTCATATTGATTGATAATTATTGATAAATATCACTTAATGTAAAAAATATAATTTAAATGCCTCCTCAGTCATTTTGTTGTTCTTCATCCATCCATCCATCTTCCTCCGCTTATCCGGGGTCGGGTCGCGGGGGCAGTAGCCTAAGCAAGGAGACCCAGACTTGCCTCTCCCCGGCCACTTGGGCCAGCTCCTCGGGAGGAATCCCGAGGCGTTCCCAGGCCAGCTGGGAGACATAATCTCTCCAACGGGTCCTGGGTCTTCCCCTGGGTCTCCTCCCGGTGGGACATGCCCGGAACACCTCACCAGGGAGGCGTCCAGGAGGCATCCTGACTAGATGCCCGAGCCACCTCAACTGGCTCCTCTCGATGTGGAGGAGCAGCGGCTCTACTCTGAGCTCCCTCCGGATGACCGAGCTTCTCACCCTATCTCTAAGGGAGAGCCCAGCCACCCTACGGAGGAAACTCATTTCAGCCGCCTGTATCCGTGATCTCGTTCTTTCGGTCACCACCCAGCGTTCGTGACCATAGATGAGGGTAGGAACGTAGATCGACCGGTAAATCGAGAGCTTCGCCTTTCGACTCAGCTCTCTCTTCACCACGACAGACCGGTACAGCGCCCGCATGACTGCAGACGCCCTACCAATCCGTCCATCGATCTCCCGCTCCATTTTTCCCTCATTCGTGAACAAGACCCCCAGATACCTAAACTCCTCCACTTGAGGAAGGACCTCATCCCCAACCCGAAGAGAGCACCCTACCCTTTTCCGACTCAAGACCATGGTCTCGGATTTGGAGGTGCTGATCCTCATCCCAGCCGCTTCACACTCGGCTGCGAACCGCTCCAACGAGAGCTGTAGATCACGTTCAGACGAAGCCAACAAGACCACATCATCTGCGAAAAGCAGAGACCCGATCCTGAGGTCACCAAAACGGATCCCCTCAACACCTTGGCTGCACCTAGAAATCCTGTCCATAAACGTTATGAACAGGATCGGTGATAAAGGGCAACCTTGGCGGAGTCCAACTCTCACTGGAAACGAGTCCGACTTACTGCCGGCAATGCGAACCAGACTCTGACACCGGTCATATAGGGACCTAACAGCCCGTATCAGAGGGCCTGGTACCCCATACTCCCGGAGTACCCCCCACAGGACACCCCGAGGGACACGGTCGAACGCCTTCTCCAAGTCCACAAAGCACATGTAGACTGGTTGGGCGAACTCCCACGCACCCTCCAGGACCCTGCCGAGGGTGTAGAGCTGGTCCAGTGTTCCACGGCCAGGACGAAAACCGCATTGTTCCTCCTGGATCCGAGGTTCGACTATCCGTCGTACCCTCCTCTCCAGAACCCCTGAATAGACCTTACCAGGGAGGCTCAGAAGTGTGATCCCCCTGTAGCTGGAACACACTCTGTGGTCCCCCTTTTTAAGGGGGGGGACCACCACCCCGGTCTGCCAATCCAAGTAGATGGATGGATGGATGGATGGATGGATAGATGGATAGATGGATAGATAGATAGATAGATAGATAGATAGATAGATAGATAGATAGATAGATAGATAGATAGATAGATACTTTATTCATCTCCAAGAGAAATTCACAGTTCTAGCAGCTTACGGGAACACAGGGGCATGCAGGGAGAATACAATATAAAAATTTAAAAGAAGAACTAAGGTAAAATATAATGGTATAAAAAAGTATAATGTCTGCCAGTCCAGTTCGAGTGCAGTTGTGCAGATGTCAGTATGCAAAAACAGTTGAGTAATGGTCAGTTTGTACATACTTAGACTCCAACTTGTAGATGTGTGTGTATGATAAAGTGCATGTGTGACCGAAGGTGCATGGTGTGATTAGCATTAAGTCCAGTGTTCTATGGTTGATTTTATGGCCCTCCCCCTAGAGTTGTTGAAGAGCCGCATGGCGTGGGGGAGGAACGATTTCTTCAGTCTGTCAGTGGAGCAGGACAAAGACAGCAGTCTGTCACTGAAGCTGCTCCTCTGCCTGGAGATGGCGTTGTGCAGTGGATGGTGTGGACTGTCTATGATGGACAGTAGCCTGTTCAGAGTCCGTTTCTCTGCCATAGATTATCATGAGTTTGTAAGACACAGAAACAAACCAAGAGACCTGAGTAACATCAGTAAATACTAAGAAAAGTAATATTAACTATTATATTATATATATTTTGTAATTATGTTAGTAATTTAAATTAAAGGCTTATTTTGATGCTTTTTAATCTTTTAAACATTTTATGACACTTTATAATATTAATGGCTGAAACCTTTGGATTAATTTGTCAATAAAGCTTATTCAGATTCACTTCAGCTCTGGCTCAGCTGTTCTAAAGCTAACCAGCTAGTCACCAGTGTTGACGGATCCCAGAACACTGAGCCCAGTCAGTCACAGTGCTTAAGCCGGCTGGTATATCAAACACCTGTTTTGTTTTTTAAAGCGTTTCCCTTCTGAGGACCGGGAGAAGAACCGAGGGGACATTTTAAAAGCCATAGTTGTTGTTAGCAGCGCGATGCGACCTGGATAAGTTACCTGTGTCTCGCTGTAAGAGATTCGTAGTGAGCTGGGAGAGGGGAGTCCTGCTTAAAACAGCTGATTGTAGTTTTCTTATTGCTATATTTAGTGTTTTAGTGCGTGGAGCATCGATTCAAAACAGGACACAACCTTTACCTGAGCCACTAACATTTATCCGGAAGAACGTCCTCCGCTGCTCCCTTGCTGTGACATCTGACTGCGGTGAAGTAACAGCGATATATTCGCTTAGGGACTATCAAAGAATTCTCTTTCAGCTTAAATCATTTCATCCTTTTTGTAGTTTGAAAGGAGAGAGGGTGGCTGATGGAACTGCGTGGGTCAGCGTTAATGATTAGTTTGGAGTAAGTAATGATTGTTGTATTAAGCTACCTGATATAATGAAAAAATACGGGGAAGCAATTTTTTTCTATCAAACTTATTTAATCGACCCCTTTTTTTATATCACACCACACGTCAATTGATCCATATATACTGCTATCGATTTATCGTCCAGCCCTAATTTATTGTACCACCAAGCGGAAATTCAGCTTTAACATAACAGGGACAGATTAGCCAAGATTATTGTGATGGATCAGATGCCAAAGGCCTCGATTTCTTTATATGCTATTTTTTTTGTTTTGTTACAAAGTGTCGCTTATAAGTCTGAGTGTTTATGTATTATAGGCGCTGCATGGAGCTGTCAGGAGGTAACTGAGGTGAATGTTGCTTAAATACGGGAACTTATTAAATATAAACTTAGGTTTTATTAAAAAAAAATCAAATGTAAAGCATCTGGTTGTAAATAGATAATCTACAAAACAAAGCAAATGGATGATGTGTTAAATATGAATTGAAAATCTTTTACGCATTAAGCTTAGAGCAGGTCAGCATGTGTTAATTATTAATAATAGTAAACCAGACGGTACCAGAAGTGTGACTTTGGTTGATTAAAACTGACCTCTCAGCAGAATAAAGCTGGAAATTTACTGTGGGGGGGGGGTTAACGTACCTACATAACAGTCCCAACTGTTTACTCTGTCTAGGACCGATGAAGAATGACAGGATTGCGAGGAATTTTATTTTTCCACACAGATGGAATGAGCGGAATTTGCTGAAGCTCCCAAACTTTTCCTCATTGATGAATACAGGGAAAGGCAGCAGGACATGTGATCTTCCATCCTGGCTGTGTTTACAAAGCTGAGCCACAACCCCAGGTCATCAGAAGAGAGGGAAATATCAACTGCCCTGCTGGTACTTCTTTGAGCGTGACTCACAGCATGCATCTATACCAACGTTTTAAATTAGGCACTGTTTGACTTCAGGACATTAGTAAACCTAAATGATAAGATTAAGTAATTTATGCAAAGCAGAAAGGCAAATGTTGGACAGTCAAACAAACACGATTGTTAATAATTCTTCCAGAAGGTTTCAAAGTTGCTTTACGAAATCAAGCTGTTCTCTAGATTTTGATACAGAACTGACTTATCGCCTTTTCAACCTAATCAGTGGTGGTGCTTTTTAATATGGTTTTCTGCACAGGTTAGAATGGGACTCATGGAACAAGTTGTCAAAACAAAATAGCTTCTCTATGGTCATTTCTTATAGTAAGGGGCGGCCCCTGCTGTATGGCAGAACTATATGCTGTATACAAACAAATATATGATCCGCAGCTTTTTACTCAATGCTGAATTAAAAGGACTATTTCTACATTTTAAAAGGGATTCATTTAACCAATCTCTATCTTAAAATGTTACGTTTAAACCTGACCTGGGAGAACAAGGGCGAGCCCTGGACGATATATATAAACCAGGACCACCACTGCTAACAATTTTACATCGTGATACCAAGGTTTCGGTAAAGAGACCTCCATAACAAGTTCTGTAACCGTAAAGTAAAATGGGGAGGCAAACAGAGGTTTGCAGCCTTAATAAACCTCCTCTTTAATCTAGCTCAGAGATTGACGCAGATGCTAACCGCAAGGTTTAATAAACAGTAATGGTAAAAAATGCTCACTTCATATCTCTGCACGTTTATTTACCACTTTGGAGGCTATACAATGCTATTTAATTTGGATATTCAACATAGTTGTCCCTTTAGCGCCCAGCAATGACAAATATAATCGCCCGTTTCGTCTGACGTCAGCCAGTGACATTCATTTAAATGGGACGCCTAGCTAGCTAACACCAGTTTTCGACGGTAGCAAATACTTCACATATGCTATAATTTACAGCATGTGACAATACAACATAACCCCGTAAATAAAACAAAGCGTTTAAAGAAAGAAATGCTACCTTCATTTTAATTTCAGACGGCTTCCAGCTAGGTCTGAGCTCCTTCATTAGCCGCAGAGCAAAGGGTCGGTAGTCGTTCTCATCGACAGTCACGTCTATTTTGGGCACAGCTGGAGCCTCGTCTGGGACATGAATATAGCCGGCCATTGCGTAGACAGTGTTTCACCAAATATCTGACAAATTGAAATTCACAGTGGTGGAGATGGCAACACAATGCGCAACGAATGAAACTGAGCAGGAAGCTGTGAGGTATATACGTCCCTGGTACGACTGCTCTGCAGCAACGCCTCTCAGAAAGAACCACCCATCTGTGAGAAAAAAAAGTTCCCTTGGAAGCTCCTCGAATGACTCATTAGATGCGCCTGTTTATCATATCAGCGTGCACCGCTGGCGGAGCTTAAACCAGTAAAAGCCACCATCTAAACCTTGCTTTTAAAATATATAAAGGACTAAAGACGATATAAAAGACTACATTTACATTAACTTAGATATTAAAAGGCATATAACCTGACTTAAGTAAAAAAAAAAGAAAAGAGAAACATGTTTATCTTTTCATAGTTATTTTATATACATACAGATTATAATATTTATAAATACTTTAGCCTTATGGCTCATTCTTTTTATTTTATTTTTTATTTTATTTTTACTTATGTTAAATGTTTTATGTGCACAACTGTACCGGAAAAAATTCCTAGTTTGTGAACTTGTTCTCAAACAATGGCAATAAAACCGATTCTGATTCTGATGTCCTTACTTAAGAAAAGTCAGTCCTTGGCGAATACACGCAAACGTACCCAAAGCCGTGGCGATCACGTTATGGATACGTCATAAGTAAATTAAATGGCATTCGTATGTCTCCCAAGAAAAACACAAATAATAGTATTAATAAAAATACTATTTTAGGAATAGTTGTAGTTAGTAAAAAACCTAACCAGAAATAACTTCCAGATCGGCGGTACATCTTAATGTGTGAACGTGTTTCCGTGGCAGATTATAGGCCATATGCCTAAACGGAAATAATAATAATAATAATAATAATAATAATAATAATAATAATAATAAACTGGCCATTAATCAGGATGTAAACATACATCTGTTTACAGTCTGTAGCATAAATAAATACATTTTATGAACAAAACTAATTAAAATAATAAATGAAAAAAACATTAACTTATTTTCATATCAGCAACAACGGCCATGACTTGCAAACAAAAATGTCCATTTGTCTTTTTAAGAAATTGAAAGAAAAACAAAATTTTAAATCAATTTAAATACAATTCCTTCAATAAATATTTGCTAAAAAAAAAGAACTTAATTTGGTGGTTACTGATAAAAGCTGCTGTGAATGCACAAGAAAGAACCTTCAAAGTTTGGTTTACATGATCAGTTTGCCTAATAAAGCAAAACTATTTGGGTTATTTGTTTCCAAAACGTCAGTGTAACATACTTTATTTTATCAGAAGCCTATGGTTCATGAGGGTCCCCCATGCCCTGAGGCGATGCAGCCCAAACATTGATTACACTTACTGCATAGGTTGCTAAATCAGGCTTCTATTCAGTAGAAAAAAAATACAAAATCCACCATGAATTCTATGAACCTTAAGGCAGACTGACATATTTAAATAAACCTATAGCCCGTTTGTATTGTATGGTACTTCATTCATAATTAGTAAGCAGAGTTTATTTTAGAGGGGTTTATGGAAGAGGAGTAGGGCCGATACAAGAAAAAAAAAAAAACTTATTTGGGCCGTGTGAAATAAATACAAACACTTACTCCATAAGTAAGAAAGTTCAGAAGGTCAGAGTCAGAATTTTTTTTCTGGTGGCTCTAATATCTTGCACACTTTATTTATTTCATCTGACGAAAGATTGATCTTGCAACATCATCTCTCAATACAAAAAGAATATAGTTAAAAGGCCTATTTCTGCATGACATCCATGAGGGACCTCCCAAAGGAAATTTGTCTCCACCCAGTCCTGGAATCGGTTGCTGCAACAGGATCTCCACCCACATGTCAGCCAATAGGATTAGGATATTTTGTATGTCAGCTCTGATGTGATTGTGGCCTTGTTGAGGAGCTGATATAATGGGAAGAAAACACTTGTACTCTTTAACTCAGCCCTTTCTAGTTATTAATTAATGAAGTCTCTGGGAAGGAGATTTTCTGATATGTCACCAGAAAATTAAGTAGGAGGGAAAAAACTTTACATCATCTCCACTTTTAGTGGTTTTCAATTATGTTCAACTGTAACGCTACTGAGCCATTTGATTCATCTATACCTGCTCGTCCTTGCAGGGTAATCAGGATACTGCTGCCTATCTTCAGTCAGAGAGGATTTAAAAAGTTGTGCTTTTAGAATTGGCTAAAAAGATGTTTAGCCCTTTAAAATATGAAAAGTACAGCATGGAAACTAAATCCTGCTAAACACCCATGGCAGCAATAAAACCCACTGACCATCTCTTTTCTGCCATACATGCCAGACCTAATTGCTTGGTTACTTAGCAACCTTCAGAATGAATAGGTTACTTTCCTGAGTTCTCTCTCCAAATCAACTGTGTGACCTTCTAATCCATCGTCTCCTTATGAACGGGGATTTTAATTGAATCTTGAAAAGTGTGCCTGTTGACTCCCCCACTTGACAGTGAACAGGTTGCTCTCTTCATGTATACACAAACAGGTGTTTCCTTCACAACCTGGAAGAGGTGTCCTTTGATTATTCTCTCTTTTTTTCTATGTATATGCACATTGGCAAATTTTTCATAATCCCCAGAAGACATAAAACCTTGTTACTATGCCAACCAGGGTCAGCTGACAAGAGACCAATAAGTCACTATCGGCAGTTTCCTGCTGCTAAGTCACTGATCCCGTAAACACGAGGTCATATTACATAAGAGAACAAGTGATTGTCTTTTCTAGTTATTTACATTTTATTCTGATAGTTTTCAACTTTTTAAAGTTAACTGTACACAAGAAAAAAAACAACAACTGGAGTAAAAATGGAAGAAGACAATAAGTTATGTGAGTATGATGAAGTGATAAAGAGTCGTCGATCAGGATAAACATGTGAGGTACTGATAGAGAAAAACAATACAAATATAGTCTGACCTTAAGAAAACTGTAATTTAATTCCACTTCTGGCCCAAAGTGTCACCTAGCATTTAGATAAATAAATAAGTTACCTCATTTTAGGTTTTTCATTTTTCAATGTTATTGCCTTTTAACGAATAAATGGTGGATTTAAATGACCTTTCTTAGCCCATTAACATTACCAAACAAAGTCCCCATCATAAAAATGACAAACCTTATGTCCAGTTACAATTTTCAGTTAAGGTTTTTCTTATAATCCAACTTTCCTCCCAAATATGTATTCGGCATCATACATGTTAACAGGATTCTCTGAGGATAGTACTGCCACCACCGTGCTTGATCATAGAGATGGCATTTTTAAATCCAGACGGAGCCTTAGCTTGTTCCAAACATACTAATATACTTCCTTGGCATAATAGGTCAACTTTAAAAAAACCTGACCAAATTGATTTGCCTATTTATTGGGAATTTCATTTTAAAAAATTTTTTTTGCTGAATGCTTGCAGAGCTTTTTGGTCCAAATTATTCTGTTAACTAAGCTCAACAGTGACATCTAGAGATAAATGGCTGGACAATATCTTAATTTTGCCTCACATGTGGCTTTAATGAAAATTCAAAACACTACTTTTGAACTCCTTTGTCATATCAATTAGACATTGTACCTCTTTAACATTTATCATCATCTGACTGATCTATTTTGACTTTCGGACACTAAATAAAAAATTTGAAATATATTAATTGAAGGTACTTGTTGTCAAACAACACACCTCTGTGTAATTGTTTAGGTTAATAATAAAATAATTGATTAGCATATATTTGTAAGAATCACACCACCAAAACACTTATTTATGAAAATATTAATTTAACTTAAAATAATTATAGCACAAAAATTCAATTTGCACTGCTACAAGCAAAGTTACCTTTTAACATCCAAACCCTCCAAAGCAACAGTGTTGAATGATGTGGATCATACCATCTCAGATGCTTTGGTTTCCAACAACCTCTCCATGTCTACAATTCTGTATTTTTTTTATTAGATGTATATTCTTTCTGAAATATCGGCATGTCCCATTTTGACATTGTGGTAAAGGGCTTTTTCCATGCTCCTTTTGTGTCTGGACCAACTTATTATACACAGACTTGTCAAACCCGTGTTACTTTATACTAAAGTAAAATAAGTTTCTTTCAACAACATGCTTATCAAGTTTGGGAAAATAATCAAATTAATTCCCATTCTTTCCCAGACATCACCGGAGACCTGTTGGCTTCTTCAGTGGTACTCCAGAGTCTCTCACATGTCAGCAGCGATCAATCAAAGTAATCCTCGATGTCAATGTTGGGATTGAGCAGCTCCTCTCCGTACGCCGTTAAGTCCATCTGGTTCAGGATCAGGTTTTCAAAAGTCTCCTCTAAATCAGCTTCTCCAATCAGCACTGCGCCCACCATCCTGCCCCTGCTGAGGACCACCTGGATATTAGAATTAATATTTTGTTAGAAACTTACTCTGTGCATGTTTTCGTGTAAGTTTTCAACAATAATACATTATACGGCTACAGGGAACATGGAGAGGAAAGGACTATATCTCCTTTAGAAATGTAAAAAAATTAAGAGTTCCAATGAGTAAAATCAGCACTGAGTAAAATTAAATCATACGACAAAAGACCTTTATTCTCTTTTAGTATTTCCAGTTTGGTAGCTAAAAAAAAAAGAAAAGGCTTTCATCTAACACCTTTTGTCTAGTCATAAACCAGAAACATTTGAAAATTGTATTGGTAGCATAAGATTTGTTTCATCCAACATTACATAAAACCCATCCAAAATCTATGTTCATCATTCATTATCACATGTAAAATCTAGAAAAAAACCCAATATGTATTAAAAAATTAGGAAAAACTGTATTAGTTAATGTAAAATAAATGCAATATGCATCCAAATAAATCATCCTTCACGTTATCTTGTATTAATTTAGATATATATATATATATTTAAAAAAAAAACTACGTAAAAAAAAAGCTAAAAAATGGGATAGGCTTGGTGGTTCAGCAGGATTGCATTCTATGAGTTTTAACTAGATTCTGTGTGACATAAAATAGTGCATAGTTATGAACAGGAAGAAAAAAAATGTTGTAATGGTGATAGCATCAACATGATGTTGGGACTAGGGCTGCCACTAACTATTATTTTGATAATCGACTAATCGTCTATTATTTTGTCGATTAGTCAACTAATCGGATCACCCGTAAATTGTATCTTATCGCTGAAGCTGTTCAAATATATACATCATTTGCTTCCAGATGAAAGTGTTTTCTCTAAGTATTATGTGTTATCTAAAATACTAACAGTTTAAAATGATCTGTTATTCAACATTTGTGAACTAATTATATAAAAAAACACAATGTTACAGATATCAATACAACTAATTAATAATATTTTCCACTTAATAAACTCTCACTTTGTTCAGCCTTTTCATAGTTTTTGCGTCCATGAGACCAATGGGGTATTGCGATGCTGCAATAAACAGAACTAGATAAGCCAGCTATGTGCACTTCTCCACAATTGTCGCGACCATACACCTACACTTTAAAGTTCTACATTGTGGATTTTCGATTACACATGCTTCTGTACAATTTTTATCAAATGCTCCAAAACATTAGAGCCCCGTTGTCGGCTCGCCATGACAGTTTGGGCTTCTCCGGAGATATGCCACGACAGATGCCAATTCCCACTGCTGTGCATGTGTATCAGGGGCAGAGAGGCAGACAGTGCCAGAGACATACAGTGTATAGAGAGCAGTGAGCGGTACAGCCACAGTTTTAAGAGAAAAATAACTTTTTTTTTTTAAAACGACGACGTCGACGACTACATTTAATGTAAAAAATTTGGGTTGTCGACATTGTCGTGATGAATCGAGGAATCGTGGCAGCCCTAGTTGGGACAAATTATTCGTCAAAGCTGATGGGAAGATGAATGTGGTGAGTTTTGCCTTCCAGGAAGATGGCAAGCCTGGGTATACCAGAGCTACAATGGAACTAGTAAAAATTAAAGCATATTTATGTCTTAAAAGGGCCGAGCTAAAGTCCAAATCTAAATCTGATTAGAAATTTGTGGCAAGTTTTGTAAATAGCCGATTGCGGACACTCTCTTTTAACTATCACTATCAATTTTTGCAACGAATTGGCAACAACCAAATCTGGGAAAGTCTAGAGGGTGAACATACTTTTGTATCATGATTAAAAAGTTAATCAGATGGTTTTAGTAACTGTAAATTAATGAAAAAATAACGAACATGATTTATTCAGATCATTTCAAAATTCCAAATTATGAAAAATAATTTAATTCAGAATAAAAGTACTGTCATTTTTTGGTCATGATTAGTGTGGTTGGTATGACAAAATGGCTGTAATCTGCAACAGTGTGCCTCATGTACTCATTTAATCCCCCTGAAACCCAATGTCTGTAAAGTTTTGTAACAAAACATCAAGTCAATTAGAGACAATAACCAAATTATTAATCATATCATTCATTAATAATAATATTAATAGTTATTAATTACTTTATCAATATTCCAAACACCATCACTGACCTTGACGTACTCCTTGCCTTTGGTGCAGCGAAGTAGCAGCTCATGATCGGACCCCAGGCCCTGTGCATTGAATTTCCCCAATAGGACCACCTGGGGAATAAGCAGTAACACTATGCAGGACGGAAAAAATGGCCTTCACAGAAGAGGAAAACTGCAGTTCTGCAAGTGGCAGGCGATTAATTATTGGTTATTGTTCACAAAGCTCAGCTATCCCTTAGCAAAACGTTGCTTACCTTGTAGTTAAAGAATTTGGTGACGTGCGAGAAGAGTTCGAAGCAAAAGTCCATCTCGATGGGCTCGGAGTTGACATCCGCAGCTATGCAGCGGCCTGCGTACCAGCCCATCTGACGGGCCTGCGTCCAGAGGCGCATCTGCACGCAACAAACATGCACACCTCCACTTTTTTTACGCCAGATATCGTCCACTTTAATTCTTTATTGTCAGCCCTGTTTAACATGCCCTACTCTGCAAACTATTCAAGTCTGTGATTCTTTTACCTGCTGCCAAAGGGGGCTGTGCTCCCAGCATGCAGTGCACACATCTCCTGCTGCGTAGACATCTGGCTCTGAAGTCTTCATGTGATCGTCTACTCGAAGGCCACCATCATCTGCCAATGAAAACTAAAGGCGAAGAGTATGATAAACATCTGATCACTCTAATCTGCTTGTGTAGCAAAGAGGTTTGAAGTCAAACAAATGCTGCTTATTTCAAATGTTTGTAACTGAAAGTTCTGGTCAAAAGTTTACACACTAAACAATGGACATTAATGTCATGTAAATCTGACAAATGAAGGTGAAGAATCCGGCAGCAGTTCTCCTTTATTATTCCGTCTGCTTTGTGCAATGACATCACCAGCCTCTCATCATGATGCTGCCACCTTTATACTTGACAATGGCTAAAGTTCTTTTTTAACAATTCCAAATTAGTGGGACTTCATGCAAACGTCTGATGTGAACTATAAAATAATGTGGACGCCCTGCCGCAATCACACAAAAGAAGACTTTCCGGGCGTCACGTGGCTCACTAGCAGTCACTACAGTCATCAATGCAGTTGTCCCCGGTTCGATTCCCGGCGCGGGTGATTTGCTTCATGTCTTTCCCTTTACTCTCTGTCCAGCTAATGTAGCATAAAAGTCACCAAAAAAATACTTAAAATAAAATATGTTTATGCTTTTTATCCCATTTAACTAAATTAGAGGTAGATCTCACATTTCCAGTCGTGAGACTAACTGTTCACCCATGGTGAAACACTCGTTAATATACTAGAGTTCATTTATGCAAAAGCTACTCTAGAATAATAAATCCACTGCTGTGTGCATTCTCTAATGACAGAGACAGGTTTAGGTATGTGTCCTAAGTTTTCTCACGTTGTTGCCGTGGAGAAACGGCTCTGTGTTCGGAACGACCCCGGTGGCGCTGACGATTAAATCACAGCCAAATGTCTTGCCACTGGTCAGCCGGACGTAGACCGGCCAGGATCCTGCTGAGAGGGAAGAAAAGCGCCGGTGAGTAGAAAAGTAGAGAAGAACAGAGGAAAGGGGGCATAAGAGGAAGAGTTAGGCACATCTTCAAGTAGTAAATCCAGTTCCCACCAGTGTCAGGTTTTAGAGTTTGCTTTGAGGAGAGGAGGAACTCCTCCGAGGTTAGGATCTGCTCCACTTCACACTGGTATTCCACTGAAACTTTGCGGGACGCCTGTACAGAGACACAAAAAGTGAAGTGTTTAACCTTCAAGAAGGCCACTGGTAGGGGAAAATGCGTCTCAGAACGAGAATGGTGTTCAGGGCGAAGGACGGACACACACTATCCCACCTGCTCCGCTCCCAGCAGCTCGATCCCTCGATGCCAGTCCGGGCCGAGGGCACTGCCGGACTCGACGGGACCATGGCTCTTCCCGCGGGAATATTCATCTGGGATTGAGAAAAACACAGACTTTAAACCGAAAAGTACAGTCAGGGCGTAACAACTTGGGAATAATTACACCAAAGGGATACACTGAGGACGAGAATGGATTGTCTACATTTTTTTTCTTAAACAAGCTTTTTTACCCAAAACGTATTCCGAGCAAAATCTGAAAAGTGTAGCATGCTTTTGGGGTAAGTCCCCTTCAACCTAAAACCTTCTAAGAAGCACGCAACCCAGCGGCCAAAAGTTCTGGCCAAGCTCAAAGCCAGGTTAGGTCATAAAACAATATCTCAAGCATCAAGTTTTCATGTGATAAACCGTGTGAGGAGTGGAAACATCCGCCGGTGAGTACCTGCTGTGAAGGTCTGCGCAGCATCAGGAGCCGGCGCTTCCGTGGTGTAGCGCTGCCTCTTGCATGGAGCCTCCGCCTCTTCTCTATTGGCCTCCAGGGACGGGATGAGGAACTGCGCTGCTCCGGCATCAAAAAAGGCGTTTCCGATGGCTTTGTCCTTCACGGCCCAGATCACCTCACAGCCTTTCACCTCGTACCTGAAAAACAAACAAATCTGCTCCTTAAAACTTAATGAATTCATGCAGGGAACAGCTGCATGTTAAAACGAGGAGCAATACTTCTGTGCTGTACTATAGACTTACACTAGTTCCAGGGCTATCCCTCCGTTTCCGACGACAACTATTCTCTTAGCTTTGGACAACCGCTTTTGAAACTCCTGCAACCGCAACGGAAATGTATTAATTTAAAATTAATTTGATCAGCTTAATCATTTACAGGAAGATTTACTCTTTCTTACTCCTGTCTTCAATAATAATCAACAAATGTGTACTTGATGATGCAAACAAAGAAAAAAAAAACATTACTGCTATAATTCAGAGACTCACAGCTATTCAGCGCTCTGGTTAACAGTTTCCATGTAGTTATCATATACCTAAACTTCAGGTTATTTTTGGAGCTTTTAGTGATCTGAATTTTTTTTTTCCATTCCCGCACATAAATTCTTAGGGATGTCCAGATCCGATCGCATGGTTTCAGACTCGATCGGAATCGGACATTAACTCCTAATCAAAACTTGGCTATATATGTATGTATATATTCTTATTATACATTTTATTTAAGTTGAGGTGATATTTGGTTTTCTGTCATATGTATTTTTTACATTTACTCTTGCACTAAAAGCCCTTAAGTAAATAATTTATGTTAATTATACTTGATTGTTCAAGCTACCTCACAGAAGTGCTTTGCTTCTTCACAGAGTAGTTAAATGTTAAAATCAGGTGGATGAAATGAAAAATAGGGAACATCCTAAATCTGTTTCTTCACTTTTCTTTATTATTTTTTAATGTATTATACACGTATCAGATCAGAACTTGGTATGGTATATACTCAAAATCAAATGACTTGGAGGCAAAATAAATAAATAAAACTGATCAGGACATCCCTACTAATTATAAAGCATGCACTGTCAATATTATTTAAATACAAGAATAGGGCAAATGCAGCTCATGTTTTAATTGATTTTCTGACATTCATAAGATTAAAAATGGAAATTTGTTTGAAGTTTAAATGCTGAGATTTAATATTACATCCCAATAATATTTGCTTAAATGTCCCCTATTAGGCTGCAGGTTTTAGATGTTTGCTTGCTTTAACCCACCCGACTCAGACTATTGAATTTCAGCAAAACCCTTTTCATCTGCCACCAATTGAATCAGGTGTATTGATGCTGAGAAACATCTCAAACGTGCAGGCCGGTGTCCCTACAGACAACAAAATCTTTTTTCATTTTTTTTTCATCATTCTGGTTGGGTATGTGGCCCTTTTTGATGTCTTTTGTGGGTCCTGTTGGAACACCTACTGGTGCTTCAAGTGTTGTTTAAGAACAAACCACAGACACAGGTAGAGTAGCATGACTGTCCATAGTAAAATGAGTGACACATCACTATGTAGTGTTAGGATGCGAACAAAAAAAAAGAAAGAAAAAAGATACAGAACAAGGCAAATCTTAAGAGAGAATTTACGCTGGGCCGTTCATCATCAAGGTGGGGGACAGTTTCTACTATAAAAGTCACACTGGTGTCCTGCAGAAACTGGATGGAAAAATGCATGTGTACCTTCAAATCTTTCAGATTCACTTTAAATCAGCAGCTTGTTGTTTAAAATTTGGAAGTCCTTTTGTGTTGCAAAGATCAAGAAACCAAAAAAAAAAGCACACACTGGAAACAGTTTGGAATGCAGGAAGCAGGAAATCCTGATGCTTCTCAAATCCCAACCCAAATGAAACTGCGTGAACAATTCCTAAAAGTCGGGGAAACCAAGCAATATAAATAAACATCCGAATCCCTGATGAAATATGAGGTCAAATATCCAGCCAGAAACAGAAAGTGTGTGCTTTGGTATATTAAAGCTTGTGTCTCCATGTCTGACCTTGTGTGGTTTACGGAACAATCCACAATAAATTAAAACCTGTGCACAGTATTTCCATATGAATAAAAAAAACAAAAGGAAATTTATCAAACTTGTGATGCATCTAACACTGCTGGATATCATTCAGACAGAGATGAGTGAGAAAATATTCAGCAAATCCCACATATAAACTATGAATAGACACAAAAGGAGGTCCCAAAAAACATGCAGAGTAAGTATTAGGTAGTACCTGTGAGCTTTCCGTGTCCCGGATCCCTAGAACGTGAGGGTTCCCCTGAGTCAGGAGCTTTGGACGGGCACCGCTGCATATACAAAGCTTGTCGTACCCAAACACTCGATCATCTGCAGTTTCCACACACTGAGTTGCAGAGGAAAATCCATGAGGAATATGAATCAGTTCTGGAGAAAGATTCAAATATCTCGCTATGCTGTTAACCTATGTCCTTTCACTGTGGGGCCTTTTCATTGAGCTGGTTTCAGAGCTGGTTTGGTGCTAAAGTCTGACTTAGAACTTCCTTTGCTTTTCCACTGCCCAAACACTCATTTTCCAGGTGCACACCGGAACTTGGCTGAGCACCAAGTTGAAGCTGGGCCAGAATGGTGTTAAGGAAGAACCTAAACTCACACTAAACTATCAAACTGGCCGACACTCTTCAAATTTTTCCATCACCGTTTTAAAAAAAGGACTGTAAAATACAGAAAATATGTGGTTAATGTGACCACTGATTCATAGATATATATTCACATATATTTATATGTGCATACAAACTTATACACCCCTTTATATATAAATGTATACATGTTTATCATGTTTATTTATATACTGTATATGTATGCTTACTCAACAAAAGATAATGAAAGGTGGTTTATTTAAAAGAGTCCCTGTGTTTGTTATAACAAAGGAAAGTTTCCTTATTTTTTTTTATTTATTTAGTTTTTATTTTCAGGTTGCTTATATGCTTTCATGACAAAATATATACACAGTATATATATGTGACCATGTTTAAATTTAACTGAAAAGTTTGAAGTGAAAATAATAAAATGCTTAAGAAATAAATGTTTATGTTAAGGTTATTTAATTGTAATTTTTTTATAAGATTCATTTTCCTCTATAAATTAGTTGTACGTTCTACTTTTGGAGAATCATCAACACATTTGACTAAGGGGGTACTTGTGGTATGAGCAAACGGCTCTGGGACTACATTTTTGGCTTTAGCACCAACTCTAGTTCTTCTTCTTAAAAAAAAAACTATTTATGGCCACAAGGAGGCATAATAGGCAGAAGAAATTATCAGTTTCTGAGGAAATATTAAATAATCACATATGTCCTTAGGAATGACAGCATCCAGCAGGTATTAGTTGATTTTCTAAGTCTGTTTTACTCCTTACATGTGAATGTGTGTGGAGTGATTTGACAGCAGAGTGGATGATAGTCAGGTTGGGAAACTTCTCCTCTAGAACACTGGATGGTTTCTCCTCCACGTCAAACTCCTCCAGTGTTCTGGACACCTGATGAACAGGAGGAATATGAGGAAAAAACACGAAGGAGTCTAAAAAAAGCCTCTCCAGAGTTCAACTACCTACCTGTTTATAGTTGGTCACAGCCTTAATGTGTGGACCTGCTGTGATCAAAGCCACATCCTCTGATGGGAACTCCGATGATAGCTGCCAGTGGAGATGATTTGCATGTTAGTTTATATTTATTTGACCATGCTGGAGGGGAGTAAAGGGCTATTTCACAGATTTTTACAGAGCTAAGGCAACATTTGACAAACTCTGGCACAAAATCTTTTAAAGTAGAGTCACTTTAAAGAAGACGTTTCAGAACAGCCAAAAGTCCTTTTTTGAGATGCCTGAGAAGCGGTAAAGTTTTTTCTGGCTGTATGGAGAATTGAAAGAAGCAGTGCTACCTGTACCCAACCTGTTGCTGCTTACTAATGTTCAATTGTAAAGATAAAAGGCACAGAGACCATTCCCCAAGTTTACAAGGAAGCATAATTTCAATTGTTTGGCAATACAAACAGACCATAGCAAAGAGGAGACAGCACCACCCAGCTCTCTAATCCTGTTTAACTACTAGAGTTGGTCAGTTACTGTCATGTTCTGAAACGGTTCTTTAATTCTAATTAACTGTTAAACTATCTGTTTTAAAAAATAAGTTAACTAGAGAAGGCAGCGATTTTTTCCCTCAGAATCCAAAATGTTCATTCCAGACGAGACAAGACAAACAGTGAGCAAGATGCATCAAACTGATCTTTGTTAAAGAAAAGTAAACACCCAATGTATGCCAGATATCTAGATTTTTCATTGGTTCTCATAAATTTTCTTAGAAATTTTGCTTTCATGATATCAACATAATGAAAGGTTTTCTCTTCAAAGTCTTCTCAACAAAGTTTTTGATGAAGTGCAGAAACTTTCAGATGAGGATTTTATTAGCTTGCAAAAGTTCACAAAAACTTTAAGCAGGACTCTACTTATCTGCTAGCCTATAAATGTGTCTACGGATGCATAAAACAAGTCTGTAAATCTCGCTCAAGGACATACTCCTTGCTCAAAACAATGAACCCTCTATCTGGTCTGCTAATCTCACATAATTAACAGGCATTTTCTTCAGACAGTATTCTTAATATCCCTGTAACTACAGATTACTTGATCTAAGAGTTTAAAATATATACACTACAAGTGATCTGTCTGTCATGAAGCGGGCTGCATAGAAGTCCCAACTAATTATTCAGCAAAGCCTATTATTTTGTGCAACAAGCTTGCTTTCTTTCAAACTAATACTACATTTATCAGTCTATGCATTAGAATCATATTTTTTTAATTAAATACTACAGTTTGATGGTATCCAACCAACATGCTGATCGCTGCAGTTTAAAAAAAGTTACCTCAATTAAAGTGATGAGGGGATTTTAGTCTGTCCAAAATTCTTGAATGTGTCACAGCTGCCCAACTACAATCTCAACTCTGTCTTTTTGAACCATTTCAATCTTGCTTTCACTCCCACTATAGCACAGAAAATGTCTTTCTTTAAGTTAAAAATGTTCTCCTCAGATTCTTGCCACCTCACTCTATCTCCAGTGCTGTCTCCACCCTCTGGAACTCTCTCCTACTACCCATCTGCCATTGCTCCGATCTCTCGTCTTTCAAATCTCTGCCCAAGACTCACCTTTTAAAGACCGCTTTTAGAGTCCTACCTTTTAGTCTGTTTTTATCCAGCCTGTTTGTTTTTATCTTATGTACAACGTGTTTGAGTTTTAAGAAAAGCCCTTTTTAAATTAAACGTGTTACTATTATTACATTATGACTGTCTGTACTTTTTTTCTCCCATTGGAAATATTGCCAAAAAGACCAAAATGCCTATTTTGTGTGCAAAGAAAACAAACGAAAAAACTTTCTCAGAAAACTCTCTCTACTCCCAGATTTCCATTAAACAGTTTCTGACCTTTATGATGATGACTATGCCATTTTTTTGTTGTTGCAATGTTTAAACTAAAACCTCAGTATACCTTACTTACACACATATAACATTATTTCAACAGTAATCATTTATACAGTATTTTAGCAGAATTTCGGATACTTGCTACTTTTTAGTTTTACATGAGAATAATTGCATCATACAACATAATTTGTTTAAGAACTTGGTGTAAATAGAAATTATTTTTTCTTCGTTTGTTTTATTAAAATTATATATTGTAAAAATGTCTTACCAACCCATACCTACAGATAAACAGTTTGATTTCTGGTTACTTTAAGTAGAAGTAGGTCAAAAATGGAAATAGCCCTTTACTTTAGCAACATAAATGGCAACATTAATATACAGCTTTTGTGTTACATCCGTGCGTTTTATCTTTACCTGCTCCACGCATGTTACTCCCGCAATGCCACCTCCGACAATCACAAACCTAAATGTTTTCTCGTTTTTGTGCTCCATTACTGAAAAAAGCTACCAAGCTAACAGAACTAACGCTTTACAAATCATTTCCTTCAAAACACATGAATTTAACGAGACTAAAGCTGTTTCCGTTTAATCCTGAAGAAAAAAACAAAAACAAACCTATAACTCCGGACATAAGTATTTACAGGTGAAAATATGCCAAATCAAGCCTGCTTTAGCACTCCGTAATAGAAACGACTTCCGTATTTACATTTATCTACGGCAAGCAGCAGGACATGTTTTTTTTTAACGCGCAACAAGTCACACTCGATTAAAAAAAGAAGAAAAAAAAGAACGAATAAATATACAATATACAATATATAATATATAATATATAATATATAACAAGAGGTATGCAGGTATTAAACATAATGCTTCTGAAGTAATATTTTAATACTGAGAAATACTGTCTGTGCATCTTCTATCCAGTAGATGGCGGTAGGATCGTTTGAATTTGTACAGGCATGGTGACAAAAAAGTCCATAGAAACAGAAATAACAGTCAAATAATACGAAAAATGATTATGAAAATCGTAAAAAAATCAACAACCAAAAAAATGATTCCAAACTGGATTCAAACTGATACTATCATATTTCTTTTTATTAATTAGTTTATACAGGTTTGTGTTTTTAGTGTATATTTGCACATTAAGTGCCCAGCTAATGTCCAACTATATTATAGTAACTACAAAATTATATCTGATTCTGGTTTTTCTTTTGTTTTTTTTCAGCCATTGTGCTGCATTTTGCATCATTGTCCTGATGCGAGACCTTGACCTTACACTTACATTAGGTACAATAGTTAATTTTATTTAGTTACATTAGTTCATTTCATTTAGTTCTTTTGCATACTGTTTGCGCTTTGATAAGTGTAGCAGTGTTGAAAATAATAACGCTATCTTAGTTGGGTCACAAATTACTCCTCAAAATGAAACATATAATGCACTATGAAAACAATCTGACATACTAAAACGTTGGTCCATTTGTTTTAGTTGTTTATTTGTTTCTGCGTTACTCTAAAATTACACAGGGTTTTGCAATTATATATTAATCTGAACTTTTACACATTTTGTCTTAGTATAACCACAACCTTCAATGTGTTTTGTTGACAATTTGTGTAACAGAATGACATTTCTTTTTAAAAATAAATAGGAAAAGTGTGATCTGTATTTCTATCAGCCTCTGTGAATCTTTACATTTTACTTTTTAGTTCCTATAGGCCATCCTTTGTTGTAGCTTCAGCTGAAACTCTTTTGGGGTAGGAAATCACCAAGGTTTTGCTCACTATTCTTTGTTAAACAAGTTAAGTCAGATTGGATAAGGTGAATCTGTGAACATCCATATTTCTAAGTCTTATCACCGATCTTCAATTCGATTTAGGTCTGAACTTTGACTACAGCCGTATTACTGTAGCCCTGGTTGTTTATCGGGTCATTTTCTCCTTTTGCAGCATATATATATATTTTGCTCCAGAATTATCTTGTTTTTAGCCACACCCATCTTCACACCCACTCTGAGTTGCTGCACTACCTTTCCTAAAAAAACAAAAAACCTACAAACCATGATGCTGCTATCATCATGTTTAAGTGCAGGAATGAAGGAGCAACATTCATCGTAACTTTTCCTTTTAATTTAGGAATATCAGTGTAAATGGGGCTGAATACAAATATATTCAACAGATTATTATTATTTTTAAGTACAATTTCTCTTCCACTCTAAAGGTAAAGAATGTAATGGTTTGTGTTTGTCGCATAACATTTTGAAAAAAATGTCTTGACGTTTTTATATCATGATGTAAAAACGTGAACAATTTTAAGAGGCATGACTAGTGTGTCAGGGCAAAAGTAGGGTTTGCCATATAGTCAAAGTTACAGTTCATTGTTTTAAATAAATATGTTTCCATATGAGAGCTGAAATTCCATCAACGCATTCATCAGCCATAATAAGCCACATAATCAGCCATGATAAACAACCCAGCAACACATGAGGCACTGAGCCATTTTCAGGCCTCACATGAAGTAATCGACAGATCTTGACACGGTCCCCGTTCTCTGTCGGGGAGTGTTTATCAGATAATGGAAGCATTGTTTTTTGGACTCATCAGCAAAAGCCACCACTTGTTCTATTTTTGAAAAGCCTTTTACACAGGCGTTAGCCACGCACAGGGGTATTGATGTCAGCGTCTGAGATGATCAGGTCGCTGCTAATCAAACAGGGGTTGACGCCGTGCGTCACAGTTCCGCTCTTGATTTTCATTATCCTGAGTAAGCGCCGCCGGAGGACGACACACGACAATATAGGATATAATATTGTGATTGCAGTTGTGCAATTAAAGGTAATGTGGGTAAACAATGACTAATAAGTCCTAGATGCATTCGCTGCGTACCACCTGACTTTAGAGATAAACTGAGGAAAAGTGGCTTAAATGATTTATAGAACTCTTCATCATGTAATTGAAAGCTTTGTGTTTTTTTCCGTTGGTTCATTTTTATATTAATTGTTGAAATAAAATGTTGCATTAAGCAGAAGTAGACATATTTAGATTCATAACGTAATCTTTCATAACTGAAAACACGAGATGTTTTACAGATGACGATTCACTGTTACTAAAAGAAAAATGAATGAAAGTAGAATATGGAGAAAAGTTGTACCATACAGAACAGTGGCCTGCAGGTTAACTTACCACCATAATAAATATTCATAAATGCACTCATTGATTCATCTTAAATAAATGTACTTACTTATTAAAGATGGATAAAGTTTAATGGATATACAGACTGAGACACGAGGCTTCACTGCTGCATACCCACTGAATGTTTAGCTCTGCTGGCTGATCAGCAGAGCTACTTCTACTTCACAATCATTGCTGCTTTCGGCATGTCTATTGCAGAAAATCCAGATAATGTGGGAGTGTAATGCGAAAAGGTTTCAGAAGTACGAATGTATCTGCAGAGGCCAGGGAAATGTTACCACTACAGGACCGGTGTGTTCAGAGCGATGTGCATTGTTGGTTTTCCACAAGTTCCAGTTTGAGTCTCCTCTAACCAGAGTTCCTTCTTCCATGTTTGATTCATCCACACAAAAATGTTTTTTTTTATCATTTGTGCCCTGCCTCTACACAGAAAAACAATTTTAGGAGACCTTTTTCTTTTTTTTGGAAACAATTTCAAGAGTGAAAATTTAGCAGTCACACATTTATATGTAGAGTGAGAAATGAGTCTTGTGTGGAAATACTAATATTTTCGCCCAGCCTCTTACCTGACCTATAACCCCTAAACATGCATAACAACAATTACATGTTTTTCAATGCAAAAGTTCAACTAAAAGTCCACTTCCTCATCGCTGTCTGTCATTTTCTTGTTTGCTTGTTGTATTTACCGCTAACTTCATGTGGAGGCTTTATGCGCATGCCTTGAACTCCATGATTAGCAGGTCTGGGGCCGTAAAGATAGTACTTTGGGTGGTTTAGAAGAAACATTCCTGGATCTGTTCCTTTTGGACACAGGTGTTTTTGAAACCATGCAGATTTAGGGAAAATAATGTTCCCATGTGAAACGGGGGCTAAAATGGCTCTTGGTAAACTGCAGAGATTTTTATCTGGCTTTCTTTTTGCCACTCTTCTAGAAACAGTCTCCACACTAGACACCCTGTCCTGTCGACACCCTCTGCAATTTATTTTCCTCTTCGAAAATGTGCCCTTCTTTGAGTTAATGTGTTAGAGGAATACCCAACGCCAATTCTCCAGAGCTTCCCCCATGCAATTTATATATGCATCCCTTCTCCAGCACACCTGAATCAAATAAATGTCTCTTTACCATGGATATGAGGGAATATAGTTTATTCAGGTGTGTTTGAGAAGTGATGTATCTAAACGTAGCAAAGAAGTAGCTGTCCAGCACTGGAGTTGGGAACACTTGGTCTGTCATTTCAAATCCTGATAAAAAAACAAAACAATAAAAACCTATCTTTGTGGCAGTAGTGTACAGTGACAAAATGTGGTAAAATACGAGGAATAGCCTACTTTAGCAAAAGTCTGTATGCCTGCGTGTCTTCAAAACGTGTGTTCACAGGCTAGATTTAATGCTTACATGCCATAGGTGAGCAACAGTTTTTCGTAGTGAACAATGGCTCTATTTAGCGTCACCTCCATCAACATTTAACACCTGTGCCTTGACCTACAGAAACACAGAAGATGTCCTAAATAATGAGCAAGTAAAACGGTATGTTCATTGTGTTCCCTCCTACCAACTGGTTTTATTGGTTTAATGCGCATCTTGTGCTCAAACAGAAATATCCTGCATGATGCTGCACTGATGTGCAAGAATGCGTCTTAAAACTCATAAAAATGTACAAATACAAATGTCAACAATTTTATTATCAAAACATCATACATGATTTATATTAAAGGGCTTTATATTTCTTCTATGTGACTGAACATATTCTAACCGCTTTATTTTTGTTGAGGTTTTTTTTTTTTACATTTCATTAGTGCAGTGATTTACGACTTTCACGAAGCTGGAAGAAAACATACATCGATTCAGATGGCTTAAATCAAAGGCACTGTTTCTTTATGCTTATAAAATAATAATAAAAAGTCATCTTAAGATGTAATTTATCACAATAATCATCATTCTCACATTCATTATTACACATGATCGTTATATCATTAGGCGTGTTGAGGAATTCTCCCTTTTTGTACTAGAAAGGCAGGTAGCTGGGAGGCTGATATAGGTCCCTCTTGCCGTACGCGCTTGATCCCACGTTTGTCGGGACGTAGACCGTTCCGATGGTGTTACTGGACCGGACCAGGAAGTCTGCTAACCTCTGGGTCACACAAGTGGCTGTGTTGCACTTTCTCTTCTGTAAGTGATGACTGAAAAGGATAAAACAACATGTTAAAAATACTCTAAGCTGCAATGTTACCCTCATGATAAAAACTCATTTTCATGAACGCGTACCTGTTCATTGCTGTGAGCCCCCTCTGTGGCCGTGCACCCATGAGGCCAAGGAAGGGGTCAGAGATTAGCTCACGCAGTGACCAGCTCTCGTTGTCTGGAAGAGCACTTTCCTGCTCGTCATCGGAGGAGGAGCTCGGACTGAAGTACCTGGATTACAGATGGAAAAGGGTCAAAGCATTTCACGATGATGATACCCTCTTTAAGCTAGCTACTAGTCCTGAGAGATAGAAAGAGAGGGGACAAAGTGGCCACTTAGCCAGCAATCCTATTGTTGCACAATGGAGTGCTTTTTTCCAAGAGGAGTATGACTTGCTTCCAGCCCTACAGTTACTTATACGAGCTGACCTATCATCCAGTCAGCACATTACAAAATCTCTATGTTAAAAGAGCCAGGTTTGCAAAACTAATTATGTTCATATTTGACTGGATTTGATCAATATTCAAGCATGGTCACAAAACTGCTTTCCACGTTGAAAATCATCTCACATGCTCACCTGTGGCTTGGAGCGGCTGCGATGCAGCGGAGCAACACAAGCGCCGTGAAGAGAAACACAGGCACCCTCAGGTGATACATAGTGCTTCTGATGCCGATGCCTTCCTGGAGAAACACACAAGGGTTTGCAACTACATTAGACTTCCTTTTCTCCTTGAGAGAGTGTTACTATTAAGGTTAAGGCTACTCCATATGAAAAAACGTCCTTGGAAGTAAAAAAAAAAAAATGATTTAACAAATCTGTGTTCCTTCAAGGCAGCATTATCCACATGTATTGTCTATTTCGGTGCTATTGCAAATGTTCTGAAATTCATGGGCTTTTTGATGAAATCACAATGTGCATCTTTTCAGAAGTGTTTTCAAGTTTGTAACATGCAAATAAAAAACGCTTAATTTAAAAAAGTAAAGCAAAAAAAAAAAATAAGAACAAATATGATTTTAATATAAAGCTATGGAACAGAAACTGAGATCACTCATTACATATAGGGGTTTTAACTATTATACTGAATCGACAAACACCTAAGGGATTAAAAAAGTGAATTCTGTATGAGTGGAAAGAATAAACATGTAATCTTGTCATGATTCTCAAACAATTATTATAGCTCCAGTATCTTTACATGCAGAAATTTTCCTAATAGTTTTAAATTAACATCCATTCCTATTTACTTTTTAAATTCCTATGTGTTACTGAAAAACGTATAAATAGAGAAGAAGATTTAGCAGAAATCTTTGATCGAACACCAAAACTAGGCTACATCAAAGTGCAAACTTACGGTAAGAGTCAGTAAAAAAGTGAAAAGAAGCAGCACAAACCAGAAAAGTACTTACTCTGAGTAGTGTTTTGTCCCCGTGTGTCTGTGAAGCAGTCCGATGGTTTGTCAGGCTGTCACATTTTATAAGCTCTCTGCTCAAACCACTTGTGACATCAGCTCTCTCCAAATATAGCCAAGCAATTGTTATGTTCACGCAGGGTTGGGGTTGGGGGGGGTATATCAAATGTATAACACATCTCGTACACTTATACATTCTGATATTTTTCAAACATCCACTGGGCATGCACACACATACAGAGGCATTTCTGTACGTCATCATCATCACCGCCTTCGTCAGCATTGTCATCAGGTGCCGTGTTGGGACTGACCCGCCTCAAACTCACAGCAAAGAGAAAAACTCTGTGAAAGAGCAAACTGTCTTTCTGTTTGCCTTGGGACACCTGATGAAGTTTTAGGTCACCAATCTTTAGTCCCTACAGGACTCTAAGGCAATTAATAATAGATCTGAGGATGAATTGCCATTAATAATGAATAACCCCTTAGTAGTTTAATTTGATTGGTTATTCACAACAGATTGCTAATTCATAATGTAATGATGAATTCTATTATGAATTAAAAGAAACGCTTTGCATGCACATGAACATGAAAGCCAATGAAGAAACTAAATGCCATTCACTGTTTTCTTTTATGATTCACCTAAATGCTTCAAATCATCAAGCAAACTTTAATATCAGATAAAGGCAATCTCCGTTAATACAAAAGAGAGAAGAAGATAGGTTTTAACACATGATTTGTTTATTACTAATATTAATAAAAAACATCACCACCTTTGTTGAATTCTAAAATATTTGTGATTAGCCACAATTCTTGTTTCAGTTTCACTTGCCAAACCTGAAGCTGGTTAATGGTAGACCTGTACAATCAAATGGCCTCTTAGACAACATGCCTTTTATGACAACATGAAATAGGGTGAAAAAGTCTCGAACAGCAATACACAACCAAATCTAAGGTGAATCAAGGACAGATGAGAAACTAAGTTAATTGCATTTGTTTGGTTTGGAAAGAGCTGGGAAGACATTCCATGTTTGGGAATTCAGTGAACCAAAGCATGAAACATTACCCACAAACAGAAATATCATGGAACAGTTGGTGAACCCTCCCAAAGTAAACCAGAACAACATCAAAACCTCTCAAGGCCTCGCTTGCCATAGTTACGGTGAGAGTTCATGATTCAATGATAAGAAAGAGGCTAGGCGAAAATGGGATCCATAGAAGACCCCCAACACCAGAATCAATGTTCTCTATTAGTAACACAGGATTTAGAAAAATAACTTTAGAATTAAGGTTTTTTAGTGGCCTACTCTAAATCTGGATTTAAATTTGAGATGTGTGCCATGAAGCTAAAAAGTTGGTCTTGCTCCGAAACCCTCCAATATGTCTGCATTAAAACATTTCTGAAAAGTAGAGTGGGGCAAACTTCATTTACAGAGGTACATAACCAATGAGCAGTTATTACAAATGCTTGAAGGCAGTTGTTGGCACCATGAGTACCACAGTTCAGGTTGAGGAACAATTACTTTTTTACAAAAAGGCAGGTTGGTTAGGATAACTTTTTCCCCTAAAAAATGAAATTTATTTAAAATCCTCCACCATAGCACACTTAGTAAAAATTAAACAATGACTATCGGGAAAACCAGAGACAAGGACAATTTGCACATACCCATTTTCAAACAGTTTGCTTGTGATATTGTAATTTTATTTGCCTTAACATAACGACAAATACCAAACGTGTCACAACCAAAATGTGAATCTCTTCGCTTTCGCTCTTACTGTTTTAGGAATTTGGCAACAAAGTCTGTGTCCAGCAATCTTAATAAAGTTCATGAAGGCCTTAGGAATGTGTGACTGACCACTGACAAATCGTCATAGTTTTTGATATGGGTGATATGGTTCACTGCCCAGGGTGATCTTTTGTCAGAGGGTGACAGGCAGTAAGAGAAAAATATTATATCACCTTGCCCACAAGAGGTTATCTATTGCTTTTAGGGACGTCCAGTCAGTAGGGAATGGAGATAGGAAGAAATATGGCAGCCCAACGCCACTGGCAAATGACACTCTCGTTGGCTAGTGATCTAGAATGTATCTCATAGTTCAAAATCTTTCTGTCTGCTGTTACCACACAGAGAGACTTCTTCTGAAATAACTTCTTGCACTTTCCCTAATTTTTCAGTAATGTGGAAAAAAAGCCGGGGCTGCACGGTGGCGCAGTGGTTAGCGCTGTTGCCTTGCAGCAAGAAGGTCGTGCGTTCGATTCCCGGCCCAGGGTCTATCTGCATAGAGTTTGCATGTTCTCCCCGTGTATGCGTGGGTTCCCTCCGGGTACTCCGGCTTCCTCCCACTGTCCAAAAACATGCATGATAGGTGAATTGATCACTCTAAATTGTCCCTAGGAATGAATGTGAGTGTGAATGGTTGTCTGTCTCTCTGTGTTGGCCCTGCAACAGACTGGCGTCCTGTTCAGAGTGTACCCTGCCTAACACCTGATAATTGCTGGGATAGGCTCCAGCTGCCCCGTGACCCTGAATTGGATAAGCGGTAAAGAAAATTAAATGGAAAAAAGCCTTAAAAGTTTAATATTCTCATTAACAACTTCGGCACCAAAGCTTGTTATTAGTGTGACTTGTTTCCCAATTAGAAAACATGTGTGTTGCGAGATTCCAACTAACTGGTCACAACTGGCCTATTCCAATCACCAGCCAGTTTCTGAACACATCTCCAACTTCCTCACCACTACACTTAAACTTACACAACAACAGAGTGTTCTTTGTGGAGTATTTTAAATCCTCTTCATCTCCTAAAACTTTGTGGAATACTCATGAAAGTTAAAAGGAAACTAGAAAAACACTGAATAAATACTAATTTCACATACAGTTTGCATGTAGCCTGAACCATAGATTAAGTCTAGATTTGCTTTAGTCTCTATGGATGCCGATATTTAATTGATCATCATCCTGTGAAAACAAAACTCTGTAATTAATATTTGATCACCGCCTACTATAGGGGCATTCAATATATTTTCGTTGTCAGAGAAATGGAGGGTTAGCGATGAGATATGAGGGAGAAAAAAGGGTTGTTGGTATGTGGTGTGTGTACTGTTCAGGAAAAATGTCACTCTGACCCATAGATCAGTCAGTGACACTAAGGAGCCAAAATTAGCCAGCAAGCAGGCAGATCTTTGATTAAAGAAAATAAATATTTATTTTTCATGACTATATCGTGTTTTAACAAACTTTGCTCCAATTTACATTTAATAGAAATTCCAACCCTCATAAGATCCACCATGGTTTGTTCCTGCTTTGGTGTTGAACATGATTGAGATCAAAAGTCATCAGGAAATGATTATTAAACCTGCACCCTGCACCCACAGATTTAATGATGTGTGGTCTGTAATAATTGAGATTATCCAATCTGCAGTGTTGACAATGTTTGCAGTAGATTCTGTCCAAACATCCCCATAGATGTTCTGGAGGTGAAGGTGTTGTAAGAGAGATTGTGTGCCCATGTAAGGTGTATGCATTCCCTCCCAGCCCATGATGCATCCACAAACAGAAATAAATAGTTAGCGTCATCCAGCTCCACTGGGAATACAGAGGAGCTAAAAATTAATTGCATGAAAATAAATGACTCTTTAGTCAATCAAGATGTTTGCATTTGTGCTATTTTATATGAACAAGCAGGGCAGTTTTATCTTCAGTGTTAACAGATAATTTTTTATAAAACAGACTCTTAGAATTAATGATCAGGTGTATAGATTCAAATTTCAAGAAAAAATTTGATTCAGATTCTCAATAGTTAGAATCAGTTATCACAACCCAATCCGATCCAATTCAGTCAGATCCAGTTATACATATACTGTAGATGTTGGTCAGTGCTATTAAAAAGTTTTTTATTTTATTATTTCTTTTAGCAGTTATCTTAATTATATGCATGTAAAAAGTTTACCAGGAAAAAAACTTTATTAACACTTTCAGAACTAAACCTTAAAACAGCTCTCTGGATTTCTAATTTGTATTTTCGCTGTAAAAAATTGCTTATTGTTGTTTTTTCGAGGACTTATTATACTACCTAATGTAGAAACCAAATTAGCCCAAATGAATAAGTGAGGTCGCAATTTTAATTTTTCCTAAAGGCTGCAGTTCTCCTACAATACACTGTAATTTCAGGTTGTCCAGCTGCAGCTAGGAGATAAAAGTTGCTGCTACTGTACCTACAACGTTATGTGGTTTTGAGTGGTAGAGGATTTTGTTTCGTTTTGGTACATTGTTGCAGTGTTTTTTAATTTTTTTGTGACTTGCACATACCTTATAAGGTAAGCAAGCCGGATATTTTATCTTTCAAGTTTACAACAAAAAGTTTGAATTTTCCTACCTGGATCATCACCAACCTTTTTTCAAAAAAATGTTGGCAGTCATACGAAGATGTCGCTTTACTCATTGATCCCGAAGTACTGCTGCTGCAATCACTGGAGTTTGCCGGCATACCTCGCAGTTTGACACCAGAAGCCTACGAGGTGCGACTCGATGAGTAGTGTTGCCAGATTTCATTTTTTCCTCCGTTTTAACCACCATGGTTTTAGCTGGGCGTTTGTCATCTAAGGCTTGAATGAAATCTGGCATCCGTTGAAAAAAATGAACTGCGGTAGATAACGTTCATCAGACCAAAAGTGAGTGAGTTCAGTTCAGATTCACAAAAAATGTATGAATTCATTGACGATTGTTCAATGAATTCATTCAATATAAGTAATTTCAGAGTAAACATAAAGTAAACATTTGAAAGTAGAAAAAAATATATTTAAACGTTTTGGGGTATTTTATAAGTCTTACTGACCTAAAACAGGAAAAGCCTGATTATTTTTCTGTATAACCTCATGTAAATGTGTGAATTTTTAAAATAAATTCCCTGGGCTATCCTGGGCAGACAGAGTATGCAAAGTCAGAAAGGAGGAATCCAGCCACATTTGGACAGCAAGAACTCCCCTACCAAAATTTTTGATAATTCAGGAAAGTTCACAAAATGGAATGGAACATTTCTGCAATAAGAACACCAGTTGTATAAGTTGTGTCCATAATACTTTAAAAGACAAATCACAACCTTAAATCAACACCCAAAACTGGAAAAGATCTTTATCCATATAGGATTTACTGATGTAGCGAGAAAACAGTCAGAGATTTTGAATAGGGATTTTTTTTCTGATCTGTTTCATACACTGGAGGGACTCACCATAAACCTGGACCACTGCCTGATTCCCGTTTTATTCCCATTGATGAAAGGCACAGAAAACTCCGTGTGCTTGACAGATTCTTTAAGAACTATTGTGCTGACCATTCAAATAAATTCAGATTTTTCAACAATTTTAAAGTATTTTGTGGAACCAAATATCTTTCACAAGAAAAGATATCTAAAAAAAAACTCCAGACCTGGAACATGGTCATATATCTCAATCAAAAAAATCTGAATGTTCCAAAACATGTGATAAAACACCCAAGGGCTGTCCAAGAGATGCATTTTATGGATATTACCAGAGAACAAGCTCTTCCTGCAACCTCACCATCACACTAAGAAAAGATGATGCAACCAGCCACTATCAGAGAAGTAGAAGTGTAGAAGACTCCACCAGGATAAAAATCAACCCTTTATCTTTCTGTAAACAAAATCTTAAAAATGAGATGGAAAAAAATAAGCTACTGAATGATTCATTTATTTTGCCTTAATAATGTTTTAAACAAGAAGTTGACTAAATTACTTTTGCTTGCAACATTGCAGACATATAGTGCAACAAACAGCTCAATATCCTGAATTGCTGGTCAACCAACCTGTCCTGCACGACAAAAGTTATCAGAAGTAGGTAGTGAAATAGAACTGTATTATATGCTAACTAATATGGAGGTTTGGCAGAGAGGTGTGTAATTTGAGTTGATTCCTGTGTTATTGCACATCTCAGGAAAAAATAATGATCTTTTATGGGCCAACTCTTTCTTTGATAACATTCTCTGAATATGTTTTCTATTGGGATATCCCAAACCCCTTGGGTCCATCTAAGATCAAACAGTGACCTCATGTTGGGTGTCTGTCACGTTCCTGTGATATATATTTATTTCCCCTCATTCTTGCGAGTCTTTCCCGACTCCAGTAGAGTCCTGTTTGTCAGACGACAGCTTGGAACTTCTGGACCTAGCACCCCTCTTTTGTGGGGTATCCGGTCGAACCCCAATTCCACTTTCCTTTGAAGCTTTGGGTTGTTGCAGCTCTGTCTCCTGGTCTGTTCTCCAAAACTGTCGCTTCAGGAGCACGATGACAGCAATGATGAAGAAATAGGAGGTACCGCTGAGGCAAGTAATCAGGCCAAGGAAAATTATTCTTTTTTCAGAGACAAGGAACAAAAAAATTAAGATTAACAGTTTAAAGATGTGGGAAGGAGCAAATTTCTTTAGGTAGCTTGAGTGTTACCTGTACATGTTTGAGTCGTAAATGCGACATGTCCCCCTGCCCCCACACTTCTTGATAGACCACTTCAGGCAAGTAGAGTCAATCAGAGCTCCAAAATACACAGGTGCTGGAATTCCACCTATAAAGAAAGTGTTACCCAGATATTACATCAAAGGAATCACACGCTATATATCTACCTAAAATAATGACACTTACCAAGAGTCCTGGTTACCAAAGCCTGAATCCCCAATGCAAGTGACTTGAGATCTGGTGTGATGCAGCTGTGTTGAAAAAAAAGAAGAAGAAGAAAGCAATTAGTAAGTATTAATTAGGGATGTTAGAAAATATTGATATGCCAATCTATCGCAATATTTGATTCCTTGGTATTGTATTGATATTCAAAATCAAAGTATTCACCCTGTTGATGCCAGTGGATCAATTAGATCTAGTAATCAAACTGGATGTGTTATAGATGAAATAGGTTGGAGTATTAAGAATGCTATGATTTTCTACACAATATATAGTCTTACTCATAATAATATGATATAAGCTTGGTATCTCGTTAGAAAAAGAAAATGTTCCTGAATTTATTTCACTCCGGCAGTTCAACACTTCCATACAGCCAAGAGGTACAATATGGAAAAAAACAAAATAAAAACAGCAGATTGTTTCAAGGCATTTCCTGAACTTTCTCAAGTGTTTTGCTTTGGTCTCTTGGTAGCCTCTCTGTCCAGCTTCCATCTTGCACTCTCAATAATTTTGGAGAAATATCCAACTATTTCAATACTGTTATATTGTTATTCTATATTTCTTGCAAACTGTCTCCATTGGGCATTGGTATATATTAAATAGTGACAATTTGTTTTATATTCCTGCAAGGGAAGCAAGCAAGGGTGACAGCAGGTAAATTGCAAGAAACATCTGACTGTATCAGGGAGGAATTACATTTGGAGTGCTTGTTGTAGATAAGTAATAGAACATCTGCATGTGAATAAATTTCTATTAAAATGTTTCACAAAGATGTTTCTTTTCTAAATTCAAAAGTAGCAACAAAACTATTCAAATCATAGTTTAATCAAGTTTTACCAGATCACATTTGCTTTATGCAATCTGTATGCGACAAACACGGCTTGCGTTTCAGAACACAACACAATCCACACAGGCTGTAATGTTCACATTCAAATGTGAGAAAATTTTCTACTAAATGATATAGATTGGTTAAAACAGACAACCCTCATCAGAGCAGAAAGACAGCATTATTTAATGTAATAATAGCTGTTAATGTCTCCTTTATTTCCTTTATTAAGAATTTTTTATTTTTCAACCTTGCAACCGATTCTCATTCAGTTTACTTTCTGCACTTTGACCAGGCAATTCAATTTTAGGTGATTGCTTGGAATACTTTTTCTGTAGAAAGGTGACTTTTTGTCCCAGTCTCAAGTCTTTTGCGTCTTAGTGCTTACAGTTGGTCCACATAAGGTTAAGATGAATGTTCCAATCCTTTTTTTACATTTCTTATAGGAAAATGTTGAACAGACCGTATGATCACCATGTAGCCGGGTGTAGCTCCCAGAGAGTTGATGAAGGAGCTGAGAACAGAAACAGCCATGTAGGAGGTAAAGCTGCGGCTGCAGTCTTTAGCATGAGGGCACTGACCCAGTCTTACTGACATAGTGCTGCCAGCCGGATAAGAAGTGGAGACACAACTGCAGTTGTGAAAAACCTGCAAAAGAAGTTATCATGATGCTAAAACATATACTTAGAATCAGTAAGTAAACTAGTGTAAAATAATTGAAAGAAATATAGAAATGCATAACAATTAAACCACTTTGGTTCTGCTCATAAATAAGTTCATTTGAAAGTGTCTTTTTTGAAGTTTTACAAGTTGTTTAGGTCATATATCACCTAGCAAGTTATAGTTATAGATCTTTAGTAGGTTCCTTACTGTGTTCTTGCCGCGTCCACTCGAGCTTAGACAGCCTGCCATGCATGGCGAGACGTAGGTGATGCCGCTGTCTGAACAGACGGGGTCCCACTCATCTGGCGAGCAAGAGCAGTCTCTGTTACAGTCTGAGAAGAGCATCTCCCTATTGTATGATAAACCCCTTGTCCTGAAGGTGCATAGTACAGAAGATGGAGAAGATATTAATTTTATTGAGGAGAAATTATATGAAGGGGTAGTATTTACGTGTTTTGTCTTAATGCTGACCCATTGTATGATACTGTGAGTCCAGCAACAGGCCTGTTGTCACACTTGGTGCCAAACTGCAGTAGTAAGAGAAGGTACCCCATGAAAGAGGTGGCAAAAGAAAGCTGGGCTCCTGACACCACACTCAGCTTGTATCTCCTCATCAGGAGCCCCCCCAAAAAAATCCCCACGGCTACTGTGGGGAGGTTCAGCACTCCTGAAAGTAGAAACACAAGAAACAATATTTAATGGAGAGACCAAATATATCAGACACCGAACACACACCATCTGCTTGGTTGTTCATTTTTTATTTTTTTTTTCTGCTGGATCATGTTTTTGCAGCTGATACTCGACTGTTTTTTTTATCATGAGCATGTACACTTACGTAGCTGTTGGCCTCTCTGAGATTTTCACAGGTTTGCCCGCTTCAACCAAACCCCTTCTGGTAAGGACTATTGGCCATTCCAGCCAATCAGTCTGACACAAATTTCAAACCATCCCCTAGTTCCTTCCTTTTGTGGTTGTCAGTGCTTTCTTTTCTACCCATGTGACAGCTACTTCTTGTTTGTTTTCCTTAGAAATTTAGAGTAAGACATATCTGTCTGAGTAGCATGAACTGGTATACATGAACTCGTAGCGGATAATGTTTAAATTTGTAATTCAATCAGTAATCCTTTCTATTCCTCCATTAATTAGCCTGCACTTATTTGTATATTTTACTTCTAATTTAAAAAGCATCCACCCCAGGAAGTACATTAAATAGTTAAAATTGTTAGTGACTACAAAGTCATTTTTTTATTAACGACAGGAGACAACACAAAGCTCCAGCCGAGTCAGCAGACAGGCCACTCAGATGGATGTGGTTGGTTATGCTTTTAAGAAAATGTTTAGTTTTGACATCTTTTTTTTCTCATTATGCAGAAATTGCAAATACCAAGATGACATGTTAATAAAGTTGGTCTAAAAATTTTTTTTTAAGTGATATTTTAGCTGCTTCTGTCAGTGTGCCCCAGGATAGCTGTAGCTACAATGTAGTTTACCATCAACAGTGTTTGAATGTGTGTGTGAATATAGTGTGAAGCGCTTTGAGGCCCTCTTGACTTTATAAAGTGCTATACAAGTACAGGCTATTTACTATTTACCATGACTGCTATGTTTTACAGAGCTGCCTGCACATGTCAGAGAAAGAGTGCTGGTCACAACTGGTGCAAAATTTCTTACCTTTACCTGAGGGCTGTCAGATTTTAAGTTTATTAACCTTTTGACTTCCTCCTTGTCACCGGACAAATCCACTCATTAATCCTAATTTTATGAATTTACATTTTCTAAGATGAATGCTTTATAAATCTACCTTTCGCTTGGGTGGCTGGTAGTAAGACCGATGCTCACTGTTCAAAAACATTAGCTCAGTTTGCTAGCCTTGTACTCTGTTTCTTTATTTAAGGCTTTACAAAATATTTACGGATTTTCAGACATTAAAGAGACACCAGGCAACGGTTTCGTGTTAATAATCATCTTCGTAAGTCGTTATATGGTTAAATGACTCATTACAGGGCGAATGAAGACTCTCTCGCTCGCCCCTACTGCCTGTAGGAAGAATATCCCACTTGCAAGTTCAGTGTACCGTACCCGGTGTCCTTCAGTCTCGCGAAGTCTCAGACATTGCGAGAAGCAGGATCAGTTTTCGGCACGAATCCCCAACACTGAGGCAGGCTAACTAAACCCGGCTAACGAGTGTGGCAACTGATGGCAGAGCCTAGTGTGCCTATACAGAGAGAGTGGCGACAACTCGGTTTAGAACGTTTAGGACATTTCGGCGATCTGATTGGCTCAGAGGTGGTCACCTGCTTCATGGGCGCCATATTCGATACCAACTTGGCCAGTATCACACAGAAACAAATACAGAAACATATGAGTAGTGCATCTTGAGATTGATCTATGATTATCTAAAAATGTCATGCTGTGCAGCGTTCGGGTGCAGTACGAGACCTGGAGGTGTCAAACGGTTACATTTATTTCCTTGGGATGCAAAAAAGAGGAAATTGTGGGAGCACAAAGTCCGACGAGAGAAGTGGAAGGCCAATAATTATTCTTTGTTGTGTGAGGTAAGATCTGTTTGCGTTTTGGCGGAAAAAAGCCCACTGACGAGAAATATATCACTTTCGATGTATAAGAAATAATTTCAACTTTGAGATTTCCATTGGTTTGTTTGCTTGCTTTGACTACTTGAATGCAAATTATAACTGAATGTGAAGGGTTTAAATACCTTCTAGAAATAGTAAACAAATTGAGATAAATGTATATGTAGGGTGGCCATATTCTGAGAATCCAAAAGGAGGACATCAACTAATATGGATTCAAGTTAGAAAATACTCTAATATCAGAATGTTGATGTAAATGCAGTCAGATGGAATTTTCATCTCTATCATGAATTGAAGGTTTGCTTTGAAAAAACAACATAATAATGATGCCGGTGGGCAGTGGATGCATTTAAAGTGATGAATGACGGTCAGTGAAACAATATGAGGTTAACCAGGACATTTTATGATTTGTTACAAAATCCCCTCAGACACAATTTTTTGGCCAAAAAGGGGAACATTTCCGGTCAAAAGGGGACGTTTGGTCACTTTTAGCAGCCTTTTTCCGAATATTTAGTTCTTGGTAATACGTTGTTGATACCTTTTATATATTGACGAACTATAATATCTGCAGTTACGTGAAAGCTGAAGGTAAGATCTGCGATTTATTTCAGTCTGATACATAATCCCCATAGTAACGCGTTGAAAGATAGTAGCGAATATGGCGTCCATGTTTCAAGTTGTCGCCACTCTCTTTATATAGGCACACTAGCAGAGCCGGCTAAGAAGCAGCTAAAACCCTTGACGGAAGATGCCAAGAAAAGAAAAAGAGCTTCAGACCGAGCGAGGGCTCGCACACGCATCAATATTCGTCAAGCTTTTACCAAATGGCGAGAGCTAAAAGGCTCCAAGTCGGATACAGACCTCACAATATCTCACTTACTTTACAGATATGAGTTGAATTACAATGGCCTACACTTTTATTTTATGTCACTAAGTCAACGCGTATGATAATAGTGAATAATAATCACGTTGCACATATGATCGAGCTACAAAAACCTTTCTGACTGGGCAATGTTGGCAAATGCCACTGGTCTCGTCATTACTTGTGGCCATCACAAACAAATAAATAGGCTAAATAAATAAATAAATAGTTACGCTGCCAGTTGCACTGGAGATGCGCCAATAGCCTAGCTGCTCACTCGCTGCTCATCATAACTTGTGGCGCATCACAACCATATGAAAAGACTAAATAAATAAAGCAGAATGGCTGCAACAATAGGCGGCCACAAATCAATACAATAAGTATATGAATAGAATAATAATAGTAAATGAAGCAGAGCTGCAGGCGGCAACAAAGAATAAAAAATGCAAACAAAGTAACACAAGGGCCTGGACTCCGCGGTGGGGTAACAGTTCGTCTTTACGACAGTGTGTTTGAAAGCAAAATTTACTAACGGACGCTAGGGGAGCATCGTAGAGAAAACACTCAGACTTTCCTGGTATCCCTTTAAAATGAATGAGCATTGTGAACTCCAAGCAAATTTAACAGGAAAAAAATGTAAGAATTTAGTTAAAAGCCTTTTAATTCATTCTAATACGAGATTGTATTCAGTGTCATAACATTGGTTTAGGTTGTACATTTGATTTAACCACTACAAAGTAATTTATAACTTGACATGTCTTTTCTATTTCTGCCAATTGAACAACCACTATGTGTGTCTACAGTTTCTGTAAAGCCTTCAATAGTCAATTAATAAGCGATTCTGTGTGATTTACCAATGAGGAAGTTGGCTCTGGATGCTGACTGTCCAAATTGTTGCTCCATGTATTTGGCTTTGAAAGTGAACAGACCTATAAAAGAGTTAAACTTTAGAATGCTCCCACAAAGAAGCAGGAAGTAGGCAGGGGTCCCCAAGAGACGTTTCAGGGATGGAAGGAACCCTTTTAAAGGAAATACAGGAAAGATTAAAAAAAAGTTACTTAAAAGCTACATGTAGTGTTTCCAGATGAGTAATGTTTCTGCTGCAACCTTTTGCGATTTCAGTCAGTTTGAGGTTTTGGTTGCTGTTCATTGCGTTTTCTTCCCCATCTAGGGTTAGGCAGGTAGGTGTTGATTTCTCCTTTTCACTCCCTTGTTTAGGCAGGGATCGAGGCAGGAACCAGAAAGGGATACTCGAGACAAGCAGCAGGAAAGAGGATACCAAGAAGCCCATCCACCAAGCCCCCACCCAGCGGGAGTCTTTTGAAGTGATGGTGACGCTTTCTGAATGAAGAAAAGAAACAGTTTACATCTGAGAGCAACAACAGCTAAGTGGATTTTCATCATGATCTATTGGTGCTTACTGACATGTAGCTTACATAGGATTCTTACATGTCTTTTTTGTAAGAATGAAAATGAATGAAAATTATAGAACATACTAGTAAATACTAAAGTTAAGGCAAGGCAAGACAAGTTTAATTGTAGAGCATAATTCATACACAAAGCAATTCAAAGTGCTTCACAGTTGCATAAATTAAGATAACAGATAAACAGAAAAAAATCAATTTAAAACATAATTAATTACAATAAAAAGCAAGAGTGCAGATACAATACTTTAAATTTTCATATGCAGGGGTAAAAAGAACTGTTTTCAGCCTGGATTTAAACATTGTTAGAGTTGAGGCTTGTCTCATATCCTCATGAAGACTGTTCCAGATTTTAGCTGCCTGTAACTGAAATGCAGCCTCACCGTGTTTATTGTTGACTCTGGGAACCACCAGGAGACCCCTCCCTGAAGTTCTCAGGGCCCAAGATGGTTCATAAGTCTCTAACATGTGAGATATGTACTTTGGTGCCAAACCATGAAAAGACTTGTACACAAGCAGAGCTGTTTTAAATTCTATTCTCTGAGCTGCAAGAAGCCAGTGCAGAGACCGGAGCACTGGACTAATATGGTCGTACAGTATTTCCTGGTTCTTGTCAGGACTCTAGCAGCAGCGTTCTGGATGTACTGCAGCTGTCTAACTGCTCGTTTAGAGAAGCCAGTGACCAGGCTGTTACAGTAGTCTAACCTGCTGGAGACAAATGCATGGATAAGTCTCTCTAAGTCTGATTTCTATCACACTATTGCTCTGGAATAGGAAGGAAGGAAGGAAGGAAGGAAGATAGGAAGGAAGGAAGGAAGGAAGGAAGGAAGGAAGGAAGGAAGGAAGGAGGGAAGGAAGGAGTGCCGATAGAAAGAATGAAAGACAAGGGGGAAAACTGGGCACAAAAAAGAGAGGAAGAGAAAAAGGTAAATCCAGGGATAGAAAAAATAAAGAACACAAGGATAAAGGAAAGGAAAGATAAAAAGTATAATGCAAGAAACACAATTTTCAGGCAATAAAATGGATAAAAGGTTTTAGGAAAAATTAAATGTATGCTTATGTTTGTTCATGCTTATCCAAAGTGGAAAAATACTAAATGTAAACACAATTCAACACTTTTCTAGACTGCTTCGCAACCCTAGTAGCCACATGAAAGAGCATTTTTTTTGTGTGTTTTTTTCAGTGATGGGAATGAGTGGCAGAACTGCGCACCTAACTTCATTTTTTTGCTGCTGTGAGAAATGAATAATTGATTTAGGGAAACGGGCCAAAAATCTCCCTTAAGGCACTCAGAAAATTTCTCACTAACCTTCACTGACAAGTGTGCCACCTGTTTTTGTGCGAGTGTGTCAGACCTTTAGCCCTTCAAACAGCAGGCTTGGTCTAAATGAGGTTCAGAGCACATTCCCCTGTGTCTTCTTTGTCACAAAAAATGAGATTCCTGCCAAAGAGGCACTGATTTGACTTCATGTGAATGGCTTAAAAATCGATAATTCAATATGAAATTCTCAGAACAAATAAAATGCAGTAATTCTGTTGTTTTGTGTTTTTGTGTTGTTTAATGTTTTGTATAATACTACCATACATCAAATATTGAGTCAGATTTCATATTATTAATCCAAATCTTTAGAAATATGAGCTCCAATATGTTAAATAATCATAGTACAAATCCCAAATATTTCTCACCAGAACATATTCAGGAAAAGTAGTTGGATAAACTCTCATTCTTACCCATATCAACGTATCCAACATCAACATAAAGTTTAGCACAATATGAACCCAGCAGAAATCCAAACATCGGGCCCAGGAGAGTAATAGTCTGAAGACAGGCTGCCAAAATATTAAGAGAATTAACTGTGTCCATTAAACCACATAGTACCACTCACAACTCTGAAGATACCAGTTTTATCTTACCAATGTAGAAAGGAGAGTTTTCCGCTTTAGCAAAGTCGTCGATGTACGAGATGCCCAGAGGTGTGACGGGAGTTTCTCCAATTCCCCGCAAAGCGTTCCCAAGGAACACATAGATCCACATGTTGGAGCTGGACTCCCTCACACAGGCTAAAAAAGCAACAGTGTAAAACATATAAGATTACAGTGCTAGAACCATCATTAGAAACTCTATTTGAAACAAGAACTGCAGTTGACAGAGGTGTGAATTTATGATTTTCTCAATAAAATGTTTTCTGTTCTGTCCTTTTATGAAATGTCTGTCTGCAACAGTATTCCGTGAAATATTTTGTTCACTGAAATGTAATAGAAAGGGTAATAGAAATTATTCTATTCTTTTTTGTATTGTTTTTTTCAATAGAAATTAGTACTGTAATAACTGAAATGTTCTTTCTAGAATGTTAAATCTTTGTTGCATAATTAGTGAGATAAAATAAATCTATTCATTTGTGCTCCCAGTTAGTAATAACTGCTGCAATTACACCTGTAAGGGTAAAAGTGTGTCGATTGGTTAGATAATTGTTTTGAATCAGATTGCGGAATGAAGGACCGATACCTTTGTTGTCTTCCACAGAAGGCTCAATCTGAATTTCGGGCATTTTCAAATTGTCCACACATGCTGGAATACTCACACTACTGTTCTGGAGAACCTTAATGATTGTGTCATATGTATAGCTGTGAAAATAAGCCACAAAGAAACACAAACGCTGCAAACAATCAGGCTTTCATTATTTAGATTTTTGCTCTTTTTTTGTTCTTTGTGTACATGTTTCTATTGATGCTTACAGTCCCATGAAAAAATGTGTCAGGCCAGTGAGAAGGGCCCCGATGGCCATAAGTAAACAACCAGCGGCGATGAGTCTGGGTCGATGGAGCTGAGCCCCAAAATGGCTGACCAAAGCGAGAAACAGCAAGTTACCTAACCTCAAAAAAGACAAGGGAAGAAAATAAGAGAAATGTGAACAAGGATCCATTCTGAAAACAGAGAGATATTGACTGACGTGCTGCATGAGTTTAGGATTAGATCAGGGAAACAGTACCCATCTCAAAGCTGCCATCAATGAGGCCCACGTGCGTGCTGGAGAGATCGAAGCGTCTCTCAATCTGAGTGATGGAACTCTTCATGTAGGTGCCTGTCAGGGCCTTGGAGAAGTAGGCGAAGGAGAGTGCTACAATGAACATCTAGGAAACACAAAACAAAGAAACACAATGGGAGCTGCCACAGACCTTTAATTTATGGTACCATTCACTACTTTGGTGAAATCAGAGATTTTAAGCTGAACTAGGGTTTTAATTCTAGTTTAAAACTGTCTTTCATTCTGCAGAAATAATGAAGAAGTTAAGGAATTATTACCTTTTAATGCCCATTTTACACAAACTTCAGTGCATTTTCTTCACATTTTATGTAGTAGGTCGACACAAAATAGCTTGAAAAAATGAATAAATAAATATAAAATGAATCCCAAAATGTTGTCATATTTATTCAGTGATCCTGAGTCAATATTTCGTAGAAGCACCTTTCTTTGCAGATACAGCTGCAGGTCTTTTGGGGTATATTTCTATCAGCTTTGCACATCTAGAGACTGAAATGTTTGCTTGATATGTACAAATTAAGACAAACTCAATCAGAGCATTTAATAACAATTTCCTATTCTTGTCACTGAATCTCAATTTGATTTGACATAGGTCAGGGTCTATTCAAATCTGAACCACTCCACTGGACGCCTGACAGTGTGTTTAGGATCTATTTAATGCTGGTTGATGGACCTCCACTCAGGTCTCTAGTCTATTATAGATTTAAATAGGTTTTATTATACTGTCCCTACACTGCTGCCAACATGTTTCACACTTTGGTAACGTAATGTTAAAGTAATGTCTGGTATTACTCCGGTACTAGTATCATCTTAAACCTGTTTTCTACATGACATGTGGCAAACTACTAATGGGACTACTTCAGGGATTGTTTTAACACAGCTTGCCTCTAAAAGCCAAATTTCTACAGACCGCCATTATTTGTCCAGTGGATAGTCGTCCATGTGAGCTACAGATCTCTGCAACTCCTCCAAAATTACCACGCGTCTCCTATCTATCTCTACTACGATTGAAGCCTTCCAAGCCTAAAGTTTCTGTGAAAGGTTTTACTGTATGTGCTTAATTTCACTTTAACATTTGAATCAATTTGGAAAAAAACACCAAGATTGAAGTCAACAATTTATGCAATATCTGTTTTCTGAGACTATTTTGGCTGACCGAATTATTCAGTGTTACTTATGTGTTTTTTTTTTTATTCTATAAAGATAAGAAGAAAAAATACAGTGTTTATTATACTACTTTTGAGGTGTGCAAAACAGCTGGTATTTGTATTTGTTAGGGGGGGGTATTTATATTTGTATTTGAATAAAATTAAAAATATGCGTAAGAATAATTTTTTACCCGTTACACTTCTAATTTACATTATATTTAATCATCCAATATAATAATTATGGATATGCAATATTGGTTGATGTTTTTTTAAATCCAGCAATGAAAATATAACAAGGAACTTAGTTGAAAAGAATAATGAGCACAACAGCCATTACTTCATACAACAGGGACAGAACATGGGTCTGATGATGATTTAGTGCTTGTGGAGGGATTGCTGCTTGTGGGAGGGTTGACAGACAGTATGAGGAGGGGATCCCTTTTGACAGATGTTTGATTTCTCTGCCTCTGTCTGCAAAAGACAGAGTGACTTAAATGTATAAAAATAACTCCCACAACTACGCAAGCCTTGTTTTAAAGTTTTTAACTGAATGTTAACTCTGTCAACAGCCTATTGTCCAATTTACCGACCTCACAGAACTACAAAAACAGAGCAGTGAGCAGACATGAAAGGACCTGGTTGCAGAGGTTAATACCAATGTTGCGTGATGTAATAATCTCCCAATCAAACTCCACCTCCCGAAAGTTATAAACTGCCTCCGGAGCCTAGTTAAGTTACAAAAATATATTTAACAAAATAGTCATGCAGTTAAGTCTTTTTATTTGTTTAGCCAAGCCCTTCTGTTCCTACGTGTAGCAGCAGCTGTGACAGACGCCTAAATCCCCCTCCCCGACTTCTAAACTTCACTCCCTTCTATCCATGCACAGCATCTCATGAGGAAATGCAGCTTTTTGATAAAAAGGTTTTGTTGTTCCAAACATTTTTTTTTTTTTTACATTTGTTAGAAACAAGTATTCGTAAAAATACGAGTTATTTTTGACTTTCCAAATACCATATTTGGGTTCGGCTCCACCCCCAAAACCAATGCAGGACTTTTTGTTTTTCTATCCAGTAATTGGACCAGTTGACTTAAAAAGATCCAAATGTACTGTTTCAGTCAGGAACAACTGTCCCAGGTTTCTTAGGGAGGTCAAATTCCTGGTATGTGTCAAAACTTGGCAAATAAAGTTGATTGTGATTTATGTGTAGTCTGTAGACTCTACACTGGCTTGTCTTAAAACAAAAATAAAAACAAAACGAAAAAGCAACAAGAAAGCAAAGGGAGTATCGTACTCATACGTAATCGAGGCCTGCAAGATGTAAGAAGCCAGCAGTAAAAATGGCACCATTATTCTGCTTTTTAGGCTTGTAACTGTTGCTTTTATCAAAGGCAATTACTCTGAGAGTGTCAACAAAATGCCCTAAAAGATATCTAAAATAGACGAGAGAAAAAACTGTTGAGAAGTGCAGGTTACAAATAGCTTGAATACTTTGAGAGTGGAGAGCTGTTTTCTTCTTTTTCGTTCAGTGGGGTCACAGAGAACCTGCTGGCTGGTCATCTGGCTGATGTCCTGCGTAACTTCTTCCATCTTCTGACTCTGTCTAGCTTCTTTCTCTGTGGTTTGAAATACAGAAAACTTAAGATTACACATTTGTTTATTCGAATAACTTAAAAAAATAACAAATTATTTCCATTGTATTACGTTAATAAAAACAAGGACTAGCTAAAGAAACAGAAGAGATAAAATAGGCTAAATCTAGAGGGATGTTATCTCAGCAATCCTTGAAGAAAACCCAAAGCTTATTAGAAAACACTTATAAATATAAAAATATGAAGCCAGACTGGTAAAATGTGCTCTTGTATCTCTGTTGAATCAAGAAATTAACAATATGGACCTATTGGGAAAAAGTAATTTTGCCCTAAACTTCTGTTTTTCCTATCTTTAGTGACCATACCAGCCATCAGGTGTTTGCGATATCAAATACTGAGTCTTTTTCATTTGGATCTAAGCCCAGACTTTGACTAGGCCACTCCAGAGTCTTATTTTTTTATATACAGTACTGTGCAAAAGTTTTAAGCAGGCTTTGCAAAAATGCTGTAAACAGAGAATGGCATCCAGCCATCCATCGTTTATCTTTCGCTTTATCCAGGATCGGTTCACAGGGGCAGCAGCTTAAGCAGGGAAACCCAAACTTCCCTCTCGCTTGCCACTTTTGGCCAGCTCCTTGGGAGGAATCCCAAGCTGTTCCCAGGCCAGCCCAGAGACGTAGTCCCTCCAGTGTGTCCTGGGTCTTCCCCTGGGCCTCCTCCTGGTGGGACATGCCCAGAACACCTCACCAGGCAGGCGTCCAAGCGGCATCCTGACCAGATGCCTGAACCACCTCAACTTGCTCCTTTCGATGTGGAGGAGCAGCGGCTCTACTCTGAGTCCCCTCCGGATGACTGAGCTGCTCTCCCTATCTCTAAGGGAGAGCCCAGCCACCCTAAGGAGGAAACTCATTTTAGCCGCTTGTATCCGTGATCTCATTCTTTTGGTCACCAACAAAGAGTTTGTGACCATAGATGAGGGTAAGAACGTAAATCGTCCGGTAAATCAAAGGCTTTGCTTTCATCTCAGCCCCCCCTTCACCACGACAGCCCGATACAGCGCCCACATGCGCCTTACCAAATTACATATTCTCCTCCATTTTCCCTTATTCGTGAACAAGACCCCAAGATGGTTGAACTCCTCCACTGGAGGAAGGACCCTATCCCCGACCCAGAAAACGCACTCTACCCTTTTCCGGCTCCAGACAATGGGTCTCAGATTTGGAGGTGCTGATTCTCATCCCAGCTGCTTCACACTCAGCTGCTTACCGCTCCAGTGAAAGCTTTAGATCTCATTGCGATCAAGCCAACAGGACCGCATCATCTGCGAAAAGCAGAAACCCGCAACTGAGGCCACAGAAACGGATCTCCTCAACAACCTAGAAATCCTGTCAATAAAAGTTATGAACAGGATTGTTGAAAAAGGGCAACCTTGGCGGGTCCAACTCTCACTGGAAATGAGCCCGATTTACTGCCGGCAATGGGAACCAAGCTCTGCCACTGGTTGTACAGGGACCTAACTGCCTGTATCAAAGGGCCTGGTACCCCATACTCGCGGAGTACCCCCCACAGGACCTTCCGAGGGACACAGTCGAACGCCTTCTCCAAGTCAACAAAACATATGTAGATCACCTGGGCGAACTCCCATGCACCCTACAAGATGCTGATGAAGGACAAAAACTGCATTGTTCCTCCTGAATCTGAGGTTTGACTATATATCGGATGCTCCTCTCCAGAACCCCAGCGATCAATTGTTGCTAAATCCGAGCAGTTCAAGCAAAAAGAAAAAGTCAGGAGACAGAGCAGAGAGCTGCGGGGAAAAAATTTAATCTTTAATAATCAATTTCCGAAAGAGATCCTGGATAGAAGGCGTGTGTTATTCCCAATTAGGAAGAAATATATCAGTGAAGGCAGTGGAGCTACAGTTACTGTAGATAAACTGTATGTTAATGGGCAGCTGTTCTGTCTTACTCCTAAGATTTATTAGTCATCTAACAAGGTCTAGATTGGAGTTGTATTATCAGACAACTATAATCTAATGTAAGCACATTGTTTGCTTAAGAAGATAGTTTGAGCTTTTGTTTGTAAAAAAAAAAACATCATGATTTGAGATAGGTTTTCTTCATTTAACCTCTTTTAAGGGCCTTTTGTTAACTGTTTTTGCCTTTTTTGGGGGAAATAAAGCCCATTTCTTTGGAAACAAACACTGTGTCCTCATGTCAAACCATCTCGGTCCCTCCAAAAGCCTTCCAAGAACTCCAAGAAGGGTGGATAATCAAATCTACCGTTTGGTGCACCCATAGTCAGAGGGAGGCTACCCTCTCATTCAACCCAAACGTATAGGCACCGAGATGGGGGGCAACATGGGGGACCAACCCAGCTCGTGCCTCTCAGAGGAGAGCAACTTCAGATTGGACAAGAGTCCGACCCCTCTTGAGGAGAGGGGTTCCAGGGCCAGAACCATGCATCGAGGCGAGGCCGACGATGTCCAGTTGGAACCTCTCAACCTCACACACCAGCTTGGGCTCCTTCTCCACCAGACATTTGACGTTCCATGTCCCAAGAGTAAGAATCTGCAGCCAAGGATCAGACCGTCAAGGCCCCTCCCGCACGTGGTGAGCTCATGGGAATGGGGGCCCAGGTTACGTCTTTAGGCTGAGCCCAGCCGAACCTCTTGAGTAAGGCCCAGCCACCAGGCGCTCGCCAACGTGCCCCACCTCCAGGCCTGGCTCCAGAGTGGGGCCTCGGTGACCTGTGTCCAGGCAAGGGAACACTCACTCCAATACAGTCACCCATCATAGTAGTCTTCTGACTACGCTTTGTCTGATCCCTTACCTAGGACCATTTTACCATGAGTGACCCTACCAGCCCCCGACAACTTAGCTCCTAGGATCATTGGGACACTCAAACCTCTCCACCGCAATAAGGTGGCAGCTCAGAGAATGCTTCCAGAAATATAAATATTGATAATTTATTTTGATCAATTTGCAAAATACAGAGTGAGAAAACAAAATAAAGATCTAAATCAAATCAATATTTGGTGTTACTACTTTTTCCTTCTAACTAGAGGCCTTTCTCATATGTATACTTGCACAAAGTCATGGATTTTGTAGGATTATAGTCCGGTGTATGATAAATCAATTATGCCAAACAGGTGCTAATAATCATGTCATGGAAAGATTGGGCACAGTAACAAGACACAATGTAGTTATACTGCATCAGCAAAGTCTCTTGCAGAAAAAGATTTCAAAACAGACTGGGTTTCAAGATGTGCTGTTCAAGCCCTTTGAAGAAGCACAAAGAAACAGGCAACAGTGAGGATTGTAGACGCAGTGGTCAGTGAGGAAAACTTGGTACAGCAATTTAAAGACACATCAAGTTACTTATACTTCAAATTCTGAAGATGGTCAGCAGTGTCATCAGCTCTGAACTGGCAGAAACCATTGGGGCCCATCTACTGTTTGGAAAGTCTTCCCAGAAGTGAAAACATAAAAACTGGGGTGAGAAAAATGGCAGCAGGTGCTCTGGATTGATAAGTCAAAATTTGAAATATTTGGCTGTAGCAGAACACAGTTTATTCATTAAAGGGCTGGAAAGCGGTACAATAATGAGTATGTACAGGCAACAATGAAGCATGTTGGAGGTTCCTTGAAGGTTTGGGGATGCATTTCTGCAAGTAGAGTTGGAGATTTGATCAGAATTAATGGTGTTCTCAATGCAGGGAAATACAGGCAGATACTCATTCATCATGTAATACCATCAAGGAGGTGTATGATTGGCCCCAAATTTATTCTACAGCAGGAAAACAGCCCCAAACCTGTAGACACAGTCATTAAGAACTATCTTCAGTGTACAGAAGAATAATACGTTCTGGAAGTGATGGTATGGCCCCCACAGAGTCTAATCTCAACACCATCAATTGTTTGTGTGATTAAATGAAGAGACTATGTATTTTAGTAAGTCTACATCCACAGAAGACCTGTTCCCCCTGCAGTCAGTTAGCTCTCCAAGATCTTCTGAACAACCTACAGCCGAGTTCCTTCAAAAAACAATCTATTTAGAAGAATTTTTGGTATTTTGGGTGGTACACCAAATATCGATTTGATTTAGATTTCTCCTTTGTTCATTCACTTTGAGGGAGTTTGATGAAAACGAATTGTTACATGGATCCATGCCACAGCCTCACCAATGGGACACTGTGTCCAATCGAGCTAGGAGCTTGGAGATACTATTGGGCTGATGAGGTTATCACTTCCATTTTTTATAGCATTCTTTGTTTACAACATTTTTTCCACACCTGCCTAAAACTTTTACAAAGTACCGAATGTGTTTTGGACTTGCTGGTGCTCTTTGTTTGTCTGTCATACTACATGTTTTGTGAAATTTTTACCCAGGATCTTAGTGGATCGACACACACAATATAAAAAGAAGAAAGAAAGGACACCAGTCATTTTTATTCCGCCACACAAATGCAGTTCAGCAAAAGCAAAGCAATACTTATTCAAACAAAGACACTGATTTATTCTAGAATGAAGTGTCCGTCTCTATTCCCCCAGATCTGTCAACTTAACGCGGCCGGGCGATCGTGCACAAACCCCACGGCAGACTCTCATCAACTGGTCAGCTCTCACTCTATTATATGCAAAGAGAAGCGTGAAGGATGAGACCGGCCAAGTCTCACCCTCAGGCCTCCTTCCCCGCTTATCAGTCTGCTGGGTTTCGAAAACTCCTCGAAACCAGATAGAGCAGCAGTTTCATGGGAGCTGTCCAGCCAGAGATACCCAAATTCCTTTCCCGTATAAATGTTTATATTATACAGTAAGCAGAGGATAATATTGTGGTGCTCTCATAACATTGCAGAGTGTAACATTATGATGCTTTCATAACATTTCAGAACATTATAACATTATACACAGGTGACTTGAGGACACCAATAAGGTTTTACCCATCATTCCACCGTTGGCCTCGAGTCACCGTGTTAGACATCTTACTAAAATTGATCTGAATCCAACCCAGGTGCATTGACCCATATCAGATTATCCCCATTAAACACCCATATTGCAGTGATCAAGTGGGTTGGTGGATTCTGTATAAATGTACCAGCCCTGTAAATATGAACAGATCATATTCCACAGGTGACTCGAGGACACCAAAAATATTTTATCCATCACTACATAACATCCCTGCATATCTGATATTCTCTTTTGAAATTTACAGAGCAGAATTCATGGTTCTATTGAGTTGTCCAGAGTCAGTCCATTACACTACCATCATCAGGTCTTGAGCGCGAGTATGCTTAAAAATGCTGCATGATTTAGACAGACGAACAGGACACACTTCTTACAAGAAGTTTCACTTTTGTGCTTTTCATCCAAATAATAAATTAAGTCTTTGGGATACCTTTTTGATAGTCTGTGTTCTTTTTGATTAATTCTTAGAACAATCAATGGGTTTTAATGGTTGCTGTTAAAATTCCCCTTTAAGGCCTTTTCTACACAGTCTCTGCCTTGAATCATGACCTGAATTTAACATGTGATGTCTGCAATCCCTTAGATGTTAATCTTGGGTGTTTGTAATCTACTGGATGAGTTATAGATACCCTCTTGGAGTGATTTTGGCTGGCCGGTCACTCCAGGGAAGGTAAATCGTTGTTACATGTTTTCTCCACCCATGGTTCGCTAGAGACCCAAAGCCTTAGAAATGGATTTGTGACCTTTTCCAGACAGGTAAATGTCAGTGACTTTGTTTCTCATCTGTTCCTAAATTTATTAGGATTATTACATGATGTTATACTTTTTAGCATACTTTATTTTGTCACAAAGGCTCTAGTTTAGTCATTTCTTAATTTTAGATATCTAAAAGTAATGAGGCATGGATTTTGCCCTAATAAATGAAAACTTTTATTGAAATATAATTTTGCATTTTATGTATTTTAAAACTAGCTTCTTTGCATTAATTATTTCACCTTAGACAAAACAACAAACATTGGGTTAAGTGTATCTACAGTGGCCATGCAAAACAGTATGGCCCCTAACATAATCACAAGAAAATTGGGCCAGACTATTTTGAAAACTGCAGCTCTTGTGAGATATTCCCGGTCTGGACTGGTCTTTTCACTTCTTGTGTGCAGAGGTTCGTAGACACAGTGCACCGAAGTTCTGATTCTTAAAAATTCTTTACATTGTTGACTTTTTTTACTTGTCCCTGAAAAGATGAACGGCTCAATTAACTCATTAAAAAGGATATGACATTCATCTGTATGTTTTTATGCAGCAAGGGAAGACAGCAGAGTAGCAAAAGGGGTCGGTACCTGTGTAAACTTCCCTCTGAATCCTCTCAGGTTAGTAGGCGTCAGCTGATGCTTGGCTCAGTCCATTTCAGGAGGAAAGTGCCGCTGACAACCCTGAACTCATTTGTCAGGTAGGCAGACTTGTAATGATGGATCTCTAGCAGAAAACCAATATCTTTAGTCACTTCATGACCCCATTAAGCTCTCCTAAGGTTTGGTTTTGCAAGTATCCCCAGCCAAGGGGCAGCATACCTTTTATAAATTATTCATCTGTGACCACAAGTCTAGGTTTTCTATTTGCATTAAGCATATTTAAAACTTAAGCACTGCAAAATCTTAAAGTTACTATTGAGGAAATTAATACCTAGAGCATCTTTAGCACTGAAAGCTTCCTTTGCTTCTTGTTCCTCGTCTCTTCCTCGTTAAGACCCAATGGATCTCTTTTTGGAATGAAAGGAGACAGCCCTGCTCTCCCTGTAGCTCCTATTCTCCTGACTCAGACTAGTGCTGTTACTTGGAACCAGAAAAACAAAAGCCTTCACACATTTTTATTCCAGACACATGCCAACCAGTCCAGGAGGAGGACAGCAACAGGGGAAGAGAAGGAGGTGGGGCTTGGTACTTTGGGAGCATGTGGGGGGGTCACAGATTAGAGATTTTTTACCAGCCTCTTTGGATTTCTAAAGATTAAAAATACATTTTTACTGCTATTTCACAGAACTGAAAGTATTTTTTTTATTGTTTTGTGAACCTTGCAAGAAAAAGAAAGAAGTAAAGATGTCCAAACTGCATGTACTGCTTGAGCTGACACCCAGCTGATGAAGACCCTGAAGGTAAAACAGAGTACCTCTGTAAATGCCTGTGTCAGGAATGTTGTGTTAGTCCAGTACGACTAGAGGTCAAACACACGCACAATCAGCTTTGTCCTCATAGACGCCAAGGATTATAAGCATAAGCCTGAAATTCCTGAACACAAACTGTACAGGAACTGTTACAGTACTTTCTGCAATAAGCTTGCCAACAGTAGGCTATATCCAATATTAGCTGGATTCGCTCTGGAAAGTAGGCTCAGTCTAAATTAGAGAATACGTATTTCTGCATGATGCAGATACATCAATCGAAGATAATATGTGTTTTCATTGTGCTGTGGTCAGAACTTGGCCTTCGTTACATGTAGACATTTTACACCCACAAACTTCAGTATACAGTATTTGGTTTGCTATGATTAGCAGTTTTAGAGTATGTCTCTACCAGCTAAATGAAACTATTTTTCACTCAGCTGTCATAAAAAAAAGCATGTCTTGTTACTTTCTTTAAACTATTGCTTTCTCCTTGTTACTCATCTATACAAAATCTATGGAGTGCACAACTGATGGTGGCTGAAGATCCTTTCACATGAGCTGTGGATCTCTGAAGCTCTGGTCTTAATGATGCTATTAGGTCAGTGATCAACAAATCCATTAAACTTCTAAGACCTTTACAGAGAAATGGGATTTCTCCTGAGATTAAATCCCACACAGGTGGACCCTACCTAGGTGAACTTTGAAAGTAGTTGGACTGGATTTTATTTAGTCAATGTAAATGAGACAAATGGACATCTCAGATTTGTTTTTGAAAATGTTTGGCATCATGCATCTTTTTCATTCTATAAATATGTGCTACTGTATGTTAGTCAGTCACAATGAATCCAAGTAAAATACAAATAAATTTTCGATTGTGGTGTGGGAAAGTGTAAAAAGGTTAAAGGGACATTAATACTTTTGCAAGGCACTGTTATTTGGGCAAACTTACAAACACAGCAGAACAGTAAGGTTTTCTGCATGTGTAGAGCACCACCTGCTGGTAAATTTCAAATTTATGGGAAAAATGCATTAAGTCTTAAAATTTTTGTGTTTTTGATATATATATATATAGTCTCAGCCATTATTCATTCTGTAACATCTCAGAGTTCTCAAGTTGTTCCGAAGAATCATCTCACAATTATTATTATTAAAATGTGTATCTGAAAGAAAAATAATAAAGGGTCACAGGGTCTATGAGAGAACATGCTCAAGTTCAAATACTGGTTCTGGTCCAATGAAAGCAAGGGGAGCACTATTTGGAAAACACAAAATAAACAGAAAAGGTCAAGGTTGACTACATCAGGTTATGTAAAACAGCCTTAACATCGACTTTCCTAAACCGGACAAAAATGAAATATTACTGGGAGGCCAAAGACAGAAAAGACAAATAGTTTACAGATATACTTATGATGCATTACCTGGAAATTGTTTCCATCCATTAGTTCAGAAAAAAACTGGGAAGTAAAGACACATAGCTCAGAAAACAAATGTGTGAGGGGTGAGAAGAGAGTCCAGGACACACTGTTGACTTTTAACTTTTTCTAGATTTCTATTTGAACTACACTGGACAAATTTTTTAAGGTCTGATGCAAAACTGACCTCTAATTACTCAATCCATTTGGAATGGATTTCTCGTAAGATGCAGTTAAGCCCAAAATTGTTCATACCCCTGACAGATTCAGAAGTAAAATTAGTCTAATTACACAACAAAGTTTGTTTCATATAGGAGATTAACTCATTTTGTAATAGCTGAGGAAACTTTTGCTTGTTCTGATGGTATTTTGACAATTTATTTCTGGGGATGATGGGTTGAAATGCTGCCGTGTCGACACACAAATCTTGATCTTCCTTTATAGGTTCTCAATTAGTTTCAAGTAAAATATCAAATTAAACCTAAATACAACAGGAGTATGGATAACTTTTGGCTTTTCGCCAGCCATCATCCCTGTATCCTTAAAAGCATTGTATATATTTAGAAAAAGAGTAAAATTTCTTTTTTAGGCAATTTTTGGAATAAACTGGAGGAGGCTTTCCTCATCATTTTGACTTTGCTATCAAGAGCAGGCACATGAGGGAGAAAAGTATTTGAAAGCCACTGATTGTGCAGGTTGTCCCACTTAAAAAGATGAAAGAGGTCTGTAACTTTCATCATGAGTGCATTTACACTGTAAGATAGAGTGTAGGGAAAAAAAATCCAGAACAGCACACTGTAGTATTTTTTGTTGACAAAAAAGCTATCCCATTTGCAGAAAAGCAGCCCAAAAAAGAAAGTTTACACTCCCATGCTTCACACTGGATCTTGGTGTTCTTGGGATGCAACTCTGCATTCTTTCCTCTCAAAAGACAGCAAGTGGTTTTCATACCATTTTCTGAACTGCTTAATTCTCAAGGCGTCGCTTGATGCTCCCCATCAAGCAGGGCGCTGCAGCTGAGCAGGATACCAGAACAGGTATAGCCTCTATGGAAAGAAAAACACTGAGAGAAAAAAAGGTTAACAATCATAATAACAGAAAAAAATACATAAGGAGAGTAGTAGAAGAAGAAAGAAGAAGAGTGAAGAAAAAGTGTTCAGTCTGTCCTCCAACATTCTAAGCCTATAGCAGCTCCAGATAACCTAAGCCATTCTAACTATAAGCTTTATCAAATAGGAAGGTTTTAAGCCTAGCCTTAAATATAGACAGAGTATCTGTCTCACAGACTAAAATTGGGTGCTGGTTCCACAGGAGAGGAGCCTGATAACTAAAAGATCTGCCTCCCATTCTACTTTTAGAAATCCCAGGAACTACCAGTAAACCTGCAGTCTGAGAACGAAGTGCTCTGTTGATTGAACTTGATTATTAAGGGCTTTATACGTACGGAGGGGGATCTTAAATGGTATTCTGGATTTAACAGGGAGCCAATGGAGAGAAGTTAAAACAGGATAAATATGATCTCTCTTTTTAATATTCATCAGAACTCTTGGTGCATCATTTTGGATCAACTGAAGGATCAACTAATTGCATTTTGTGGACTTCCTGAAAATAAGGAATTACAGTACTCCAGCCTTGAAGTAACAAATGCATCGACTAGTTTCTCCGCATCACACCTGGACAGGATGTTTCTAATTTTAGCAAAATTCCGGAGGTGGAGGAAAGAATTCTTAGAAAACCTATTTAATATGGGATTTGAATGTCGTGTCTTGATAAAAAATCACACCAAGGTTCTTTACACTATTACCAAAGGCCAGTTTAATGGGATCCAGATGAATTGATTGACTTAGCAGTTTCCTTTTTAAAGATTATTTTCCAAAGACAGCAACTTCTGTCTTGTCTGAATTTAAAAGCAGAAAATTCAGAGTCATTCAGGTTTTTATGTCTTCAAGGCATGCCTGTAAACTACCTAGCCGAATGGATTCATCAGGATCTATGGATAAATTTAGTTGTGTATTATCAGCATAACTGTGGAAATGAATGCCATGCTGTCTAAAAATCATACCAATTGGAAGCATATTTATATATAGTAAAGAGAATCGGTCCAAGCACATAACCTTGTTGTACTCCACAAGTAACCCTTTGTGTAACAATGGTTTATTATGGGGAGTGGGGATCGGGACCTGTACAAGCAGGCCAGGAACAAGCTGACAAAAGAGATCAAGGCAGCAAAAAGGAACTACAGTGTAAAACTGAAGGAGCGTTTTTCTGCCAACGACTCTTCTGCAGTTTGGAAGGGCCTGCAGACCATCACCAACTACAGGAGACCATCCCCCCACCCTGTGGGGAGCCCCCGCCTGGCTGAGGACCTCAATTACTTTTTCTCCAGGTTTGAAACAACTTTCACACCTTCCACCTCCCCCACCATCTCCATCACAAAAGGCCTAGCATCACCCCAAACCATCCCCATACCTGACCCCCTGCCTGCGCTGAGGATCTGTGAACAGGATGTGCGCCAACTATTTCAGAGACAGAGGATTAAGAAGGCATCAGGTCCTGATGGAGTGTCTCCATCCTGTCTGAAAGTCTGTGCTGACCAGCTGGCTCCCATCTTCACTCAGATCTTCAACAACTCCCTGGAGCTGTGTGAGGTCCCCTCCTGCCTCAAACGCTCCACCATCATTCCGGTTCCCAAGAAGTCCCCTGTCACAGGATTAAATGACTACAGACCAGTCGCCCTGACATCTGTGGTCATGAAATCCTTTGAGCGACTGGTGCTGTCCCACCTGAAGGACATCACAGACCCCCTGCAGTTCGCCTATAGAGCAAACAGGTCAGTGGATGACGCAGTCAACATGGCTATCCACTACATCCTGCACCACCTGGACTCTGCAGGTACCTACGCTCGGGTCCTGTTTGTGGACTTCAGCTCTGCATTCAACAACATCGTCCCAGAGCTCCTCCACCAAAAACTGTCCCAGCTCACCGTGCCTCCCTCCACCTGTCAGTCGATTACCAGTTTCCTGACTGACAGGAGGCAGCAGGTGAAACTGGGTGACTTCATATCCAGCACCCGGTCCCTCAGTATCGGCGCCCCCCAGGGATGTGTTCTCTCCCCACTGCTCTTCTCCCTTTACACCACTGATTGCACATCAAGAGACCCTTCTGTGAAACTCCTGAAGTTTGCAGATGACACCACCATCATTGGACTCATCCGTGACGGCGACGAGTCTGCATACAGAAGGGAGGTGGAACAGCTGGTCCTCTGGTGCAGTCAGAACCACCTGGAGCTAAACCCACTCAAAACTGTGGAGATGACAGTGGACTTCAGGAAGAGACCCCCATCAACATCTCCTCTCATAATCAAGAAGGCCCAGCAAAGGCTGTACTTTCTGCGTCAGCTCAGAAAGTTCAACCTGCCTCAGGAGCTGCTGACCATATTCTACACAGCAATAGTCCAGTCTGTCCTGACCTCATCCATCTCTGTCTGGTTCGGATCCGCCACCAGGCAAGACAAGGACAGACTGCAGAGAACAGTCAGGTCCTCAGAGAGGATCATAGGTACTGATCTTCCCTCCATTGAGGACCTATTCCGGGACAGGGTCAGGAAGCGGGCCAGAAAAATCACCACTGACCCCTCACACCCTGGCCACAACCTGTTTAGGCTCCTCCCTTCTGGCCGACGTTACAGAGCGCTGTACGCCAAAACCACCCGACATAAGAACAGTTTCTTCCCCCAGGCTGTCGCTCTGATGAACTCTGAATAGTCACAGAGTGTGAGTCCATTCACATGAACAATAAACTAAAACTTTGCACTGCTGTATATACTCACTGTACAATAACCCCGGTTTGGTGTAGATATTATCCTTTATTATTTATTTGTATTTATTTTTATTTCCTTTTTTATTTCACTTATTCAAGTTCTGTACTGGAGAGAAAAGTTGCCGGAGTCAAATTCCTTGTAGTGTCATACTTGGCCATTAAAGCTGATTCTGATTCTGAAGATGAACAAACTCGAATCTGTGGGACAGATATGATTTAAACCAGCCTAGTGCAGTTCCCTATATCCCTACAACATGTTCAAGCCTTTCTAAGAGAGTATTATGATTGATTGTGTCAAAAGTAGCACTGAGATCTAACAAGACTAGAACGGTCACATATCCACAATATGAGGCTATTAGAATTCATTAGTAACTTTCACCAGTGCTGTTTCAGTGCTATGATGAGCTCTAAAGCCTGACTGGAATTCTTCAAGCAGGTTGTTGCTGTTTAGATGCTCACAAATACTTTGGTGGTGTCATTAAAACTTTGTTGACCAATATTTTAAAATCGTCTTTTTTCTTTGACATTTGACAGTATCTGTGATCTTACTTGCCTACTCTTAATTGTGAATCTGAACTCACTGATTTTAAATCACCTAGAAATTAAGTGACGCTTCACCAGTTTGTGATGTAATGTGTACTTGTGGATCTGTATGGATTCTCGAGCTGTGGTGTTGTAACGATTGTATAATGTGTATTAATTTAGGTGGCCCACCATTGGTTTCCAGTTACCCACCAGAGATCCAACTTTCAAGTTACATCTTCAGCGTATCTCCTGTCCATCCTTTTACAACAATCCATCAGACAATCCCAGTTAATCTTCATTATTTTTTATCTAAACATAAACTTACCTTCCAGCTCACACCCAGCCCTCCGATCTCCACCGCAACACATCCTAGATACCCACACCACTGGCCACCCAAAAGCTCAGTTTACTCCTCCCTGGAGATCCCATCTCCTTATGAACTGCAAGCAAAATCTCCATAAAGTATTCTCCTCAAGAATCCTGTTTAAATCAAACCTCAATTTCAGAGATCCATTTGCTACTCCCCAGCAGCAGATCTCTAGTACCTCCACCTCACTTAAAAAAAATATTTCAATCTAATTGTGTCTCCTGAGAGTTTTGTGTATGTGGGAAAGGCTTCCTAAAACCACGACAACAGGCATACTGTAGTGCCCTCTTTAATGGGAGGAAGAAGCTGCACCAAAACTAAAACTTAGAATTTTGAGAAATGCTCATGTCTGAATTGTTGTTTTAACATAGAGTTTTTCCCTGAGAAATCATGTTGTGAGATGTTGCAACTGCACCTACCATATCAAAACAAGAAATCATGTACCTTTAGCCTACAGGCTGGAAACACATACTTTGTCTTATTAAACATGTCACAAAAAAGATCAACAAAGCAAGAGTTCAAACATAACTGTCCCTTTTAAATCCGGCAATTATACATAAGCTAATGGGTATGGGGCTACAAAAAACAATAAAAAAGGTCTGAATCTGCTAAAGGTACAAAATACATATGAATATCAAAATATGGTTCACAAATAAATAATGAGCAAAGCTAAATATAAAATAGGTAAAAGCTAAACATAAACAAATGTAAAAATATAAGGTTTATCATTAGAGCTTTCTTATATTATATTCCACTCTGCCTTTGCAGTCTATTGGCTTTATTTACCTGGATTTTTTTTAAATGTATTTATTTAATTTGAGCAAAAATGAAAGTGAGTGGACATGAGCTCATATATTTTAACAAGATAGAATACTTTTTAGAAATTTGAATAGTTAAAAAATAAAATTAAAATGCAAAAAGTTGCATATGTGCTAAAAAATCTTAATGAATTAGGACAAGATTATGAAAGGATCGTTTTTAATGTCTATTCAGCTCTACAAACACAAAGTTATAGGTAGAAAACGGAAACAAGAGAGTAAAGCAATGTGAGAAATATTGACACAAATAACATCTAGCCTTTATCATTTCAAATGAACAGTGATTACTTGGTCCATTCTGTATGACTGGATGTTATGCTTGCTTCAGTATATAAGAAAGTAAATTACAAAAAGATTTTTTCTTAACTCTTATGGTCCACTGTTCGAACAGCAGCTAACTTCACCACATTTGTATTCATAAGATTTATGGGGTGCTGTTGGTTGTAAACAAAATGAAATTATGTAAAAAATAAAAATTTAAAATTAAAAGCTGTAATGTATTACATAAAATATTGAAATTATACTGAGGCATAATATATTGTTGGGAGGCATTCCAGGGTTATTTGTGTGACTTTAAAAAAAACTTGACTAACTGTTTATCAGTTGTGTAAGCTTGTAAAAAGTACTTCAGGAAGTGAGGTAGCAATCCAGTGGCATGACTGATAACCTCCGGTGATAAAAAAAAACAACCCATGGTAGATAATGTCACGAGACTAAAACTAAAGAATTACAGGGTATATCTAGGAGATACAACCTTAGACTTGTCTAATGAGAAAATACATATATATATATTAAATTACATCTGGGGGAGAATGTTTTGCTCCTTTTGAATAACAGATGGAGCTAGTTAAACAAGCAAAACTAGTAAAAACGACTAAGTTCTCTTTGAAAATTCACAGATGAGAGATAATTCCATCTGATAAAAATATCAAATTTTTAACAACAGAAAGTATTTTCTATGATTAAAAGATGTCCATATAACTTTGATTCCTCAGTGATATAAATGTTAGTTTAGCTTGACTCAAAGCAATATATAATTTTGAAAAATAACCAGTTGAAAGTAGGGCCTTTAAACAGCACATACTGCCTCCAATAACAACCATAGCCAAGCTAAACAAGATGTAGTCAAATTCAAAAAGGTATAAGTATTAGGATTGAGGTTTCCATAACTAATAATGGCAACGTACATGCATATACATAAAAATGTATATGTATGTTATATATTTTTGGGCTTACATTAATACTGTTCCGTGAAAAGTATCTGCCTAATTACACATGTCATTCATTTTTATTTATTTGTCTCACTATAGGCAAGGCAAGGTAAATTTATTTGTATAGCACACTTTCAGCAACAAGGCAATTCAATGAGCTTTGAAAATACGGAAAAATAAAAAAAGCAATAAAACAACATAAAAAACAGAAAATACAACATCCCTAACACAAATAACATGAAAACATACTACTGTTATGAAATGTCAGCTATTAGGAATCATTTAATCAAAGGCAGCTCTTAACAGATGGGATTTTAATATTGGATTTAGTGGAAGTAAGTGTTTTCGCAACTTTGCAGTGCTCTAGAAGTTAATTCTAGATAAGAGGAGCATAAAACTGGAAGCTACTTCTCCGTGTTTGGTTCTAATTCCAGGGATGCACTTTCATGTGTGTTAAAAACAGCATTATTTCAGATAATCAAATGTTAATTACATCCAAGCATACTTTGAGTAAATACAAAATGCAGCTTTCACAAAATAATTTAATTTGTTAAGGAAATAAATCACTGTGACAGACTGCATCACTGTGACGGAATATTGGTCATTTCTATTTCAGAAAATGTGCTTTAATTCAGTCCAAAACGCTTTGTTTAAGGTTATGCCATCGCATCTGAACTGGATTTAAAGCCTGAGAATTAGCCAATCAACTTTTTTTTCAGGCTGATATATGTCATGAGGTTATCTTTCATTTGTAATTTATTTCATGATTTTACAAAGGGGAAGATTACCTTTTCACATAGGGTCAAGTTGGTTTGGATAGCTTACTGTACTTGTCATTATGACTTTTATAGAAAACATTAAGCTGTTATTTCTTTATAAACAATAATCACATTTAAAAAGAGAAAAAAGAAAGAGGTATGCTGCTAGAAGACCAAAGAGTGCTGAAACTGTACCATACAACATTTGGTCCAGTTTGGTAAATAACACAGTACACAAGGATTCATCTTCTTTACAGAATAATGCTTCCTTCTTGCAATATGTTAAATAGAACTTTCTTTGTTTTCTTCTTTGTTTTTAGAAATGCTGATGCTTGCCTGCCCATTGGTCAGTGTGTTACCCTCCAGTCCATTCTCTTTGGCCTGATTCCTCAGCGCTAGCTTCTTCTGTCTCTTGACAACTTTCACATAGAGGACTCCCCACAACACATTGGCAAGGAAGTAGAATCCAGTTATCAATCCCAAGAAAGTAATTCTGAAAGTAAAGTATGTTGGAGAAACATTGATTACACTTTTTCCAAATTACATTTGGCATTATTTCTTATATAACGAGCAAGCCAAAATCTGTTTTCACCTAAATGCGTTAGAATCATAAAGTCTACATGCTCCACGTCCTCCACATTGCTTTGTGCCCCATTTCAAGCAAGTCCGATCAATCAGCGCTCCAAAATATATTGGGGGAGGAATGCCACCTGAGACAACAAGGTTTAGTAGGAGACTCATCAATTCAAATATCTTAAACGCCATTATGAAAAATTGGTAATTGCAGTTTTAGTACTCACCTAGAGTTCTCACAATCAGTGTCTGCATACCCAAAGCAAAAGACTTTAGATCTGGCTGAATTGATCTAAATCAAAGTAGCACAAGTGAATGTTATATCAGAGGAGAAAAGCAAGAAATTTGTGAAAAAGAGGTTTGTTTCTTATGAAAAGTCAAGGCAAAATAATTTATCATTGCCAAAGCCAAACAAAGCTACGCAAATTTGTATTGTAATTGCCCTAAAGTAAATATTATATCAATGTCATTGATGTTAATATTTTATTGCTTATTGTCATTTATAAGATGATGCCAAATAATGCATTAGTTAGACATTAAGATTGTGACCAATTGCCTAATACATGCAAAAACAGCACTGAAAAACCATGACGTGAACTCCACTGTAATGAGGCGGCCAGCTTTGCGGATCAAAGGAGTGATATAGTGATGATTTTAGCTCTGTGCGACCACGAAGCTGTTTGAGACATCTCAACTAGTGTGTTTTTTTGTTGTTGTTGTTTTTTTATGGCCAAAAACAGCTGAGAGATGGATTGTCTTTGTGAGTTTTTGTCAGAATTGGTTTGGGAAGAAAAGTTTTTGACTCAGTCAGCAGTTTACCATTACTCAGTTCTTGACCACTTCAATAGATACCGATCACGAAGGGCATTAACATCCCTCAAGAAGTGCAGTATTAGATATGTTCTGGCCCAAACATCTACTCATTGCAAACTGTATCTTATTAAACTTAATTAAATCCTCATTCTTATTCCCTTATCATACTTTGAACAAATCAACAGTTAGAACAAAACCTTCACTTTCTGCTTAGCATCTACCATTTACTAGTATTTTTCATGATGGAGAGATAACTGGTTTTACTCACTTCTCCTATCAGCGGTATCATTATTTAGCTTGATTGGAGTAATAGGACACCCTTAAGTCATTTCTTCAAAGGAGTCTATATGAACATTATTCTTAACATAACTGAATATTACCTGAGCAATACAATATATCCTGGTGTGCCCCCACAGGCAGAAATAAAGGCTCCCATCACTGTCAAAGCCATGTAGATTTTAAATTTATAGTCACAGTCACTCCTCCTCTGACACTGGCCCAGTACAGCAGACATGTTTGATGCAGGAGTCATGAAGGTCCCAACGCAGGTACAGTTATGAAACACCTGAAGAACAAAATGACCAGAATCTAATATTTAATATCTTTTACCTGCAGCTTAATTTGTGCATTATTTCAGCAACATCAGATTATAGAAATCTATTACTAAAAATTTTTCAGAATAAAATTGTTATCACCATATTTTGGACAGATTTCTTATTACTAGATTATAACAGGCTGTTCTAATTTTTTCACAATCTGAAACATTTACTAAAGCATTAGTTGTGTTGCAAACCATTCAGTGTATGAGGTAAAGATAAGGTGTCAGTACAAGATGGATTTTCCTCTTTAGTATGAAAGGATGGAAATAGCAATTTGATATGCTTGCTCAGTGTGAGGGATTGCTGAGAATTACACGATGCAATCTTCTATGATTCTCTAATTTCTACATTAAACATTGTACTGTAATAACTCTTCTTGTAAAGCGCCTTGAGATGACATCTGTTGTGAAACGGCGCAATATAAATAAACTGAATTGAATTGATATTCTTATTTAAGGATCTTGGTCCAGTGGAAATGAAACAAAAAAACTGACCATTGCTTTTCCTGTTCCAGTGGATGTCTGGCAGCCAGCCAGGCAGGGTGATGCATATGTCATTCCATTATAGGCGCACACTGGATCCCAGTGCTTCATTGAGCAGGAACAGCCCATATTGCATGGGGCCAACAATGTTGAGTAATTGTAGGATACTTGTTGATAACTGGAGCAAAGTAAACATCAGAAGTCAGAAAGATTTAATTTAAAGGTAAATATTATAGTATTTTGCTTCTGAGTGTATGCACCACTCACCCTTGATAGGAAACAGTCAAACCAGCAACCTCTGCATTGTCACAGTGGAAGAAACCTTGCAGGACAAGCAAAGAAAAGGATCCAAGAGTTGCTGCGAAGGCGATTCTGGCGGCTCCAATTACACCCAGGTTGAAACGTTTGAGGACAAAACCTCCAGTGATGATCCCCAGAGCGACTGCAGGTAGGTTCATAACACCTGGGTAGTGGTATGTATGGATGGTTAGTTAGACTGGAAGAATGATTCCTTACAATTACAAGACTGAAAACAAAGGGTTAACATGTTGGATAACCACTCAGTCATCAAATGCTAAATATAGCTTCTGGACTTGACAAACACTTGCACAAAGGGAGATTTCACAGGGGGCCATTATTAAGTGCTTACATTCTTGACTTGATTTTATCACACACAATCACACTTCCCTTTAACAACATCATTGTTTCAGTTGCAGCAAAGTTAGGTTGAGTAGGGGTGTGGTGGACAGTGTACCTATGAGAAAAATGGCCCTGGATGCTGCCTGGCCGTAGATTTGTTCCATAAATTTAGGTTTAAAGGTGATCATGCCAATGAAGCCATTGACTGCAACCAGGTGGGTGAGCATTATCATTGTGTAGATACTGTTCCTGAAGAGTCTCCTCAGCGAAGGAATGAAATCTGGTAAATAACAATGCATTAAATCAGTTTACTTTCATCTCATTTTATTTTTATTTTGTCATATGGCTTTTGTGCCAATCTAAATAGTGAATTACCCTTGGCCATTTCTTTAAATGTGGCTTTCTTCTCTTTCTCTTCATCATCCTGGGTCTCATCTGACAGGAAATGTTCCTGTTCTGGCTCAGGAGCTAGCTCTGTACTTTGGTTACTGTTTTCCTCCCCCTGTTTAGGCAAAGACTTGGGGAGGAAAAAGAACGGAATACTTGATAGTAGAATCACTGTGCCAGTCAAGATGAAGCCCAGCCACCAGGCTCCTACCCAGCGAGAGTCCTTGTAGTTGATGGTGATGCTATCTGGGGGGAAAAAGGATACTGTTGGGTTATAAAGTTTAAGTTTTTTTTGTGTCATGTTCCTTCCGTCTAAGGAAGGGTTAGGGTTAGGGTTAATTTCCAAAATTCCAAACAAAAAGTGAACAAAAAGATCAATCTCTTTGATGTAAATTCTCTCTTGGGAAGTTGTTGGTTTCTGTTAAACTCAAGCATTGAAATTCAACATGGTTGCCATGTAAAACAATTGCAGAAACTGGATAATAAATAGCGGTTTATTTCTGCCTTTGACTTGTTTTCCTAATCAATACGATTTTGTGCCAATCTAAACATTGAATTTATTGTAGAATCTATAATTAAATGATCCTATGCATTTCTCAAAATACAATAAAGCATGGTTTGGTGAGTAGCAAACCAGTTTAGTTAGACAAAATGTTTCTCCTTTTTTCTCTGAAAGAAATGTCCCATACCTAAATCAACAAATCCAATGTCCACGTAGGTCTTGGCAAGGAAGGAGCCCAGCATGAATCCAAACATAGGGCCTAACATTCCAGTTGTATGAATGTAGGCTAGCACCAAGAAAGAAGAAAAGGGGAGGAAATTATGCATTATGATGTCTCATATTTCAGTTCAGTGTTTAAAAACAGAGGGTATCCATATAAAACCTCCTACAGTAATTTATCAAAATAAAGGTGGGTTGAGTAGAAGCTGAAAGCTGATTGTGAAGATGTATGAAGATGTTGCAGTTCTCCAGAAAATTTTGAAAACTGAACCTCCGCGAAGTCCATTATATTCTGATAATGGACACCTCGAAGGGCATTATACCACTTATACTATGGTCACTTAGGAAAGAAAGAAATATTTAATCAATTAATAATACTTTAATGTGTTTTAGAATTAAAATCGTGAGGGTTTTTTGTAGAAGGCGAGTGCACTATTTAATATCTCCTGTATACAGGCATTGCCAAGCAACGTGGCCACAGCAATGAGTCAACTGTGAAATAACACACCTCTCCGTTACCATTTGTGCCAGTGGTATAATTTAGAACTGTTATGAGACAATTTGACAGGACGCCTTTCCTAGGTGTACATTATCACTTTTTAACGTACACCCTCCAGCCAATCAGAATCAAGTATTCACCCAAACCATGCTATAAATACTGCCAATAGGCAAAATGGAAAGCAAAGCAAAGTTTGTAGTACATAGAGAGAACAACAAACCCAAATAAAGTGGAGTGTTCTTGTGTTTGGAAAAGTCATCCAGATAGGATACTCCCAAAGGCATAATAGGAGTCTCTCCAATTCCACGTAGCATATTTCCAAGGAAAACGTAAATCCACATTGACGAGCCAACTGCCTTTTCACAAGCTGAGGAGGAGAATACCAGGATATGAACTCTCTGTAGACGATTTAGGAGCAAACCTAATGTGCATGAGGGTGAACTTCCAATCAAAATACCAGCTACCTTTTATGGCTTCGGTATCAGGGGTCTCATGCTTGTCAGTCAGACTGTGGTTTGTCAAACAGGGCAGTATGTTTTCAGTGCTGTTGACCTGAGTATTGTGGGACATACTCGTCTCATATTTATACCTGAAAAAAAAAAAAAAATTGCGTCAAGTATTCTGGAAAAGACAACAAAATATATCAATGCCCCTTTTCTTATACTTTTTTTGTAATGCCTGAGTTTATAAGTAATGCAAAAGTGGGACCAAAATTACCAGTTGCTCCAATATTGTGAGCAAATCATACTCCCAGCTTCCACTTATATAGGTGCTTTATTTCAGGTTCATATGTATCACTGACTCTTGACAAGCCATTGGTAGATGTAAAAAGAATATACAGGCTGTATACTAACGGTCCCTGTAAGAAGTGTGGCAGTGCAACAATGAAGGATCCAGCGGCCATGATCACACAGCCGATACCAATCAGCCTGGGACGATGGAGCTTTGCACCAAAGTAGCTCACAAAGGCGATCACCAACAAGTTTCCTGTGAACAAGAAATGTAAACTGTTAAAGGAGTAGTTTCAGGACTGAGTTACTATTTTAAAAATAGAACATCTTAACTTCACAAACCCATTTCAAAGCTGCCATCTATGACTCCAATCAGTGAACTGGGGATGTCGAAGCGTCTCTCAATCTGGGTTATGGAGCTCTTCATGTATGATCCACCAAAAGCTTTGGCAAAATACACAAATGCCAAAGAGACCAGGAACAGCTGGAACAGTACACACAAGTTGTTAGGCTAGTTGATAATTAGATTAAATTAGGTGATAAATTTTGGGTAAAATTAGTTTTTTTTCTTATTATTTTCTTCTTTTTTTTTTACTGTGATCCAGAAGTACCAAAGATAAATGAACATGATTGTAGAGTTAAAAAGCCAAACCAGTAGTAATAAATCCACTTTTATTCTGAATTTTGGACCATTTTTGTGAAAGCACCAAATAAGTAAGAAACTCATGATGGGTAATATACAAAAAGTCAGGTTTGCTTTGCCATGACCAAGAACTGAATACACAGATTTGGCCTCAGCCAACCTGATGATGTAATATAAAGACAATACTTATGATTTGTTTACAAAACTATCTTCTCTGTTTTTCATTAGCTCAAATCACAGCCCTAATTGGCTTTACTCCTGGCACCAGAAATAATGATTTATGAGAATGTGTAGACTCATTAAGTCTGGAATTAGCCAGATAATTACAAATGATTTTAACATGGAGCCAATAACAGAAAATCAAATCATTTTAATTTAGATATTAAAGGGATATTCTACCCCTAAGTAAAATTATGTATTTTGCCATCTTTCCCAGAGTTTGATAAGTGAGAAAAATATTTTTTTAACCAATTCGGTCATTCTTCTGATCTGGCAGCAGTTCATGTGCTTTAGCTTAGCAGAAACAATGTGAGTGAATGGTAACAGCTAGCATTTCATATGTAAAAGTCAGCAGCATTTCTCTGTACCAATGCTAATTATTCCTAGTGACCTCAATAATTATATTGATGGCAAATTAAAATAATAGATAAGATGAAGGAGTTACAGGAGCCCATTTAGACTTGGGACTACATTATGAGAAAATGCCACTGCAAGCTGCCACTGCAAGGTCAAGGACATTATGCAGCATATGTAAAAGACACATAAAAACATTTGTGTAAGCTGCACAGAGTTTTTACTCTCGCGGTAGTTTGAATACAAGTCTAATGCAAGAAAATGGTTCTTGCTTGTGTAGTAAACGGGTTGTGAAAATAAGGTGAAAAAATACAGCAACGCAATGTTTTACAGAATTCCAATTAATGTGGAAAGAAGAAGACAACTGGGAATTCCTGCAACAACACATGTGGAGAAAAAATATTCAGTATCTGGTTTGCGAGGATCATTTTACACCAGAGGACTATGAAGAAAAAAAAAGTTCTACCAGAAACATTTTGCTGCTTCTGAAGAATACATAAAGTATCACAATTGTTTTTTTTTTGTACAGAAGTACTGAACAAAGTGGATCATAAATAATGTTCTATTTACTACATTACTACATCATCCAAGTTCTAAAGTCCTTACACTGACTCCCTGTAGCTCGGAGAAAAGACTTCAAAGTTTTTTTATTAGTCTATAAATCATTGAATGGGTTATAGCACCAGAGTACATTAGAGATCTGCTATCGCGATACAAACCTTCCAGGTCACTCAGGTCCTCCAGCTCTACTCTACTGATTGTCCCTAGAACCAGAGCCAAGCATGGGGAAGCAGCTTTCAATTTATATGCTCCTCACATCTGGAACAAACCGCTAGACGAATGCAAAACTGCAGAGACACTGAACTCTTTTAAATCTAAAATAAAAACATACCTATTTAAAATACTCCTTCTAGTTTATAAATCACTGAACCGTTTAGCACTACAGTATGTTCGAGATATGTTGTCACTATACCAACCCAGCAGACCACTCAGGTCCTCCAACTCTAGCTTATTAAACATTTCAAGAACTAGAACTAAACAGGGAGAGGCAACTTTCAGCTTGAATGCTCCACAAATCTGGAACAAACGTCCAGAAGAATGCAAAAATGAAGAATCGTTAGGCTCTTTTAGATCAAAGATTAAAACTCTACTATTCAGAGCTGCCTTTGAGTCGTAAATTGCGTTTTTGACCACTCTTTGATTCTCGTGATGTAGTTTTTATTCTTATTTTTTAACTGATTGTTTTTTAGCTGTTTTTTATCTATATTATTTTGCATAACTTTGTTCTTTATTGATGGATTAATTGATGGTCTTTATCTGTTTTTAATCTATATTCATTTGCACAAATTTGTTCTTTACACCTTCTGTTTTTATTCTTATGTTTTATTAGTTTTTAAATTTCATACTCTCACATAAATTTTATTTTCCATGCCTCAGTTACTAAATGCATTTCTTTTAGTAATGATCTGTTTTAATTTTCTTATTTTTATCAGATATTTGATTTCATTACCACTGAATCATGTAAAGCACTTTGAATTGCCTTTGTGTCGAAAGTGTTATATAAATAAAATTGCCTTGCCTTGCCTATTTAGACTTGCTTATGAGCAACTGGTACTATTATTACCAATACTAGTATTATTAAATGTTTTTATCCTAAATTTTTGTTTTTAATCAATTACTAAATGTTGTCTTTATTGTTTCTTGTTTAAATGTTTGTTTATGCTTTCTGTTATTGATTTAATGTTTTAATTTTCACATTTCTGTAATCATGTAAAGCACCTTGAATTCCCTTGTGTTGAAAGTGTGCTATAGAAATAAAATTGCCTCAACTTGCTTTACTCTCATTCCTTGGGTGCTGCTGGGTTTTATGAATTATTTTAATTTTGACGTCTGGCTGACATTATCACCTACAGGTTTACTGTATAGCATTTAAATCATTTCACTTATGACTGTAATCTGCAAGTTTTCTAGAGTAAATCAGGTAGCTTTTTTTGCGGGCACTGCGTCATCTCCATGCAGCAGCTTCTTACAGTGGTGTTTTGTTATAATGTACTCTAAATTGGCAAAATGTTAAATGTCTAAATTGGCTCCTGTAATTCCTTCATGTTACTTCAGTCAATCAGTAGGAGTATTGAGGTCAGCAGGAATAATAAGTGTCATTATTGAGTAATTTTCAAAAATTTTGAATGTAAAATACTAGCTCTTACCGTTCACTTAGGCCTGCATTATTTATGCTAGGCTAAAGCAAATAGACTACTGCCAGATTGGGAGAATACTGGGCGGGTTACAAAATGCCTTTTACCACTTAATTAATTGTGGGAAATATGGCTACAAACCAAATTTTACTTAGGTGTTGAATATCCCTTTAAAGCCCAACCTTTTAGGCAATGCTTTTATTGGTCATCATCTAATGTATTGTGTACGCACAGTAGTAAAAATGTAATAAAAAACCTATGATAGTATTTTAATAAACAGGACTATTTAATTGCTGTTGTGTGGTAAAAATTTAAAACACAGGGAGAATACTACCATTATGCACTTCAACAATACAACTAAAATAGATAAGATCAATCTGAAAATGCAGATAACCGATTTTGATAAAAATTAACATTTAATTAACATTAACTTATTCAACATGTGGTAACAGAAGCGGAAGGTAGTACTGCACTGACCTTGAGCTTGGAACAGCATGCCTCACGTGTTTTTTTGGACTCTACGCTCATGATGCTGTTGCTTGTTCAACCAGAGACAGAAAAAATTGAAAATAAAAAACAAATGCAAAAACCCTGCAAAGAGACATCATAATTAGAAATGTAAGACTTTCAATTTTGAAAAATCTATGAAGCAAGCTTTTTTCTAATTCTATTATCTTGTTTAATAGACATTAAATCAAAATTAAAAATACATTATATAATTTCCCTAGTCTTTCCTTACATGAAAGTAAATGCTGAAACTGTTTTTACGAGAGGCATAGGAAACAACCCTGTCATAGATCCCCCCCCAATACCATTGATATTATCTTAACGAATTATCTTTTATATTTTTTTAGCTTTATTATTATAACATATTGTACATTGTGTTTCATAAAAAAATTAAAAATACTATCAAAATTACAGTTTGTTAATTATTATTTTTGCACTCCCATGAGTAAGTTACACGAAATATTAATATATCAGCACATCCTAATAAAGAAATAGAAACAATTGCTGTATTTACCCAAAACGGTGATATCCTAGTATGAAGTTTCCCAGCTGATGGTTTGTAGTAACTGGCAGGATTCTGTGTTTAAAGCCCAAGTCTTATCTCCAAATTATAAAATCACATGTAATCAGTAACTCAGGCACTCCTGTTGATCTTGTTGATCATGTCAACAAAAAGCCATCCAGCCCTGATTTAAAAGTGACATGTGCCCCAGAGTCAAACATAACGGTGACTGGCCTGCATGTTCAGTCCCTGCCTGTCCAAGCAGTAGGTAAAGGGTTCAGAGGTTCTCCAAGCACAAACACAAGCAGACAATTGCGGTTGTGCACATCCTCCTCTGTGAACATCACAGACCTCCCAAGTAGCCATCCTTTTGAACACACAACAAACAGCAAGCAAGCAGCATGGAGCTGGCCAAAGTTTATTGTATGTTTGCTTGTTTGGAGACGAAGGCTGGGCAGCAGATCTGTTAGCTAAGAATGGCTCAGAGATGAACATTATTGAAATAACTGCTCTATAGATTATTGGTTCTCTGAAAAACAATATGATTTTCTTGACAGCCTTATGTAGAGCATTTTCTTTATCTTTCAATTTTGGAATTCTTTTGGAGTCAACTGGCAAAAAAAAAAAAAGAATTACATGCATATCTTAATCAGATGGCTACATGTGGAGTCTCCGGCAAACCCTTATTCTGAGGCACGCACGTGCAAAGGGGTTTGGGGGGAGGGGACTCGGGCACCTACCCCTTCCTCCATGATGCTCAAAGTGCCCTGTCCTTTAGTTCTTTTTTTATGTTTGTGCTTGACAGGGCCATGCAGAGACCTTCAGAGGGGCAGGCGCTCAAAGTAAAAAAAAAGTTACATATGGAGCAAAATTTAAAATGGCTTAGAACAACATAACTTAGAGTGTATCATCCTGAATAACAGCAACAAATATCCATCAAGAATATAATAGATTGCAACATAAAATATCAATGTCATCAGTTTGTAACCATGCAAAGTAAAAGCAGCCTATTTTTTATCTGATGGGGTTCCATGTTGCTGTGGAGACACTGTTACTGGGCTGTGTTGGTCAAAGACCATAGACAATAAAAAGACCATAGGGGAGCTGGTAGCTGATTGAATAATTGTTAAAATATACATCATGGGAAAATTTAACTTGCTACTGTGTCTCACTAAATAAACCCTCATATCTGACTGGTTAACCTTGATAGTAACTCAGCTGCAGACAGCTTTCAACAAGCTCAGAGGGGCCAAGTTACTATGCCATAGAAGTGTTAGCACATCTGAGAGTTTTAGGCTACATTCAGACTACAGGTCTTAATGCTCAATTCCGATTTTTTTTATCAAAACGCGCTGCAGTGTGAACGTTTCAACGCTCTAAAGCACCCCGCATGCACTACAGATGAAAACGTTTTTTCAGCAGTCTATCAATTCTTGCATATTCGGAACCAACGGAATTACAAATTAGTTAGAGAAAGAATGACCACAAGAAAAATGAGAGCTCGTGCTTTAACAATGGCCTTGTTTGGAGCAGTGGCTGCTACCTCCGTGTTTTCTCCGGCACTGATTAATGACATCACTGACACGAGACAGCGTGTCAGTGACGTAAAAGACTGATTTAAATCGACATGGTTTTTCAGACCTCAACCGCTTTCAAAAACATCAGATATGTATCGGATTCAGTATCACATACTGAAGTGAACTTGTCGAATCTCCAGAGATTTTATATGGCAAATTCACAGGGCATACCTGCATTTAGAGTAGCTGACTGTGGAAACCCAGGGGGGTAAATGAGTATTTCATTTATGTTTTAAACCTTTCTTAATAAAGTGCCTCTTCTTAATGTTCGTATCTTTATTATAATATGTGTTTTAAGCAACAGAAGTATATACTCCCATAATTAAGTGTTTATTAGTAAAATATGTTAACTGATATACCTTGGAAAAGATTTTGCAATAACTGGAGATGGTGTGTGATAAGGGTGTGGCTTTGATTCTTCTTACCAAAGTATATTTGTAATGCAGAGAAAGGTTATAATGTTCCAGCTCAAAGGTCATTCATCTCTTAGTAGAAAATGTTTAACGAACTTCACTTTGAAGTAACACCTGCATCAAGACACCTGCCTGCGGTTGAAGCGCAACACTGCTTCTGAGGCGAGACAGACCTAGAAGAACCAGCCATCTACAAGAAACTACAAGATTGAGGTTGATGGGCTGATTCTGTGGAAACTGTCTTTTTTGTGCATGTGTCAAAAAATAAAAAATAAGACACATCCTTCCATTCTTCTCCACATGTATATTTACGGCTGAAACTCTGAGAAGAGGAGAGATGGCAGATGGGATGATAGCCTGTAGGAGGTTGGTGTTGTTGTGACTGTGTGACGCATGACTAGTTTTGTTAAGCTGCTTGTAATTTGTAATTTCTTTTGGGCTTAAAATTAAACAATCAATTTTTGTTCTTTTGAGTTGAAGTCGTTCATTTGATAAAGGCTTTATATTTTTTTCTTAGGTTTTGGCACAGAAGGGCAACCTGAGTGGGGTTCTCCTCACTTTAGTACGAGAATCTGGACCCAGGGAGACGGCATCAGTCCCTTTGGTAGTAGACTATCAGGGTAATAGTGCACAGGAGAAGTGATCATTTCAGACTAGAAGAAAGGTGGACAGAGGAGCCACCTTACCCCTGTCTCTCAAGCATCATTGACAGCGGGAACGCCAAACTTCTGACGTGAGTAGATCATTTTCTGAAACTTACGCAGCCATCATATGGGAAAGGCACTTTAAAAGAGGTTCATCCACTTCTCTGTAATAACCTAGCATGGAAACAGATATATGGCTCTTGCATTGTGACTGTGGGAGGGAGCTTGCTGTTTCATATTAGTCTAGGTTGAATGAGGTCTCCCAACTAATAGAGGATGACCTGGGGCATGTAGCTGGTCCTCATGCCAACTATGGTGTTGTGTTCTGACTGCATGACTATGAAAGACTGTTAAATATCTGGGATTATATTGCCCGTGGGTCCAGCGACACAAATCTATTAAATCTCTATAGAGTCCAATAAGGTAGACTCGGTTGGCCTGAAGCTGGCTGGATAACTGCTGTTTATTGACTCTGTACGCAAATGTATATAGGCAAATATACATATGAGGGCCTGACTGCTGGAGGGAGTAAGTCAAAGGAGAGTAAGCCGTAGAGAAGGGCCAAAGTACTTTGCAACTCGAGCGGTCAGTGCAGGGATCATTATTCTATACAAAGGCAGAGGGGAACTGGTAGGTCCAGTACTGAATAACCTTGGGTGTTTACGTACATCTGCAAAGGGAAAGGTAGGGAACGGCCGAATTACTCTGACCTGTCGTATTTGTTGGAGAGGAATGTAAATTCGTTATAGAACTGAATTGCTCGATTAATCACTCCAAATTATTTTACAACCTGGGTCGGATTTGAAAAATATCTGATTTGTGCCATTCAGACCGTCAGAAAAAGACCACACATGGGTCACATAGGGGCAAAAAAGTCGAATTTGGTGCGCTTTCACCTACAGTATGAATGTAGCCTTAGACTTTAAGTCAAGAGATAAAATAAATGTATGATATCTTCAGCACATAGCAATCAGGTAAAATATTAATAAACATTTTAATAATTTAAATTTAAAAATAATGACTTAGTCCAACTGGTCGTTCAGCTGGTGCAATTTGGAAACACGCAAACGCGAAACATGTTGATGTTTGCAGTAACAACTTCTGTCCAATGGCCGCTGGCCGCTCTGCTTTGTGACCTCATACCATGGAGGGCGCCATTGCTCCTCCATTCCTGTAGTACCTCCATTTGGCCGCTAGGCCCCCATTGAAAAGCATTGGACTTTAAACACGTTAAAAACATCTTTAATGCCTGGTGTCCATTTTTTAAAAACTTTCTATGGCTACATATTCTTCCTGAGATAACGCTGGGCTCGTCAAAAAAATAGGCACCAGGCTGGTTTTCGTGAGATAATTTTTTGAAATCTTGCATAATTAATGAGGGGGCCGAGCCAAGTTTAGCATCAGAGCTAAAGACGCGGGAGCGGAATGGGCGTGATTACGACCGAACTACACGCCCATACACGCCCCACGAGGGCAGAGCCTACAGTGAAGATCCCCCCCCTATGCTCTTTTTAGGAACATGCTTCGTCAGAGCTGGGGAGGAGGAGTCTGTATTTCCGCCATGAATTCCCCCATGAAAGTGTGTCATTCTGGTAAACGGGGAGGAGTGCTCTGGTCAGGCAGCCTCCTTAGCATTGATATAAATAGGTACACACCTCAAAGTGCAAATACAGCCTACTTTCAGTTCTCTCTCCTCTCCTTTCATCTAATGCAGAGATGTCAAAATTTTTTGCCACAAGGGCCAAAATCATCAGTTTGAACATGCCCATGGGCCACAAAAATAATATATTTTGACATAAAAAATTAGTCTTTTTACCTGCTTAATATTTTAATGAAATACATAAAGTAGGAATTCTTGTGGAAAATTGATTTTTTTTAAAGGATTGTAGATTGAAAACGCATGGCTTTTAAAGTTTGCTTTTTAAAATAAATAATTTTCAAATAGTTTTGAATATTTCAGAGGGGCAAAAAAGCTGTTGTGTTTTTCTCAGCAGAAAGGACAGGGTTTGGGTCACTCTTTCTTTGGAAATATGTGTCATTTGTAGCTATGTTTGATTGTCTCTACTTCACCTTTTGTGTTAGTTGTTTACACAATTACATTAAAACAGAAAATATGATTATTAAAAGATGAATAATTAGTCCTGTGCCACGGATAATTTTCTAATCCTTTTAACTTGACAACAAAAATTATGCGATTAAAAAAGAAAGTCTCCATCTGCATCAATCATTTTATGTTGTGGTCCTGATTTTAGAAAGTACCAATCTTAATTTGGACAATCCCTGACCTAACGTAATCAGGCAGATCTTCACAGCTGCACATTTGGGCTGGTGGTGAGCACCGCTGAATGGAGTTAACTTACTGCTGAAGACTCTCATCTGCTCAGTTTCAGCCCAACTTACAGCTAAAAATGTCAAATGAACAGTAATTAAAGCTGTTCAATATTATTCAAACTATCAGTAGAAGGTGTTCAGTACAATATGCCATAAATCAAAATCTCGAAAATCATATATTTATACATTAAATTTTTTTAAGAAGACTTAAAATAGATTTGTCAAATAACTTAACTTATTGTGATAAATTATACAAACGAATAAATAATTCACACAGTAGTCTGATAGACTTGGTTCGATTGGAGACCAAAACTGTATCACTGCTGCCAGTTTTAGCTGGTGCAGTTTGCATTAATGCTTGATTAAATTTAGTGGCACTGTTAGGCGGTGAAAATGACTGCAAGTGATTCTGAAACTAGCAGAATTTCACCTCCAGATAGTGCCTTACGTCTTAATTGCTGTGTTTACTTTTACATGCTTTTATATCATTTGTTTTCCTTTTTTCATTACCACCAAATCATGTAAAGTACATTGAATAGTGTTCTTCCTGCTGCTTGCGCACATAGAGATGTAGCAGGTACTGTTCCCCTTCCAGGTATTGTCTGGTCTACCTATCGAAAGGAAGAAACTAATTGCTTGTTTTCCAGGGTAAGACAATACTTATTGGTCCATTGTATATTTTAGATACATGTTCCAAAACGCAATCTAAATGTCTGTGCAACATTTTCTTTCTTTCTTTCTTTCTTTCTTTCTTTCTTTCTTTCTTTCTTTCTTTCTTTCTTTCTTTCTTTCTTTCTTTCTTTCTTTCTTTCTTTCTTTCTTTCTTTCTGTCTCCTCCTCAGTCAAGTTATAGATGAACTCTCAGTTTGCCCAGAATACTTAGTTTTTGTGTACATGTGACATGTACAGCATCTTTGCCAATTTAGTCACACACAAAAAATGTATGTCAGCTTTGCCAACTTTGTTCATTCGTAAAACCACACTTCTGCTTTGACATAGCTTGCAAACAGCTGCTGCTCAACACATTTTGGTGCGACACGGCACAACACTACGAATCGTAGTGCAGCACGGTGTGACGTATCACAGCTCACAATTTGACTATGAATAGATTAGAACCACCCACAAGGCTGTCCCCAAAAAACTATGAATACCCAGAAATATTAATCATTTTATAAAATTACCTGCAATGCCCTGGACAGGAATGGAATATGGCCATTTCCAGAGAAAAGAGGAGGGTTGGTCATCCTCGATAACTTGCAACTATAAATGATGATATCCCCTCTTAGCTATACCAACCATGTGTTGAGACATTAACACCTATGGTGAAAAACTGGACTGTCTCAGTTATGGCATCTTGGAAAAATGTATATATATATATTTTCATACAGGAATGTCAGTGTATTTACATTCAGCTGTACAATTAACAAAATTACAAAAGAAAATATATAATACATAGCCCAGTATATGAAATCAAAATTTTAACTGTGGTTTCGGAGTCCACATCAGAAGATGATATGTTTAAAAACTGAAAAAAACATAAATATTCACACATGCAGTAAAGTCATTTCAAACTTGAACCCACAAGCTTCCAATATATCAATTAAATCATACTTATCTCAATACATATTCTTAATGCAGAGGCTGTTAAGGCCAATGGACTTTTGAAAAGACACAAAATAATTAAAAAATGTAACAAAAAAAAATAAAAAATAAGAAAAATAAAATAAAATACACAGCTTTGTAAGATCATAAACACATGTATCCCTGGGGATTTGTTCCTCATTTTGTAAAACATACAAATCAGTCCTTCTGACCAAGTTATTACTGTACTCATCACTGTCAATTCCTTGTGAAAATGGTATGCTATTTTTCACTTATGTAAACTGAACAACCCAAATCAGCTGAATTTGCCAATTTGGTTTTGTAAAACCACAGAAAGCAGGATGCCAACCTCCACAATCATGACCAAAGTTTCATACTATTGACCATACTTCTTGGACATAACACAGAGACGTGTGTAAGTGTAGTTTCCAAAACGGAATGTGTAATTCAACAAAGCAGATTTTACAAGGAATGGTCTTAAGACAGCACATTTCTTCATGTTCTGTTTGATAGTCTAGCTAAGCTAGCTTTCATAAAATGCAGATATCTGAACACAATCTGCTGTTATCTACCAAAAATGCTAAAATTATGTCACCCAAAATTACTATCATGTTGTCCATATGGATGAATACATGAGCAAAGGCTATATATATGAAGATTTTTTCTTTCTCGCATAGTATCTAATTTGAAAGAAAATGAAGCCTGTGAAGCTAAAATACCTATGCTCACTAATACTTGACAGGCTCTTTAAGGTGTATTTGGGTATTTTTGGTGTCTGAACTTTTAAGTGGATGGAGTCTCAGGTATTCGAGGTTGTGATGGTTAATTCCCTGAGAGTTCTATAGTCCATTGCATACATAACCTGACCTAATATCAACCAAGTTCCGATACTGAATGCAAACTAAAGGCTACTCTTAGTGACTCTTATCCCATTAAGATTGCTAGGGTTTTCAATCATGTTGTCTTGACCTACTGTTCAGACAAAAATCTTGTAATTTCCATAGTTGACATCTTGAACCTTTTGGAGAGGATGAACGACTCTTATTCCCTTTCCAAAAATTAATCACATTGAAAAATAAAAGAAATAAAAGACAAAGAGGGAGGATAGTAACAATACAGAAAGCGCTGACACTGTACCATTACCACATACGGTACAGTTTGGGACTGAACACAAGGCTTTCATTATGCAATAACTTTGCCTTCTTCTAAATAGTGCTCTCCATGTTTGTTTCTACTTTGAGTTTGACAATGCTGGTGTTACATTGTTCATTGCTTAGTCCATTACTCTCCATTATATTCTCTTTTGCCTGTTCCCTTAGCGCTAGCTTCTTCTGTCTCTTAACTATTTTGGCGTAGAGGACTCCCCACAACATATTGGCCAGGATGTAGAGTCCAATAGTCAATCCCAAGAAGGTCAATCTGAAAGTAAATCATGTTGGAAAAATTAAGTTTAATACTTGAGGATTTTTTACATGGAGATTGTTTGAGATATTGAAAGCATAGTTAAAGTGTGTTTTTACCGTACCTAAATGCATTTGAGTCATAAAGTCTGCATGCTCCACGTCCTCCACATTGCTTGGTGCCCCATTTTAAACATGTCCGGTCAATCAGTGCGCCAAAATATATAGGGGGAGGGATCCCACCTGGTAAAACAAGGATACTAGGGCTGATTTAGACATAAGTGGACAAAAATATATTAATTACTGGAAAAAGTAATCTAGAGTTTAGTTTTTGTTGCTCACCCAGAGTTCTTACGATCAATGTCTGCATGCCCAAGGCCAAAGACTTTAGATCAGGCTGGATGGACCTAAATTAAAGTTGAATGGCAGTGTGGTGAACAAGACTATTACACTGAGCAAAAATTCAATATTGGAAGATTTCTGAAAAATTAAAAATAACAAACATGACAATTAAGCCTTGTTGCCATTGCAAGACAAAATAAACTATGTTTTACATTAGGAATGTACTGATGCACTTTTTTTTATTTCCGATACCAATAAAGATATCGGAGGTTCGTCATCTGCCAATATCGATCTGATACCGATCCAGACAGTTCTGAATTACATAAACTGTGTGCCGTGATGAAAAGGCACAAGGGACGCAACAATGCCACTTTTCTTTTTGATGCCACTAAATTGGAAGACAGGTTTTATTTTCTGCTCTGCTTGTTAAAACAAACGATGATGAATTAGGAAAAAAAATAATAAATTAAAATGACAGCAAAGGTAGAATTTCAAGGGTAAAATAAAAATTTTCTGTGAAATTATTGCAGTTTCCACTTTTTAAGTATCGGTTCATGGTATTGGTTAACTTTAACTGATACTGACACAGTACATAAGAATGTAGCGGCCCTGATACCCATTACCAGTATCAGTGCATACCTACTTTACATCTGCTATATTTAGAGTTTAGATTTTGTCCCAGAAAATGTATCACCTTGAATAAATACGAAATTGAAATTTAATACCAAGGAGTTTTTATGCAAACGTTTTTATTTGAGAATAATCTTACCTCAGCAGTACAATATATCCTGGAGTGCCGCCACAGGCAGAAATGAATGCTCCCAACACTGACAGAGCCATGTAAATTTTAAATTTGCTGTCACATTCAGTCCTCCTGGAACACTGGCCCAGCACAACCGACATGTTTGCAGCAGGAGTCATAGAAGTCTCAATGCACGTACAGTTGTGAAACACCTAAAAAAAAAAAGACAATAAAAAAGGTTGTGGTTAGATCATTTAGTTGCAAATAAATATTCTGTACAACTCCTAGATTAAGATTAATTCGCCATCAATAAAAATAATCCAACTTCCATTCATGGATACAGTAAAATACTGGAATAATATTCTAAAGACACAAAGATCAAATTTTCAATAAACCTAACATCATTCTTTATAACGATTTAAGTAACCAAACAAAAAACTCACAAATACAGTAGCAGTCTTTGTTGTAGCAAAACTGTGGAAGCATTTGACTGAAAACACTGTTGTAGGATAGTCCCATAAAGAGGATGACCAGGTCAGCTTTACATACAGAGAATGTTGACCAGTTACTTTGCCTTAGCAACTGGCTAAAAGTTAAATAGGTTAAAAGGTCCAAGTGTGAATGTGATTGTAGAGTTCACACCAAAATTTCCATTGATCTTTCCTTTATTTCATTAAATACAAGGACAGCGGCATCCGAAAAACCCCTGTAAAAAAATGTCAGTTTGATTCCACTCAAGTTGTGATGACGCCAGGTAAATTACATACTGAAGGGGGAGGGTCTTAGAGACACAGTGGATTATGATGTATACAGGGTTTTTAAGGAAACTGAAAGTAATTATTTTATTTGAGTGTTCTATGGAATGGTACTATATGCCTGAAAGAAGCATAATACACCATGTTTAACTTCTTTGCAAAAACTCACCATTGCTTTTCCTCTTCCAGTGGATGTCTGGCAACCAGCCAAGCAAGGTGAAGCATAGGTTATGCCATTATAGGCGCACACTGGATCCCAGTGCTTCATCGAGCAGGAACAGCCCATGTTACATGGTGACAACAAAGTCGAATGATTGTAGGATAATTGTGGATAACTGGTACAAAAGAGACAAGTGAGACATTTGTCAGAATATCAAGAACTACAAATAGTAAATTGGAAACTAAAATTAAACAAAAAGAGTTGGGTTTTGTGTGTATGTGTGCACCACTCACCCTTGGTATGCTACAGTTAAACCAGCCACCTCTGCGTTGTCGCAGTGAAAAAAACCCTGAAGGCAAATCATACAAAAGGCTCCAATAGATGCAGTGATGGACACTCTGGCCGCTCCAACTAAACCCAGCTTAAAACGCTTCATGACAAAACCACCAGTGATGAAACCCAGAGCGACAGCTGGTAGATTCATAATACCTGAGTGAGGGAAGGGATAAATGGTTTCTTAGATTGGAAAATACTCTTCAAAGCATCAGTTACAGTAAAGAGCCATTTGAAACTGTTTCATTCCTTTGGTGATTTCATGCTATTTGTTTTAATAGCATTGACCATATTGGATGAACACTCATATAAGCGCTCATCAAATGCTAAATATAGCTTCTAGACAAACACTTGCACAAAGGGAGATCTCACAGTGGTCCATTTATTGTCTACATTCTTAGGTAAGATTTCTCACACACAATCACACTTTCTTTTAACAACATCATTGTTTCAGCAAACATAGAATGGGAGGGTGTACCTATGAGAAAATTAGCTCTGGATGCTGCTTGGCCATATATTTGCTCCATGAACTTTGGTTTGAAGGTGATCATGCCAACAAAGCCATTGACTGCAACAAGGTTTGTGAGGATTATCATTGAGTAGATGCTGTTCCTGAAGAGTCTTTTTAGCGAGGGAACAAAATCTGGAAAAAAACAAAGGAGGAAAACAAACGAGATTTGCCATTGATCTGGTGTAAGATTTTCCATCATAATTTAGCTCGCTTTTCTTACATACGTATAACTTATTCAAGCACTGAGGTACCTTTAACCATTTCTTTAAATGTCGCTGTATTTTCTTTGTCTTCACCATCCTTGTTTTCATCTGGCAGGAAATTGTCCTTTTCTTGAAAAGAAGCAATCTCCATACTTTTGTTGTTGCCTTCTTCCTCTCCCTGTTTTGGCAAAGATTTGGGCAGGAAAAAGAATGGGATACTTGACAGCAGAATCACTGTTCCGTTTATTAAGAAGCCCAGCCACCAGGCTCCTACCCAACGAGAGTCCTTGTAGGTGATGGTAATGCTGTCTGGGGAGAAAGCAAAAGCTTGTTGAGTCATACATTTTTTTCTGTTTTACCATGTTCCCTTTGGCAAAACAAAGTTAAAAATGCAAAAGTTCCAAGTAAAATAAATACTTATATAAAAAATAAAAAGCAATCTCTGAAATTTGTACTTGGATATTCTCCCCCACCTAAAACCCAATATGGCTGCCTTGGTGGCTCTAAGAGTGCTTTTCTAGTTGGCTAATATCACTGGTTTACCAACGTCCACAAGGAACACAGATAAGTTATTTAGTTATTGACATCATTCCTTATACTTAAAATTTTTTGTCTAAATGGAGAACAGCAAAATTACAACAATATCTAACTATTTTTGGTACTTTAGTAGTTAACAATGGTTTCTCTAATCAAGTGTCAAATGTTTTTTTTCATCCCACAAGGAATACGTTTATATTAAATTAACCGCGCTTTGAGATGAATGAAGAAGGCTGGCAGCAAATGGGCATCAGATGAATTTTTTTTTTTACAGAAAAAAGATAATTATTTTGTTGTGGTGGCCAATGGTGTGTAGAGAACCAAAAATTCTACTCAAATAAGTGTAGCACTAATTCAACATATTTTTTACTTAAGTAAAAGTAACAAGTACCCATCCAAAAGATTACTTGAGTAAGAGTGAAACAGTATTTTGTAAAACGGCTACTTGATTACTGAGTAACATCTGATTTAAAAAAATGTAAATTATGTCATTCCGCAGGGGACATGGTAGAGAAAATATGTTTAAGGTGAGAAAAAAAAAAAATAATTGCAAGATCACGAGAAAGTTTTGAGTTATCCTGAGAAAGTTTTGGGTTATTGTGAGAAAGTTTTGTTTTATCCTGATAAAGTTTTGCGTTATCCTGAGAAAGTTTTGTTTTATCCTGAGAAAGTTTCGTTTTATTCTGAGAAAGTTTTGTTTTATCCTGAGAAAGTTTTGTGTTATCCTGAGAAAGTTTTGTTTTATGCTGAGAAAGTTTTCTTTTATCCTGAGAAAGTTTTGAGTTATCCTGTGAAAGTTTTGGCCACAATGGTATCAGTTTGTTTGTAAAATTGCTGGGAAAAATAACCATAAGCTTGTTTCTTAATTTGAAGTTTGCTGGGGACAATTAATAATTATTAATGTGGAAAGGTGCACAAGTTTTGCGTTATTGTGAGAAAGTTTTGTTTTATCCTGATAAAGTTTTGCGTTATCCTGAGAAAGTTTTTTTTTATCCTGAGAAAGTTTCATTTTATTCTGAGAAAGTTTTGCGTTATCGTGAGAAAGTTTTGCTTTATCCTGAGAAAGTTGTGCGTTATCCCGAGAAAGTTTTGTTTTATCCTGAGAAAGTTTCGTTTTATTCTGAGAAAGTTTCTTTTTATCCTGAGAAAGTTTTGCGTTATCCTGAGAAAGTTTTGTTTTATGCTGAGAAAGTTTTGTTTTATCCTGAGAAAGTTTTGAGTTATCCTGTGAAAGTTTTGGCCACGAGGGTATCAGTTTGTTTGTAAAATTGCTGGGAACAATAACCATAAGCTTGTTTCTTAATTTGAAGTTTGCTGGGGACAATTAATAATTATTAATGTGGAAAGGTACACAATGAGGGCAATATGCACTGCAGTGGGAAATTTGCATCTTTATTCAATTAATAAGTTGAAAAACAGGTTTAAGTTTTTTTACGTGTTTTGTTTTTTAAACGGCAAACATTAAACACATCTTAGCATGTAGAGCAATACTTGCCCAGGATAAATGTGTTCCTTTTGAATCCCCTAAGTTGAATAGAAGTTTAAAACCAGGGACTATGGACAGTTATTAGTTCCTGCATAGTGATCTATACATTTCAGCTGTGCTCAATTAGCGGAATAAAGCAAATAATTCACTGCAGGGCACTACAATTTACCTTCAATAATGGATAATGTTTGTAATATCGCAAGAAACTTTACAGAGATAACGCAAAAGTTTCTCAAGATAAAGCAAAACTTTCCTGGGATAAAGCAAAAGTTCCCAAGATCACACAAACGTTTCTTAAGATAACGCAAAACTTTCTTGTGATCTCGCAAAATGTATTAATTTATTTTTTTCTCACCTTAAAAATATTTTCTCTACCATGTCCCCTGGGGGGCTCAGTACAAAACTTTGAATATATGGGCAAATTCTTATACTTTATAGACTAAAAAGAAAACAAAAACTAATAAATAACATCATTATATAATACCATAATACCCAATACCTACAGTAGGTAATAAAGAGATACATCTTAGATAAAGGTAAAAACTATTTCTAGTGACATTTTATGGTGTTTACTATATATTCACTTGACCTCAAAATACAACAACAATCAAAGGACAGAAGATAACATTATTTGTTATTTATGTATACGTTTGCTCTTCAGTCAGTGAATTTACTCACAGAAGGTTGAGTATCCAGAAATGTTATCGAACTAAGAGTAGATATACTATATAATAATATTACTTAAGTAAAACTAAAAAGTACAACATAGCAAAAATACTTTTAAAAGCATATTTCTTCCTCAAAGGTACTCGAGTAAATGTAACTAGTTACTACCCACCTCTGGTGGTTGCTGACAGTGCTTTCCTATTTAAAACTCAATAAAATATACTTAAATGCTTATCATGTTGTAAATGTCACTTTTGATTACTTTTTAATTACGTCTGTAATGATAAAATAAATCGAATGTTATACTTGGTTTACAGATTACCAAGGACCAAGACAGGACAGAGAATTGGAAAAAGAGCAGTAGACACAGAGGTGACTATGCGACCTGACAAAACTCACTCCTGGACTTGTCAGGGAAAGAAAAATGATAATAATTGTTACCTCTTGACAAATTTATTGTCTTGTCTTACTTGAAATCATTAATGATTTTAGAGATCTTGTTTACAAAGTCAAGTTTAAGTTTAGCCATAAACATATTTTGAATTACACATTACAGTATTTGGCTTCAAACAAGGTTTCACAATGCTCAAGAAAGCTTTAATTAAAAGCCTTTTTTCATTACATATTTTTCCCCAGATACCTCTATGAGGGTGTGGGCTTAGCTCCCAAACTTTCCAGGGCCAGGAAATGCCTCTGCACAAAGGTTAACAATTTTGTTGAAATCTTGTTCAAAGAGAGAAAGGATATTTCACATCTTATCTGACATATCGCTATAAGTCTCATATAACCATTAGTCTGATAACTTATGGTTGTCAGACTTTGGTTTCACTCACAGTCCACTGTGAAAGATAACCTTCGCTGATTCAAGCTACTCAGAATAAATGAAATAGACTTGTCCTGAGTTAATAATACATTCAAAGTATATGTGCTTTAAGTTGAATCCTTTTTTTTCTTCAAAATCCCATACCTAAATCGACAAATCCAATGTCCACGTAGGTCTTGGCCAGGTAAGAGCCAAGCATGAACCCAATCATCGGGCCCAACATTCCAGTTGTGTAGATGCAGGCTAATATAAAAGAAGAAGAGGGGTAGAAACATAAAAAAGGAGTGACCATTAAATAAATGTAAAAATATAACATACTACAAGTATGTTGGAGCCCCTGATGACCAGAGTTGGAAACTCCTGCACTAGAATCATCTTAGAATTAGACAAACAAAAGAAAACAATGTATGGACTACTAAAACACATACTTAATTATTTTACATGGAATACAAATTGAAAACTTTACTTTTTTCAAGAATTTTTTTTTCTTAGTTGTTCCCAAAATATTGTTAAAGTTTAATGCTCTTCTTATGAAGGTAATCTTAATGTTACACTCCTAATTCGGATGCCACAAAAGGCTGGTCTTTGATGAATTAGCTAAATTTAGGAAAAAACATAAACGAAAATTAGTTTCAATGGCAAGACAAGGCAGCATATTGCCAATAAAAAAAAAAAAACAAACCCAAATAGAAAGGTGTGTTCTCCTGTCTAGAGAAGTCATCCAAATAGGATATCCCCAACGGCATGGAGGGAGTCTCTCCAATTCCACGGAGCATGTTACCCAGGAAAACATAGATCCACATGGAAGAGCCAACAGCCTTTTCACAAGCTGGGAGGAAAAAGACTGAGTTTAAACCTTATATAGCACTGACTAAGCAGATTTAAAGTAAAATCCAAAGTGGATGGAGGTGAACATCCAAACAAATTATAAGCTACCGTTTATGGCTGCCACATCAGGGATCTCATCCTTCTCCGTCCGGCTGTGGTTGGACAAACAGGGCAGTATGCTTTCAGTGCTGTTGACCTGATTGTTGTGGGACATACTTGTCTCATATTTATACCTCGAAAAAAAGAAAAAGTAATGTCAGGTATTATGTTTTTTACCCTCACTTTATGATTTGATATTGTTAACTCAACAAATTCAACATTTATCGAAGGAAAAAAAACAGTCTCAAGGATTTTTCAAGGGAAGACAAACTATGCAAAACTATTCACAACCTTAGCCTCTTCTTGGTTCTTTACAGCTAAAACGTCATTGTATTTCTTTTCAGAACATGTTATTTATAATTATTTTAATAAAAAGTATCGTATACATTTGTGGTAAAACCTCAGAATTGGCTTTATCTGCCAATCTTGAGCACACAAACAAGGAATATGACTTCAGTTTGATATTCTCACAGCATACAGAGATTAGATATAGAAAAATACGTTTTAGTGGAAAAGAACGTGGAAAAATATTCTACTTCATTGTATTTAAATGTACATCCAATAAATGTAATTGTTGTGTACAAACCATTTAAAAGTTTGAAAGGGCTGAATACTTTTCCTGTTTGCTTTCAGCTGTTATATATACAAAACAGTTCCCTCCCCAGCAGAAACTCTAATTAACGGAAGACAATAGGCTGTATACTAACGGTCCCTGTAAGAAGTGCGGCAGTGCAACAATGAAGGATCCGGCTGCCATGATCAAACATCCGATACCAATCAGCCTGGGACGATGGAACTTTGCACCAAAGTAGCTCACGAAAGCGATCACCAACAAGTTTCCTGTGAATGAAAAAAGTAAGCATTTTTTCCTCAAATGAGGTGTTACAGTATTTAGCTGCTGTTAAAGGGGAAGTTTTTACTTTATTTTTTTTTCAACCTGGATCTTAGGATGCATTACATTCGCCTAGTTACACAGACAAGTTTGGAGCCACTTGAATTCCTCCGGGAGGATTTTACATCCAGGCGCATTCAGCGTATATCCATATAATGGGAGTCCTGAGGGCATGTCAAATGCCGTCTCTAAATTAGGCATTATCTGCCACAAAACTCCTTAATTTAACCAATGTTTCGTTATAAATCAGTAGCACTATTCCCCTCGGAGTTCAGAGTTCAGGGGATCTCGGAGGTGCTGCTCTTTTGTCTGCACAGGTCGTGCAGTGTCCCATGACAGTGGTAGTCTGAGCAGGACTTTTACTCTACACAAAGGTTTTACTCCAGTTGGTCGTTTTGTTTATGCAATTTGGAAACATTAAGCGTGAACCATGTTAATGTTTTCAGTAGCAAGTTTTGTCTTACAATCTGCCTCTGTAGAACAGAGAGTGAAAGCCCTGCTCAGACTACTACTCTCATGGCAGTTTGGCAGCGATGTAATGGAGATTGTGTGTTAGTGTAGTTGGATTCAAAGCCTGTAAAACACCCCTGTAGAGAACAACGAAGCACTTCCAAGATGCCCAGAACTCATGAGGGATTGGGACTACCAATTAATAATGGAAAATTGTTTAAATGAAGGAGTTTTGTAGCAGAAAATGCCTTCTTTAGAGGCGGCACTTGATGTGCTCCCACAACTCCCATTATAGGGATACACACTAGTAACGACTGGATATAAACGTCTTCCGAATGACTCCAAGTGGTTCAAACATTCTCTGGGTGAATAATGCATGCTATGAATAAGGTCCAAGTTTAAAAATACCGAACTTCCCCTTTAAAGACATCCAATTTTAACTAAACGAATTGCACAAACCCATTTCAAAGCTGCCATCGATGACCCCTATCAGAGAACTGGGGATGTCGAAGCGCCTTTCAATCTGTGTGATGGAGCTCTTCATGTATCCTCCACCAAAAGCTTTGCCAAAATACATAAATGCCAGAGAGACCAGGAACAGCTGCAAAAACACACCCAACATGTTGTAAGTAAGTCAGGCTTTCTCGGGCTAGACTGGTTGATTTGATACCATGACATCAGAGTGAGATGTCATTTCGGTTATAAATAAAAAAACAAACGTATTTTCTGAATGTTTAAACGGCATTTCATTATCATGTATTGTTATAGATAAGATTAACACTGAAAGCTTAGCATGCATTGAACGATTTACAGGGCTTTAACTCAACTTTTGACAACACCTCAATTCAGGCTTGATTAGATCAGGTTCTTTTTATCTTAACAATATCTGGTTGTATAAAACCATTTATATTATGATTGGGGCATTATTCCAAAATGTGACTTTCTACAACGATATATCAAAGTTGCATCTCTTAGGAGTTTGGAATAGTTCTGGAGTACTTTGGCTCTTAAAATCTTATTTAAATGTTCTCATTTAGGTTACTTTTAAATATCAGCCTTTAATCAGCTGAAGGATGAGTCCCAATCAAGTGTAGAGTAAAAAAAAAAAACGAAAAAGAAAAGTATAATCTGTGTCAACTAGTGCTGACATTTTTTCGAGAGTATGATCTAAATAAGACATATTTTATTAGAAAGAAAATGCTTTTTCTCAACGTAGTTGTTCTCTTGTTGTTATCTCAACAAGCCAAATAAGTCATTTGCTTTTATAATCATGTCTGAAAGGTCCAGTTCAAATAAATTAAATCCTTCATCTGAGGCTTCACCTTTGTCACCTATCTGTATCAAGATTGCTTATTTTCAAAAACAGGATCTTTTTGGAATGATTGAACGTTTTTAGTCTAGTATTCTTTATGTGTCTGTGGTTGAAATTCAAAACATGTTAAGTAAAGGTATAAAAATGGTGTACAAACGTTTCAGTGTTAGAATCAGTCTAATCTTACATTACTGTGCAGCATGCAAAAAGGCTATTGTTATTTTGTGTAGGTGTACAGATTTACCCTAATTTAATCCCATTAATTGTAAACCTGGATGTCTCATTGGTTGGTTGTCACATTGCTTATTCCAGACACACTAGATTGCGATGTGGTACAATTTTGATATCCAACTGTTAGGCTTTGATAGCTTACTCATTTGCACTTGCAATTTTGCTTAGCAGGCACATAGTGAGGTGAGGAGACAATTTTTAATTTTCATGGGTCAGAGTAAATATTCATGTTGGTGGGATTTTTTTAATCGAGAGCTTGTAGGTTATTAGTCATTCAATAACAAAACACCCATTAAAATGTCAAAGGTAGTAGCTTTATCTTGATAAATATTTTAGTTATCCAGTTAAAGCCATGTGGCAGCTAGCTTAACATGTTTGTCAAGAAGTCAGTTGGGGGTGGGTGTCTCATAGCTGGTGGGGTTGGTTGTCAAGTATTAGAGTTTGTATTTGTTTTTGTATTCCAACTGCGGATGTGCAGGCATGGATATGTTTTGTGTCTTTGTTGGTAGAATGGTCAGGACTTTCAAGAGAAAGACAGGGACAGAACAACAGCAGAAATAATGCCTTTGAAGGCAAGGTTAAGGTTAAAATTAGTGTCAGGTGTTGTTTGCTGTTTGGCAGCTTACATAATGAAATGGTAATAAACAGGTTTTAGCACTGAAAATAGTTTAATTTTATATCTCAACACAGACAATTCAAGTAACCAAGCACCTACTTTAATCCCATTGTTTAAACGTATGGGTATTGATGACAACTGTCATAAGGGTGGTATTCATATTAAAACAACCAAGTAGATACATACATTTCACATTAATATCGAGGTGTTGGTAAATAAGAAAGTGGCTTGAGATATATTTAGAGATTACTATTTTACCGCTAGCATTGCTGGCTCAGCGTTAGCCTTTTGCCTGGTCAGTGTCAGATTAAAAAAGGTGGCATGATGTTCAGTGTTGAAGACTAGGCAACCTTGCGGGCTCACACCATTTTTGCAATGAAAACTGCTCTAATGTTATTTTGTTTCATTGACTTTTGTTTCGTATATATTTTCTTTCAATAAAGGTCAATAAAAAAAACTTGCGGGCTCGTACGTGATTTGGCCTGGAACTAGGAAATATGGTAGCAGGACAAAAATAGTAAACAATAACTACGTACCGTAGCCGCGTTTAAAAAACAAAACAAAAAAACCTTGCAACCACACAGCCGGTGTTTCAATGTAACCATTCTTACAACATGGTTGGGACACTACTGTTGTGTGATTAATTCACTGTAAATTGTGAGAAAACTGTAAATAAATAAAAAACGTTTTTAATAAAATTATAAATTTGATAAAATATCTTCAATATGATCAACTTTTTTTTTTTTTTACTGAAGTGAACATGTGTACTTTAATTGCAGTTTAGGTGTACTACAGGTACCGTAGATTTTATAAGTCAGTGAATAACTTATCTTTAAGAATGTTTCTTCGTTTAATTTGTATTATAAGTATCAAAATAAAACTGCAATACGTTTGACTTTATTAATGCTTTAAAATGTTGGAAGAAAAATATTTTCTTCTATGACTATTCATTGTAAATATTCACTGTGTGGTACAACCTTTAAATATAATATATCTAAAAACTGAACTTTAACATTTCTTCTCAGAAGCGTTAATGAAAAGTAAGATTTCCCTCCTTAATTTTAAACTTTAAACTACTGAATTTATTATTGCTAGCTTTAAAGAGTTACAGAAGAATTTATTTTACATACATACAATTGCACTGTTCAGGGAATGAAATTTACTTTGATAATATTTTAGTCATAAACTTTTAAAGAAAAAAATAATTAAACAGCACCTTAACAGCTTTACTTTTGCACAAAGCTTATTAATAAATGGACATTCACTGCTAGATGTTTTTACAAGGATCTGTGATGCTCAAATAGTTGCAATTGTGTACCAATTCATATCCCTCTTCTCATCTATATCAGCCTTGTATTTATAAAATAAACATTGGAAATGGTTTGCACATTAACTGTTTATCCAAAATGTAAGTCCAGTATATCATTAGAAAAACAATTTTGCTAACCTTGAGCTTGGAGCAACATGCCTCACGTGTTTTTGTGGATTCAACGCTCATGATGCTGCTATGGGTTCAACTTATGACAGAAAAAAAGAAAAAAACAACACAGAAAGCCCTGAAAAAGAAAAAGAAAACGTTGGAATACAAGATTTTGGAGCAATTCATATTAAGTTTCTCCTAAAAATAGATTTGAATTTATTTCACCTAATAACTAAACATACAATTATCAATCACAATGTATGGTAATGTTATACAACTGTTGACCTTTGAAAAATATAGACATTTACGAGATTTTCTCTGAGACTTTGATGGCATACATTTAAGCCTTAAATATATTCAAAACAAAAACAATGACAAAGTATTTTTTGAAAAATGATTTAACTTGATTTTAAATAATTTATCGGAACATTAGCTGTTTGAATAAAAGGCCAATTGTGTCAATGAAGAAATTAGTGAAAAAATTGAAAAACAGTAATAGTTTTTACCTGTGAAGCACTGATTGCCCAGTAGGAAGGATCCAAGCTGATAGATCACTGTAACTAGAAGGACTTTGTGCTTAAAGCCCAGGTCTTATCACTAGATGATATCACAAGTAATCAGTAACTCAGGTATTCATGTTGATCTTGTTAAACATGTCAACCAAAAGCCATCCAGCCCTTACACAACCTGACATACACTGCAGTCACAAACATAGCAAAGTAGGCTGCCTGGCGGAACAGCAGGCATAGGGTTCAGGGGTTCTCCGAGTCCAAGCGTACAGAGACATTCACAGTCGCGCACATCCTGCTCTGTGAAACATCACAGGCCTCTCCAGCAGCCTTCCTTTTAGGAGACACAACAAACAGCAGCAGCATGAAGCTGGTCAAAGTCTATTGTAGTACAAGCTAGCTGTTTCTGTTAGTTTCAAAGAGTGAAACGCTTTCCTCTCCAGGAGGATTTCAGTTTTTGCAGAGCTGGGTGTTTCCATCCAAGACCTGATCAAAGTCTTCCTGTACCATTGATAACCATGAACAATGGATTTCTCTCGAATGCCTTGGCACAGCACATCCCATCACATCACATAATCACTTTTGTTTCACAGTTGGAATTCATTGGAGGCTCGTTCAGTTACAGCTCACAACAAATGGGCTGTCCCTTTCTTGAACAGATTTTAATGTAAGGACTTCCTAAACGCTGTAAGTCCTCTAGGAGTAGGTGCTTGTTTACCACATTCTTCAACATTTTTTTTGTTTAGATGAAGAAACGTACAATGAAAAAACCTGTGCTACCAAAAAGTATCTTCCCCTGGCAGATTTAACTTTGTTTTGGTGCCCTACTTATCTTTTTCTTACCTTCAAATTGCAAATGAGTGTGACCCAATATGATCAAGAGCTTAAGGGCAAGAGTTAATGTCCGAACATGCTGGATTAATTATATGCCAGTTGCAACATAGCACACAAAGTTCAAAACGTTTTTCATAGGTGTTTGAATTAATTTCCATTTAGCGACTCTTACTATGAATTGATGGAGTTGGTATCAAGGCTTTTGGAAAGACCCGTGCCTGAATTACATAGTTTAGCATGTCTCGTGCTATCAGAAGGGTACCATTGATTCAAGTGAATCAAACAGTCACTTGAATACAACTCTCTTAAAGTGACTTTTTGATTCTATGATCAAGTATTAATTAGGCTTTGGCATGGTCATTAACACTGAAACAATTGAGTGTCATTACATTTTTTGAATAGGTGGTTGGGATAGATTTTTTCTCCCTCAATCAAGGAAATATTACATTTTTTTAGGTTTGTATCAAAATGTTTACCGATTTAAAAAATGCTTCAAACTTTAAGTTTAAAGTTCAAGTTGTACCGATTATGTCAGAAAAGCTTCACTTTACTGAAACTAGTTACTAGAAATTATATAATAAAAATGGCTACTATGACTTAATGTACACTAGCTTATATATATATATATATATATATAGTAATTGCATTAACTCACTCAGAAAAATTTATTTAAAAAAAATTCTCGAAAATATGTTAATCTAAAAATCTTTTGACAAGAAACTTACTCAAACTTTTTTTGTTTTGTCTAAAAATGGGTCTAATACACCAAATTAATTTAACATCCATCCATCCATTTTCTGAACCGCTTAGTCCTCCGGGGTTAGCAGGGGGGCTGGTGCTTATCTCCAGCTGTCAACGGGCGAGAGGCGGGGTACACCCTGGAAAGGTCGCCTGTCCATCACAGATTAATTTAACATATTTCAAGAAAATTTTACGACTCCACCTGCTTAAAAATAATAAATGGAAAACTTTTTTTAACATTTCTTGTGATTCTATGAGGCATGCCATTAGGTAATCTGTATATAATTTGTGATAATACCCCAAAATTTACCAGTTGTATTCTGAGGTATGCTGAAGATATTACCTGAAGATATGGCATTCTGATAAGTATGGTGATACGTTAGAACACTGGCACTCGAACCGGATTATAACAGGATAATTTAATGAAGAACTATTTAGTGTTGCAACAGACTCAGGATAACTTGAAGCTTCAAAACTGAAGAGAACTGGTGAGGGAGACATGATGTGATGCGACAATGAACTGACAAAGACATAGGAAACAAACAGGTATAAATATACAGGGGAGACAACTAGGGAAACATGGAGCAGCTATTGACAATTAAGCCTGTTTTAAGGCCTTGCCATCATCAGCGCTGGAATCAGTTCTGGTATCAGTGAGCCATTTCGTGATTCATAAGTGCTCAGCCTGTGGTGGCAATGTGCCGGGATTAGGTGTTTTTCATAAAAGATTAAGGGATGGTGTGGTAAAGGGGGCTATGTGAGTGGTGTCCGGGCTGTCGTCATGTAGCGTTGCATATAAACCTTGAGACAGAAGAGTCACTGGTAGACAGACAAAATAGCTTGATTTTTATCCCAAGTGAAGCTCCGCTCCTCAAGTCTCTGCTCCAAAAGGTGGCTGTCCTTCACAATCCCTACTGTCTGGCAGTCTGATTCTCTCTAAAGGCCAGAAGCTTCCGGACATCTCCATCACTCTAGTTTACCATTTCAGCTGACGTCCGTGGTGGACTGGCCACGTTCTGGACGTTCTGGAGAATACCAGGACGGCCGTGCAGCCGTCACAGTTTTTTCTGTTGCTCCATGCCAGAACTGATGGGCTGCAGGCCCATAGATGTGCAAGCTCACTCGTCAATGCTCGTCACTCATCCGTGCCAGACAGCTATGCAGGAGGCTGCAACCTCAGCACAGGGACAGAGAGATGAATGAGCAGGTGGAAGTTCCCCAGACAAGTGCAGGACACGTAAGTATGAAAGGAGGAAAAATTAGGGTTACATGCTTGGTAATCTGACGTTAGAAGATATTATTTCAGATTGCTACATCTTTAGCTATACCCCCAATGAAACAAAACTAATGCACTTTTTATAAAACACAATATAAACATTATGCAGCACCAACATGAATGCAAAAGAAATATTTAATAAAAGTAATTAAACCGTTTTTGTGCAAACTGCAAAGACTGTCCATGTAATCAAGTCAAAACATCTTGTTTCCAGCTAAAAAGTATTTTTAATCTTGTTTTGAGACTTATATACTAAGCAAGAGCAGATTATCTGACTTAAAATATTTTAAGGGTTAGGTTAGTACCTTTTACCAACTCATACTATTAGTTTGTGTGTTTTAGGTAGTCACCCCACCTATTCAGCAGAGATACATTTAAAGAGTGTTATTTCTGTGAGTATTCAAGTTAACTGTATAATCACATCCTCTTGACATTGTGATTTATCATAACTCATACCATTTGTTTTTTGTGTTTTAGGTAGTCACCTCACCTGTATATTGTTCAGCAGAGAGACATTTAAAGAGAGTGTTGTTTATTTCTCAGTGAGTATTCTACACTATGCTTTTTACACATCTTTTAGTCAACATCAGTGATAATGCTATAATTTGGAAGCTAAAATATCATGGGTTAAGATTTATGTAGTTTGAGACCCATGTCTGTTGGTGAGGAGTTTTCAGACGTATCTGTTCTTGTGGGCTGGGAGGACTCAAAGTCCAGGGTTGTTTTTTAGTCCCAGTCCGCCACTGGCTGACATAGTTTACAAATCTTTACTTGCATTAAATGCTGTTGCTTGATGGGGCTCAGCATACATTTCCCACATCATGACATCACCCTCTGTTGAGCCAATGCGTGATCTTTAGAAGTCCAGCATTGCTGAAAAATGTTGGTAATGTTGGTATCAAACTTGCCTCCAAGAATGCTGCAACATTCACACCTCCCCATGCCGCCACAGCACATTCAAAAGACACATCCTGCCGGCAATATCACCATAATATCCCGCCGAGGTGCATCTTTTGAGGACACCTTTTGGGATACAGAGACTGACAGACGCGGAAAAAACAGCACATCTTAACACTCTGAATGTAGTTGATAGCACATTTATTTGAATTATTATTGACGTTCCTTAAAGTTTAACAATCAATTCCCATAATTTCTTACTTAAATATTCTTTAATATTTCCCTGTTTGTTTTTATGGCTAAAATAAATTGTTGCCCTGTGTCTCTCATCTACATTGTGTCTTATTTATACCCTAAATATTTAAACACAAGTTTCAAGACACTTTATTCCCTTTTTTTATTTAAAAAAGCCAATAAGTGTGGAGGATGATGTAATTGTTGCCAGGCAATCGAGCTAGCGCCAGAATACACCTGCAACATTAGTTGCCTTTTGCTAAATGAGTCAATTGCACAGCCTCTGTAGTGGCAATATTAATAAATGGTTTATCTTTTGCCCACAAAAATAATGACTGATTGTTGTGTATTTAGGGAAATTAATAAAGTTGTGCACACAAAACATAACTCTAATGTGCTCCCACATTATTTACTTGCATATTTTATTACTCAACTGCCAAATAGAATGACTTCAAAAACAATCTTACCATAGGAACATTGGTAATACATGTTCTGTTAGTGAGCTTTGAGACAAAGTAGCAGAATTTCTAAGAAAAAGTTCACCTCTTCAAAAAGATCCAGAGGCTAATTTACATTTATTTAAGAGGGAAATTCAGTTTTGCAATTTCTTCTTCAGTTTTGCTATGTCTGAAATAATAGACTTTTCTTCACAGCCACTAGAGGTTGGTGTATCGCTTTCAAATAAGATTTTTTGTGGAACCTTTTCACTAGAAAAGGTGCTCTCAAAACCTTGCACAGTAGTGTTCTCAATCTTTCATCCTATAACCAAAGTTCTTAAACATGTGGATTTTTTAAGTGATGACATACTGAACATACTTGTAAAAAGACAAAGACAGTAGCCTTAGAAACAAAGATCCTATAAAGCTTTTTGCCTTTATTGTCATATTTGTTAAACATCAAGTTTGTTAAACAAGTAGATCAAGATGAGTCATATGAGGTACATATTTTCATATATAATATCTTTGGGTTTAGGAAATGTCTCAACTTAAACAACAGTGATTTGTATATATATTTTGGAATGTAACAGAAAAAAGAACACACCTTTCAGGATTATTTCCTCAAGAGTGAATGACAAAAAGTTTAAAAAAGTGTAAAATAAAACACAAAAAGACAACAACAAAAAAAGCGGTTGCATGTGAAAGTGAATATTAGAATGGAATCTGAACTTCCAGTTAGAACTAAAAATCAAAAATTACACAGTAGTTCATAATTATTTGCTTTTGGAACCCTAAATGAGTGGTACAAGAAAGACAAGGAGTATATGGAACTCTTCATTGTATGAAGGCAAACAATCTTACATACTTTTGTTATTAATGGATTATTTAAAAATCTGATGGTAAATATATCCTTTCAGTAAAAAAAGGTTAATATTTCAACCAATCATCATTTAAATTTGAGCATAATAGTATTATATTTGATTGTGTAAATATGTTGATTGTGGTTGCTCCTCAGTGTGAAACACAAGCGCTGCACTCACAGCTGGTCACATGATTGTAGTTATATCTTCTGGTAGTGAGGTCAGAGCATTCTACGTCCAGAACTCTGAACTCTGAGCTCTCCTCCTGGCAACATTTGTAGTCCTGTTTGACCTGCAGGTAAGCGTGTACCAATACCCTGTTGAAGACACACCAAACGTAGGGAAAAATGAAAACACTGTGGGACATTGGCTGCTTTTGAACAGTTAAAGTCAGGCTTCTTCTCACCAGGGTTCAGACAGACACTGGCCCTCACAGACTGGTACTTCGATGGAGGTGGAGCAATCGTCTATAGTAACATTTATTTTGGTCAGTTTTGGTGCACAAGCCTGGTTACCTGGATTAGAAAAAAAGACAAATGGAAGGAAAAAAAAAACTTGAGATCACTCAGAGATTTAAGTTTGAATTGGTAAGAAAAATAAGCTTTATCTGATGGATCAATTTTAGATTTGTAATGCTACTTTACTCACAGGTAAAGCAGCAGCCTTTGTCGTTCCAAATCCTGTTACCCTGGTGATCAAATCCATGACATTTCCTCATTAGTCATCTAGTTTCCCCTGTCATTTAAACAGGTAGCTGGTTCTTTCTTTTAGAAAATTATTCTTCACAATAGCACAATATGAGTCTTTTACTTTTTTGCAGTAATTGTCAGTTTAAAAACCTCTTTATGGAATTCATATTCTTAAAACAACCAGTGAACTAAACTAGCTTCAGAAGTGGTTCTGTAAAGGCCTCACAGATTTCCATGTTGGAGAAAACAAATGAACTCATAAGAATTAGAAAGTAGGATTAAGTTCTAAAACAATACTGAAAGGTCTAATTATCTCGTAGAGGACTGTTGAGTCCATCTGTAGAAAACAGAGACAGTATGGTTACAACAGCAAAAGATATTGCCTTCCGCCGAAACGGCCCTGCTGCACAAAGCTGGGCAGGGAATGGTATTATTTAAACAAGCAGCCAAGGCTGCTATAGAGGATGGCCATGGTATCTACGGAGGAGCTGAGGGGATTTCTTATAAGGGTGCATTCCTCAAAATTGGCATTTATGCAAAAGTAGAATGGAAAAAAAGCCTCTTTTGGAACAAAGTCATAAGAAGTTTGCTACAAGCCATACAGAAGACACAGCAAACATGTGGAAGAAGGTTGACTAATCAGATAAGACCAAAAGTGAACTTTTAGATTTGTATCTAAAGAAAACTGTTTGGAAGAAAACTAACTGTACCTCAACACACCATCCTCATTCTGAAACGTGATTGGAACAGCGTGCTGTGGGGTTGTATTTCAGTTGTAGGGACTGTTAGAAACCACTCAAAAGGGGGCAATACTGAAAGAAATCTGGTACACCTCAAATAGGTGTAGAATGACAACATGCAGCCCGAAAGACAATTGAACACTTTAGATGCTTTAGCAAAATTCGCTTGAGCAATTTTGTCTAGATAAAACATTTTTGCCACTAGATTTTGAAAGCTTACACAGGAATGACCAAAAGTATTGACTCAGGAGGCCTGAATGTAAATGCATACCAAGTTTTTTTATTTAAATCTGTTTAAAAAAAACTTGCTAACTTTTGTGAATCCTCTGTCAACAACCTCACATTATCTATGCTGTGTTATTCCATTACAAAAAATGAAAACCTTTTTTGTTGCAGTTTCTGGTTCTTTAGAGTCAATACTAAGTGATAGTACCTCAGGGCAAGTCTCTGTGGGACAGATTCTTGATTCACTCTGAATACCCTCCTCAGTGCAGATAAATGACATACAGGGATCAGTTGCATCTTTCCATGTGTCTCCCAACTATGTATACAAAAACAGAAATACAAATGACACTCAAGATAATAATGCAACACATTATAATGAAATGACTACATATAAAATACCATACATTGTATGTTACTCCAAGATAGCTGCACGTCTTGTTAACTGTAAAATAAAACAATAGATATAGCATCAGTAAAGATGTTAAAATACATGGGACCATTTGATAACATGTTCTTATTGCCACTCTACTAATACAACTTATATTGTTTGATAATAACCTTTACTGTCAAGGCAAACGGTTCACCACTTAACCTTTGGTTTGAGAAGTAGGAGACAGCGCCCTCTTGTGCTAGCTCAGGAATAAAACACTTAAAATCAATCACAAATTTGTTAGAGCAGCAGGAACATATTGCTGCTACCTATATTATAAAGAGATAGAGACATAAATGCAGAGGAGTTTTCCGTACTGAACCAAAATATAAAACACACCATTTTTTTTTATTTTATTTTTTTTAACTTTTCATTAGTTGAAATCAAAGATCTGAAATAGTTTCTGTATACACAAAAGGCCCATTACTCTCAAATATTGTTCACAAATGTGTATAAGGCCTGGTTCACACTACAGGATTTAAAAAAATGTCAAAAGAGTTTCAGACCACACACAGTGATTTAAAAAAATAAAGACAAATAAATATTCCTGGTTTTGGTCCTACAGTGTGTGGTGTGCGGCCACACAGCAATGACAAGACACCACACAACATTCGAAGTTCTAAAGAATAAAAGAAGAAGAGATCACATTTCCCCTGTTTTAGCTTTTCTTCACTGGCTCCCAGTAACATCTAGAATAGAATTCAAGATCCTCCTTCTGACATATAAAGCTCTTAATAATCAAGCTCCATCATAAATAAGACACCTGATTGTTCCATATGTTCCTAACAGAGCCCTTCGCTCTCAGACTGCAGGTCTACTAGTAGTTCCTAGGAAAGTAGAATGGGTGGCAGATCTTTCAGTTATCAGGCTCCCCTCCTATGGAACCAGCTCCCAGGGTTGGTTCGTGAAGCAGACAACTTGTCTATCTTTAAAACTAGGCTTAAAACTTTCCTCTTTGACAAAGCTTACAGTTAGACAGGTTAATAGGTAGTTACCGACAGGTTAGACAGGTAGCTAGGAAGAGGCAGGTTAATGTTAGTATACAGGTAGAGTGTCAAAAGCTAGGAAGAGATAGGAAGAGGTAGAGTAGCTAGGTAGAGATAGATTAATGTAAGACAGGTAGAGAGTGTTAGTAGCTACGTCTCCTGGTAGCTACGAGACAGGTTAATGTTAGCAGCTATGTTGATTTAGGCTAGGCTGTTGGAGGACATTATTAGTCAGTTCCTACTTTCTCTCCTGCTTCTCCCCAACTGCAGGATGTGCTGTCAATTCAAGCGCTAACCTGTTTTTTCTTAGTCTCTTCCTACAGTAGGTGCTCCTGACCCGCCCTTCTTTTTTTTAATTTCTTTTTTTATGTGTCCTGTCTAGCAGTTTGCCACTCAGAATTGGTTACAGAGTACCAAGTACAAGCCCAACAGATTTACTTTCCCAAGCAGAGTATCACAGCTTCGCTGTAATACTCCACTTGATGTATATGTGTTAAAAAGTCTTTATTAGTGATTACTGAGGGTTCAATTTCCTGAAGTCATGGACACAAAACCGAGAAAAGAAGGAAGAAAGGAAGAAGGTGAAGAAAAGAAACCGCACCAGCAGAGGCGCGAACTGACGACACAAGACAGGGAGGCAAACAAAGAACACAAGAAAACATCCCAGTCCTCCGCCTCTGCCGGATGGCAGAGAAGCGGGAAAACAAAACAAACAAAAACAACGAACTGAACAGAACCACACCAATAGTTCAGATCCAGTAATAAAAATTAAGAATTACACATTCACTACACATAAGCATGGATTAATGAACACAATACTAATGTTTCTGGTAAGCTCCTGGTAAAAGCTAACTAATGACGATAACCTCAGCTCAAGATATGTCCGTCCACACCAATGTCCCCACACCTATGTGTGTGTGAGAGCATGAAGGTCTGAATAAGGTTTCCCCATGCAAGTGATTGATAGCTGGTGTAAGGAACGGTCAATCCGTCCTACAGGAATCAACACAGACATGAAGGAGGCAGGAGACGCATGCATCCAGAGTGCCACAGAGCCGGGCAGGAGGCGCCCGCAGCCGACCGACGGACAATACACGCCGCCGCCCCGGACCAATACCCACCACCAACAACCCGGCCCCCCCCACACACTCACACGCCAGGGAGCCACAGTAAAAGCCACAGCGGATGTACGCCCTCCCCAGGCCGCGCCCAGCCAGCATCTGGACATCAGATCTACCAGCTCCCGGGTCCAGATCCCGCCCCATGCAGAGCGCGAAGATCTGGGGCCATAAGAGGTGCCCCAGTCAATCCAAGGAGGATTTTGGCCCGAAACAGTGGCCGCCCGACACACTGGCCCACCCAGGACCAGCCAGGCATGCACCAGGAAAGAGCCGAGCCGCAGCATCCATCACCGACGGGCAGTGATGGAGGGGAAGAAGATGCACCAGGCCAGAGGGCAGCCAAACACCCAACCTGACAAGTAGACATAGACAGACAGACACACTCATACGTACCCTCCCTCTCATGCGCACACATTCTTACATATACAGGACACACGAAAAAATGACGCTGTACACTCATTCATACACCCCATACATACTCTATACTCCCAGGCCCAGGGACAGACGCCCCGATAGAGCACCCTGTCCCTGCACCCGGGAGACGGACCCCTTGCCCACCAGGACGGGGACAAGCAGACCGCCAAGGCCGCCACCCCGGCAAGAGTAGCCCACCAGCCTAGGTCCCCGACCAGACGGCCTGATAATCTACCCGGGCTCCAACCCCTGATGGTCCAACGAACAGGGGTGTGGAGAGACCCCCAGCCTCTCTCCCCCTGCTCAGTTGTGGTGTTGTTGCGTGTTGTTCTAATATGCACTTAAAACAGAGGGGTGGGACATGGGAATACTGCCAGGTACCCCCATCTCCCTGTGGTTCTTTAATTCCTAAATTAAACATTGTATTGTAATAACTCTTGAGATGACATCTGTTGTGAAATGGCGCTATATAAATAAACTTAATTGAATTGAATTAGAGCATTCTTTCAAATCTGACATAAACTATTATAATAATAATTTAATTTAATAATAATTCATTTTATTTGACGGCACCTTCAAGTCACCCAAGGACAACTTACAATTAAGACCACAAAATTACAAATACTGTATATATAATATCACTAATAAAACTGTAACATTACTCATAACTGTAACAGACTTCTGTAAAAATGAAAAGCACCCAAAATCCTGGAGAACTGGGAATCAAGAATTAAAAAATAGCACAAAAAAAATCCTTTTTTAGATGTCAATTAACTGCCAGTTCTTACCACAAACTGGATCACCACAACAAGTGGTGTTTACCAAGATGGCATATGGGGGGCAGACAGGCGTTGGCAAAACAGGTTTTGGAAAACACTCCTCTGTCAAAGTCTGATTATTACATGTACACATGTGGCAATCAGACTCCCACACATCTCCAGGCTGGAAAACAGAGAAATATGTTCTTAACCTAAAAGTTAGTTAGTTACAAACAGTTGACTCTTAAAAAAACATGTATTTATTTTTTTACCAGAAATAAACTGAAGCTGGCTGTGACAAGATAACCTGAACTATTATTAAAGAAAATACACTTACATGCTTAGGCTCCCCAAGTGGTCCTTTGCAATCTGTGTTTAAAAAAGAAAGATCATTACTGCCACAAGACTCAAAGTCAAATCTTGTAGAAGTTAATATTACCTTGGTAGACAACAGTACTCACCAGTGCATTCTTTCACACAAATATCTGAATGCCTTCCAGCCCTGATAAGTCCTGGAGGGCAGAAACAACCAGAGCTGGACTTTTCAAGATCAGCTCCTGATCTAATGACTCTAAACAGAAGAGCAAGACATAACAAAAAAAAAAGTATTGGCAGTGAAAAAATATAATTGGTAATTAATATTGAACATGTCAGTGTTTTTGTCAGTAAATTTAATCCTAGCCAGGGCTTGGGAGAGGCTACTGACTTCAGATTCAGATCAAAAATTTGCAAAAGCCCAAGTTATCCACAGAAATAATGTAATCAAAACATATTGATACATAAACTTTGAATAATAAAATGGAATCATATGTAAGTGAGATGAGAGAGGAGGTACAGTTAAGCATATCAAGCCAAGAAATAGCTGAAACCAATGAAAGTAAATGGGATTTACAAGCATGCTAGTAGATGTCATTAACTTAGATTGGTTTATGTTCAGCTAAGCTAAGCTGTTTACGAAATGTTTTGTTTCTCACTTATCTAACTTTGGAAATATATCAACTGACAAATATTGACTCAGAGGTGGAGTATACCTTTAATGTTCTGGTGAGTACACTTGGGGTCATTATCAGTATTCTTTTACTATTAGTTTGTCAAGACCAGATGCTTAGAGCATGAGGTAAACTTGACGAACCACCATGACCACTTGGGAATGTAATTTGAAAAGCCTTCAAAATAGAGAAACAATATATATATATATATATATATATATATATATATATATATATATATATATATATATATATATATGTATATATTCACAGGAGCAGACCCTACTGAAGACGAAAAATATTGAAGAAGCTGGTTTAAAGGTTGAATATGGAATATTTTTGTTAAATGCTATCTATTTAAAAAGGTATACATCCACCGGGCCTTTAGAGGTGTTTAGAATGAAAGTACACCAGTTCTTTTAATTTATATTTTAACTAAATACATAATAAAATATTTGTATTAATGGAACGATGCTGTGTTTATATTTACGTATTCTAGCAAATGTCGGGCGCCATTGCGGGTTGCCTAATACTTTTTTGTAAACTACCACTGGGAGCAGTCAAGCTGCTGTGTGTGAGCCCTGTAGATCATTATCCTTCTCAGAAGAGGAGCGACCTTATAAGATCTAAAACCAGAGTTACCTTAGATGAAGCCTACGACAGAAGGACACAAATTAAAAACTTTCACAGCATCAAAATGCACACAGAAATGGCAGAGTTTCTCATGCACATATGTCCAAGTTTCTCATGGACGTAAGATAGTTTGCTAATGGCCAACGTTAGCTTTTGGTTAAACAGCCTTGCAATACTTGCGTTCATTATATGACATTGATCCTAGATATGAAAGCACTGATCATGACCCATTAACCTCTTATTCACAAACGATGACAAACGTCATTCAGACACGATATGACCTAACAGTAATTAACACTCTAATGGCCATAAACCTGACAGTTAAGTAAATATTTTCCTTGTTTTCCCCCCAAAGACGTATGAAAACTCTACTGCGCTCTCATCGTGCGCTGAGCGCACAGTAAGTTATGATCCTCTTCGTGGATCCTCATTTTCCCCCAGACTGGTTAACCATCCTGGAGTCCAATTAATAAAATGTAGTAATCATATACACTACCACAATGACGATTGCCGTTATATATGATATTCCAAACATACAACGAAATTCAAACATTTCAGATTACATATTTTCAAGATGACTTTTTTTTATCTACCACAACTTGATATTCAATAGAGGCCATGATAAAGTGCGATGTATTTCATCAACGTTAGTAGAATAAGGACATTTTAGCAACCTATTTGGACATGCTGCAGTTTTAGTCACAATACGATGTGTGCATGCAACAGAGAGCAGCACATGTACATCGCATGAATTACATTTATTACTGACAAAACTAAAAACAGAATTCACAGCCCTCTAGCCTAATAGTAATTAATTCTGTAACAAACATATGTCGTCACCCCCCCCCGCCCTGATTTTTTTGTGCCAAAGATGCATCATGAATCCATGCACTTATTCCTCCTCTCTCTAGCTGTGGTGCAGCTCACATTAGCGGCAACAAATTCCTCATTTGAATAGGGCTACTTCCACCTGATATAAAATCCTCACACAATCTTAGTAAATCACCCACAAATTAAGAACCCACTCGCACAACTTTTTAGGGCCTCACACAATTTTGCAGTCATTCTCAGTTATATTGATAAATCAAGCCCGATGTTTATAGCAAAAATGTTAACGTAAATAAATCCCCAAAACAGCTTATTGGAAGTGTGATTTGTAAGTGGAAAAGGTATGTGTGAATTTTATTCAATGGAACTTGGGGAAGTATTTCTAGAAAGAATTAAGATAAATGTTGAGTGTTGCACTGCTATTGGGGGGAATATAAACCTAAAACAATGAGTTCACACGGGTATTGTTCCATTTTCTTGAACAGGCTGTGTGCAGCAAAATGTTCTGCAGTTCAAGCCTAAAATTCCCATGCTGTTCTATTGATGTGATGTCAGTCGACACTTCTTGAACTCTACAGTTTCAAACAGGAAGAAGATGGTCACGACTGATTCAACTGTGGGAATGGATTCTTCAACAACCGGCAAACGAATAAGCAGAAATAAAAGCCCACTAAAAAGTGGCACTAAGAAGAAAAGGGTTTTATCAGTGGAATCTCATGACTTAAAAGCAAAATATGATAACAGTTGCGCAGGCACCTGAATATATATCTGATACGCGATCGACAAATGGAGGCTGCTTCAACTAGACCTGGGACTGAATACAGATGATGACATAGCTCAGTTCCTAGTGACCAGGTAAGAAACAATAAAGTTCGTATTAAGAGCTTGATATTAAAATGAAATGACCAAACGTGCATTAGCATTAGCTGTAACCATGTAACAGCTTCGTAAGCTCCACAAGATGCTTGTTTTCATAATACTAGTATATGTTTATATTCCGGCGGTATGTCACTGAGGTTTTCGTTTTTGTGTGTGTGAAGAGTTTGTGCATAAACCCGAGCCGGTTGCTGCAGTTACGTGCCGGTTGCTGCAGTTACTTGCAGCGCTTTGTTTCCTTGTTGTTTTTGTTTTCTTTTTAATTTCATAGTATAGTACAATATATAGTATAGTATTCTGCAGTATGTTCTTAAAGAAAAAGTTCTCCAACCCTCCAAAGCAGAAGTCATCTTTTTTATCTCGGCATTCGTGGTAAATTAATCCTTTGGGACATTTCACATCTGAAACACAACAAATAGCATTGTCCTTAGATCAAATATGTATTAAAAATAACATACATGAAATAAAAAAATCTTAATTTGTTTCACCAGCTTTTCTAAGAATTGGACAGAAAAGTAAAAGATGCTCACCGCAACTTCCATTGGTCAGTTCTCTCCAGTCAATACAGCATTCCTGAGCGAATTGCTCCAATGTAAAGCAGGAAGCATTTGGGTTGTTGCATGAATCAAACTCACAGTTCTTCTTTTTGATATTCATATCTACATCTTTACTGCAGTTAGCAAACACTCTGCAGAGAAACAGATCTTTGGATATTTAGATTGTAAGGTTCAGCGATCAGTTTGTTGTGGACATTTTCCAGTATGCATACTTTTCTAACAGAACAATTAATGCGTGTTGTGTGAAACTTACGGATGTTCAAGCAGCTGACATAGTGGGTTTGGAGAGCAGGTGGGTGTGGGGCCAGTGGGCTCTGGAGAAGGCTCGTGACAAGATACATTCACTGGTGCAGAAAAACACGCTGGCTGTAAAGGGTCATAATACACCCAGTCATAGGCTGTCTTATCACAGCAGGTGTCGCTCTCGATCTGTCCTCCTCTACGGATGCACGAAGCACCACCACACTCGCCTATAAAGGGGATGAAAGTGGAGCTGAGTGAACAATTTGCAAAGCACACCAACTTAGCTATTAAAATATCTTAACATTTAAAAAAGCTTTGAGGCATTTGGTCAAAGCAAAGAAAAGAGAAAATAAGAAGCATGTTGAGATGAAGCCTTTAAACCTAAAAATGACACTAGCTATCAAGTATATTGGTGGCGGTATCATGCTGTGGACTTGTAATAGAACTGACTGTGGGAAATGAGTGTTTTAGACTTTAACCAAGGAAATGCAATGCAAGTATAGTGTGAAAAGTTAAACTTGCATTTAAAGGCATGTTGCATCCATCTGTTGTAGACTATTGAGAAGGAGGTATATATTAATATACAAATGTGATTCATCACCTTCCTATTGCAAACATACCACATTGTCCTTGGGTGTTGTTGACAAAGTGCTCCATGGCAAGATTTACCACCAAGTTGAAAGACGGAGAGAGAGAGACATATGAACGGATCTCAGGAAGATAGATGAACACTTTGTAGTTTGTAGTTTCAAAACGTATCCCATTTTCTTCATAAGGTGGCTCTACAATCTCATTGTTCAGAGTGGCCTGCGGTGGATACATAAGTTTCAATCCATCTGAGTCAATAAAAGATTTTCTTACATAATGAGTTGATTTTTCACAATGATTTCATAATGATCTTACATAAAAATCTTTCAGATTTAAAATCACAAAATAGTTGGTCTGCTAATAGTTTTCTTGAACACCGAAATTAAAACAGAAACTAAAACAAATACCTGAACAACACCAGCTTGATTGTCGATGCTGAGCTCAGCAGTGTTGTTCTGATATTTTACGATAACATCCTTAACACAGGAGCCCTGGAGTCCTGGTACGCAGTAGAAGGTGTCCACTAGGATGGTCAGGTGGTACCGTGGCGACCGCTCTTCCACCAGAATGTAGCTGCAGTTTTCCAGAAAATCAAAGGTTACACCACTAAAAGAGATGTAGTGAGGGTCTCCGTAGAGCTCGCAGCGACCTGGAGATGTTCAAAAAAGAAGAGTTAGTTTCTTTGCTATTTGCAAGAAAAAACATAACTTGGAATGAAATAATAATTTAGCAATGATAGGAAAATAATAATGAATGGAAACTCACAGTCACACTTCCATGTTTCACAGCATCCATCCTTGATTTTTATCAACCGATTCCTTGGACATTCAGGAATAATAGGCTCTGGACAAACCACTGGGGTTAACTCTATTGTCCCATCTACGCATCTCTTAACAAAGCAGTCATCTGTCCAAGTGTCACCACAAGCCAAGATTTTTCCCAGTTTTAAGTCTCTGCAGAAACACGCTGTTGTGTTTGCTTTCACTATGGAGAGCAACAAACAGAAACAACACAAGCGTATTAATTAGAACAGTTGCCTATTTCACTATAGTAATTTTGGGATGGGAACAAATATGAATCACTTACAACTTCCTGTAGTGATCTGTATTTGAGAACCAGTTATAATGTCAAGAGTTGTGGATTTCTCTGTAGATACTGAAGTCAATGCTTTCGAGGATGTTAGAGTAGTGAACTCCGTAGAGGTTTTTAGGGAAGAAGTTGTAGTTGTCGGTGTAGACACTGTACTCCCAATTGTTGTACTTGAAGTTGTAGGTGCCGATGTAGAAACTGTGCTCCCTACTGTTGAGCTTGAAGAAGTTGTAGTTGCTGGTGTAGAGACTGTGCTCCCTACTGTTGGACTTGAAGAAGTAGTAGTTGCCAGTGTAGAAAAAGTGCTCCCTACTGTTGTACTTGAAGAAGATGCAGGTGTTGGTGTAGAAAAGGTGCTCCCTGCCGTTGAGCTTGAAGAAGTTGCAGTTGCCCGTTTAGAGACTGCGCTGCCTACTGTTGTACTTGAAGAAGTTGTAGTTGCCAATGTAGAAAGAGTGTTCCCTGCTGTTGTACTTGAAGAAGTTGTAGTTGCCAGTGTAGAAAAAGTGCTCCCTACTGTTGTACTTGAAGAAGTTGTAGTCACTGGTTTAGAGACTGTCCTCCCTACTGTTGTACTTGAAGAAGTTGTAGTCACTGGTTTAGAGACTGTGCTGCCTACTGCTGTACTTGAAGAAGTTGTAGTCACTGGTTTAGAGACTGTGCTCCCTACTGTTGTACTTGAAGAAGTTGTAGTCACTGGTTTAGAGACTGTGCTGCCTACTGTTGTACTTGAAGAAGTTGTAGTTGCCGCTGGAGACACAGTGCTCCCTGCTGTTGAGCTTGAAGAAGTTGGTGTAAAACTAGTTGTGGGCAGTGTTGGACCAAAAGAAGCTGTTGTTCCTTTCATAGGGGTGCTGGTGAGCAATGTTTCCATTGTAGTAAAGACACTGGTAGTTGTCAGTATTGTAGGTGTTGTGAGACGTATGGTAGTTTCAGCTGGACTTGTGGCAGTTGTCTCAGATGATACTGTTGGTGTTGCTATAGGTGCTGTTGACATTGAGGTATTATTTTAGTAGAAAGATTTGCAAAAAGTACTTTAGTGTTTAACATGCACAGTGCTTTGAAAAGGTTTTATACCAATTTAACTGTTTTACATTTTAAGATAAATTATGTGAGAGACTGACAAAAACTAGTCCTTCTAACACAGAAATGCTTTGATTTGAATCTTTCTATTGTAGCTTTGGATGCGTTTCATGTCAGTACTCTGCTCGAATGCACCATTGATTTTCTTTCACAATGGTTTTCTTCCTGCTAATTGTCCAATAAGGCTTGATTGAAGGAGAAGACCATGAACGGTTGTTTACAGATACTCTCGCCTAAGCTGTGGAACCCTGCAGTTCCTCCAGAGTTGTTATGCATTTCATACAAGCTACTCTTATTAATACTGTCATTGCTCTGCCTGTTTAAATGTTTCTTGGAATTTTTGAATGAGTTTTAATATCCTTTCCATTTTCACATGATGGGTTTAGTAAAGAATTGGTCTCTGAAGCCAGCTAAAGCAGAATTTCTATTTATAAAAAATATCTGAAAACCATGTATAATTTTCCTTCTACCTCACTATAATACTCATCTGATCTCTCACATAGAATCCCATAAAGATACTTTGAAAAGGGTGGCTGAAACATCCCTAAATGTGAAAATCTTAGGGAGCATGGATTATTTTAAAATGCACTGTACTTAACATAATAAAATGCAGAGCTGTGAAATGTATGCATGGGGAACATTTTTAATACTCACGGCAAATGAAAGTTCCATTTTCACAAGTGCTGTGTGAAGATTAAAAATATTAAGTAATTATGAAAAGATGACTTAGCTTTTGGTGCAGCTTGATGTTCAGCATATAGTGCATGCATAATAGTTTAAACTTACCACCAAACAAAATTTATAATAACTTCCCCTCCAGGTGGCACAATAGTTTCATTGAACAAGCAGGAACAATTTCTCAATTCAGTGCATCTGGCAGTATTCTCATCAAAGTACGGAGTCTGCTTAGGACATTTTGGATAACAGCCTTTTTCAGGAAAAAAACAAAACACCTTTACTGCAGTGGAAGGTTCTACAGGCATCTACTACAGGTGCTGAAAATTTTAGAGTTTTTGCATGCACAAACTCCCTAAAAATGTAAAAACTATTGTATAGTAAAATACAAGATAGTCACCTTCCAACTTGTGCAGAAAATAGTTTGCTTTCCCACAGGTCAGCATCCTCCCACAGGCTTCATAGTGCCACCTACACTGGCCTTGCTCATTGTAATAGTCACAGTAGACAGCTAAAGTAGAAATAAGTGCATGCAATAGTACATTTGGGATATCAAATGTATTTAATGTATAACATAACGCATTCATTTTATACTATGATGTGCTTAAATACCAACTTAAAAACCTAAACGTTGAATTTGCCAATTCTTTTGAATTTGTGAAATATTGATATTATAAAGATATATAGATTATAACTTACGACACAAATCAGGTGTTCTCCAGTTTATGCAAACATCTTGAGCACTGCAGGCCTCTGCATAGGCCGCCACTGCTGTGCAGAAACCCAAGAACTTCCCTTCAAACTCACAGGAGCAAGACTCCTGTACACAGGCGTGATAGTATGGCTCTGGATCCACCTGATGGTAATAAATTTCCAGGTAAAAATTTAACCTTTTATTGATGTATGTAATTACTTGCAAAATAAAGTTACAACCTCCAGTTAGAATCAGTACAATTAGCTTTATCTGTTCTAGTCAAACCTTCAAGTGACAATCTTTAAATGTGTCTCCTTTAAGTATCATACAGCGCCGCTGGGCCCAGGCAGAACAGTAGGAGTTACGTTCACAAGGAAATATCTCAGTGGTCACATCCAAGCAAGGAGGAGTGGTGGTCTTCCAGCTGTTCCCAAAAGCTAGCGGACTGCTCACCACTAAAAGCAAAGTTTGTATTTTTTTATTTCAACAATGGTGTAAACAGATTTCAAAGCAAAATAATTCAAGGTGAAAATGATTTACCATCTGAGCCGCTAATCTGTAGGTCATTCAGCTCACTGGAGTCAAAATTGCCACAGAGGCCACAGACTTTGTTCTAGACAAAAGATTGTTTGAAATTGTGGACTTATGCTGCAACAGGCTTTTTTGATGTGTAAAAACAACTTTAACTTAATTCCGAGGGTTTTATATAGTATAAAAACGTGAACACATTTGACTCACTTTCACACTTTCTGCAAATACTCACCCTCCAGTATGGATGAAGTTCAATTGTGATCCTTGTGTGCTTGTCCCAAATGAGAGCTAGACCTTTGCTTGGCACTGAGACTATTATATAGAGTCCCATGGTGTGTGTGGTATATAGGGGTTCCTTCTCCAGAGTCCATCCACTATGGAGCTGTCTGGTTACCTTCATGTCACTTAGTGTCAGACTGACTTTGTCCTGCAAAAAGACAAGTGTTAATATAGATGCACGTTAACTACATTGCAGATCATACATTTCAATACTACCCCGCAAATCATTAGTAATGAAATTAGTTTTTTGTTGGGAAATTCCAAATGATGGGTTGAATAATCGGGTAAAAGCACAGAGAAGGTGGCATAGGTATTAGATTTGATTACAGAAAAGAAGAACCCACCTCCAGATCCAAAATTATGGTACGAGAACAGGTGAGTGCTTCATCACAGCAGGGCACACTCTCCACTCTGACAGAGAAGGAACCATTTCTGTGTCCACAGTAATCCTTGAACGATGTCATAGAGATAATAAATGTCAAGCAAACACAAATAAGTCATCTTAAAATCCTCCTCTGTGTGTGTTCAGGGCCTCACCTCTACAAGCGTGTACTGACAGTGTCCATCAAAGCGATACCATTTAGAATCAAAAGTCTGGTAATGTCCATTTCCATAAACTTGACACTTTCCTGAGCATGCCTCATCTTTGCACTTCCACTGACCATCGATACAGGTACTGAAAGACGGAAAGATATTAGCATGATTTTTCCTGGTTTTAAATGGACTTCAGTGAAACAGGAACAGCAGTAGGTTTGTTACCAGGTTTTACAGTTGCTTTTGACCTGTTCTCCTGCGCTGAACACTTGGCCACTGAACATACAGGTACAATTATTTCTGGAAACACATCTCCCAAAGTGATCCTCATACTGGTCGTCAGGGCAGTAACATCCACTCTCACAGGTCACATTGGCACTCTGGACACAATATATAAAGGAATAAAATGTTGAATATTTACCTCTCAGATTTTCCAAAGAAAAGGTTTTTAATGCGCTTTGCTGTGGTGTTTGTTCCATCTTTCAGTACTAAAATAATTGATACAGCCAATTAGTAATACATTTTGACATGTAAGCAAAAGCTACCTTTTCACTTTATTCCTCTAGAAATGGAAGAAAAAATTGAGTGTTTGAAGATGACCTTCATGACAGATAAATCTTACCAAAGGTTTACTGAGACTGTTGCATGTTTTCTGAGCTGTGTTCTCTGCGAACTCTGAGCAGTGAACACAAATCTTCCCATTTGTGCAACCTAAAACAAAATATATGTGCTTATGTCAACTGCACATAAATTAAGAAATAAATTTTTTCCAAGATTCTTTTAAATAACATTTCTTCATTTTATCAGAAATAACATGATATAAATGATTCTTTACCACAGTCCTTGGAGCAGTGGAGTTTTCCGTTCTCACAGAGGCTTAACAAGAAATTATATTTGATTAAATGTACATATATATAATTAATACCAGTATATATTTCGGAGTCATTCGGAGACATTTCTGCAAAAATATATTTATTTTTGTTAACTTGCATTCAAGAGGAATACTACAGCACATACATTTAGTGTTTCCCTTCTTTAACACACCTACTTCATTTGACTGGAGTTCAGCAAAAGTCTGTTAATCAGCCATCAGTTGAAATCAGAAGTGCTGTTGCAGGGAAACATCTAACGATGCTTACACACCAAACGCAATAGACGCAACCAAAAAGCGCCACATGCCTCCAGCTGGTCGCTTGTACATTTGCACCTTGAAGCGTGTCCAAAGCGGATTTGTCGCACTTTAAAATATGCCATTTTCACGCACGTGAAGCCGTAATGGTGGAGGACCCTGAACGGGACTACTCCACTGGCCTCCTCCTCCTCCTCCCTCCCTCCCTCCTTCTCCCGGCCCTCCAGGTGTTCCCAGTACACTCTGGTCTTTGAGCTGAACACGTTAAATGTTGGGACCGTTCCTGCGGAGGTACACCCAGTCGAGCAACGGCGGAAGGATCCAGAACCTGGGAGCGGAGCAACATCTCCATCGAGCCCAGCATGTGTGAGTGCAGCTACAGGGTGCACTATGGTCTCCAAGCTACCAGTCGAGCTGTGGTGGAGGGATCAACAAATACCGTCGGCTCCCCGCCCAGTTTGTGCCGCGAAGTACGGCTGCAGCTATCGATTCTTTTTGTAATCGATTAATATAGCACTTTATCGATTCGATTACTTGATTAATCTAATAATTCTTTTACGTTTTTAAATAACCAAAACAAATCATGCATAACGGAAAATTTTGTGGCTGTAAAATGATCAAGCATGTTCCTTTTATCTCTCAAAAAAATAGAGAACTCCAACATTTGGCTCCAAAACTAAACCCATTTACAGTATTGATTTATTTACTAGACAAAATAACAGTCAATTTTGGTTGCAGCACAGCATGAATTTTGATACTGTAACTTTGAGTTGGAGTATTTTTTTTCGCAGATAGTGACGTCACGGCACTTAAAACTCTGTTTTCATCTGTCCACAAGCAGATACTGAAAACAGAGAAAACGCAGTTCTCCACTTTGGGCAAAGTTTTTTTTTTTTTTTAAGATTCGTTTTTTGTGCCGAAAATCTGATTTTACGTGTGGATGACAGGCCAAACCATAGAAAAATATCTCCGTTTTGTGTACGCGTGGAACAGGCTCTCTTGCGATGGAGCATGAATAAGTTTACTACTTAAACATATGAAAGCTAAACATCCTATCTAGTCAAACAGCATCATGTACAGTATTAAAATTAGTGAACATTAACGTATACAGGTTTAGGTTGCGTTACCTTGTTTCAGCGCCGCTAGATGAAACATCACATGGATGTTTTCTGATGCTGGATCATTGAGCTCGTACTGCTGTGGTACACCAGCTCTACTTTGCAGTAAATACACTGTACTTTGTTCTCTTCTTTGTTTAGAATGTAGCGATCCCAAACTTTACACATTTTCTGCCATTTATGGGCATCTTTACTCCCATCGCGCCAACTAAATTCAAACTGTATCACGCGCTGCTGTTGTGCTTCGCACAGGTGCGAACAACACAACGGTCCGTGTGAAACAATCAGATCTCTGCGCGTATTTTGCGCGTCATAGGAATTTAACGAGGATTCGAGGCAAAGTTTTTGAGCCAAAACCAGGCCTGGATGTCCGGGTGAAGAAGCTGTTCATGGCTCACTACTTGACGGAGAGAGCAGGGCCTTTTATGGTCACAACAGGTATTTTATGAGCCAGCCACAGACCTCTTAAGAGCATTCCTGTCTAAATAGTTTAACCTCTTTGTAATGTTTTTTTTTTTATTCCTGTCTCTGTATAGAAAACAGCTGGTGTCATGTGGCTTGGGGTGATTAGCCACGGTGTTTATCAGTATCCATGTCCTGCTGATGCTGTGACTCAATTCACTCAGTCCCAGCATCACTGATACCTGTCAGCTCGCAGCGCGACTTGAAGCTGGAGTTGAGATTTATCCAACTTCTGCGGCAGACGTGATAAGCGCGAATGCACAAAATGCAGCGCATTTTTTCGGTCACGCCTGAAACGCACCAGCCGTGCTACTTGGATGCAAAAATCCGGCAGAAAAGCTTTTTTGCAATGCAAATCTGCTTCTGAATTGTAACGGGATCCCCAGTTTCTCTTCATCGTGCTCTTCCATTGACTTTACATGTAAAACTGACGCTCTGGTCGTGTCTATCGCATTCAGTGTGTAAGCACCATAAAGGAGGAGGCTCCTTGAGGAACAGGGATGAAAACACTGCCTTGAAGGATGAATACGGAACCATTTCATAAAAAGCTACATTTAATAAAAAAAATACATCCACGGGTGGTGTAGAGGGGTGCAGAATGGAAGTAGTCTACAACATTTCCTTAAAAAATTATATTAGAATTGAAATATAATAAAATGTCAATGTGGATGGGCATAAAAATGCCGTTATGTTTACCAGCCAGTAGCCGCTTCCATTGCGGGTTGACAGACCCTGCCTCCATATTCCAACAATATGGTCACCATAGCTTGGTTGGCATTGGGAAAAATGGCAGTCAGCCAGTCAAGCAGCTACTTCAGAGCCCCAGAGATATTGTTATCCATCTCAGGAGAGGAGGGATCGGAGAAGAGCTAGATGAAATTTAGGATAAGCCTACACTACATGGACCCAGATAAAACCTTTCCATGGCATCAAACACATGCACACAGAAACGGCAACTTTTCTCATGGAACAGTAAGCTAACTAAAATGTTAACTTGGCTAACGTTTCAGTTTCAGCTTTCAGTTAAACTTCTCTAAAATACATTCCTCACTCAACACGGTTCAGCGTAGTCACAAGGCTGGAATGATTTTTCTGTTGTTGCAACTTCAACCTGAACACACTAGACTTCACTATCATGTTCATGTTCATTAGCCAACCTTTAACTGAATTAAACACTATCACTATTCTAAGCAACAGCATGTGGGCGCCAACTCCCTGTTGACTGCTCTTCCCTGAAAGCAACAGAAAAATTGTTTGAGGCAAACTCACAGTTTTTTTGTTTGTTTTTTGTCCTGTGCCTGTGCAACTTCCCTTCACCACCACCTGTGATATCCACTACCCTTTTCCTAATCATTAAAGTGGAGATTGTGCCAGAAAAAAATGCATGAACTGAAATAAGAGTTACATCTGTCATGGGATTTCCAAGCACGACTCCTATTCATTATCAAGTGTGCTCCTGAAAAAGTATTCATGTTCAAAGCTTACAAACATATTTCCCATTCCTTTTCTTGACAAAAACAGTTGAGGGGTTGAGGGGGCAGAGTGGGAAGCAATGGGTAAAGTGGGAGTCTTCTTACTAGCCAATGACCTTAAAACTCCTCAGATAAAGCTTGACCTTCTGATCCATTTGCACACCCTCTTTCTCTGGTATTTTAGCCCCAGTGGACAGACATTGTTGTGCTATTGTTCTTGATGGTATGAAAGTTTTTCAGTATTTTCATGAACTCACCACTGTTGACCATCAATAATTACAGGTCCTGGGGGTGTCATACCACCGCTGTAGTAACACATGCATTGTCCCCCTGGGGTGCAAATGTCTTCCTGGTTGAGATAGGTTCCTTCTGGACAACCACAGCCCTCTGTTGGAGAGTATTCCAGCTCACAGCGAGGATCGTGGCCAGACAGTGAAAGGCATGTATTGTTACAAGCCCGGACATTGTAGGAAAACTCCTGGTTCTTGGGACATATTAGAGCTTCAACACAAAATGGTAACTTGTGTTAAACACAGAAATCAGATTCTTTGTATATCCAGAATAAATGTATGCTGATGTCGGATGTGAACAAATATATGTAAGGGAAAAACAACTGAAGACATAATATTTATAAAATGTTTTTTTTAGAATTCAATGCGTTTGTTAAAGTTGTTACTCACTGCAGTTGGCAGCTTTCCTCCAGTCCCCAAGTTCAACACCCAGAATGGCGCAGGCTTTAGCATAACTTCCCAAAGAACCACACAAACACTGCAGCAGATTATTGCCACAGTTACATGTTCTCTGGATGCAAGCCTAGAAGCAGTAAGAGGTTATATAAAAGAGCACTGTTAATGTGTTACCCTCAGTTTATATATTAATTATTTGAAAACATCTTTAAGAACCATTTGTTTAATTAAAACATTCTTACTGTGTGGTATTGATCAGTCGGTATATAAGCATGGCACTTGGCAAATATCCCATTTGGGTCATTCAGTACAGAGCACTTTTCATCTGCAAATATTTCTGAAAGCATATTCAACAAACAATATAAGGAAATGTGTCTGCAAAATCAGTCGCCTTGTTCTCCTTAAAGCATAACATGTAATATATAATCTTTGGTCGATTTGTTTAATTTATTGATTCCTGTCCACCATATTCCACACGGTGTAGTGGAAGTTGCTGAAAATGGGGTTATTTTGAATGCTGATTGTACCTTACAATGTGTGTTTTTATGTTACTGGTTTGCACTTGGGTAAAGATTACTTTATTTTGTACAAAACAGAAATGTCCTTGCAGAGCTCCATTAATAGCTGTGGACAAAGCGGAGCATGGAGCTTCATCAAGTGTGTTAAACATGAACCCAAAGCGAAAAGGGGATAATTTCCACAATTTTATAACTGTTAAAAGACAAAGGATTCTTAAGTTAATTTTTGTAAATTCTCTTTGTCATCTGAGAAGCCCACAGATCGAAATCTGTAAAGACTGTGCTTTGACTGACCATTTAAGAAAACATCTGCAGCTTTTCAATAGTGCTCTGTGCTACTCAGAGCAAGTCAGATATAATTTTAGGTTTCAGAAACAAATCACCCAGTGGACAGGCCATATGTGATGACCAAATCCAGGGTATGTCCTCTGTTGTGAATTGGCTGAGTGACATGCCGACTAAAATCCATATAATTCAAAATATTTAAAAAATGTCTTGATAAAGGATACAAAAAGTTATCTTTTCTATATGTAGATTAAAATCACCAGCTAAAAATATCCTTTCATAAGAGTTGAGCAAAATTGATAAAACTCTGAAAGTTCTTGAATAAAAAGTGCATTCTTTTTAAGAGGCCTATAAACTGTCACACATAAAATCTGAAGATTGCTACAAACAGAGGCAGTATTTTTAAAAGTGGTAAAATTATCAAATTAAACAGGTTAGGCGGAAAGGATTGATGAACTTATCAAATCAGTTCTGCCTCCCTTCTGGCTACTCTTTGTTGAATAAGAAAAGTTCAAATTTGGTAGGGAGGACTCAGTAAGAACAGCAGGGAAATCTGCACTCAGCCGTGTCTCCGTTAAATACCAAAAAATTTAAATAAAATCTTATCGTTGACAATAAAACTTTTGCTCAGAAGAGAGCGAACATTTAGACATTCTGGTCTTTCCAGGAGTGAAACCTACTTTGGGGGGGAAAACAACGCTCTTCATAGATCAGTCTGCTTAAAAACTCCAAAATTAACTTTGCATTTGATATACATTTACTTAATAAAATTACAGCTCTAAGTCTATAGGGATGAGTTGCCGACCATCTGTATTTGTTATAACAGCACTAGAACCCACCTATGATTTCAGCACAAGACAACGCAAGGCAACTTTATTTGTATAGTACACTTTCAACACCAAGATAATTCAAGGTGATTTACATATTTAAGAGATTAAAAAAAAGCAGCAATAAAGCAACAGTGAAAACATAAAACACAACATCAGAGACAAGTTCTGGATAAGGAAAGTGTAGAAATTGAAAATGACTTCTCCATGTTTGTAGACTAAAGTTAGAAGACCTGCGTTGTCTGGGGGGGTTGATATAATGACAACAAGTGTTCAACATATTTTGGTGCAAAGCCGTTCAGTGATTTATTAACTACTAACAGCACTAAAGCATTGACTGGGTTATATGTGTGCTTTGAATTACCTGAGGTAGTGACTGTCTTCCTTAAGCAAAACAGAACAAACCTTATTAGAGTATAAGGACTAATTAAGACGTTTTTTTTTAATTTTTCAGTTCATAATAAAGAGACTGAAATTATAAGATTTTCTAAAAGTAGATCTTTAAACCTGTTTTTTTTTTTTTTTTGTTTGGGGGGGGGGGTTCTATCCTCTGCGAGAAATAGTTCATTTCCTAGCTTACGTTATTGGATCAAGGTGGATACATCACAAATCATGAATTCGATGTATGTTGAAGTTTATGTGAGCATTTATTACCATTGTCAGTGTTGATGCAAGGGTTGGGGATGTTCTCTGAACAATCTCCCAAACTCCAGGACAGAGCAAAAAGCTTGGCAGAGCTCTCAATGATCCCGCTACTGGTGCTGAAGTCGTCTGTGGTATCATTGTTTCTGTTGCCGCAAAGACCTGAAAAAAATGCTTTACTTTAACTTCCAAACCATTTGGGTGATCATGCAAATGACAATACTTCACTTTTTTATTTTAAAGATTTATGGAAACTTAGCTGGTAAGACAAATGCTATTTTTCATGGAGTGTGTTTGCTCCCAACCTGAGATTAGACCAGTATACTCTGTTGGTAGCATGATGGAAAGCTGGATTTCAGGGAACACCTGGACTTGGAGCTTCAATCCAAGGACCGTATAAACTTCAACGTACATTGAGGACTGCCAGAAAATGAGTACTAGATCTAGGAGACAGCAGAGATTAGCAGGAAATTGCTAAATAAGATAATTGAGCTTGATGACTTGGTTAGTTCCCTATTGTCTTACCAGACTGGTAGAGTTCAGTAATATCTCTGTCTCCAACTTTAACCTTGCTTAGAGTGAAAGTATAAATTTCCTGAAAATGTAGATACAACATACTGTAAAACTAAAGATGCTTTACAATTTAACATTGACAGCAATATACAGTAAATTTTTTAATATTTCTAAAGACAGATACTTTACAGTGTCCATACCTGGAAAAGCTGTACATGTACAGCTTTCAGCGAGGCTTCTGTTGTAGAAAACTCAATTTTAATAGACCAATTAACGCCCTGCAGAATATTCAAAGAGATTTTAGCAATCAGCTTATTCAGCCAACCACACTGAATGAGGACAGTAAGGAAGGGCTCCTACCTGTGATGCCATATATGTGCATTTACCAGGAACTGCATATTGTTTGCCGTCATATGTTGTCACGAACTGCCCTTCAATTAGACATCTGGCAGGGCAGGAGTTTTCAGAGCATTGCCACCTCCCATTATCACACTGACTGATTCCAGAAATAAAAAAGAAAAATATGTACCGGTTCTTTTTTAATTCAGAGTTGTTTATGCCATACTCATTTGCCAATACATTTTGGGTTTTACTGCATCTCATGTCTTTTATTGAAAAAGAAATGTTTCATAGATGCATCGATGATTCATTTGACAGATCATGAAGATGTTAAATTGAAAGTGAAAAACTGTTAAAGTGAAATTAGCTGGAAAGAATTGAAGAACATAGTATTTGAGAACCATCAAGGATAGAACCAAGTTTATTAAATCGACTGGGTCAAAATCAGTCTTGAGCAGTGCACAGGACTAGTCTCTAAATATAGAACTTTTAACAAACAAAGGGTTTCCAGGGATTTATATAGGCTGGAGCTTTTCCAGTCATTCTGAACATTCAAAGTTATTTACACTACAGCCGCATTTATAAACACAGTCAGGCTTTTTAGGTTTTAGTACCTTGGCCAAAGATACATGTAAACATGAAAGGAGAAAGTAAGAATTGAACCTCCAATGCCATAGATTAAAAAATTCTAAATGTCAAGTGTATGCAACTTTAAAACGGCAGATTCCTCAAAATAGCAAATAATTAATAAATAATTATAATGACAATATTTTCTTACACAGTAATACTTGTTATAGGCTACAAATTAACTTTTTCGTACAAATAGATCCGACTGAGATTAGAAAATGACTAAATTTACATTATTTTGTTACGGGTCAGTAACAATACTTCATAGTGTTCAGATGGTCTGCCCACTCACCATGTTTGACACTTGGTGGTGCGAATGTCTCCAGGAGAATAGATCTGATCAATAAACACACAGGGACAACTGGAGAGACCCACACACTTCTGTACAACAGCGTGATCATTCAGCACCTCATCTGCAATCACATTTATAAAAGGTTTGAAAATTAAGCCAACAAATAGCAACTGAATGACAAACGTGGACGATGATGTGCTGGATCCTTCAGACTGCTGGCTCTCACCTGCAGGACAGACACAGGTGCTGGTGGTCTCCAGGCTAGATAACCTGGGGTCCGGGTTTGAGCAGCTGGGCACAAAGGGAGGACCTTCCTCAATGTAAATCAGGTCTCCAGGACACGTCGGTGGAGCTGCACACACCCACCAAAGCACAAGGATCCATCAGGGTATGAACAACCTTACAAGCATATTTGGACCATTTAAGATGCATTGATGGAAATGTCACCTACCACAGTTTGCTATGGTTCTCCATGAGTCCCAAATATGGCTTCTTTTTCCACACAGCAGGGCGATCTCTTTGAAGAAAGCACATATGATGTTGCTGCTGCCTTCGAAGTTGTAGATGTTCTCGTCACAGAGGTTGATATACTGAGCTGTTCTGAATGTCAGACAATCTACCGCGTGTGAGAAGAACTGTCTGCATAGCTGCAAAAATGACCAGAGGAACCAAATAAGCTTCTCAAATAACATCTGTAATCCTTAGCTCAAATTAACAGATCTGCAAGTTTGAAAACATATATTTTTCATATAAAAAACAAATGTCAAACTATTCTCAAAAGGTAAAAACGTCAACCCCGAAAAAACCCCCCAGCAGTTTGACACGGGAGGAGGTTTACTATGCAACCGAGAAATTAAACGTATAAGCCGCCTTACCGGGTTAATACGAGGTTTGAGGTCCTGGATGTGGCAGGTGGTGTCAGAAATCAAACACTTTCTGATCAGCTCCTGAATATTCCCCGCTTGGATGAAAGAGTACATATTTAGTGAGTAAACAAAATATAAATTCCTCATACAAGGAATTTAAATGTATTTTTCCTATATGAATACTGTGCTACAGCTCAGGAAAATTCCATCCATCATCTTCCGCTTATCCGGGGTCGGGTCGCGGGGAAAGTAGCCTAAGCAGGGAGACCCAGACTTCCCTCTCCCCGGCTACTTGGGCCAGCTCCTCAGGAGGAATCCCGAGGCGCTCCCAGGCCAGCTGGGAGACATAATCCCTCCAGCGAGTTCTGGGTCTTCCTCTGGGCCTCCTCCCGGTGGGACGTGCCCAGAACACCTCACCAGGGAGGCGTCCAGGAGGCATCCTGACCAGATGCCTGAGCCGCCTCACCTGGCTCCTCTCGATGTGGAGGAGCAGCGGCTCTACTCTGAGTCCCCTCCGGATACCCGAGCTTCTCACCCTATTTCTAAGGGAGAGCCCAGCCACCCTACAGAGGAAACTCATTTCAGTCGCCTGTATCCGCGATCTCGTTCTTTCGGTCACCACCCAGCGTTCCTGACCATAGATGAGGGTAAGAACGTAGATCGACCGGTAAATTGAGAGCTTTGCCTTTCGGCTCAGCTCTCTCTTCACCACGACAGACCGGTACAGCGCCCGCATAACTGCAGACGCCTTACCAATCCGTCCATTGATCTCCCGCTCCATTTTTCCCTCATTCGTGAACAAGACCCCCAGATACCTAAACTCCCCCACTTGAGGAAGGACGTCATCCCCGACCCGGAGAAGGCACTCTACCCTTTTCCGGCTCAAGAGCATGGTCTCGGATTTGGAGGTGCTGATCCTCATCCCAGCCGCTTCATACCAGGAAAATTAGGTTTAATATTTATATCAATGATTAATTAAGAAAGTTGTTCTTTACTCTTATAAGTCTGTATGTTTCACTGTGATCCTTTTTTGTCTTTTTTATCACTTTGCGTCAGGTTTTCTGACAGCTGCAGGGAGAGAGCAGGTGTTGTGAAGACACTGTTGCCAGTACGATGATAAATGGCTGGGTGGGCGGATACCCTGACTGCCTTTGCTGTCTGTGTGCTGTAAGCACAAGAAAACAAGCCGAAGAAATTCAAAAGTAGCATTTTCGAACTGGAAGTACCAAGACAATTTGTCCTTTCAGCCTGGCAAGCTTTTCTTTTCTCCAAAGAGAAAAAGCATCTCCTCTGATGCCAGAACCGGCAGTTTAGTTGTTGGAGGGGATTATTTTAGGCCTATTGGTGTATTGTTTATTTTCATGGAGAACATTCATGTTAATCCACGTATGTTTGTGTTGGATAGTGCTCTGGTTACTGTGCAATAATACATGTACAGTTATTTACACTACTTAACCAGAGTTTCTTTTGTTTCTTTTTACCCACATTTGCATCTCTTAGTTCTGTACTTGATTATTTATTTCTGACTTTTTAGATCTTTTTATGTTTCTACATACAGGTGTAATCTTATTGAGTTAAGTTGAAGTAAATACCAAGTGTTTTAAAATACTATAAATAGTGTTTTTTTATTCTTTATTCAGTTTTTATTAAAACCTTTTACGTAGATATTACAGAAAGTAACTCCATTATAGAACATAAAATAACCACACAGTTAATTTGCTGAGTACCTGTAATTACTTTTACAGTGCAATAACTAAGTTATTAGGTCAAGTCATTTTTGAAAAATGTAGTTTGTAACTATGACTATTTCCTTTTTTTAATGTAAGATGCCCAACACTGATAGTCAACAGATCTTAATGTAATAGAGTCCATGTGGGATGTGGCGATTTGCATCAAACTGAAACATCTCCTGTGATTAAATTATATTATTGTTCCATATTTTAGACACCTTGTCGGATTGATACAATGAGGGCTTCAGGCAATTCTTAGGGTAAATGAGGTTCTAAAACAGGGGGACCTAATTTGGCCAATAAGTATATGAAGTAGTGGAAATTTATTTTAAATGCATTTTTTTAAATACACCACACGTTTGATTAAATTGATTGAGTGGTATCTGACAGCAGAAATATAGATTTGTAAGCAATTGTAAGGATTTGAAAGCATCAAAATTACACCTTGGTAATTACTTAGTATGTCATCAAAGTAACGATAGAAGAAGTACCTTAACATCCATTGTGATACCATACCTGAATTTTTTATTGCACAAAGTCCACTCAGGTCAGAGCTCAGCTCTTGGTCTAGCTCAACCTTCATAATAAATCACAAAGAGAGTTTAGAGAGTATGTGCTTGAATATCTGAATGTCATGCATTAGTGTTACATTTAATAGTTAAAACTGGTCAATTTAAACTCAGAAATACACAGTAAAAGACTCAGTCTTTCTCCTCACTTGTCCAAGTGAAGTGGTCAATGTGCAAATGTGACATACTGTATCATAAATGTCAATACAATTACAAGTAGAAAGGACATCTTCAGTCTTAAGAAACCTACCATTGTTTTGAAGCAACCTTAAAAGATACTAAAGCTCAATTTAAAAAAAAATTATGAAGTACAGTTCTATTACTATCTAACTGTCAAAGAAATAGACCAGCATTATAAAAAAACAAAAACAAGAAAATAATATAAATGTAGCATTAAGCATTCCACCAACTGCCAAGCACAGAGAGGGAGGGTTCGTGATTTGGTCTTGTTATTTAAACCCAGCACCTCACCAAGACCAAAGTGGAGTTAGCAACCTTTAAGATTTACAACAGGATCACCTTAAAATAAAATATTTAAGGTGTTGCGATGGTCCAGTCTAAGTCTCAGATTTTGTGGGAGGGGGCACTTAAGAATACTTACCATATACCATACCATACATAATACCATAAACGAATACTAGGTGAACTGAACCAACAATTTACAGTGGTCCAAATTTCCCCAAACATTAGAGACTGATAAACCCTCACAGACGATTGCTTCACATTATTGCTGCTGAGCAGAGATCTTAAACAACTTAAGCAACTGCTTTACAACCTTTTAGCAATCAACTGAGGGCACTCAATTGTGTAGTGTGTTCATGTGCATCCATATGAGTTTCTAAGTGCTCTCACCCAAACATTGTCAACTCCTCCGGCTGCAGTGTGCCAGGTGACAGACAGAGGGAGTAAGGAGCTCCTCAGTCTGGTGTAGATGCCGTACTGAAATATGTGCTGGTAAGTGTGATCGTACGGAAGGGAAACCCTGACAAAAAAAGAAACCATAAAGATCAGGAATGTCAGTATACTTTGATTAAAAAATCAAAGATACTATATGTATTCTTGTCAAACATTACACTTCTAAAAGTGACCTTGTAGAGCACGATGCCTTTAATTCAAACTCAATGACCAATAAATGATAATGACCTGTCAAAGCTAATAATCTACCAACTCCTATGACACAAGTATATGGAGTTCCTGTTACAATCTTGTAGACACAAGGCTAATTACTCTAAAATGCCAGCGGATTTTAGATGTATTGTTTCCTGGTTGACCATTTCCTTCCATGGTAAATGGACTGGACTTATACAGCACTTTTCTAGTCATATTGACCACACAAAGCACTTTACTCATGAGCCATATTCACCCATTCGCACTCACAATCAAACACACATTTATAAACCGATGCAGAGCTAGGTTTGCATCTGTGAGTTAATTACCTTATCAGGGGTAACATCAACATGTGATAGAAGGAAGCTGAATTGAACCCTCTGATTGCAACTAATCTACCCATTGAGTCACAGTCACCCCAACACTAAGTAAAATATGGTTCATTTCAGGGTCTTATTCTGTTGTTGAGTCATTCTTAGTTTGAATGTCTGTAAAGTCCCTGATCCATTTACCCATCCTGTGGTCAGTTAGGTCATCAGAGCCTTATTATCACCTATGGGTCTTTCTACTTTCCAAGAGAGAAATGCACAGTGTGTTTTAATGTGCAAATGTAGAAAATAATCCTAAAGGTGACTCAAGACTCTTTCATTGTCTAATTAGGTTGATATTGTTATGGATTGATGTGGATTTAATTGTTTTATGTTGGTAAAGTGACTAACCATAGGTGAATGACTGAATTTAGTGTGAAGTGCTTTGGGGTTCTCTGAGCTTGATAACAGCACTATACAAGTACAGGCCATTTACCCTTATCAGAAAAACAAGAAAACATGTAATTTAGGTAGGGCATATGTATGTTGCTTTTCAAAGTGGCAACAAGAAAACAGCATCTTGCCTAAACATATCATTATCTCTGGTCAGAGCAACAAAAAATATTAAAACAACTGAAGCTGTGGCAGAAAGCCTGGTAGAGTGCCAAGGTTTATCTTATGCTACACACACTGAGGGGAGTGGAAGAAAATGTAAAAGACGAAAGTCGCTGTATCTTATCTTATTATGTCTGCCTTTTGGACATATTGGACGATCCATCATCCCAGACACAACTGATTATTAGACTTCAAGCATTGACAGTTCTACCAGACATACTAATACCTCTGCCTAGGGCAGATTTGAAAGAGATGTTTCGCTACCAAGCCGTGAAATGTCCACCACTGATAAATTGCTGGAAACATTAGTTGCCTAATAGAGTTATAGACTTGTTTTTTTATATATAATTTATACATCTTCACCAGAGGTACTGAAAACCATGAAGGACTCTGTATTTTTTAAACACACACAAAAAAGAAAGCACTAGAAAATCTGACTATACTTCAACTTTAAAAAATCATAATGATAAAGCAAAATCTGGGTAGAACAAGAATTCAAACCTTTTCTTCTCTACCAGGATGGTCCCATTCTGCACAACGGTCTTGACCTTGTTGATGATGATCTCAATTAGATTCAACAAACCATTTTGCCCTCGGCGTATGGTGATGTCACACTCAACCCGGTTGTGGGTGAAGCGGGCGAAGGTGAATGGACAGTTGGAGCGAACATAGAATGTTGAACCTCCGAAAGCCTGAATAACCCCACTGCCGTATGTCTTGCAAGTATCTGATCACAGTAGGTGGGTTCAGTAGTTATTACATATTTCCACATTTAGTTATAAAGCAAAAAAAATACATATTTGATCACATTTGCTTCACAGAAAGCAATAAATCAATGACAAACCTTACATAATGATACTTACATTTCAGAGACTCAGTTGTTCCCACAGTTTCACCCAGTCTAAAAACTGTAAGAAAAATACTAAATGAGTGGAAATAATGGTAAATCCTACATAACTAATAATAATATAAATAATACTAATGCATATAATCTGGTAATAATCAATCTTTTAAGGACATGGCATATGGTACCACTGATTATGGATCAATTGTTCCGGTTTTTTCAAAGACAAGAAAAATGTAAAGATTTGAGCTTCATCCTGCAGTTATATTCTAGATTAAAATTATTTATTTGCTTAACACTCCTATTGAAATGTTGATATTACAAAAATCTTTTAAAAAAAACTTTTAAATTATTTTAGGGAATAAATATTAATGAAAAAATCTAGATAAATAAATGAATTTATTAAATACAATTACAGGAAAACTTTTAAAAACTAGAAAGAAATAACAAATATCTAAGGTGGACAAATAATAAATGACTTTGAAAATAATCACCAAACAAAAAGCAGCATGAATCTCACAAAAGACATTAGATCTTACTTGATTCATCTTAAGAATTTAAAAGAGTGAAAAAGTTCTTACAAACCCCACGCCTTTTTCTAAAATATTAATCTTTGAAACCTGAAGTGTATAAATAACACCTATCTGAAGAACTCTCAAAACAATCAAAAATCTTAAATACACTTAGAATATATCGAAAGATTGAATGAATATATAAATGTGTTTCTACCTGAAGAGGAGAGAAAGCAGAGAGCCAGCATCCATCTCGTTGAGTCCATGGTACCTGATGCTTCCTTGTTGCAGGGGAGCACAGAGCAACTCGAGGAACTGTTCAAACCATCCTCTGGAAGGTTTATATATGCTGTCTCCAGGTCACATAAATCAACCCACCTGACATATTAACGTGTGCATCAGTGCATTCATCTAAAGTTGAACTTCTTCCCATGAAGTAACCAGGAAGCTAAAGTTAAAGTACCAACAAAATAGAAAAACACAGAAATGAGTATTCAAACTGAAAGGTTAATTTAATAAGTATATGCTGATGTTTTTGTTATTTATTGATAAGTTGCTTGGAAGAGATAGTGGGGAGGAGCGATTCGATAAACAAGCATGCTGGGAAAAGCATCTATGGATGCATATTTTAAAAAATTGGAAATTTCAGTCTTATACTTGGTTCAGACATAGAATGTGATCTTACAACAATGCATTTAACCACTTTTCTTTTTTTGAGAATACTATTAGAGTGTGACCTTTAAAGAATTTCCTAACCTCATCCGTACTAGGTGACATATTAAGTGCTGTATTGTTAAGGAAGACAGACACTAACTTTTGGCAAACACTGGCCAGCCATGTGTGCCATGCAGATTAGCAAAAGACAAACTTAAATGGCAAAAGCGGATAAAATGGTGGTTTTCCAGGAAGCATGAACCAGGATATAGTTACTTTTTTTAAGTCATTGAGACGTGAAAGCACAATGCCATAAAATTGCACCTTATTTTAAAACATACAAATAGTTTATGAAAGATGAAAACAGATATGTAGAAAAGAAATAAGAAATGTTGCAACATAACAGCAAAAAACTTATGTTCAATACCTTCATTTGCTGATTTGAAGTCCTATTCAAAGCATTCACTCCCCTCAACCTTATTCACATTTCTTTACATGGCAACCTAAAATCAAAATTAGTTTTACTGAAAATGTATGTGACAGACCTACACAAAGAATAGACTGCACTACAGAATGTGCAGAATTGTGAAGATAGGAGAAATGAGGCATGGTTTTTAAAGTTATTTTAAGGATAAAATCTTTGAACAGGTACTTTGAAGAACCACTATTTCCTGCAATTGTAGGTAAAGTCTTTATTTGGACTGTATCTCTCACTGCTTTATGCCAGTTTTTCTTTGTAAAATGGCTCAAACTTGAAGGAAAGTGTCTGTGAGCATCTATTTTCAGTTTTTTCCATAGACTTTCAATGAGCTTTAGATCTCAAACTATTTTAACACATCTAAATCATTATATGTAACTCTGGCTGTATGTTTGAAGTTACTGTCCTGCTGAAAGACTTAACCTCCACCTCAGTTTCGGGTTTTTCATAGCTTCTAACAGAGTTTTTTTCCCCCAATAAAAATATAACTGTTGTTTTACTTTTGCTGTTGCAAAGACGTGGTTTACTCACTGATGTTCTCTAACAAACCTCTGGGGTCTCTGTAGGGCAAATTAAATCACAAAACTACCCGAACTGTAGTAAAAGTGTCCAAGCGTACAAAGTAAACACAAGTAACATGCATACGTTTCACATTTTAACATACTATAGTCCTGAGACTTCGCAAATTCAATGTTTGGTACTATAAAGTTGTTGTGAGATCTGTACAGTATGTATCTCAGTATATGTCCAATGAATAATTTTTAACAGTAAAGACATCATAGAAACTCAGTTGTCCTTGAAGGAGTGTAATGAGAGATGCAAGGCCAAGAGAAAATAGTTTAAAAAAAAGTTAAAAAGAGTTCATCTTGATTCTTTTCAGATATAAGAACCTTCCAGATATTCCCTCTGTTGAGGTGCAGGTGTGAAACTTGACCCTCTTTGGCTGTTGCTCAAGTGTTCTCAAGAAATGACAGAAACGTTAAATCTTCGGTTGCTCCTCTATTTTTTTTACGACCCACTTTAGTGATATTTTTAATAAGATCCATCAAACATTCAGTATTAGCACAATATGTTTTATTAGTTAAGAAGGTTTTTTTTTTTTTTGATATGGGAAAACTGAACAGAATTCCAAATCCTCCACTTCATCTACAAATCCCCCCAAATTACCATATTTGTTTACTTTAAGTGTAATAAAGTTCATTGCCAGGTGAGATACCAGGCCACTTAGACAAGAGACAGTTTGATAAAGGCTGACCTGCTGCTGACACCTTAACTTTTTACCCTGTGCTTTGATTGCATGGCAGTAAAACCATTAAACTGTTGCATTTTGTCTTTTATTTTTCATTTCAATTAAATAATTTTAATTATTTATACAGATAAATGCTAATACAAATAGTTAAAACTCATATATCAATTAATGTAAAGGTCTAAATGACAAAATAGAAACATAAAGCAAAGATTATAAAAGTAAAGAAAATGAAAAGAAAATGTAACCTATGAAGAACTTATCACATTTTAGAGATTTAAGATTAATAAAGAAATGCTGGAATTAATACATTTGGAATAAATGCATAAAACAAACATGTACTTTAAAAAAACTAAAGGATTAGTGGTTAAAAAAATTTTAGTTAAAATAATTTTTTAAGGCTTTGGGACTCCAAAGAACCACAGTGAGCTATTATTTTAAAATGAAGAAAACATGGAGCAACAGTGTAGCTTTCCGGGAGTGGTTGAGATCCAACACTTTTTCAGGACTGTAAGAGTGTATACTCTGCAGATCTCATTTCCTTTAGCTAAGGTTAACATTTATGATTCCACAGGAACAACAACACTGGGCAAAAATGAACACAAATTGCCAAATGAAAGAGTTCCAAGGGGGAAACCCCCAATGGCCAAAAACGATTTCATATGTGTCCCCTGTTAGATTTGGCATTACTTTAAAACATTTCAGAATATAAAATGCTGCATAGCAGTCTTTTTATAATATAAATTACTGACACTGATGAAACCATGACCTCTGCTCCTAGAACAGGACTAGTCTACTTCAAACTCTTTAACCAGTGGCCTAGTCAGACTGTCTCTTTCTTATTTATGAATTTCTTTAACAGGAAAGGGTGTGCTTTTTTGTACCAATTCATGTTGTCAGTCAGGTTCTTGTAAGCATTGATAGAATCCCTGTTTTGTAACATAAAACTAGAAATGAGTACCATCTGTTAAAGCAGCAGTCAAGCTGGTTTAGCTGAGGTAAAAGCATGGCTGGTGATAAAAGGACAATTGTAAAGCCTTGTTGTCTTGCTGGGGATTGCTTGCTTGGCTTGCTTTTGCTTGATTGTTTAATCTCTTCTGTAGTTTGTGATGTCCTATTTTTCTGGAGGAGGAAAAGTATCTAGGTAGAGTGGTGCTGGAATTTTAATTGACACAGATGAAAATCAATTAAGAAAAATGACAAAGGCTGTTAAAAAGTTTAAAGTTATTCTTAAAATGCAAGATAAAAATGGGGATGGTTTTGGAGCTGTTAATCCATTAAAAGTTGCAGAATCATTAGAAATTGTTGGTGAGAGTTTTGATGCTCCTGTTTTTTGTTTTGTTTTTTCAGTGCAGCACTTCTTGTTTAATGTAGAAAGCAGGAGCAGGTGGGGAAAGCAAGTAAAATTGCAAAGATAGCTGGTAAAAAAGTGGACACCTCCTTGGAAACAAAGAAATAATTCTGGGCGTCATTTACTGTATAGCGTATGTGCCAACATTTCATAAATGTGAAATTAAGGAAAACATCAAGGATGGGATTATAAATGAGGTCATGTGATTTTTAATCCAGACAAATGTCCAGACAAATCATCCAGACAAATAATCCAGACAAATGTCCCCAGTTTTTATTATATTTAGTGGTAAAGTCTTGCCTGAGAGAGTGTATATTGGTTGTTTGTATTTTGTAGAGTAGTAGAGAAAAACTGCATTGCCCATGAAGCCCAGAGAAATATGGATGAAATGTTAACCAATCAGTGGGCAGGATGTTGGCGAAAGAAAAGAAGCGGAGAGAAGGGTAGAGGAGCTTTTGGCAAAAGAAAAGGGGTACGAAAACAGAGGCTTTCATGGCTGTTGTCCTAGAAAGGAAACCAGCATTGCATCAACGATGACCGAAGACTTGAGGACACAGAGCTGTAGCCATATAAGGGTATGTTTGTATCGAGAGTCAGCTAGTGATTGAGCTATCCAGAGAGGCTGCTGCGGCTCCCTTGCCAGCAAAACCCCCGGGGAAGAAAGAAATGTCACCTGAGCACAGAGACTAATTATATTAAGCCATCTGTTTACCCTTCCACATGAGCATGAAAGCAAAGGGGTTTCAGGACTGGTCGCAGCAAGAAGACCCAATAGTTGCTAGATCCACTACTGTCAGGTTCAAAGTCAGTGTCAGATCAGTCAACCAGTCAGTAATACCGTCCCCTGGAGGCTGAGGAGTACTACCATCCTCCTTACTAAGGGGGTTCCTACCTGATCAGTTCATCAGCTGAGTGGAGGCACCTGTCTTCAGTGGACAAACAAATTCTGTCTGCAGCTCTGAAGGCATCAGAGTGGATGCAGAAAAATGTTCAGCTTGGGGGAAACCACAAAGAGGCTACTGGGATGACACTGACAACATTTTTACTGTTGAATGAAGTTGAATGAAATTACCTGCTTAGGTTTGATTTAAAACTTTTACTGTTTAAAATGCTGTGGATGATATATTAATTAGACTCTTTAATTTTAAGATCTGAAATGTTAAAATAGCAAAGAACAGGTTAAAATCATTTAAATTATGGTGGCATTATTGAAATAAATACAATTTATTTATTTTGATTGTGATTGATGATTGTATAATTCTGTTTCTGTTTGAACGTTTTCAACCTGATTTGCCTAATTTACTTCAAATAAATTGTGAAGAGCGATGAGTTGTTTCCGAGCTTACTTTTTGTGGTGGACCAGGTCCTTGTCAAGTTTGGATAGAAGCTGAACGAATATGATAACTTAAAAGTTGAAAACCCAGGCATTTACTGAGAAGACAAGGACAGATCAAAAGCCTGAGTCAAGAGGAGAAATGTTGAAGCAGAGGTAAATTGGACTGCATTCCTCATTATAAGTGGTTGTTCCACACAAGATGGCTGAAGAAGGTTTTGGGAAATCAGTGAGTCAGCTGAAGAAAGAGAGAACTATGGCTAAGTGTGTTTTCACCAAAGGAGCTAATTTTCTCACAAGAGGGTTAAAATACATAATGAAAGGTGAACTACAAGAGGAGTTCAAGAAATTCACATGTCAAGCAAGAAGACTCTGTGAGTCAAATGATGACATCAGCACTCACACTACACCCATCGTAAGAATAAAGCCAACCAGTCTGCCCAGATTTTATGGTTGCAAAAGAGAGTTCCACCGATGGAAAAGAGACTGGATAAGCCTACAAAAGCAAGGAGAGCGCACTGGCTCAGTGGAAGTGAAGAAAATACAACTTCTGGACACCATCCATGAGAACATCTCCAGAGACCTACGTCTATCAACTTACAATACTGCTCAAGACATGTCCAGGGTACTTGAAAACAGATTTGGAAATAAATCTACAATTGCCTTAGAAATAATTAAAGAGCTTCAGGAAGTACCCATCGTAAAAGCAAACCAGCCTAGAAAGGTTATTGAATCCAACTAATCCAACTAGTGGAAAAAGCTTTGGCTGACCTTACAGAGCTTGGAGACGTGGGTGCCATGAAGAACCCACTGATAATCAAGTAAATTGAATGCAAGCTACCAGAGGCTGTAAAGAAAGACTGGCTTGTCTTCATGGTGAATCCCAGCAACAATGTCACACAAGACAATAATTTTGATAACCTCTTCAAGTTCCTGAAAGCTCAAGAAGAAATTCTGGAGAAATTGGAACAACTTTGAGTAATTGAGAAGACAAGAGAGACAAGTGAGTAAAAATATAAAAAGTTTTGCTTCCACTCCCTCCATGAAGAAAGAAGAAGGAAGTGTCGTCTGTGGAGATGAAAGGCATAGGGAAAAAGTATTCTTCTGCAAAAAATTCAAGGAACTGAAGCTGGCTGAGACAATGAATGCCATTAAGAAGTTGGGAGCATGTAAGAGGTGCTTAGGATGCCACAAAGAATGGTTGTTTAGGCAACTACCTGTGCAGAAACAAAGAATGCAGAAAGGGGAGCCTGTCAGATCACCACTTTCTCCTCTGCCCAGGAGGAGAATACAAAAGGAGTGGGGAAGACAGAGGTGGAAAACACAGCAGGAAAAATCCAAAGCTTACGGAAGGACAAGAAAAATTAATGGCTGAACTCTCCCCAGAAATGGCAGAAAAGTGCAGACGGGCTTTTACCAACATGACCACAAAACCAAACAACGCTGAAAAGGAGAAGATAGGATTAATGGATGCAAATGGCTTGGAAGAGCTACCAGTCATAATGATGACCCAATTGGCCTAGTCTCCCCTATCAAGCAGAAAGGAGCTGTAGTTGTCAGGAAAGGATTTCAAGAGGCAGAAAGTGGGAGTCTCACCAGAGACACTTGGGACAAGCCACTCTCTGGCGACCTTTGGAGAGAAGTCATCAAACTGTTTGTGGTGTATGTGCGTGTTGGACAGATCACCTTCCATAGGAGCCTCATACCAACTGGCTGGATTGGAAAACCTTTGGGAGTAATATTCTCCGATGGAAGTGACAAGAGCTTCGGAGTTGTGGTGTACCTCAGGTGGGAGACCAAGCAAGGCATCCAGGTCAGATTGGTTGAATCCAAAGCAAAAACTCACACCACTTGACCGAAAAGGGGAACCAGTCAAGGCAGAGATTTGTGGGAAAGTATTTGCAACCCGGCTCAGAAGATACATTGAAAAGCATGGCCGAATGGAAAATGATCGATGGTTCCACCTACTGGACAACCAAACTGTGCTAGGAGCTATTAATTGAGACAGTTATGGATACCAAACCTTCTATGCCAACAGGGTTGGGGAAATCCAAAAGGCTGGGTCTCTAGAGGACTGGTGGTGGATTCCCAGTGATGTGAACATTACTGACATGTTGACAGGGGGAGCTAAGCCAGAGGATCTCAATGAGGTTTCAGAGTGGCAGAATGAACCAGATTTCCTGAAACAACCAATAAAAGAATGGCCAAAAAAGTATGCTAAAGAGGTTGCAACCAATGCCAAGAAGAGCATAGATAAACTCCAAAGAAAGGCTTTCTCAGCAGTACTGACCAGAGCTCAAGCACAGCAAATCACTGTCGGTAATAAACAGTCTGGAGGGAAGTCCAATCCACAGACCTCCAGATGGGTTTGCTGTAAAACTACTTGTTGATGAAAGAAGATTCAGCAGTTTTACCAAGCTAGCCAGGGTTCTTGCTTGGGTGTGGAGAGCTGCTACAAAATGGAAGCGGAAGGGCACAGCCGCCAGTAAGCTAAAGTGGGAGGTCATTCTACCAAAGGAAGACATCAAGAACAAAGCCAAGCAAGCTGTACTGTCTGCAGGGGAGCATAAAGATGCTTTCAGAGACCTTTGCCTTGCAGCCCAGGAGGGGGTTACTTTTCAAGACACTACCCTCAACAGACTAGCTGTATTCAAAGAAAAGGAATCAGGACTGTTAGTGTGTGGAGGAAGAATCCAGATCTTCAATGAGGAGGGAATCACAGTACCAATCCTATCTTATGAAGCCTGGATATCAACACTTCTAGCTCAAGAAGCCCACAAAGTAAATCATGAGGAGATTGCAGGAACACTCCTACGAATGAGGAAAAAAGCCTGGGTTGTAAGAGGCCGGAAGTTGGCTAAGAAAGTTGTGGACAACTGTGTGGTATGCAGAAAATCCAGAGCTAGAAGATACCAGCAAGTCATGGGGGTTCTTCCACCGGAGCGGACTCAGCCGGCCAGACCATTTGAGTTCAAAACAGTAGATCTATTTGGACCATATGAAGTGAAGGATAGGGTAAAAAAATGAGTGAGGATGAAGGTATGGGGCATTGTTTTCTGCTGTATGGCATCAAGAGACATGCACACAGATGTTATTGGGGCACAGTCAACTGAAGAGTTTCTACTAGCCTACCAAAGATTTACAGCATTGAGATGACACCCTAGAAAACTGTGGCCAGATCCTGGAAATAACTTTGTGGGAGCCAAACCTGCCCTAAAGGAACTTTACCTGTTTCTGGACCAGTTGGAGAAGGCAGAATTAGAAAATGAGGCTGCCAAACATGGAACAGACTGGAGCTGGAAGATCCACCCAGCAGACTCGCCCCACAGGAATGGAGCCGCAGAAGCAGCTGTTCAGATCGTGAAAAGAGCCCCACATAACCTAGGAGGAGATGGAATCTTCACATGGGGAGAGTTTCAAACTTTCCTTTATATGGCAGCGAACCTGGCTAATGAAAGGCCAATAGATGCCAGGACTCAGAGTCTAGAGGATTGTATCGAGTACCTCAACCCAAACTCTCTGTTCCTAGGTCGAGCTGGACCTAAAGGAGATACAGGAAGCTTCAACTTTGATAGCTACTCTTACAAGAGGCTGAGAGTGATTCAGACAGAAGTTAACAGGTTTTGGAAGAAGTGGAGCCAACTGGCTGGAACCAACCTATTCATCAGAAGTAAGTGGCACACAAAGGAGCGCAATGTGGCAGTTGGCGATATCGTTTCGGTAGTAGACGAGAATGCTTTAAGGAGCCAATATAAACTTGCCAAGGTGATCAGTGTCAACACTGACGAGAAGGGAGTTGTGAGGGATGTAAATGTCAGGCCAAGCTGACAGTTAAGTTCCTGTTAGACAAAGCAGCCAATGATATCCATGCCATTTTTAAGTTGTTAGAGGAGACCTATGGAGATAAACTACCCAAAGGTACCAGGCTCAAAGCAAAGCATATCTTCATGACGTCAGTGACGAACAGGTTCAAAGGCTTAACCGGCTGCTAGAAAAACACCAAGCAGTATTCTCAAAGGATGACTGTGACTTTGGATTTTCTAAGACTGTAAGCCACAACATCCCAATTGGCCATGCACACACCAACTCACAGAGACACAGGCAGGTACCATCTCACGTCTTCCAAGACTTTAAGAAACATGTACAGGAACTGGTGGACAAAGGTATTTTTAAAAGAGAGCAACAGCTCTTGGGTTTCACCTGCAGTCATCGTTATGAAGATGGATAGTTCAGTGCATTTTTGCTATGACTACAGAAAGCTAAACACTGGCACCCATCAAGATGTGTACCCCTTAACACAAGTGGAAGAGTTCCTGGATGCTTTGGGACAAGCCAAACTCTTTTTATCTTTTTAACAGCAGGCTACTTTCAGATGTCAGTGATAGAACAGTACCAATAAAAGACAGCTGTCAATTCTCCTTTTGGACTTTTTCAGTGGAACCCGATGCTGTGGAGGCTGTGTAAGGTCCCTGCAACCTTCCAGAGGTTAATGAGGGTGGTACTGGGGTACCTTACATTTGATGTCCTGTTTGTCTATTTGGATGACATGCTGGTGTTTTCCAAGGACTTCGACAGTCACTTTGAGAGACTAGACTTAGTGTTTGGTCACGTAAGAGACCATGACCTCAAACTCAAGCCAAGGAAGTGTTTCCTCTTCAAGGCTCCAGTTAGGATTTTGGGCCATGTGGCGTCCCCACAGGGTATACAGGTAAATATGGAAAAGGTCAAGGTGCTGGGAAATTTGCCTGTGCCAAGGAATGTTAAAGAGTTCCAACAACGAGTGAGATGTATCCTACTAACATCGGTTTGGGCCACATTTTGCACTTTGCACATGCACTCCTGGGAGGCGGTCACAACAGTCCTTTGAAATGCAATTGTGCTCTGTTTGTAAGGACCAAGGAGTGCATTTGACCAGCTGAGGGGCCGCCTGATGGCTCCACCAGTCCTGGCCTACCCAGAGTTCAACCTACCCTTCATCTTGACTACTGATGCCAGTCACCAGGGATTGGGAGCAGTGCTTAGCCAAAAGGATGGGGTCAACAGAGTGCTTACTTTCACGAGCAGGGCACAAGGAGGTTCAGAGAAGAACAAAAAGTATTGTAGTGCATTCAAGTTGGAGTTAATCGGTCTGAAATGGGCTATAATGGAAAAGTTCTGGGAACCTCCTTCTCTACTCTAAGTTTACAGTGGTGACTGATCACAACCCACTGCGATACCTCAGAATGGCAATTTTGGAAGCATTTGAGCAAAGGTGGGTGAATTTATTTTTCAAGTTTACTATAAGCCTGGAAAAATGAATAAGAACGCTGATATCATGTCACGTCTCCCTAAAGACCAAGAACCAGAGGTGGAGGATGTTGAAAAGGATTTCCTGGAAATGAGGGTGGATGAAGCCCGTGCCTGTCTCTGGCCTGAATGTCATGGACGTGATGACCCCAGACCCTCTGTCCTGGTACAAGCTCACATTTAGTCTTTGTTCTGTTTCTTTTGTTGTACCAGCCAGCCTGTTTCTGCTTTAAATTATGATCCTTCCTTCTGAAAGCCTGGAGATCAGGCCAGCTGTGTTGAAGTTTATTCCGACTGGTTGGTAGGGGGGTCTTGATGTTGCGTCCCATCAGTACCTGTGCAGGGGATGATCCATGGGTCAGGGGTGTTGCTGTAGACTGTAAATTCAGCTGCTGAATATTGAGCTCCATTGTTCGTGATAAGAATATCTGGGACCCCAGGACGAGCGAAGATGGACTTCAGTTTATCCGTCACTGCCGTTGTTGTGGTTGAAGGCAGGTTTGCCACTTCTATGTAGCGTGAAAAATAGTCAACCACTACAAGACCCCTGGTACCGTTCCACTGGAAAAGATCCGCTGCTACCCGTTGCCATGGTCTGTTTGGCAGTTCTTTGGTCATCAGCTGCTCTGGACTACTCTGCGCCTCATGTGAACAGATGATGCAGTTTTCTACTTTCAGTTTTATTTGTTTGGAGAGTCCAGGCCACCATATAGACTGTTGTGCTCTGGGAATGCATTTGGTCATCCCTTGGTGCCCTTCATGTACTGCATTTAGCATTTCCGGTTGCAGGATCTCTGGAATGACAATTCGATCCCCTTTCATTAGTACTCCATCCACGACCAGTAGGTCCTGGTGGTACTGCCAGTATCGCTGTAGTTCTGGTGGAAGAATTTTCCTGCTGTTACGCCATCCTTTTTCCACCAGTCGTTTTAATGTTCTGTAGGTGTTATCCTCATCCTGCGCCTGTCTGATTTGTGCAAGCTTTGCATTTGACGATGGCAACTGTTCCCTGATCTGGTTGATTGACATGCTGACATCCTCTTCCAGCTGTTTCTCCTTTGTAGTGGGCTCCTCCTGCAGTGGGGCCCGAGAAAGGGTGTCTGCTGTTATTAGGTTCTGTCCGGGAACGTGTTCTATTTTGAACCTGAAACAAACAAGTCGCAATCTGAACGTCAGAATGCATGGTGGTAGGTCATCCAGGGCTCTGCTGCCTGGCAACAAGACAAGAGGTCTGTGATCAGTCTGTATGAGGAAGTCCATTCCAACTAAGTATGACTGAAAATGTTTGCACGCCCAAGTTAATGCCAGCGCTTCTTTTTCGATCTGTGCATATCTGCGCTCTGTAGTGGTCGTGCTGCATGAGATAAAAGCTATGGGGCACCAATCCCCTGACTGCTGCCTTTGAGACAGGACACCTCCCAGTCCAAAGGATGAAGCATCTGCTGCGACTTTCATCTCTTTGTCCAAACCGTACTGGGCTAACACTATGGGTGAACTCAACTCCCTGACGAAGCTCCTCAAAGGCACGCTGTTGTGCTGTTCCCCACTCTCAGTGGCTGTGTGAGTTCTACAATACGAGGGGAAAACTTGCCCACATAATTAACCATACCCACAAACCTTCTCACATCAGCAACATCTTTGGGTGGTGGCATGTCCTTTATCGCTCTGATCTTTCCTGGATCAGCTTCAATACCATTGGTAGTCACAACATGGCCCAGGAACGTAACCTTCTCCATAGCAAACTGGCACTTATCATTGTTGAGCGTGAGCCCCTACTGCTGTAGCCTCTCCAACACTCGATGTAGCCGTTGGTCATGCTGTTCTCGACTCGACCCGAAGACCTGTCAACATCTGGGTCAGCCGCTTTTGGAAATTTTCAGGTGCTGACGATATCCCAAATAGTAGTCTTTTGTAACGGAATCTCCCAAACGGAGTTATAAATGTGGTCAATGTTACTGACTGAGGATGCAGTGGTACCTGCCAAAACCCCGCTGTAGCGTCAAGCTTCGTGAAGACCGTCGCTCCTGCCAGCTTGGCCAGGGTTTCATCCACCGCTGGCAGTATTTGTCTTTTCCTGCAGACATACTCATTCACTCTTTAGGAGTCCCAAACCTGGGAATACACTGGGGTATTGTCTTTTAATTTTGATTTCCAAAGCCTTGACACTATCGACAGGGACTCCATCATGTTGTTTGTGTGTGGTTACTACCGGCTCCTAGCACTGTTTATTTGATGTTTTCCCACGTCGTAGGGCTTGTGTGTGTCAGTTGATAGCATTAGCCGGTTGCACTCCATTGCTGTCCTTAGCGCTTCTTTCTGTCGCTCCCATGGCCACTTCGTCAGAACTCTCTCTCGAGACGGGATTCAGCACTTCTGACACTTCTGACATATACTTTGCTCCTCTAGCAAACAGATAGGAGCCCTTATAGTCGTGTAAACGTTTTTAATAGCAAAACTCCCTTCACCCCCGGTACATACATCCGGTCCGTCCCTCAATGTATTCCCCCTCATACACACGCATAAGTTCCCAATTACATGCTCCGAGCACAGGTCCCGTCTTTCAGGCTCTGGAAAAAGGTCCCCTGCCTCCCTGGAAGCAGATCAACCTGATGAATAAGTATAAACAGAAACTGTTTGGACAGTGGGAACGGCTTTACAGTCATTGCCCTCAGACGTAAAGCAGTGGGTTCAGATCTGCAAAAGATGTGCACTGGCCATATATGTGTTTCCCAAGGTGCAAGCACCTATGACCTGTACTAATGCTAGCACTCCACTGGAGATCCTTGCTATGTACTTGACAGTGTTGGAGCCATCAATTGGTGTTTACAAAAATGTACTGGTGATTAGTGATAGATTTCGTTTAAGTTTTATCCGATACCTGTACTTCTGAAACGGTGCCAGTGCTAAAAACTGTGCTTCAAGAATGGAAAACATTCATACTTCGTCGAAGAACCCTCTTATTTATTTATTTTTAGTTGGGCTTTCAAACAATAAAACATTATGATCTAATTAATCACAGGGTAGCGGTAGGATTTATCGATACTACTACTCTTAACGATACTACTTATCGATCCACTACTTTATCGGTATCCTTAACTGTACTTTTTTTTTTTTATAAAAGGGGAAAACACAAATAATGAACTATAATTGTGTTGTTTTTTAATAATTGGAACCGCAAAGCACAGAAAATAACTAAAATAAGTAAGAAATTAATAACATAATAAAAAAATTATATAAACATTCAAATTCAAATAAAAAATACCAAACACAGTGTATAGTGCAAAATAACCCCTCAGAACATTGAGAGCAACAATATAATATCCACCCATCCATTGTCTGTCCTGCAGCATTCTGCTGTAGCACTCAGGCGGTCAAAAAACATTTTCTGTGTATTTTAGCAAAGTGTTTGCTCAAATGACTCATGTTCTGGGGTCTCATTTATAAAACATTGCGTAGAATCCCTACTAAAAGTGTACGTACGACCAAAACAAAAAGTTTGAGTACGGCAAAAAGATTTCTGATTTATAAAACCATGCCTACGCACAGTTGTAAGCAATTTCCCTTTATAAATCACAGTCTTCTTGATTTTTTTGCGCACGTGGATTTGGGCGTGTTCAGGGCGGGATATGAGCCATATCCCGCTCATATGGCTCATATCCCGCCCTGCCTTGGCTCATATCCCGCCCTGAACACGCCCAAATCTGGCTATAAAAGGTCAATGCAAAGCAGGACATGAATATTGATGCACATGAAGAAGAGGGAAATATGGCAACAACAAAAGAAAAACAAGAAGATAAACTTTACGGAGACATTGATTGAAGTGCTAGTGGGTGAAGTGGAGGCTAGAAGAGACATTTTATTTGGTAGACACAGCAGCGGTGTCACAAATAAAAGAAAGAACTGCGAGTAGCAGCATGTCGCGTCTGTAGTGCAGACTGTCAGTGCAACTGACAGGACGGTACCCGGAAAAAAAAAAGTGGTCGGACCTCAAAGTCAAGAAAAAAAAAAAAAACGTGCCTCCCACCGCCAGAGTGGGTCTGCTACCGGAGGGGGTCCGTGTATACCTGAGCTGACACCACATTGGAGCATATTTTAAGGAGACAAACTAATATGCCGTGTCTTTTCAACTGTTAGATGGCGAGGATTAGGAGGCTGAGGAAGATGAAGTTGTCCAGCGTCTAGTGACAGCCATTGGTACCTTAAATTATACAATAAAACAATTTTTTCCATCCTGGTCGATCAATTGCTCCCTGGCTGAAGGCTTCCTGTGGAGGAGGTGGTGGCTGTGGGTCAGGGTTCTCATGCTGGGGAGGTGGTAGGACAGGAGGGAGGGGAATTTCTTCGGACGGGGCCCTTGTAGTAATGGGTGCAGTCAATTGCGCCGATTATGTTTGGGAAACCAGACATTGCTGTAAATTGCATTTTAATTAAAACCTGCTCCCCTGCAGTATATGGAAACGTGATGTATTGCCTGCTCATTTTAATGATCCCATCCAAGACTGCAGGCATTATTGCGCTCAGGGACAGCAGATGATTCAATTTATTAATTGACACACATTCCCGGCCCTTTTATCTAAGTTGAAGGTTTTGAGATAAATTTTATGTATCTATTTTAATATTGAAAAATGTTTTTAGAAGAGCTATAGCTCACTGCAAAGCTAAAATATAGATAACTTTGCTGGCTTGGATGTTTATAATAACAATGATCCATCATTAATGTTTGGTGTGAGGTGAAATGATATGTGTGAGAGGAGTAATATGCAGTCTGGCTGCAGTTCACCACCTCACCAACTGCGTCATTGATTCCTCCCTGTCTCCAAAATGTCCGTACGCACGGGTCAGAGTTGGCGTACAGGTACGCACATTTTCCCGTCAAGTCTGTTTTTTATAAATTACAGCTTTTGCTTTGAAAGTGGCGTACGCCAGTTTCAGGCCCCGTTTTAAGCGTACGCAACGTTTATAAATGAGACCCATGGCCTTTGCAAGCAAAACTTTTATTGCATTTGTGACAGTGTGCATTGTCGGCTTCTATTTTTGTAAAACAAAGCCAAAAAAACCCTGGGCGCGGTACCATGGTCTCTTTAACAAAGAGACCGCGTGGCGCTTATCAGTGAAACTAGCCTTCGGCTAACAAAGAACTCTGAATAATTTTACCGTTAAAAGGACAAATAAGGCTGAAGCTTATCGGTCCGGGTGAACCGCCAGAATCAGCCCCGAGTCTAATTTAACACCGGTTTTTCGTACCCATCCATAAAAAGGCATAAATCAAATTAAATACAGAGCATTTAAACTCTTCGAAGTGGATGGATAATTCTCAAACACAACTTATGAACTTATATCACCACAAAGCCAATATGCCAATAATAATATACTCACTCACAGTTTGACTGGTTACGAAGGAGAGCTGATGTGTTGCGGGATGAATTGTAAACAGGGCACCGTTGTGGGAATGCGTTTTTCATTGTGCCTGTGAATATTCTCATTCATCCAGGTCATGGTTATCACAGGGAAATTTCAATCGAACACAACTGGACTTGGTAATTTGTCTTGGAAGACGTTTCACCTCTTATCGAAGAGGCTTCATCAGTTCATGCTCGCCGCTGACCAGGCTGGGACTGGTCCAACTAATTGGTGTGGAGACTCAGCTATTTAAGCTCTTGGAGGGCTTTTACAAGACTGATTATGACATAATCAGTCTTCTGCTGTAAGAGCCTCTGTTCTACTTGGTGCTTTGACAGCTTTCACTTAACATTAGACAATTTTCTTCCTTTCTTTAAAGTATAATGTCAGTTTAATAAAGAGATTTCACAGAGAAATGGTAGAAAGAAAAGAGGCCAACAAGTGAAAATCTTTTGTGGACATTGACTTCACATATTTAAAAGGCTAGGAGACTCAAACCATAAGTGGCTCATCTTATCTGATGGCCCAATTTTCCTCGTCACCCTGCTTTTTTTCTGCATGTATCAAAAAATGTATTATTCACTTTTAACAGCAGAAAGCGAGGGATTACCCTTTCTCAACGGCCAGAGAGAGAAACTGTTTTAGACCACCAAACATTTTCTGTTAGTGAGCCTTGAGACAAAGTAGCAGAATTTATCATGCAAAAAATTCCACCTCTTTTCAAAAAACAAAAAAAAGTGTGAGAAGAAAATTCAGTTTTACATATTCTTTTAGTGAAAAGAGACTTCTCGTCACAGCCACTAGAGGATGGTATCTTACTTTCAAATAAGATTTTATATGGAACCTTTTCCATAGAAACGAGCTCTCAAAACCTTGCACAGAAGCGTTCTAACCTCATCTAACCTAAGTTGTTAAATAGGTCGATCATTAAAGTGGTGACGTATTGAACATACTTGTAAACAGACAAAAAAAGAAGCCTTAGAATCAAAGACCACATACATTTTTTTGCCTTTATTGTTATATATGTTAAACATGAAGTTTGTTAAGCAAGTAGATTAAGATAAGTAATATGAGGTACATATTTTCATATATATCATTGGGTTCTGGAAATGTCTTAACTTAAACAACACAATGGATTGTATGAACTGTTAATTGTTTTACATTTCAGGATTATTTCCTCAAGAATAAATGATAGAATGTTTACAAAAAGTGTTAAAAAGTTGCACGTGAAACTGAATATGAGGGTAAAAACTGAACTTTCAGACGGAACTGAAAATCAAAATTACAAAATGGTTGCTCATAATTATGTGCTTTTGGAAGTGGTACAAGAAAGATGAGGGATTTGTGGAAAACTTCATTGTAGGAAACCAAGGAATCTTACACACTTTTGTGATTAGTAGATTATTTAAAAAATCTGATGGAAAATACAACCTTTCCAGTGTTAAAACATTTTAGAAATATTTCAATATTAATTATTTAAATATAGAAATATTTCTACCTATCATCGGTTAAATTTGAATTTAATAGAATCATATTTGAACGTGTAAAGTTGTTTTTTGTGGTTGCTCCTCAGTGTGAAACACAAGCTCTGCACTCACAGCTGGTCACATGCTTGTAGTTATTTCTTCTGGTAGTGAGGTCAGAGCATTCTACGTCCAGAACTCTGAAGCCCTCTGCCTGGCAACATCTTTAGTCCTGTTTGACCTGCATGTAAGCGTGTACCAATACACTGTTGAAGACACAACAAACAGAGGGAAAAAATAAAACACTCTGGGACATTGGCTTCTTTTGAACAGTTAAAGTCAGGCTTCTTCTCACCAGGGTTCAGACAGACATTGGCCCTCACACACTGGTACTTCGATGGCGGTGGAGCAATCGTCAATAGTGACGTCTATTTTGGTCAGTTTGGGTGCACAATCCTGGTTACCTGGAGTTAAAAAAAGACAAATGGAAGGGAAAAAAAAAATTGAGATCACTCAGAGATTTAAGTTTGAATTGGTAAGAAAAATAAGCTTTATCTGATGGATCAATTTTAGATTTGTATTGCTACTTGCCTCACAGGTAAAGCAGCAGCCTTGATCGTTCCAAATCCTGTTACCCTGGTGATCAAATCCATCACATTTCCTCATTAGCCATCTAGTTTACCCTGTCTTTTAAACATGTAGCTGGGTCTTTCCTTTATAAAGTTATTTTTCACAGTAGCACAATATGAGTCTTTTACTTTTTGCAGTATTTGTCAGGATAAAAACCTATTTATGGTATTCATATTCTAAAAAACAACCAGAGCAGGAAACTAGCTTAAAAAGTGGTTCTGTAAAGGCCTCAAAGATTTCCATGTTGGAGAAAACCAATGAGAAAACCAATTCCCAAGAAGGGATAAGGAAAAACCTAAGGAGAAGTAGCAGTTTATAGCAGGGTTATGTTCTAAAACAATATTGAAAGGTCTAATTATCTCATAGAGGACTGTTGCCAGAAATTGCTCAATAAGGGGCAATACTCACATAAATCTGTTAAACTCTGTGATAGATTTAGAAGGACAAAATGCAGCTGGAATCACAATTGAACATCTTAGATGCTTTAGCAAAACTCGCTTGAGCGGTTTTGTCTAAATAAAAAAGTTCTGCCACTGAAATTTGAAAGCTTACAGAGAAAATACCAAAGGTATTGACTCAGGAGGCCTGAATATAAATGCATACAACCTCACGTTACCCTCTATGTTGTTTTGGTCCAATACAAAAAAAAATTAAAACATAATACATTTACAGTTGTTGGTTTTATTGGAACAAAATATGAAAATGTTTAAATTAAATACGTTGGTGAGGTATTTCATAAACCTTTACATAACCTCTTAATATACATAAACAAAAACAGATTTTCTTCTTTTTTTTCAAAATTGTTTCTATAACACAGTTATAGACAAGTATAGTTTTGATCTCACTTAGAAAGAAAAAAAAAAGTTAAATTAAGAGGATGGAATCTTTAGAGTCAACACTAAGTGATAGTACTTCAGGGAAAGTTTCTGTAGGAAAAACTTTTGATTCACTCTGAATAGCATCACCAGTGCAGATAAATGACATGCAGGGATCAGTCGAATCTTTCCATGTGTCTACCAACTATGTACACAAATACAAATGACAATCAAAATAATAATGGGACCAATTATGATATGATTCTATAAAATACCATACATTGTAAGTTGCTCCAAGGTAGGTGCACGTCTTGTTAACTGTAAAATAAAGCAACAGATGAGGCATCCATGAAGATGAGGACCGTTTCAGAAAATCTTTTTATTGCCCCTATACTATGGTTATATACAACTTTTTTCTGTTTAATTATAAGTTTTATGGTGTGCAAAGTAGGAGCCTCTTTTGGTGGCTCAGGAATACAAAACTTTAAATCAACGGAAAATTTGTACAAGCAGCAGGAACATGCTTCTGTTAGCTGTATTTTAGTTAAATACAGATATAACATTTTATTTCTCAATGTTATTGTCCACACACAAGCTAGGAGCAGAACTGCAGCACAGTTACAGATACTAAGAAGTTTTTTTCTTTCCCTTTAAGTTGGAGCTAACATAGCAAAACTAGGTTGACAATCAAATCTAAATACTTGCATATAAAATATAGTAAGAACAAAGCACTTTTGAAATATTACTATTTTACTAAATGGGAGATACAATGTGCTTTAAAATATATATGTCTGAGCATGTTAATTTGGTGCCAGATTTAAAAAAGATAGGAAAGATTCAAAGACCAAGCTCCAAAGTATCTCCAGAAAAATAGTGGTGACACAAACATTTGTCATAACGCTGTGAAAAAATAAGTTTAAATAAAATAATGTACCTGGATGTAAATGCATTTCTCGGAGAGGACAGACATGCAATATATCAGAAGATATATATATATTTTCCCTTTAATAACATCAGAAAAATAAAGGAGTTTTCTATACTGAACCAAAATATAAATACCACTTTTGTCTTTCTCCCATTGGTTTTAGTTTAAATCAAAGACCATAAACATTTTCTATATACACAAAATGCCTATTAATCTCAAATATTGTTCACAAATGTGTCTCACACCTGGCTTACATTACAGGATTTCAAAATTTGTCAAAAGAGTTTCAAAACACACACACTGATAAAGAAAAATGTGATATTTCTGTTTTGGTCCTACAGTCTGTGGTGTACAGCCACACAGCAACGAGACACCATAAAAGAACCAATTTTAGGCTCAATCATTCCAAGCTCAGACAGGATATCTCACAAAATCTTATGATATAAAACATGACTAATGTGAAAGGAGTACAAAAATATGGATGCCAAGGATGAGGTGAATTATTATTTTTAATTTTGTTATTTTTGTTGCTGTTTTTTTTCTACTGGAAAACTTTGTTATAGACTTTTTTTCTGACTGATCTCTGTTTCAATGCTTTTGTAGACTGCGGTCAAGTGAGCTGACACTATTAATATATACTTCAATGACGTATCTGTGCATCGCTGCCTGTCGCCTCACTTTCTGATGGTCTACATGCTGCTTTCAACGAGCAGCATGCTCGTTTTTCCTTGCAACACACCAAGATAGTCCAACATGCTGAATATCCCTGATTTGCAATCAGAGTGGTCCCAACATCTGCCTGAGCAGACCAGACTACTCTGAACACATGACACACATTAAGAATATCTGTTGGAATCTTAAGAGCCATTCCGATGATCGGGGCATGTCGGAAAGGGAAAATCAGAGCAAGGTTGGCTTAAAAATCCTGCCACCTGAACCAAGCCTAAATCTGTGTCAGTGAGCACTTTTCCTTTGCCAAGATAATCCATCCCACCTCAGCAGGTGTGGCATATCAGGGTGCTGATTAGACAGCATGAATATTCACGAGTTCACGACGGCTGCGGAAGTGTCACAAAGCGGCATTCAACAGAGACCGCTTCCATTAAGCCCATTTGTTGACGTATAGTGTAGTGCACAACAGATGCAAAGCACCACGGCCGGCTCGCACTGTGAAACGATCGTTTCGGCGTCTGGTCTATTTTTTGTCTTAACTGCCATTGTGCACAGTCCGGTCAGTTGTTAAAATAAAATTAAGTTTTCAAAATAAAATACCATGATTGATAAATACAATCACTTTTGTGTCTCTAAACAGACTATAGAAATTTAAATGAACATAAATAGAAAGCCCTCCTCCTGTCTACTTGCACTGGGAAACAGGATGAGAGACTAGATTTAATAAATGTGATGAGTGGATAAATATATTTATTTCAATTATTATGGTCTACTACTGCACAAACTCCCTCTCTGGCTGTGTGTGTGTCTCGACAATGGTTAAATTAAAGAAGTGTAAACACTTCCTGAAAACAGAAATATGTAAACACTTTATGAGGTTATGTATTTACCCATGGTGAAAAAATATATAGCTTTGAGTAAACAACAGCTAAGCAGATGGGCTTATCGAACGCTGCAGAGAAATGCACGTCTGGCATGACTTTCCCGAGCGCACCGCTTCCGCGGCCGGTGTTGAACCCGACATTAGGCTAGCCACAGTTAAAGGTCACTCAAATGTGCAGTTAGATGACACAGCATAGTTTCACAGATGTTGCAAGTTTTGAGGGAGCGTGCAATTAGCTCGCTGACTACAGGAATGTCTACCAGAGCTGTTGCCCATGAAATGAATGTTCATTTTTTCACCAAAGCCGTCTCCAAAGGCTTTTCAGAGAATTTGGCTGTACATCCCACTGGCTTCACAAGTGCAGACCACATGTAACCACACAAGCCCAGGACCTCCACATCCAGCATAGTCACCCTTATGATCATTTGAGACCAGCAACCTGGACAGCTGCAGCAAGAATTGGTTTGCATTACCAAGGAATTTATGCATGAAGTGTCAGAAACTGCCTCAGGGAAGCTCATCTCATTAGGACCAGACCTTATGGCAGTTTGTCGTCGAATCCGATTTGAGTGGGTAAATGTTCCCATTTGATAGTGCCTTGCATGTTGGAGAGGCGTCCTGTTCATGGGTCAGTTCTGGTTTTCGCTGTTCAGGGCAGATGGCAGACAGCATCTGATGCGTCGTTTGGGTGAGCAGTTTGCTAACGTCAACATTGTAGATTGAGTGGCCCATAATGCCAGTGGAGTTATGGTATGGGTAGGCGCATGATATGGACAACGAACACAGGTGCATTTTATGATTGGCATTTTGAATGCACAGAGATACCATGAGGAGATCCTGAGGCCCATTATTGTGTCATATATCCACGACTATACCCTCATGTTGCACCATCATAATGCACAGCACCCTATTGCAAGGACCTGTACACAATTGCTGTAAGCTGAAAAAAGACTCACAGTAAAGCAAAACTGCACAAACAGTGAAGCAAAATATTTTATTGTTCCCATTCTAAGGCACATCTGTGCAATATTTATGCTGTCTAATCAGCATCTTAATATGCTGCCTAAATGCTGGGATGGATTATCTTGGCAAAGAAAAAGTTCTCATGAACACAGATTTAGACAAATTTGAAAACAATATTTGAGAGAAAATGCTTCAGATTCAAAGATAAAACATAGGAGCAAAAACACAACTGTTTCATTTAAATTTTGTTCAGTCTAGTTATATAAAATGTCTTAAATTAGCTTTTATCATAACTGTAACAGACTATTTAAAAAAAAAAAAAACACCAGTTCTTACCACAAACAAGATCACCACAAGTGTTCTTTACCAAGAGGGCATATGGGGGGCAGACAAGCGTTGAAAAAACAGGTTTTGGAGAACACTTCTCAGTCAAAGTCTGGTTATTACATGTACACACGTGGCATTCAGACTCCCACACATATCCAGGCTGGAAAACAGATAAATACATAGGTTTTTAACTCAGAAGTTAGTTTTAAACAGTTAGATCATTAAAAACAACATTTCTACCAGCAATTAACTGAAGCTGGCTGTAACCAGATGACCTGAACTATTATTAAAGAAAATACACTTACAAGCTTAGGCTCCCCACGTGGTCCCTTGCAATCTGTGTTTAAAGAATAAAGATCATTACTGGCACAAGACTCACAGTCAAATCTTGTCGAAGTTAATATTACCTTTCTAGATAACAGTACTGACCAGTGCATTATTTCACACAAATATCTGAGTGGCTTCCTGCCCTGATAAGTCCTGGGGGGCAGAAACAACCAGAGCTGGTCTTTTCAATCAAATATTGCCTTATCTAATGATTTGATTTTTCACAATGATTTCATAATGATCTTACAAAAAAATATTTTAGATTTAAAATTTAAAAATGGTTGGTCTGCTAATATTTTTTCTTGAACACAGAAATTAAAACTGAAACTGAAACAAATACCTGAAGAGCAACAGCATGATTGTTGATGCTGAGCTCAGCAGTGTTGTTCTGATTTTTTACGATAACATCCTTAACACAGGAGCCCTGGAGTCCTGGTATAGAGTAGAAGTTGTCCACCAAAATGGTCAGGTGGTACCGTGGCAACCGCTCTTTCACTAGAATGTAGGTGCAGTTTTCCATAAAATCAAAGGTTACGCCACTGAAAGAGATGTAGTGAGGGTCTCCGTAGAGCTCGCAGCGACCTGGGATGTTCAAGAAAGATTAGTTTATTTATTTGCTATTTGAAAAAAATACATAACTTGGAATGGAATAAAAATGTAACTAAAACATGAAAACTCACAGTCACACTTCCATGTTTCACAGCATCCATCCTTGATTTTTATCAACTGATTATGTGGACATTCAGGAATAATAGGCTCTGGACAAACCACTGTGGTTAATTCAAAGCAGTCCTGTGTCCAAGTGTCACCAAAAGCCCAGCTTTTGCATAGTTTCGGGTCTTTGCAGGAACACTATGGAGTTGTTGGCTTCTCTGTGGAGAACAATGAACAGAAACAACAGAAGGTCATAGTTAAAACAGTTGCTTTTGTTACATTAGTAATTTTGGGATGGAACAAATATAAGGCACTCAAGACTAATTTATAATAACTCACGAGTTGTGGATTTCTCTGTGGATACTGAAGTCAGTGTATTTGAGGATGTTAGTGTTGTTGACTCTGTAGAGATTGTTGGGGAAGAAGTTGTAGTTGCCGGTGTAGAAACTGTGCTCCCTTCTGTTGAGCTTGAAGAAGTTGTAGTTGCCGGTGAAGAAGCTGTGCCCCCTTCTGTTGAGCTTGAAGAAGTTGTAGTTGCCGATGAAGAAGCTGTGCCCCCTTCTGTTGAGCTTGAAGAAGTTGTAGTTGCCGATGTAGAAACTGTGCTCCCTACTGGTAAGCAATGTTTCAGTTGTAGAAAAGACACTGGTAGTTGTAATCATTTTTGTAGGTGTTGTGAGATGTATGGTAGTTTCAGCTGGACTTGTGACAGCTGTTTCAGATGTTGGTGTAGATGTAGGTGCTGTTGACAGTGAGGGATTATTTCAGTGGAAAGCTTTGTAAAAAAAGTACTTTTGTTTTTAAAATAGACAACACAGTGCCTTGAAAAGTTTTGTATAAGAATTAAACTGTTTTACATTTTAACATGAATTATGTGAAACACTGACAAAAACTAGTGCCTGTGAGCAACAAAAACAAGCCTTTCTAACACAGAAATTATTGATCTAAAACATTCCATTGTAGCTTTGGCTGTGGTCATTACTTTAGGTCATTACTCTGCTTGAATGCCCTATTGATTCTCTTTCAACAATGGCCTTTCTTCCTGTTCATATAGGCTTGATTGGTAGAGAAAAGCACTAATGGTTGTCAACAGATACTCTTACCTGAGCTATGGAACTCTACAGTTCCTCTAGAGTTGTTGGCTTCTCATGCATCTCATACAAGCTACTCTTATTAATACTGTCCTTGCCCAGCCTGTTTAAAATATATCTCTGAATTTTTCAAAGTGTTTCAATATTGATTGACAATATTGATTTTCATATGATGGGTTTAGTAAAGATGTAATTCCTGAGCCGGCTAAAGCAGAATTTCTGTTTAGAAACCCAAGAACTTTCCTTCAAACTCACAGGAGCAAGACTCCTGTACACAGTGATAGTATGGCTCTGGATCCACCTGAATTTAATAAATATCCAGGTAAAAATTTACGTTTTTAGGAATGTATCTAATAACTTGCAAAATAAAGTTACAACCTCCGGTTAGAATCAGTACAATTAGCTTTATCTGTTCTAGTCAAACCTTGAAGTGACAATCTTTAAATGTGTCTCCTTTAAGTATCATACAGCGACGGTTGGTCCAGGCAGAACAGTAGGAGTTACGTTCACAAGGAAATATCTCAGTGGTCACATCCAAGCAAGGAGGAGTGGTGGTCTTCCAGCTTTTCCCAAAAGCTATTGGACTGCTCACCACTAAAAGCAAAGTTTTTTTTTTTTTTTTTCAACAATGGTGTGAACAGATTTCAAAGCAAAATAATTCAAGGTGAAAATGATTTACTGGTTAAGCAATGTCATGGAGATAATAAATGTCAAGCAAACACAGATAAGTCATCTTAAAATCCTCCTCTGTGTGTGTTCAGGGCCTCACCTCTACAAGCGTGTATTGACAGTGTCCATCAAAGCGATACCATTTAGAATCAAAAGTCTGGTAATGTCCATTTCCATAAATCTGACACTTTCCTGAGCATGCCTCATCTTTGCACTTCCACTGACCAGGGATACATTTAAATGGACTTCAGTGAAGCAGGAACAGCAGTAGGTGTGTTACCAGGTTTTACAGTTGTTTTTGACCTGTTCTCCTGCACTGAACACTTGGCCAGGTACAATTATTTCTGGAAACACATCTCCCAAAGTGATCCTCATACTGGTCTTCAGGCCAGTAACATCCACTCTCACAGGTCACATTGGCACTCTGGACACAATATATAAAGGAATCAAATGTCAAATATTTCCTTCTAAAACTTTCCAAAGAAAAAAAAATGTAATCGTGCTTTGCTGTGGTGTTTATTTTTTACAGTCTTTTAGTAGTAAATTTAGACATATAAGCAGTTTATTCCTCTAGAAATGGAAGAAAAAAAGGAGAGTGTTTGAAGATGACCTTCATGACGGATAAAGCTTACCAAAGGTTTACTGAGACTGTTGCATGTTTTCTGAGCTGTGTTCTCTGCAAACTCTGAGCAGTGAACACAAACCTTCCCATTTGTGCAACCTGATACAAAATATATGTGCTTATGTCAAATGTGCATAAATAAAGAAATGCATTTTTTTCCAAAGACAATTTTAAATAACATCTCTTTATTTTATCAGCAATAAGGTAGGATAGAAATGCTTCTTTACCACAGTCCTTGGAGCAGTGGAGTTTTCCATTCTCACAAAGGCTTAAAGAGAAATAATATTTGATTAGATGTACATGAATATATTGAATATCACAGTATATTTCGGAGTTACAGTAGGTACAAAAATTCTTCAGCAAAATATGTTGATATGTTAACTTATGTTCAAGAAAAAGACTACAGAACTTAATTTGATTGTATCCCTGCTTTAACACACCTACTGTACTTCAGATGACTGCAGTTCAGCAAAGTCTGTTAATCATCCATCAACTGAAATCAGAAGTGCTGTTGCAGGGAAACTTCAAAATCATATTCAACCTTTAAAGCAGTTGAAAACTGCCTCAAAGGTTGAATATGGAACAATTTCATAAAAAGCTACATTTGATTAAAAATAAAAATACATCCATGGGGTGTTCAGAGGGGTGCAGAAAGGAAGGACAACATTTCAATTATATTTGAATTAAAATATAATAAAATGCCACTTTGGATGGGCACGACAATGACGTTATGTTTAGATCTACTAGCCAGTAGCTGCTGCCATTGCGGGTTGACAGTCACAGTCTCTATGTTCCAACAATATGGTCCGCACAGCTCAGCTGGCATTGGGATAAATGTCATAGCCTACAAGTCAAGCAGCTGCTTCAGAGCCCAGGGAGATATCATTATCCATCTCAGGAGAGGAGTGATTGGAGAAGAGCAGAAATTAGAGGAAACTGAGATAAGTTACATGTGTCAAGGGACTTGCAAGTACAACTCCTACTCATTATCAAGTGTGCTCCTGAAAAAATATTTCTTTTCAAGGGCTACAGGCACATTTCTAATCTCTGTTCTTCACAAAAATATTTAGGGTTTAGGGGTCAGAGTGAGGTGCAACGATTGAAGTGGGAATCTTCTTACTAGCCAATAATCTTAAAACTTCCCAGATAAAGCTTGACCTTTTGATCATTGGCACACCCTCTTTATCTGGTATTATTAGCACCAGTGGACAGACATTGTTCTGCTATTGTTCTTGATGGTATGAAAGTTTTCAGTATTTTCAGGAACTCACCACTGTTGACCATTAATTATTACAGGTCCTGGGGGTGTCATACCACCGCTGTAGTAACACATGCATTATCCCCTTGGGGTGCACATTTCTTCCTTGTTAATATAGGTTCCTTCTGGACAACCACAGCCCTCTGTTGGAGAGTATTCCAGCTCACAGCGAGGATCGTGGCCAGATAGGGAAAGGCATGTATTGTTACAAGCCTGGACGTTGTAGGAAAACTCCTGGTTCTTGGGACATTTCAGAGCTTCAACACAAAATGTTTATTTGTGTTAAACTCGGATTCTGTGTATATGCAGAATAAATGTATGCTGATGTCAGATGTCAACAAATATATATAAGGACAGAGGCGATTTTCGGCCATTTAGGCTAAACTAAGTCGATGTGCTTTTTTTTTTACAAAATACAAAAGTGTAAAAAGACATACAATAGTACTTGAAATGTAAAAAAATTGTAAATTACAATATAAATTTTTTTATTCCGTTCTTATGCAACAATATTTTTTTCCAAGTGGTCCTTAAACACACCATTCACGTATCTGTCTCTGGTGAATCTCCAGTGGGAGTCTGTCGCAGAGAGCTGAATGTTCAGAAAACCAGTAAAAGATAAGAGGATTTGCTGTTTTTACTAAACAAACTGTACTTGAGCTGTGTTTTTGCATGCAGATAATCTTTGCTGAATGATTAGTTAATATATGCCAATATATGGTGTTAAGCTAGTCATAAATAATAAGTAAATATGTAGGTGAAAAATAAAATAGAAAAGCTCAGTTTTTCTGTATTAAAAATAATATAAACAAAATAAATGTTAAGTAAGAGAAACACTATATACATACTTTAGAGATGAGTATTTATTAGCATCTAAATAAAAAACAAAACAAAGTAAAGGTGAATTTATTTAAACAAAAAAACATGTTTTAGTTCCGGTTTGTTTGAGTTGGACAGTTTTGGTTGCTTTAGTTATACCTACAGATCATCTCGCAAAAACAATGTATCGATATTTATTAATTTATTTTATATTAGTTAATCACCAATAAAAACAAATCTTGTTATAAAATAGTTTTTGTAAAAGTTGTCTTTTTTCAAAAAATGTGAAATTTTATTTTTTATTTATGAAATAATAGGGGCTGTTCGGTGGCGCAGTGGCGCAGCAAGAAGGTTGTGGGTTCGTATCCCAGCCCAGGGCCTTTGGGTTCCCTCCGGCTTCCTCCCACAGTCCAAAAACATGACTGTCAGGTTAATTGATCAATCTAAATTGTCCTTTTCTGGTCATTTTGAGCTTTTAATTGACCCCACAAATGTGATGCTCCAGAAACTCAATCTGCTCAAAGGAAGGTCAGTTTTGTAGCTTCTGTACCGAGCTAAACTGTTTTCAGATGTGTGAACATCATTGCACAAGGGTTTTCTAATCATCAATTAGCCTTCTGAGCCAATGAGCAAACACATTGTACCATTAGAACACTGGAGTGATAGTTGCTGGAAATGGGCCTCTATACACCTATGTAGATATTGCACCAAAAACCAGACATTTGTGTGTTTGTGTTAAATGTACAAAATTGTCTTGCCTGGCCAGGCAGCTCTCTAAATACGTGATCCTAGAATCGCCCCTGTGTAAGGGTGAAAAAACAGAAGACATAATATTTATAAAATGTTTTTTGTATTCAATGTGTTTGTTGAAGCTGTTACTCACTGCAGTTGGCAGCTCTCCTCCAGTCCCTAAGTTCAACACCCAGAATGGCGAAGGCTTTAGCATAAGTTCCCAAAGAACCACACAAACACTGCAGCAGATTATTGCAACAGTTACATGTTCTCTGGATGCAAGCCTAGAAGCAGTAAGAGGTTATATAAAGGATAGTCACCGTTAATGAGTCTCCCTCAGTTGACACATTAACTCATTGGGACAATTTTAAAGAATTTATTTGTTTAATAAAAACATTCTTACTGTGTGGTATTGATCAGTCGGTATATAAGCATGGCACTTGGCAAATATCTCATTTGGGTCATTCAGTACAGAGCACTTTTCATCTGCAAATATTTCTGAAAGCATATTCAATGAAAAATATAAGGAAATGTGTTTGCAAAATCAGTCAGCTTGTTCTCTTTAAGTCATAACATGTAATATATAATCTTTGGTAGATTTGTTTAACTTATTGATTCCTGTCCACCATATTTCAGGCAGTGTTGTGGAAGCTGCTGTAAAGGGGTTCATTTTGAAGGCTGATTGTAGCTTGCAATGTGTGTTTTCATGTTACTGGTTTGCACTTGAGTAAAGTTTCCTTTAAACATGGCGCCAACGTGGTGGGCGGGGTCAAACTTTGCTCCCCACCCCGATCTACGTACTGCAGTCAGGGGTAGTTGCTTGAAGCTGCTCTCTTCTTATTGTGCGTTCCGACCACACACTTTGTCTGCGTCAACAACACTCCCAACGCATGTAGTATGACTTATATACATTTTTAAATTGAAGCTTGCAAACCACGTCGGCGGGTCATTCTCTGCCAGATGTTTTAAACACTAGCAGATCGTGATTGGCTATACATCATCGACGTCAGGCAACGTCACTACAGTTTGATGCTCTGATTGGTTGCCACACTGGGTCAAGTCCGTCAAAAGTTTAGCTAGCTGGACTTCTGCGTTGCTTACGTTTACTATGTTGCTTGAAAAGTTGATGGAGCCAACCCACACAACGCAACGCAGAGACTCTGACAGACCTCTGATGGACTCTACCATAGACTGTACATGTAATCTTGCCACAACTGCCGCTGCCGTTTTGGGCGATGTGAACGCTGCATAATGCTCAGCTGAATCCATCCTTCAGGTACCACTAACTCTGTGGTTGTTTATAGCGAACACAATACCTGGGTGTGAACGTGCTTGACGCAATTACACATTACGCCCCTGGGAAGCACTCCGTTTGACCAAATCACTCCATTTTTAAGTAAAATTACAGACGTATAGAGGCAACCGTGGTTAAAAGGCCTGGGCTCATTTTACTGACCAGAGTATTGCTGGCGAATGTATAAGGGGGAGAAATTTTACATTTGTATATATTTATTTGTTGTTTAAATTTATTTATAGTCCCTTTAAGCAAAACACAACAAACCGTATTAGAGTGTAAGGACTAATTAGGACTTGGACGTTTTTAGATTGGTAACAGCTTTTCCATCTGTTGCAATAAAGTTGAGGATTTGGCTAAATATAATAGTTGATGTATTCAGACCCAATTATTTCAGGTCATTAAAAAAGGGACTGAAATTCTGATATTTTAATGCTAAAAATCTAAAAGTTGAACTTTAAAACTGCTTTTTATGTATTTTTTATTTTTTTCTCCTCCATGAGAAATCATTTGTTTGCTAGTTTGAGTTATTGGAACAAAGTGGACGGATCACAAATCATGAATTCGATTTATGTTGAAGTTTATGTGAGCAATTATTACCATTGTCAGTGTTGATACAATGGTTGGGGATGTTCTCTGAACAATCTCCCAAACTCCAGGACAGAGCAAAAAGCTTGGCAGAGTTCTCAACGATCCCGCTGCTGGTTCTGAAGTCGTCTGTGGTATCATTGTTTCTGTTGCCGCAAAGACCTTGGAAAAACACTTTCTTTTAACTGCAAAACCATTATGGTGATCATGCAAAGGACATTCTTGACTTTTTTATTTTTTTATTTTAAACATTTATGGAAATTTAGCTGGTAAGACAAATGCTATTTTTCATGGAGTGTGTTTGCTCCCAACCTGAGATTAGACCAGTATACTCTGTTGGTAGCATGATGGAAGGCTGGATTTCAGGGAACACCTGGACTTGGAGCTTCAATCCAAGGACAGTATAAACTTCAACGTACATTGAGGACTGCCAGAAAATGAGTACTAGATCTGGGAGACAGCAGAGATTAGCAGGAAATTGCTAAATAAGATAATTACGCCGTATGATTAGATTAGTCCTCATTTTTCTACCAGATTGGTAGAGTTCAATAATATCTTGGCCTCCAACTTTAACTTTACTTAGAGTGAATGTATACATTTCCTGAAAATTTAGATAGAACCTGTACTGTATAACTAAAGAATCTTTACAAGTCAACATTGAGAACATGACTTTTTAAACATATTTGTAAAGACAGATTCTTCACAGTGTCCATACCTGGAAAAGCTGTACATGTACAGCTTTCAACGATGCTTCTGTTGTAGAAAACTCAATTTTAATAGACCAATTAACGACCTGCAGAATATTCAAAGAGATTTTAGCAATCAGCTTATTCAGCCAACCACACTGAATAAGGACAGTAAGGAAGGGCTCCTACCTGTGATGCCATATATATGCATTTACCAGGAACTGCATATTGTTTGACGTCATATGTTGTCACGAACTGTCCTTCAATGACATCTGGTAGGGCAGGAGTTTTCAGAGCATTGCCACCTCCCATTATCACACTGACTGAGTCCAGAATTTAAATATATATACCAGCTCTTATTTAATTCAGAGTTGTTGATGCCATACTCATGAATAATGGGTGGAACTGTAGCTTGTTTATTTTGGTAGTGTTTTCTTTATTAGTTGCCAATACATTTAGGGTTTTACTACATCTCATGTCTTTTTTATTGAAAAAGACATGTTTAAGAGATGCGTCAGTGATGCATTTGACAGATCATGAGGATGTAAAGCCAAATTTATCTGAACAAAATAAGTTACACTGGTATCCAGTAGGAAGTACTCATTGGGTTCATAGTCTCCACAATGTAAAGAGTGTTAATCAGTTTTAGGAAGTGTGGTCGTTATATATTTCTAGTGTCACTTCAGCTACCTTATTTGTGTTGATATCTTTGTATGTGTGGATTCCTTGGGTTCTACTAACATTTGTTAGGAATTTAAGTATGTAATGTGTAGTAAACATGTAGTAATAAGTATGTTGCTCAGAATATTTTTTTTGCTGTAGTATCTATTTGCTACATTTATACTAATAACATTTTGCTTTAATATAGATTTAAAAATTCTAACTGTCAAGTGTATACAACTTTTTTTTAAAATACTGCATAAATTAGCAACGTGTATCCTCAATTAGCTCATTATAATTGTAATGACAATATTCTCTAACATTGTATGACTGAGATTAGAAAATGTTTTACATTATTTTGTTACGGGTCAGTACCAATGCTTCATAGTGTTCAGATGGTCTGCCCACTCACCATGTTTGACACTTGGTGGTGCGAATGTCTTCAGGAGAATAGATCTGATCAATAAACACACAGGGACAACTGGAGACCCACACACTTCTGTACAACAGCGTGATCATTCAGCACCTCATCTGCAATCACATTTATTAAAGATTTGAAAATCGAGCCAAATAAACAGCAACTGAATGACAAACGTGGACGATGATGTGCTGAATCCTTCAGACTGCTGGTTCTCACCTGCAGGACAGACACAGGTGATGGTGGTCTCCAGGCTAGATAACCTGGGGTCTGGGTTTGAGCAGCAATCTCTTTGAAGAAAGCACATATGATGTTGCTGCTGCCTTCGAAGCTGTAGATGTTCTCGTCACAGAGGTTGATATAATGAGCTGTTCTGAATGTCAGACAATCTACCGCGTGTGAGAAAAACTGTCTGCATTGCTGCAAAAATGACCAGAGGAACCAAATCAGCTTCTGAAATAACATATGTAATCCTTAGCTAAATTTAACAGATCTGCAGGTTCTGTATATATATTTTTTTCATATAGAAAACACAAATGTCAAACTATTCTCAAAAGGTAAAAAATACAACCACAAAAAACCCCCAGCAGTTTGACACTGGAGGAGGTTTACTATGCAACCGAGAAATTAAACGTATTAGCTGCCTTACCGAGCTGATAAGAGGTTTGAAGTCCTGGATGTGGCAGGTGGTGTCAGAAATCAAACACTGTCTGATCAGCTCCTGAATGTTCCCCACTTGGATGAAAGAGGACATTCTTAGTGACTAAACAAAATGTAAAATCCTCATCCATTCTGAGATCAACACCAGTTTTTCCTATATGAATACTGTGATACAGCTCAGGAAAATTTGGTTTGATATAGGAAAATTGTGTTGGTTTGTCATTCATTAAATAACAGGGTTTTTTTCCTCTTATAAGTCTGCAGCATCTATATCATTGTGATCATATTTTTGTTGTTTTTCATTTTCACGAGTGTAATTCAGTTATTTTACATCAAATTGAGTCAAAATTAACCTATACCCTGCTAAAATTGCTAATAATTGCTGAAGTGTTACATTGCATTTAAATGCTGGGAAATATAATATAAATATGAATATAATATATATTGACTTATTAATATAGCCAGTTTTCAAGTTACAACTGTTTAGGTGCTTGGTAACTGAAATAGTGAATCACCTAATTGAAGGGATTGTCTAGACATGAAGAGGACAGCTCCTGACATTCAAAGTAGCCCCCAGAATTGTAGGAGAGAGACAATTTAAGCAAGTTCAAAAGTTAGATTAGGCTTGTCTGGTTGTTTACAAAGCAGTTGCAAGGATTTTAAAGCATAAAAGTTACATATTGGTAATTACTTAGTATGCAAAAGCAGAAGAGGTATTTTGATATCCATTGTGATACCATACCTGAGTTTTGTATTGCACAAAGTCCGGTCAGGTCAAAGCTCAGCTCTTGGTCTAGCTCAACCCTCATAGAAAAATCGCAAAGAGAGTTTAGAGAGTGTGTGCTTGAAGATCTGACTTTCATGTATTAGTGTTACATTTAAGGGTTTATTGAGCTTTGATTGTTCAAAAAACTGTCCAATGTAAACTCAGAAATAAAAGTTAAAGACTCAGTCTTCCTTATCACTTGTCCTAAAGAGATACTGAGCTTCAATTATATATATATATATATATATATACACAATCAAATTCCTACCGAAATACCCCAACATTTGATTTTTGAAAGAAAAAAAAGCATCACACCGAGTGGTGCAAGTGTTCATGAAATGATCTTGTTACTTAAACCCAGCAACTCACTACTTTAGGGTCACTGAGTTGACTATTGAGTCAGCTAAGGCCAAAGTAGAGTGTGTAACCATTAGGTAGATTTACAACAGCATCACCTTAAATGAAAGTAGTAAAGGTGTTGCAATGGTCCAGTCAAAGTCAAAGGCCTCAGACCAACTCATATTTTGTCGGACAGAGCACTTAAGAAGCCATAAATGAATACTGATAGACCTGAATGAACAGAACAAACATTGTGAAATGTCAAAACTTTTGCTAACATCAGAGACTGATAAGACCTCACAAACAATTGCTTCACATTATTGCTGCTGAGCTCTTAACCAACTGCTTCAGCCTCTTAACTTGGTATGAGCTGTATTGTTCCAGGTGACAGACAGAGGGAGTAAGGAGCTCCTCAGTCTGGTGTAGATGCCGTACTGAAATATGTGCTGGTAAGTGTGATCGTACGGAAGGGAAACCCTGTCAACAAAAGAAACCATAAAGATCAGAGGTGTCAGTATAACATCAACTTTGATTAAAATAAGAAAGATTCTGAATGTTTTCTTGTCAAACATTACGTTTCCAAAAGTGATCTTGGAGAGCAAAATGCCCTCAATTCAAACTCAGTGACCAATAAATGATAATGACCTGTCAAAGCTAATAATCTACTAACTCCTATGTCACAAGTATTAGGAGTTCCTGTTACAAACTCATAAACCCGTGGCTAAATACTCTAAAAAGCAAGAGGATTTCACATTTGTTATTTCCTGGTATCCTTTTCCGTCTATGATTAATGGACTGGATTTATACAGCACTTTTCTAGACACACTGAAAACTGAAAGTGCTTTACACTGGAGCCAGATTCACACAAACACACACATACACACATTCATACACAAATACAGATCTAGGTTTGAAACTTGTAGTTAAGTGCTTTGCCCAGTGGAACATCAAAATGTGATAGCATGAAATGAAGCTACGTCCCTCTGATTCCAAGAAACCCGCTCCACCTACTGAGCCACATTTGACCTAATCTCTAAGTAACTAATTAAATTATGCGTAACTTCAGGGTCATAATCTGTTGTTGCATCATTCTTAGTTTAAATGTCTTTAAATTAACTGAGCTATTTACCCATCCTGTGGGTCAGTTAGGTGATCAGAGCTATATTATCAACTATGGATCTTTCTACTTTCCATAATGTTAAATGCTTTGAATGTGTTTCAATGTGAAAATGTAAAAATAATCCTACAGGTGACCGAACACGCTTACAATGTCTAATTATGTTGATATTAATGTGGAGTGATGTGGATTTTACTGTTTGATGCTGATAAAGTGATATAGGGATAGGGGTATAGGGACTGGTGATTTGGTGTGATTAAGTAAAGTTTGTTCTGCACTGTTTTTTTATGGCTGTGTGTAACGCCACTGCTGGTAAAGATGCAAAAAGGATATAGTAAATACATTATTTTATTTCTGTTGAACATTTTTACACCTAAAAACCATAAAAGCTCCAACGTCCGTTCAAAGATTTTTAAAAAATCCTACATTGAGCAATAACTACTTTTTCAAAAAAAATCAATTAAAAAATATTTAATTCCTATAGAATAAATGTAACTTTGTTTTTTTATTATTTCTTTGTTTGAACCTTTAAAAACAAACAGAAAATAATTGTGTTTTTTAATAAACACACTGTTAATTGCAACAAAAAAAAGAAAATTGTTAAATATCCTCAGGTTTCTCTTGTTTTTGTATCATAAATAATATATTAAGCGTTTGCAAGCATGTTATAACTAAACAGATGAGGTTTCCTTCCATACACATTGCCAGAGAGTGTAGGTTTTGAAACATGCTTTTGTTAAATAAACCTAAAACTAAAGATGTTTGGCCATAATGACTATTGTTACATTTAGAGGTAAAAGGGATACGTTTCTGGCTTGAGAACAGGCTGTGAAGTACTTAAGTCCTAAGCTATTTTTTTGTAACAGAGGGAATTCAGAAAGTCAAAACTAAGGCACATTTCGTCCCTCCAACTGAACACTGTTGCCAAGCATGTACCACAAAAATTGTTCCAGTGGCATGGGGACAAACAATACTTTTTTTGCATTAGCCATCAAAGCCCTAATCTCAGTCCTTTAGGGAATTTGCAAGAAGTCCTGGCAAAGTGTGTTTGAACAAGCCAACCTACAAACTATTCAGTTACACTAGTTCTGACTTGAGAAGTGGACCAGCAAACTTTTGTGAGAGGTTTGTGAGGGATAACAAGAACAATTTACCCTAGAGAATTCTGCACATAAAAATTTCTGAATGTAAAAACGTTTGAAGAAAGTGTTAGAAAATTGAAACAAAAAAAAAAGTCATTTATCATTCTGAGTGCCATGGTGTGTCTCTTCTGTTCTGTGGGGAAAATATTGGATGAACCACAATGTCTTCCCAGAGAGGACCAAGTGACCTCAAGCATAGACAGTTCTACCAGAAGCACTGATGCCTCTGACTAGGACAGATTGGGGACCATGCCATAAAATGTCCACCACTGTGAAAGAGGACTGTTTAATAAATTATAGACGTGATTTTTTATACACATCTTCCCCAGAGATATGTAGATAGGTATGAAGGACACTGTATTAAAAAAAGGAAAAGAAAGAGCTAGAAAATCTTAGACTATACTTCAATTTAAAAAAGTTCAAAATTATAAATCAAAATATGGGTAAAACAAACCTTTTCTTCTCTACCAGGATGGTTACATTTTGCACAACGATCTTCACCTTGTTGATGATGATCTCCCTTAGATTCAGCAAACCATTTTGCCCTTCGCTGTATGATGATGTCACACTCAACCCGGATGTGGGTGAAACGGGCGAAGGTGAATGGACAGTTGGAGCGAACATAGAAAGTTGAACCTCTGAAAGCCTGAATAACCCCACTGCCGTATGTCTTGCAAGTATCTGATTACAGAAGGTGGGGTCAGTAGTTACTATATAGTTCCATATTTAATTATAAAGCAAACAGTACATATTTGATCATGTGTGCTTCGCAGAAAACAATAAATCAATGATAAACCAAACACTGACTTATATGATGATACTTACATTTCAGAGATTCAGTTGTTCCCACAGATTCACCCGCTCTAAAAACTGCAAGAAAAATAATAAATGAGCGGAGATGTTGGTAAATAATATTATACATAACTAATAATAATAGAAATAATACTAATTCATAGGATTAATCAATCTTTAAAGGAGACAACAGATGGTAACACTGATTATGCATTAGTGGTTCCAGTTTTTTCAAAGATAAGAAGAATGTAGAGATTTGCGATTTAACCTTGTTTTATTATTCTAGATTAAAATTATTTATTGACTTAATACTACTGTTAAAATTTTGAAATTACAAAAATCTATAAAAAAATTAAGACAATTTAAGTGAATAATGTACTATTGAAAAATCTAAAGAAATACATGCAATTATTTGATACAATTGAAGAAAACCTTTTAAAAACTAGGAAGAAAATAATATATCTAAAGTAGACAAATAAGATAAACTTGAAAATAATTACAAAACAAAAAGCAACATAAATCTCACAAATTAGCTTTAACTTGATTCATCTTTAGGATTTAAAACATTGGAAAACTTCTAAAATATAAATACATTTTCTAAAATATAAATCTTTGAAACCTGAAGTGTGTAATAACACCTATCTGAAGAACTACTAAAACAATCAGAAATCTCAAATACAGTTAGAATATATTGAAAGATAGAATGAACATATAAATGTGCTTTTGCCTGAGGAAGACAGAAAGCAGAGAACCTGATGCTTCCTCGTTGCAGGGGAGCACAGAGCACCAGGAGGATATGTCCAAACCATCCTCTGGAAGGTTTAGATAGGCTATGCTGTCTTCATGCCTGCATCACCTCATTCAACCCCCTTCACATATAAACGTTTTCATCCATGCCCTCATCTAAAGTTGAACTTCTTGCCATGAGATAACTAGGTAGCTACAGTTAAAATAGCAACAAAACAGACACACAAAAAAAATTATTTATGATCAAATGCTAGTTTAATATTAGAGTATATGCTATACTGAGTATATGATATAATTTTTTTTATAATTTGCTTGGAATTTATAGTGGGGAGGACAGATTCCTTAGACAACCATGGGGAAAGCATCTATGTATGCATCTTACACAGAATTGGAAATTTCTGTTTTATGCTTGGTTTAGACGTAGAAATATTAAATTAATTCAACTTATATAATAAAATAAAACAATTTTATCTTTTTTTTAGAATACTAATGGAGCGCGACCTTTAAACAAATTCCTAATCTCATCCATACTACGTGACATATTAAGTACTGTGTCGTGAAGGAAGATCAATCCTAACTTTTCGCTAACATTGGCCAGCCATGCAGTGCCATGTAAATTAGAAAAAGCAAACACAAATCACAAAAGGGGATAAAATTGGGCTTGTCAAGGGACATGAACCAGGATATAGTTAATTATTTTTTACTGTCATTGAGATGTGGAAGAACAATCTGTAAAAGGGCACCTTATCTTAAAATATGGAAATCATTTACAACAGATGAAAACAGATATGTAGAAAATAAATAAGACATTTTGCAGCATAAAAGCAAAAAACAAATTATACTGTTAAAATGTAATGTTTTTTGTTGCATTTTCAATTCTTGGTGTTTATGTTTTACTTTAGGACTTTTGTGTTTTGATTTTGGCACTTCTTTGTTTCCATAAGCCCATCCTGCTCTTAGATGTTTTCACCTTTCCGTTCTATTTTGTTTTGTTTTACATGATATGCTTCCCTAGCTATCAGTCTTTGTTAGTTTTCTGATTAGATATTTTCTCAATAGATATCTTTAGTCTTTCCTGTATTTAGGATTATTTTCTGTTCAGTGTTTCCTGTTTCCTTCTTGTCATTCTGCTCCCCAGCCCAGTTAATTGCCTCCACCTGTTTCTTCCCGTCAGCTGCATCCGTTTACTAATGATTAGGTTCTCAAGCTTTCTCAGTCCATTCCTCATTCCTCCTCAGCAAATTTAAGCTCCCAGTTTCAGACATTTCCATTCCTAGTTCATTGTCATGTCTCACCGTGCTTCAGTCTTGTTGTTTGCCACCATGTCTTGTAAGTTTTGTTGGCTTTTTATTTATTACAACTCAATCTCCAGCAGCATTTGTGTCCTACACTTTTACACAACACGAAATATATTCAAAACCTTTAATTTGGGTAAATAGTTCTGGCTCTGCAATGTCTCAGTAATGTATACAGAATGATGGCTTGACGAATGCATGGATGCATGAGAAAACAATGTTTTCTAGAAGGTGACTTGTTTTATTCCATTATCCGATTTACAGTTGTGGATTTAAGGGAAAATGCAGCTATTTGGCTATTAATAGTTATGGGACTGCCTATGGCAGTCGAGGAGATAAATAATTTATGAAGAATTATTATTCTATATATTCAGGGAACCACCTGGTCTACCAGGAACTATTTCAATAGCCAAATATCTACATCGGTCTCCACTAGTCTAATACCTGCCCAGCTGGGGCTGAGGTGAAAGTTATGAAGGATTGAATTATTTACCGTATATTGACCATGAAACTTTGCCATATGTGTGTGGAACAAATGACAAATAGTGACTTTCCAAAATAAATAAGTTTATTTACAAAAGAAGGAAAATCAGTATCAGCTTTAATGGCCAAGTATGACACATACAAGTATGACGCATACAAGTATGACGCATACAAGGAATTTGCAGATACAGTACAACCTGTCCAAGATCATTACAAACAAATACAACAAACAGATCCAGGTCACTGTTGGGCATGCAGCCACCGAGCGGCGCTCCCGTTTATGAAACATAGAGAGATACACATCTGGGGAGGGGAGGTTTCCACGGTGAGGGGAAAAAAACGCTTATCTGTGTTGTCGGTCCGTACAGCACTCACAACGCAGGAATAGAAAAAACCACACCAACAAACATTTAAGCACATATTCAGACATTAACAATGACACATCAGGAAGGATGGGCAGATATGAGCTCTAGTCCACAAGTTAACGCGCTGTCAATCCGAGGCGCGCTGTTATCCAGCTTCTTGTTGCAGGAGAGAGAATTTAGGATACAGCGAGACGGTGTGTGTGAATGTTAGTGTGTGTAACCATATCAGTGTGTGCGTCAGTAGATGCAGGTGTACGGGGGAGAGGGGACTCTGTTGACATTCTTCTCAGGGACATCTGATTAGGACCAGGTTGATCGTCTTCATGCGAGCCTAAACAGTAATTATTTGGAAAGCAGGGAGAGAGCAAATATTCCTCTCTGCCCTTTCAGTCTGTCAGTGGTTTCTTTTATAATCTAATTCAGCCAAATTGTAGTTCAAATTAAAGTTCCAAATCCAAATTAATTCCCAGATTAAAGTTCCAAATCCAATTAATTTCCAGTTGCCCCAATCCGCACCGAGAGTTTCTCCAAGTCCGATGACAAATTGCGGATGAGTTCTAGAGCGCCGGCCAGATCGCCTCTTACAGCATCTGTTCTGCGTCCCAGCTCCCCCAGCATTTGGTTCTGAGTCCCATCAGTACGAATCAACGCATTCAGCTGTTCCTTCAGCCGTCCAATAACTTCCAGAACATTGACAAATCTCGACCATGTTTCAGATCTTTGTTGCTCCATTTTTTGGTAGTTCCAGTAACTGCCAATTCCAATCAGCAGAAACCCGATCACCATGATTGCGAAAAGATATAAGAAACATTGAATCACTCAAACTAATAACCAACACACAAACTAAATGAATAACTAAAATAAGAGAACACAAATGGATAAAAATGGAATAAAAATAGAAATCATGAATTCTGAATTATGCTTTGGAGGAATCTGGGTGCTCTAGGAACCAAGGTGTGATTTGCAAATGCTGGAATGAAAGCTAAATTAGTTTACCAATTGTAATTAGTTCGACTAAGTGGCACCATTGATTTATGTGAAAACCAATAAAACAATGTAAGGAAAATGAAAACATTCTTTGGATCAAGAAATGTTTGTTAAAAGTTATCTGGATGAGAAATAATTGACCTTTTAGAAAATAACTCCTATTTGGATTGATTAGGGCAGTAAATCTAATTCCAGTATTTTGATACAAAAAGGAAATTAGTTTATGTTCTTAATCTTGTCTGAAACTTTCTTTATTTGAACACCTGATTGTTTATTCATTGAGGGTGACCTGGGCCTGAAGACATGGGTTAATCTTAGCTTTGCCTCCCTGTAACACATGTGGGGTGTTTGAAGTAACTCAAATACATTTATTAAACATTAAAAAAAGAAAGGAAAACTGATTTTTGAGTTGCTCGAATTGCAGGATTTAAAACAACTTTTTTGGGAAAAGTCTTTTTAAACACTGATTAAAGCTTCAGGCCGAGGCCTGGTTTACCCAAACAGATACAGATGAAACTTGTAATGAAAACTTGTAATAAACTAACTAAAAAGTGAACAATAAAAATGAGAGAGTAATTTGCCTAACAGACCTTATGAACGTTTAAAGTTCTCTCCTAACGTCTCCGTCGATGAGCAAAGGGGCTCGTGCGATTTTAGCCTGGCGGCTAACAATGGCTACGGTGGCTACTTAGTGATTCTCTTGGCTGTGGAAGATGCAGTTAGCTTGTCTTCCAATTGGTTAGGAACGATCAGCACCAATTTTCTTTCACTAAAAAGTACCTCTTAAGTTTCCAGCACGGCAATGCCTATCGACTGTGGCGTCGACTGAATGTTACCTCAGCTGGTTTGAACTCCCTCTCAGCTCCCTTTCTCAGCACTCTGAAATTCAGGGAACCTTATGTCGGGCTTCAGGATCACACAATGTTCTGTTTATCAAGGTTTATGATTCACCCGGTGATCTTTGGGTTCCTTGAACCGAGTTTCCCCTAAAAACCCGGGCCTTCCAGTCGCCAGCGAGGGAGAGGTGGTTGCTTGTTCTTCCCTGTAATGAGCCGCCCGGGACTTGCGTAGCTATTGGAGCAGGTCTATTTATAGGTTCTGTTTGACCCTTCTTCCGGTGGAATCGAGCAGGTTAGCGCCACCCGATGGCTGTGTGCGTGACCCAACACAGTCCTATTCAAAAGTACTAACACCCCTCAACGTTTTTCAGATTTCTTTATAAGGCAACCTCAAATCAAAATTTGTTTTACTGAAAACTAATGTGATAGACCTACACAAAATAGTGCAGAATTGGTTAAGACGAAAAAGGAAAAATGGTTTTCAAAGTAGAGATGCACAGATACTGGTATCGGCCCCAAAAACTATCTAATGTACAAGTATCAGTATCAGGTAAACTTAACTGATACCATGAACCAATACTGAAAATGTGCAAAATCTGCAATAAATTCACAAAAAGTAAATTTTTCACAAAATATATGAAAGAAATGTAATGAATTGTCATCTTTTTTTAGACAAAAAAACTAAAGGATTAATGGTAGAAAAGTAGTTATAGATTTTTTAAGGCTTTGGGGCTTCAGTGAACCAAAGTGAGCTTTTATTTTAAAAAAGAAGAAAAGATGGAGCGATAGTGTTGCTTGCCAGGAGTGGTCAAGATCCAAAACTTTTTCAAGAGTGTCACAAGTCTGCAGATCTCACTTGCTTTATCCAAGTTCAAAATTTGTGATTCCACAAGAACAACAGTGGGTAAAAATGGCCACAACTTGCTAAATGAACGACTTCTGGTGGGAATTAGACTGCTGTTGGCTGACAGTACTGTTATGTAGACGTTGTGATCTTGAAGAAGATTAGTGACTACAAAGTAGTGGTGGGCGAGAGTGTAGCAAGACAGCATATGATAGTGGTCTGTAGGATGAAAGTGATGGTGAAGAAGATGAAGAGAACAAAGACAGAGCAGAGGACCAAGTGGTGGAAACTGAAAAAAAGAAGAGTGCTGTGAGGATTTCAGGGAGGCGCTGAGACAGGCTCTTGGTGGCCAGGAGGTGCTAGCCGATGACTGGACAGCTACAGCTGATATGATTCGAGAGACCGGTAGGAGGGTACTTGTTGTGTTATCTGGAAGGAGGAAAGTCAATAAGGAGACTTGGTGGTGGAATTAAGTTCAGTAACATATACAGAGGAAGAAGATAGCTAAGAAGAAGTGGGACACAGAGGACTGAGGAGAGCAGACAGGAGTATATGGAGATGCAACATATGGTGAAGGTAGAGGTGGCAAAGGCCAAACAAAGGGCATATGATGACCTGTATGCGATGCTGGATAGTAAGGAGAGAGAAAATGATCTTTTTTGATAGGTTGGAAAAGCAGAGACATGGATGGAAAGGATGTGCAACAGGTCAAGGTCATCAGGGATTGGGATGGAAATGTTCTGACATTTTCCAAGAGTGTGATGAGAAGATGGAAGGAGTAATTTGAAGAGCTTATGAATGAGGAAAATAAGAGAGAACGCAGAGTAGAAGAGGTGACTGTTGTGGATCAGGAAGTAGTAAAATTAGTACGGATGAGGTGAGCAAAGCTTTGGAGAGGATGAAGACACAAAAGGCAACTGGTCCTGATAAACCTGTGGAGGTATAGAAGTGTCCACGAGAGGTGGCAGTAGAGTTTTTGACTAGGTTCTTCAACAAAACTTTCAAGACTGAGAAGATGCCTGAGGAATGGAGGAAAGGTGTTCTAGTGCCTATCTTTAAGAACAAGGGACATGCACAGAACTGTGGCAACTGCAGAGTAATAAAGTTAATTATTCATACAATGAAACTGTGAGAAAGATTGGTGAGAGATAGGCTTCGGTCGGAAGTGAGCATTTGTGGGCAGCAGTACGGTTTCATGTGAAGAAAGAGTACTACAAATGTAATTTTTCCTTTAATGCCTATGCTGATGGAGAACTTCACAGAGAGCCAGAGGGAGCTGCATTGCAGAAAGCAAAAGACAGGGTGCCAAAAGAAGAGTTGGAGTTTTGCATAAGGAAATTTGGAGTGTTAGAGAAGTATGTTATAGGGGTGCAGGACATGTATGAGTGCTGTGAGACAGCAGTGAGGTGTGCAGTAGGAGTGATAGAAGAGTTCAAGATGGAGGGAGGACTGCATCAAGGATTGGCGTTGAGCCCCTTCTTGTTTGCTTTGGTGATAGATAGGCTGATGGATGAGGTTAGGCAGGAGTCTCCATGGACTATGATGTTAGCAAATTACTTTGTGATCTGCAGTGAGAGCAGGGCGGAGGTGGAGGAAAAGCTACAGAGATGGAGGTATGACCTGGAAAAGAGAGGAATGAAGATAGACAGAATACATGTGTATAAATGAGAAAGACAAGTGGAACGGTGAAGTTACAGGGAGTGAAAGTGAAGAAAGTAGAGGACTTGAAGTACTTGGGGTCAACAGTACAAAGCAATGGAGAGTATGAAAAAGAGGTGAAGAAGCGTCTGCAAGCAGGTTGCAATGGGTTGAGAAAAATCTCATCAATAAAAGTTGATGTGAGATAAATGGGTTTCAGCAAGAATTAAGTGAAAGGTGTACAAGACAGTAGTGAAACCAGTGATGCTGTGATGCAGGAATTTTTTATTTGAAAGTTTAGGGCGGAAGCAGCTTCCTTCTGGAGCCATTAAGTTCCGGAAAAGCAACAGATGGTGGTTAATTCAGACAACATGTGCAGCATATTTACTAACTGATGTAAGTCGTTTTTGTTTTAATCGATAAAAATCATTGTAAAGTCAAACTTAATACATTTTGGCAGTTTGACTTTTTCTTGTTTTCAACAGTATGAGGTTTGAGCTGACAGGGACTAAACTAAGCCAGTTTATGGTGAAAGATTAGAAAATATTTGGCTGCAAAAAAATGCTTCATATGAGTTGTTGGAAAAGCAGACTTTTTACTCCGTAGAAGGGAAGCCACTTTTTGGATTAAAATAGTTAATTTTGTTAGCAAATACAGAACTAAATGTATTGATTTTATATTTTGACACAGGTATTTTCAAAGAGTATCTAGGGTCATTGGGGTAAATCTGTTGCCTCCTCTCCTGCCTTCATATGTGGCCCTTTTGCTAACTTTGCTAATTCGGGCAATATATCCAGACTTTCTCGCTCAGCAACTCCACTGGGTCTTTTGCAAGTAAATACCCCCAGACTGGTGCTCTGTTTCCGGTTGGTCTGAGCCGACAAGACCGATGAAGTGGAGACATGCAAACCATAGAGGTAGGTAAAATTGTGCAAAAGTTACAATAGTTGGAATGTGCCACTCTGGCTCTCTGTGAACTTCTCCATCATGCACGTGTTGCTGAAGTGGAAAGGCGTGTGATTCAAGTTTATTTTTAGACGGGATAGGTAATGAAAATTGTGAATGGTTAAAAACTTACAAATTAAAGGAGACAAGGATTTGACCAAAACATGAGAGTTCTTGTTCTTCAGTTTGTCGAAAGAAATGAAGACATTTGGAAAAGATGTCGAAAGTTGGAAAGAACATGAAAGCAATGTCGGGTACGATCAGGTATACTGCTAATGGGAAGGAGTGGGTTGAGTAAGAAGAGTGTGAAATTGATGATATGGAAATCAGTGGTGAACAGGTAAGGGAGAAGAAAGGATATCATTTTGAAGGAATGGATAGTAGAAAACAAAGGAGAGTGATGTGTAGAGATGAAGGGATATGGAAGACAATAATTTAAAGGTCTCCATTCAAAATCATGACAAAAAAAATTTTTCTCAATACAATCAGTCATTCTGAGTTGAAGCATGCTGAATGTGAATATTTTCTCCAAACTCAATTCTCTGCATCAGTTAGAGAAGCAAAATGCATCAGAAAATGCCCAAGTCTAAAAAAAGCTGTTAATTCTAATGTCATAACAAATGGAACCACCCACAGGAGGGCAGCACTGTTTTGCCCAGGTGGCTGTAGCTCCGATAAGCTAACAGTTAGCAACTCTACAACACGTTAGGTATATTTGGAGATAATTCAAAGCTATATTTTTTGTTGCTTTTTTTATTTTATTTTTCCCGCAGAAGAGGAGCTGAAGAAGAAATGGTTGGAATTTGTTTTTGGAACACCACCGGGAAAATGTGATGCTCGTTTAGTGATGTGTTCAGTCACTTTAAGCAGAGTTATTTCATAGCTACAGACCTTTCAGTACTGGCTTTGCCTCGAAGCTGGAAATAAAACCAGTATCTGCACCAAAAGATGGAACACCAGCCCCCAGGCTACTGTAAGTGAAAAGAAAAATATCTTGTTCACCCAATGTTTCACTTTTTAAGTATTGTGTTAAAACGTGCCATGACAATGAAATTAACTATCCTGGGTAACTGCAGAGCGTTCAATCTGAACAAATTGCAGATCAGACGAGACAACCAGCTGGATTTAAGCATATTACTATGCTGAAGATAGGAAGTAAATAATGTTTACCCAAGTAGTGAACAGTGGAGCGCCGGAACCTTGTCCCGGTGTAGCGCTGATCCAAGGCTCTTTCTAAATTTTAGTAAAATGAGATAGTTCAAGAGTTGCGTTGCAGTTAGCTAAGCAGAGGACAGAAATGTGCATTTCATTTTTAATGACCAAGCCCAAAAATCATGCCTTTTCTCCCCAACCACTGCCACACTGAATTGTAATGCACTAAAAATAGTGATGGGGAATTTTAGTTTTGTACACTAAGACAGCATTCTTTCAACCAGAGAACACAGAAAACAGTGATGATGCTCACTAGTAGTATGGGTGAAAGGCAAAAATGTCCACTAGAGGTACTAGTGAGGATGTGTTAGCTTACTACAGCAATCAGTAAAATCTAAGCAGTCTACTAGTAGCACTATAGTGATACTTATTGTAACAGAGGAAACTTACCAATGGCTATGTTAACACTTTCAGAGCAAGCGATGTAGGGGAATTCTAAAAAAAAAAAAAAATTGATAATGAAAAGTTATGGTCTATCTGGTTAGTCTAAGGATAATAAATCAAAAATCAATTAATTTAAATATTTATTCAAATTATTAACTAGGCACCATCCAGTTTTCTATAAAAACCTAGCAAAAACATATATCTAATTAATAGAAAGTTATTAACCAACGGTTTGTAACTAAGTAGTGATTTTACCAAAAGACCTTATCTGAAGGAAATGAATTCCTTGCTATAATTCACACACACACACTCAGAGGTTTGATTCAATTTAACCAATTGATTTACTAAACACACAGAAAAGTTCGGCTAACGTCTATGCCAAGGCTAACAACTACAGGCTAACGCTACGTAACAAGATGGCGACCAGCAGAGAGGGGGCTATAACTTTTATTACTAGACGAGGTACCGCGTGGTCTTTGTTTAACAAAGACCTCGTGGCTTTTATCTAGCTTTTTGCTACCAAAGGCTCTGGTTTGAGATCACAGGTAGAAAGAGAATTAATGACTATTTGGCGTTTCGCGTCTCTGAGAAGTGCTCCGTGTGGCTCAGTGCTGAACACCCACCAGCGGAGTAAGGAAGAGAAGCAAAATCAGATCCTCTATTTAATAAGGTACGAGCAGTACCATAAACACAAACCTTTAAAAGCCAACCCAAGGCTCACAGGTTACTCGTAAAAGCACAACACAGTAAGTTCAAATCAAATACATGTCAACACAGATCTGATACATTCAGACTTAAGAAACATGCATACATAAAATCATTTTTAAAATATTTTATCTAGCTCCACACAAGAAAAAAGGAAAATTCTTACTTTGCAATGTGGATGGTTGAATTGCGATGCAGAAGAAAAAGTAATTTTGATTGCGGCGGAAAAAAAACACGAGGGGAGAAAGGAGTTTGCTCCTTAGACGCGCAAAAGGGGAGGGGAAGAATATAAAAATATGATAAAATAAAGGCAGAACAGCTTCGATGGCCAGTCGAAGCTGGAGGAGAACTTTGTTGCGAAAAAGGAAAATTCAAACACGTGTTAGGATGAAAGGAGTCTTATAGTTCTCGAAGAACCTGTCCACTCGTAGAAGCAAACTGAAAAGAGAGTTGCATATGGGTCCCAGACTGGGTCAGGACTTTGGGCAAAAAGGGGAGATTTCCTTTAGTTCAGAAGTAGTCGAACCAGAGAGCTAGTTCATTTCCTACTGGGATATTTCAGAAAACCCACCCAGGTGAGTGGCTCCTCCTGTTTCTTCAGGCATCCAGTCAGGCTGTAAGAGAGCTGCCAATGGGTTTGATTGAGTGATTTTGCTTCACCCAGTCAAGATGGAGGCTTGTCAGAGTCTTGCCCTCCTGGGAGGGAGCGGCATTCTTTTGATTGCACGATGTAGAGTATGAGAGAGAGGCGGTGCACTGGTGTGATTCGGTCGTGGGGTCTCCTCTTTTTCAGAACAATGTTCCGCTTCTGAATGAAGCGGCAGGCGAACCAGCACCATGGAGAATGCTGGGTTTCTGTGTAGTGTTTCTTGCTAATGTCATGGTTGGCTCAGATTGACTCAAAAGTTACACAGTTGGACTCAGACTCCAGGAAAGAGTTAAAGATGTTTTATTAAATTCTTTGTAGGTGAACACGGGATGGAATGGACCGGGTGGTGAGACACGGAAGACGCCACTGGAAGGAAAGAATAATTTGTGGGGATTTCTTCATAAAAAATGGCGAGGAAGATTGAAGGAGATTGGTCAACTCACTGGAGGAACCTTGTATCCAGACAGGAGAGAGGTGTAGGGATCCAGAATCGAGAGGCCTTAGAGAGCCGTATGAATGCCAGGTGAATCCTCTTTGTTATAGGTGTAGGAAGTGCTGAGAGTCTGGACTGAACCACCAGGAGCAGCGACAGAATCTAGGAGGAGCGGACAATAACCCCAGGGAGACGAGCTTCGGTGGAGGAGTCCGGGACTGAGACCTTGGGATGACGCTGAGAGTTTGCCAAGGAACTCAGGAGGACAACACAGGTAAGTCAAAGAAGTAAACTCTCACGGGTAAACCAGAGTAGAGGTCAGTTACCACTCCTTGGAACGGAATCATCTGACGCCCGTCGGGTGGCACAGCTCTCCTTAAATGCTGCAGAGTTGATGTGGGAATCAGCTCCAGGTGTGTCAGCCCAACACTCAGCACCTGTGGAGGAAAGAGGAAATGGCTCCCTCTGCTGAATCCTACACAGCTAAGATTTTCCCTGCAACACTCGGCACCATTTTAAAGGTTCTGGGACGAGCCAAGAGTTAGAGTGGGAAGGGGTTTTCGGTCTTGCTGTTTAGAATGTATATGGTGTCAAAAGAAAGTCATATATTTAAACCTAGTGTGAGGGTTTGTTTATGTATTTAGAATGTGTTTGTTAGATAAGGAAGTAATGTAATTTGGGGTATGATTATTTTAGTAGGGCCTGTTAAGTGTTCAGGATGCACTCTCACATGGTTGATTGCAGAGTGATAATGAGTTCCACAATATAAAAGGCACAATTTTACTATCAGACTCTAGTCAGAACTCTGCATGCATGGGAGGACTGGTGAAAACAATAAAAGAAAGAGCTGTTTGCACTAATGGCTTCTGTTTGTCATTTTTGCTGCTCTGCCTCCTAACGCTAACTAGCTGAGTCTAGCAATCATATTATTAGTACTACAAGAAAACGCCAATATGTCTACCAGTGAGGCATGTTTGTAAATGAGAAGTGGTTCTCAAACAGTTTACCTGGATAAATAAAGGTTAAATAAATAGATAAAAAATAAACTTGTGACATCACAATCACGGATATATTATATAAAATGCATAAGAACTTGTTTAGATTAAAGTAATTGAAAACTGAAGCAAAAATTTCATGGGTATGAGCATATAGAGGAGTAGAAGGAAACAAATTAGTGGATTATTATGCAAAAAAAGCCCATAAGGGAAAGAACAATAATTGATGTTGCACATCAGTTATTGGACAGGTAGGTTAATTACATGAAACAATGAAGTTTATGTTAGCATTATGTTTGACACAGGACAGGTTAGTCCAGCAAATACTTTATCTTCCGTTTAACTCAGAAAGTTTACTCCGCAGCTTCTGTAGTAGTAATGACGTGTTATAACGGCGAGAAGCCAGAAAACACTGCTCAGTTCCTTGCATTCACTGAGCACACCACTAGTTGGAGGTAATTCTTACACACGGGGGCTTTAAAGAGTAACTCACCCCCAACAGAGTCAAAATGCGCCCACATTTGTAGTTTGAAAAATTCCTCAAAATGAAGCGTTGCCTCACAAAACACTAAGAGGGAGAGCTAGACGTGGTCCGAGCTGTGAACTGACTTGACTCCCTGCAGTGTCTACAGCAGGACACAGATGGTCAGGAAGATGCAAAGCGATAGCAAAGTGAGCTCCATTGCCTGAGAAAGGGGTAGTTATGAGGTTGAATATTTCTCTCCATGTCTTCCAGAGGGAATAGACTAAAGGGCAGAAGGTTATATGGAGCAGGAAATCAGCCCTAAGTCGTATCGTTTCGAGGTTATTGCTCGTAATTTGCCAACTCGCTACGGAGTTGGGGTTGATGCAGAGGTTCTTTGATAATTCACAGTGGGAGGATGCTTTCATCAGAAATCCAAGACGACATCAGAAACCCAGGCTTAGCAAACCCTGATTCAAATTCAAATGCAGTGCAGTGGAGTTTTAAATATTTAACCAGAAGATGGCACTCCATCAACGATTTTTGTTACAAAACAAATATTTTTACTGAAATGTACTAAAATACCAAAAATAATTACCTGAAATGTACACGGCACTGTTAGACACTCATTTAGAGTTTATCAGCAAAAAGAGTTTTGGGGTGAGTTGCACTTTAAAAGCTGCTGAAATGTTTCTGTATAGGCTAAGAACTGAATATACACGGGTGAACACAGCCTATACACAATCCATTGTTGTAGACTATTTAATCTATTTTCTGATTACCATTATCATTTCAAATTAAGGAGAACAACTGGAGTTTCACAGGACATTCACTTCATGTCTATTCTGGATCAATAAACACCCTAACTTATCAGCTGGATGAAGGCCAATGGAGGTGTAGTGGTTATCTCAGGCTGTTCCTGGACAAACTTTGTAAAGTGTGTTTTTTATTTATTTTGCAACTGTAGGTAACATTTTTCAGGTGATAGTATTGACACAATCTGTTGCTCACATGCAGACTAACTTGGCACCTAGTTCCTGAAAGAGTTGCTGCTAATGTCCTGGTAGAATAAAACCCATAGCACTCCTAGATGTTCTCATTCTACAGCTTAAATCAGTGGCTCCCATCCAGGTCCCAGGAGATCACAGGGGGTTTGCACAGTTTGTCCAGGGATGTTCCAATCAGCATTTTAGGCTTCTGATCAGATTTTTTAACCTGAAATCCGATTTTGAGTCTTGATCAAATATTTTGCCTTTAGTACTGACATTTTTAAAACTGAAATATATTTTTAGCAAATAACCCTACTCAACTTTTTAATAAGACGAATTTAATTAATACGAATTACCATTACTGTTGTAAATCCCATGAAATCTAAATCTCAGACAATTAAAGATCAACTTCAGTTTAATATTTCAGACAAAAGCAAAAAGCAAAAAACACACTTAGTACAGTATTATTATTAAATAATAATATTTCTGGCAGACTTTATGCTGGTGTTCATAATCCTGCGCTTCCACTTTCATGGGATCACATTCACTACATTTTTGAGTAAACACCAGCGTTAGAAAGCCACATTGTTCTAAGTCTGTAAATTGCAGTAGTCTTTGTGTTTTCACTATAAGCTGAAATATCATATGCTCCCAAACTCAACATAGATTTCCTATAGTATTTGAATGCAGTACAGCTTCAGTATCTGCCTTTTTCCTCTCCCTTGATGCAGGAGCTAAGAGGAGTTTTCAAATGTTTATTTCAGTTTTTTGTTGCATGTAAATGCCAAAAGGTGGGTCTCCATTCCTTTATTATATAGCTTAAAGTATGGTTAAGCATATTTGTTCAAGTTTACACACATTAGAACTGTGTTTCATCTGCTATTCTGATTTGTGGCAATTAAGAGTCCTTGTTTGCACCACTAAGTTTGGATTATTGCGCGTGAAACGTAATGCGTCAGACGTATGGTGGCCCAGAAGGGTCGACACAATACAGAAAAACACAAAACAAAAAAAAAGTCACAAGATGACAGAATAACTCACAACACGACACAAAAACTCACAATACAACAGAAAAACTCAAAATATAACAGAAATACTCAAAATAAAAAACCAAAACTCACTACACAACAGAAAAAGCAAAAGGAAGTAGGAGGAGGAACAGAGAAATAGCAGAGAATCGGAGCAGTTTTGTTCTATTGGAAAATGGTCCATGTACATTCAGCCAGACTCGTTTTTCGTATTTTAATTTTTCTGTTTGCTGCATGTGTTTCATTGCAGCAGGTGTCTGTGTTAAACCAGCTTCTCTTCTTCTGTGGTACGAGTTTGTCCCTACATTGTCAAAAAAATATATTTGTAGGTCATTGTGTAAATCTGTCTATTTGCAATCTTCTGTTTTATTTTCTGATAAATATTCATGTCGCCACTCAATTACAGTGGGACAGTTTCAGAAATTTTTATTTGTATTCCTTAATTTAAATTCTTTAAAGTGCATGCTTTAAAATGCATTATCAGTATAATATTCAAAATACTTTCAAAGTAACATCAGCACACTGTAGGAGCAATTTTATGACTCTGAGCAGCCTTTAAACTACAAATCATTCATGTTACTCATGCACAATACATGCAAACCCTGTAAGTATTTTTACACTATTCTATTCCATATTTGTCTAGGCAGGAAGAATAGGGTCTCCATCTAGTCACCTATCTATTATCTATACCCAAATTTTTCTTAATTAATTAGAAATTTTTAGTATTTATACTTCAATGGAGTAATTATAGATTGGCTTACTTTTTACTTCTACTCATTACATTTTCATACAATTATCTGTATTTTCTCCTCCTTAAATTTTAAAAATAGCCTTGTTACTTCTGTTTCAATTAGTCTTCTATTATTATTGTTACCTGACAGCCTGGCTCCATCGCATACTGTGCACACAGGGGTCACGTTAGCCAAGTATTTTCTGCATTTGTCCTGTTATTCAGTACGGTGGCAGACAAATCTGAAAGCAGCTTGTATAATTTTGACAGATCACTATTTACATCCATGATGGAGTACAGGTAACTGAATCAATAATGTTGAAAGGATTTCCTTATAGACATCTTGGAATCATTTGAGATGGGAGGCTTTGAAAAATGACTTACTGTTCTGGATGGTTAAAGATTAGCTTCATAGAACCTGGTGACAAAAGAAATGCATCTTTCAACATCTTATTCTGGTGCTGAAGTGATTGGATTCAGCAATTGGATTAGCAATTGGATACAGAGAGACTTTCCCACTTCTGATCAATCATTACTTAGAGTAATTTATATACATATATAGTTTTAGATCATTTTTACTTTATATTAGTAAAAAAATATCTTTCTGTTGTAATTGAGGTAAATTAATAAAAAAAAATTAAAACAAAAAGATTCTGTGTAGGACACACCTGATGACTTAAAGATCCAGATTTATTTAGTGTAGCTGACCGCTAGCTATGAACCACTTTATAGTCCAGCCAGGACAAAGGAGACGTATGTTGCCAAGTTCAAAGATGCTGATGGTAAAGACTCAGGTAAATGCACCATTACAAATAGGCAACTAGTCATTATATATTTTCCTCCATGAAATGTGTATTATGCTCAGTAGGCTACATACAGTTCTTTGATGTATTTGCATTACACTGAAATGCATTAAATTTGATGGATACTTACAACTAAAATACGGGGCCTAGGGTATCCCTAATGTATAAATATTAGGATTTTTATATCACATTATAGCCTTTAGTAAAAGTGTGATTTTTGGGGAGGTGTGGTATGTAGTATCTATACTTCTACCTGAGTATTTAATGTGAACACTTTAGATACTGTCTGTCCTACGGGTTTGGTAACTCCAGCAGTTGTCACGAGATAGGCGGGTACACCATGTACACAGCTCAGCGAGTGTCAAAAGGCAGCTAATCATTAATCAGTGATGTGTTCATTAGGTTCAACCCATGAGTTCTCATAAGTTTGATGCAGAGCAGCCCAGCATACCCATAGACTTCCATTAGCTGGAAATCACAGTCATAAACTTTCATTTAAGAAATAAAAACGTAATGATTTTTCAGAAGGCAGTGCCATTTTCCCTTCAGTCTGCCCAAATGATTTTCTGACAATGAAGGGACGTGCATTGCAATGCAGTCGTCCTAGCCTCGACGCATGGCTCTGGCTCTGGAACCCTGTCTCCTCGAGAGGGGTTGGACTCTCTTCCACTCTGGCGTTGTGAGAGGCGCCAAGCTGGGGCATACTTGTTGCCCCCCATCTCGGCGCCTATAGGTTGGGGTTTACCCTGGTGAATGAGAGGGTAGCCTCCCTCCGCCTACGGGTGGGGGGACGGGTTCTGACTATTTTTTGTGCTTATGCACATAACAGCTCCTTCTGGGGACTCCCTCATTCTACTGGGGGATTTCAACGCTCACGTGGGCAAGGACAGTGAGTTTTTCTGTCAATGATTTCAGAGAAGAATGATTCTCTTGCAGTTTTCAAAGTTAAGTTATATTTGTTCTGCCTGTTTTTCTAGATCTCATAATGAACCTGAAGTTGAGTTTTCCTCCATTTTCTTTTGGCCTGGTGGCACTCCCTTTTTTCACTACGTACTAAAGGATTGCTGGTCCATGGGGACTTGTTTCTACCTGAGACTACTTTAACTTTAGTTGGAGCAATGCTGTCAATGATGTCTGAGACTTTAGATAAAAAGTTATCTACCAGCTTGTTAACAGTGTGTTTTGTTTAAAGATTTCAGCTTAGCTGTCAATGAAGAAGCGTTTTTTAAATTAATTATTTATATGGTCTCATTTTGATTAGATAGTTTAGTCGGGATCATGCTTTCAAAGAAAATGCAGAAATGGACAGATAATGCAACATCCACGGCGGAGATGTTAGAGATTTTCAGTCCTTTGCTAATGATCAAGTCTAAAGTGTTCCTTGTTTGTGAGTTGGCTGATTGACATGTTGGGTTAGACCAAAGTTATGGAGAGTACGTGTATCCTGGGGGTTGCCAGTATCAATGTTCAAATCTCCCACAATTAGTAGTTGGTCATATTCAATACATACTACAGATAGAAGGTCATTGAGGTCATTAATTAAGTTTGAGCTAGCTTTGAGGGGTTTGTACATATTTACGACTAAGACCTTATTTGGCTCCTATCTCTGTGGCAAGGTATTCGAAGAAGTGAAAAGTGCCCAGAAATATCTTTTTACAGTTCAGTGTTTTTTTTTTTGTTTTTTTTTTTTTTAGAAAGCTATAGTTGGGAAGAGTATTCATTGAGGATATTTCATTTTTTGCATATAACCAAGTTTCAGATAAAAACAGAGCCTGTAAATTATGATTAGTAATAAAGTCTTGATTAGGAAAGATTTCCTTGATAAGGATCGGATATTGTGTAATGCCATTTTAAGAGATGCATTGGTATTTTTTAAATTATTCTGACAATTGATATTATAAGCTTTGGCTTGATGCGGGGGAATTTGCATTTGTAAGTTCTTCGGCTTATAATCACAGGAATGCTATTTTCTCGGTAACCAGACATTTGCTGGTTCAGGAGTTGTCTTGAAGTTATGTCTGGTGACCTTACAAATCATATATCAGTCATTGCCAGAGGTGGAAGGGGAGAATCATCATGTCCAATAAACCTGAGTGAGAATCTTGGAGTAAGCTGAGTACTTTTGATTATTTGCTCCTGTAATTTTTTAGAGAATTCGATTAGTGAGCGTAATTTTGCTGAGACATCTGATCATGATTCATCACTCCGGTTTAGGCTTTAGGAGCACGGGGGACGAGTGATCATTGGAGCTTGCAGATAGTGCAGTCTCTGCATTATCAGAGGGCTGAATAGTGCAGTCTCTGCATTATAAGAGGGCTGCGAGCAGCCGGAAGCGCCGTTTGGTCCATTATCTGCAGGCTGAGCTGAGGCACTGACTTTCGGGGAACTTTCTGCACTGTTATTCAAATGGGCAAAAATATTAACAGCCCACAGTTTTATTAAAAGTATAATTAAAATGAGATTACTGAAATTTTTATAATTTTTTTTTATAGAAAAAACACATGAATACTCATGAAACCATACAAATCAGTTTTAACTGGACATGAGATTGTGTTCTAGAATGTAAATTAGCATTTTTTTAGCGTTGCTGTTCAAACTACTAAGTCATAATTGTTTCTTTAGTGTCTCATTTTTCTAATTTTGAAAATAAAACTTTTATGCCTATTTTGACCCACTTGTCCCAAAAGGTTATAATGTTTTGCCTTCACATTACCAATAGGTTTTCACATAAGATTCATTTCGTATGCAAATAGCATCCAATTTCAGAAGTAATGTTAATTAAGCAGTGACAAAATTAATAGTGCAGCCTTTTAAACCCTTATTCTACAAACGTTAAATGGCTGTAACAGTTTTCAGCAATGGTGGCTGGTCTATAATGGGCGCTGTTTTAGAAGAAAAAATAAATGTTTAAGTTTGACCACAACATGAATTTATTCGGTACAAGTGTAGTGTTTTACACACTAGAATATCCTGGTGGTCCATTGTGCTGATGCAGATTATTGAGTGGCCATGAGACGCTGACATGCTGCTGAAGCTTCTGCACTACTAATTTTTTGTTCTAAACCTTGCATACCTCCATCATATGACTTCTGAAGTATTTCAGAAGCATTTCTCGGGAAAGGTGGGGATTAAACTCTCCAAAAATACAAGCTTTAAAATTGAAGCTGCTCAGAGTTGTTTTAAACTTCTTTGAATTTCCTTGCTTTTCAGTGAGTTTATTTTGGTATATACTTTTCATGTTAAAATGTTTTTTTTTATTTCTGCAATACTTATTTTTAGTTTTATTACTGTAAACATGTCCATGACTATTTACTAAACTTAATTTGTTAATTAAATCACTTTAAAGTTTTGTATTTATGTTCATTATTTACTTGAATATTTTGACACACTGCTCAAAATATAAAGGTAAAGATACAAAATTTATTTTAAAGCATTATGTTCTATGATTCATGATTTAAAACATTTGTGATCATCAATTTCTAGTCATTGGCTAAGTTAGGTCTATAAGTCAGGAATGAGAGTAAAAGTGACATCAATAATTGGTTTAAAAAGTACCAACGAACTGAATACATTCAAACCGAGTATTTTGTTAAAGATAACCCAACAGTTGGGTTATTTATTACCTCATCTGCTGGATTGATTATCTTAACCCAACCACTGGGTTAAAATAACCCGGTGTTTGTTGTGACCACTATCTAACCAGTGCCTGGGTAAAAGTTGGGTTATTTTCAACCCAACCTTTTTAAGTGTTTTTAGCCCATTTTTGCCCCAAACTGAGTCAAAGCACCCACTAAAGTTGGAGAATTGTTTATTATTTTACTGTATATGCTTTTGTAACAAACTACAAAACGAAACAAAAAGATATACAGTACTTGTTTGAAATTTAGTACCTCTTTATGTTGTAATGTGTTTTTCCAGCCCGTCTTTAAACATATCAGTCAAGTTTGTAGGATCTTTGGACTCAAAAGGCACCATTGAAATTCAGAAAACCAGAGTGTATAACCAATGAGTATAATAAAATAATGTTTATTGACAGAATGTTCAATATTAAAATAGTCTCTGGGAAGTTTCCATTGGTGAAACCAAGGAGGCGGACAGAAGAGCTCCAATGGAAGAACCGAGACGTTAGAGAGACCAGATGGAACCCGGAGTTTGATAATGGGTGATTTTACTTACAGGAGGATGGATGGTTTGGATCATGGAAGAGGTAAGTGGAATCCTGTACAGGGATGGATTAAAGGTTGACGGAGTTCTTGCTGTGTTTGTTGCAGATGGAGCGGGCAGGCAGATGGAGGACAGACAGACTAGCAGAGGTGACGGAGCAGAAGCTAAGCAGGAGTTATTCCAGAGGAGCAGGTAAGTGGTTTTCAGATTATCCTTCCAGAGGAATGGAGGTTAGGAGAGGAAACCCAAAAGGATGGAGGAGTTTCTGGATCAGGGTCTGCGATGGAACTCAGGTAAGTGCAGTTACTCATAAAACATCTTCAAGCAGGAAAAAAACCTGAAACTAAATTGGCGGTGTTCACCACGCTTGTATCGAGAACAGTCCGCCGTCAGTCTGCAGCTACTGTTCCTCGTTTATTGCTGGAGGATGATGAGTCCTGATGAGCTGCACCTGCCATCAATCAGCCACGCCCCCTGGGGAGAAGGTAGGAGGAGAAAACACACCAAAAACACAGGATCCCAACAATATCATACATGTACTTGTGTCGGGTGAATCTCTGGCCAGTGGGAGTCTGCTGCAGCGAGCTGCATCTGCAGCAAACCAGCAGAAGGCAAGAAACTTTACTTTTTTTTACCAAACAAACTGTAAGTTCAGTTGTACTGTTGCATGTGAATGTTTGCTAAATGTCTAGTTAAGACATGCCAAAATATGTCTTCTTTTTTCTTATTTTTGTTATCTTTACAAATTCCACAGTCATTTATTATAGAAATAATAATTCATTTATAAAAAAATGACTATCCCTAAAATGTCAACTAAATAACCATCTGAAATGATATATGATCACCATCTCATGAGCAAAACAGTAATTAAAATAACTAATTCAAAAGCAGTTTTAAGTGTAATATTCACATTAAGTTGAGGCAATTGTGACAATTGTCTTTGTGGGCAATATTTCACATTTTAAATAGAAATTAACTAATTGAATTTGTGTCCAAGAATTCACTGTCATCTAAGTTACCCATAGCAAGTACACCCCTTGAGGAAGACTGTTTAGTTCAAATCCCATGACCTCCTTCATATGATGTAATTTCCTCCTGAAGGGAAAGCGGAAAAGACTCTAAGGTAGGCCTATGCTCCTCCACATTTTCAGTTATTTCACCTAAAGTGGTACTTGGGACAAGTGTGCACTTATTGTATGTCAATAATGTTACTACAATGACTTCTTAGATAACTTTAAATTTCACTTTTTCTCAGTTGTACATATAATATGTAGAAGAATCTCTAAAAATGCCATGTGGTGCCTGGTGCTAGGCAGCCATTCTTATTTTAACCCTGAAGACAGCAAAAGTTGTCAACTAGGTTACCTGTCAACTATGTTACCCTGCAACGGTAACTTTGTTGACCAAGAGTAACATAGTTGATATTCATGTTCTTATAGTTTTCAGGAGTTCATTTAGTATTCTAATTGAACAGTAACTATAAAGTACTTTACAATAAATATGATAAAATAAACTTGTTTTTCATGCAAACACCATGATTATCCGCTGAGAAAAGCTGTGCTGTTACCGTGCACGGAGAGATGCATGCCGATCCTGCAAAAAGGGAGCCATGCTAGGCAAGATATTGCTAAATCATATCTTCCTGGCTAAAAACATGCGTACAAACGTACAATCATGCACACCCATAAGCACCTTTCAAACAGGCCATGAAAAATTTTAATTTTCTGGACTTCATCTTTTTTACCTTCGAGTCTGAAAGCAAACATTCAGCCCCTGTGCGGCTAACTTTTACTGGTTTATTATCGCCTGATCCCCTAACAAGACCGGATGTGTCGCAGTAGGTTTTTGCTTTCAGATGTCAGGATCTGTCCTTGTTTTCCCTGGGATTGTCTGTCTCTCTTCTGTGATTAATCCCAGGTCTGTCCAGTTTGCTTGATTACTCCACGGTGTTTATGTTTCCCTGTGCCCTTGCGTCTCCACCGGTTTGTTATATTGATTGCATCTACCGATGCGTCTACTATATCGTTGTCATTGTCTGCTCCACCTCTGCTACATCTCTGTCATCGTCCTCCCGGCTTATCCGTGCCTGTTTTGGATAATACAGTAAATAAAGAGGAGCCTTGAGCGCTCCAACCGTCGCTCTCCATCGGTGTCCTCCTTCAAACCTCAAAACACGACACCGAATGTCAGGTCTAGTTCTGGACAGGCTATTCTATCCGTCATATCCAGATACAACCCCCCCAGACATTCATCAGGATCCATCCAGTACATATCTTCCCGTGTGAAAGTAGCAGAATGGCAATTTCTGGTAGGTTCTGGTAAAAAAGGTGGTTTATATACAGTAAAAAGAGAACTATATGGTTAAAGACTGATTGGAATTGCCTGCAAATATTCCAGAACGTTTATCTGTAAACATCTATACAGAGACACAAACACACACACAGAAACAAACAAACACAAACAGACACATCAACACGTATACAAACATCACACACAATCAGACACATACAGAAATTCTAACAAGCACACACACACAAACACAGACACAAAAAACCACATGAACATCCTAACAAGCACACACTATATACGTACAAACTAACAAGTCCGTGGCACTGACACACGGTCAAGCACACACACATATAGAATCCCACGCACAGTTACACGTACACACAAAGATTACTTGATTGAGATGATGAAGTCGTTGATAAATAAACCATAATTGGCCATGTTCTTGTGTTGGAAAATCAAATCAAATCAAACTTTATTTATAAAGCGCTTTTCAAACACAGTTTCCCAAAGTGCTTTACAGATTTTAAAATGACCCCACAATCCCCCAACACCCCCATTTCAAAAACCAAAAATAAAATCATCATCGCATCTACACCCCCCTCCCAACCCATCAGCCATGCACACACACACACACACACACTTAAAAGCTACAAAAACCAGCAGGCTGAGCACAGATGAGCCAGGAAACGCCATCATGGGAGCCATCTGCATCAGCAGCAGCAGATCATCTGCCGCAGCCAAGGCACCAACCCAGGGTGGCCAGAGGAGGGAGGGCTGGTAAAATGGGGAGTGTGTTCTGTCTACGCCAGTTTCATGGGCTTCTGGAAATCATGGGATAATGCTAATGTTTTACTTTGGTTCTGCCGTATGAATGTTTTTAAGATATGACTGTTTGCATTATTAAAATGCTGAACCAAAACAGCCCACCTATTCTGTTAACCAACAGAATAAAGCACTATTTCGTTAAAGTTAGTGCAGTGAAATATATTTTGCTCAATAAAAATTGATTACTGTATTTCATTCCACAAAAATCATTTTCGAATTGTTTACTTGATTGGATTTTTTGTGATAATTTGATACTATGTGCACATAGCACACATTTGATGAATGTGCATGTTAATAAAGTTGCAGTGGATCCTTGTAAACTAAAGTCAGTAGGGATGCAACGATACCATTTTTTTCAAACCATTACGACACCAATTTTTGGATCTGAGTACTTGCAGATACCCAGTATCAATGCTGTTACTTTTACCAAACAAAGAAATGCAATGAATTGGAAGACTGGTTTTATTTTTTTTCTCTGCTTGTTAGAACAAACGAGGGCGAATTAGATACAAAAAATATTTATAAAAATGACCACAAAACTACACTTGTTAAGGAAAAATCATAATTTTCTGTGAAATTATTGCAGAGTTTCCACATTCTAAGTATCAGTTCATGGTATCTGTTCACTAACCAAAACCGATATGAGTACATTAGAATCCTATCGGCCCTGATACCCGATACCAATATCTGCATCAGTGCATACCTAAATGTGAGTCTGTATTTCTCTTTTTTCATGATGATGCCAACAGATCTTGAGTGAATGCACTAAGATTTGCTAACATGGTTGTAAATTTTAGTGTTAAATGCATCATCCCTATTTCTCATATCCAGTCAACTTTTATACTTTTGTCAACTATGATACTCGGCTGTCAATTAGGTTACCATGATGTTTTTCTAAATATATGTATTTTCATATTTTCGTAGTTTTTTTTTCGGAAAAAACAGATACATTTTACAATAAAGACAAACTGTTTAGAGATGAGTATTTCTCAGCATCTGAAACTGAAATGAAGTAAAAGTGAATTTAACTAAACAAACAGGACATGTTTAAGTTCCTTTTTCTTTGAGAGGCACCCAGAGAGTTGAGGTATGGCTGCTACCTTGGGCTGCAGCTGGGCACTCTTGATAACTTTTGTTATAGCATACGGAACATTTCATAAAATGACTGCATTGTTATTTATTGATTTATTTTCTATTAGTAAATAAACAACTTGGAAAAATACATCTTGTAATGCAATATTTTTTGTAAAAATTCTTTATTTCAGAAAAATAAAGTTTTTATTCATTCATTTTTTTCAAGGGGACACTTCCTACAGCCTTGTTTCTTATTTTGGTGATGCTGCGGGGAGCTCTTTTTGATTTATGGATGCCATTCCTTATGTCTGCAATTTCCCCTTTCAGCTGGCTGATGACATCAAGCAGCTCAGAACGACCGTGGGTTGTCTTGCTCTTTTGAGTTGGGGTAGATGGCAGATCGCGATTTCCAACTGCATCAATCTTTTCCCCTTGAATTGTTAGGCTTTCTGTTTTTATTTCCCATATTCTTGGTTTCTTACTGTGTTTCTTAAACTTTTGCTGCCTCTCCCATTCCAGGTTTTCTGCTTAATTTATCTTTGCAATAAGAAAATCATTGATGATGGTTATATTATTCATTAGCTTTTGATTTGATCTTTTACATTATCATTTATTAATGCTGTACCCACAGCTCTGAGGAACGTCCTTCGCAATAGTACAGCACTGTACTCTTCATCTGCCCCCAGCTCTCTTGATGATGCTAAGAGACGCTTCTTGAAGGTTAGATAGGTTATGTCCCTGTGCACTGTCATTGTTGTAACGGTGGAACGACTGCATTTGGATTTGATTTTTGCAACCTGTACATTTTCATGAAACCATTTAAATACATTTATTCAGTAGTTGACACATTGACGTTTATAATATAGCAAATGGGATATTACAGAGTATCTTTGTGCAAATACTTAGTCAATCCTGTAGGGGGCAGCAGTTTCATGAGATTTAACAGTTGCCCGAAGCTTGGCAGAAAGTGCGAAACGTGTGTATACGAAACCTGTTTGCTCTTGACTGCAGCAGCATTACTTGTACTAAACCCATGTCAAAGGGAAATGGGAAAACAGCAGAAGGGTTCAATCTAAATTTCCCTGTTGAATTATAAATGTGATAATGTTTAACAAACTTACAATAAAGCTGCCATTTTCAGCATGATCTAGCTGAAAACCATCAGTCTTATCCTGACCGTAAATGAACCCCCTTCTCCACACCACGTTTCCAAAACAATACTTCCTTACGTCATGCCTACGCTGGTGGTGACGAACTAGTCCACTACACTCCTCCTTTCTCACCTTGTCCTCCCCACTCCGCTCCAACTCTCCCATCAGGACCACAGAGATGTTCATCGGTGTCGAAAACAACACAAAGGAAGAACTTTACCCATTTCGCCCTTTTGAATTGGTTCTAAATATTCACTTTGACTGAACTTTAAGGTTAAGGGAGGTAGTTTGGAGGTTGGGTGCAGAGTGTTTTTGGTTCCTGTTTTTTCCTTAGAAAACATCACAGATAACTCAGCCGCCCTGCTCTGTGTTGCGCTTCCATATGTCGCGAAAGCAGGTCGACCATGACTACACCCTGCGGAGTATGAGCAACCTGATGGGCGAGCGCTGGAAGAAAGTCAACGACGGAGGCGAGCGCAGCCTCATCAAAGCTCCGTCCAGCGGCAGCATCAGCAGCCAGGGCGCCACCGCCGCCTCCTCCTCTACCGCGGGCGCATCAGCCCCTTCCGCTGCCGCCTCCTCCGCCACCAACACCGGGGAACTGGAGCGGGCTGCCCGCAAGCAGTTCCAGCAGGATGTCACTCCAGCTTTCGTCTACGTCCTGGCCGTGTTCTCCGCGCTGGGCGGCTTTCTGTTCGGATATGACACCGGGGTGATCTCCGGGGCGATGCTCCTGCTCAAGAGGGAGCTGGACCTAAGCTCCCTGTGGCAGGAGGTGCTCATATCGAGCACCGTGGCTGCAGCAGCCGTGTCTGCCCTGCTGGGGGGATTCCTTAACGGGCTCTTCGGGCGCAGGGTGTGCATCCTGCTGGCCAGCTTCTTCTTCACAGTTGGGGGCATTGTGCTGAGCACCGCTCCCGGGAAAGAGGCGCTCCTAGCAGGGAGGCTGATCGTCGGAGTGGGCTTAGGTAAGGTGCGCGCTTGTTCGATGTGGAGCTTAAAAACACGGCCAGTTCAGATGGAAATGAACAAGAGGAAGAGAATCAACTTTAAAAACTCTAATTGGATCTTGTGTGACACTTCACTATGCTGTCTTTCTCCTCACATGTCTAAAATTGATGCTTTTTCGCAGTTAGTCACCATACAACTACAAACTTTTTTGTATTTAATGGGGATTTTACCTGATAGTAGTGCATACTTGTGAAAAGGATAGGCCACATATGTTTCCTAATTTCTCATATTTAACCATTTGAAAAGTGTGGCATGCATCTGTATTTTACCACCTTTACTTTGACTCCCTAAATTAAATGCAGTGCAGACAGTCCGTTTTGAAAGTCACCCGTTATTGAATTCACCTTTGTGCAATTTGATCCAGCGGTCCTGTGAAGACCTTAGAAGTTTGTTTAGAGAAAATAAGTGAACAAGCAGCACCATGGAGATCGAGGAACAGAGCAGAAAGGCCAGTGAGACGTTTAAAGCAGTTTAATACATTTTACAGATAACTGTTCTGTCATCATCCAAAAATGGAGCAAGAGATCACAGTCCACTTAAAATCTGCTCCTGTCAGTTGAGATGAAAACAGAATTGTTTTAGCTAAAATCAGAAGGAAAACTTAAACTAAAAATCACACTGGACGAGGAATATATGCAATGAGACACGGTGGTGCCAGTGTCATGCTGTGGGACTGCTTCTCTTTGTGCAGGGACAGAAAATTGTCAGTTATTATGAAGGTGTATGGAGTTGAAACAGTGCACACCTGAAAACACATGTTACCAGCTTTGATTGATCTGAAACTGGGGTGGACATTTACCTTTAGGCAAGAAACTGTACTGTTGTGAGACATTAACAGGCCAGTTGCAATGCCAGATAATTACGCATTGCAACATGGCCAGTAAGCAGGAAGGACAGCCTCGTGTATCTTTGGAATTTTACAGATTATAATAATGATTCTAATTCTGTTTACAGATTATTCTAAGGAAATTAAAGTGTCATGGACAACTTTTTAAACTGTAAAATGCTATTGTTCTTAAAAAGCTGTTTTAAAGTAATTATTCATTTACACAGATCCAGCAGCATGCCATGTCAGTTTGGCTGTGCATTTGTTTTCTATTCCTCAACTACATCTACTCGTAAATCACCTGCAAAGTGTATTCATAATCTCTACCAAAATATTGATTGATCTGGTTACTGATGTTGGACTACTGTTGTTTTGAATGTGCTTTAATTGAGTTGACATTTTTAAAACATACCTCTTAAAATTAAATGAAATTATATTAAATTCCGTTTTATTCATATTTTATGAAATTTTAATGAATTGCCACTAATCAGAATTGGCCTATTGTTTGTTTTCCATTAAATGTATTCAGAAAATATCAGGTTTTCAAAAGTTAAAAAAAGTTTTTAAAATATTTGGTTTAAGTGACGTAGTGGTGTATTTTGCAAGTTGCACATAACCACATTTTGCACTTGTTACCTTATTCTTTCAAAGATAACAGAGGGGATAATGGAGTTAGAAATCACATTAGAAAGGTTTGCTGTAGTTCCAGATTTTAGTTTGAACTTTTGGAGCAGTTCTAGTACAGTACTCCAACATGGCTGTTTGAACGGATTCGCCCAGTTTATTCTATGGAAATTAAGCATGTCTTTTACGTAATTATATACTAGCGGAAATTTATTTGGGCTTATGCCTAAAGACTTCCTCAGATGTTACACAATAGAAGATTTTTAGCCACTTTGTTTCATATTTCTCTTAAGTACTATCATGGTCATGTTGGTAATATAATAATTATTCCTGCAATGACCCTAAACTAGATTAGGTGATATATCTTTATCTAATTCAATTCAATTCAATTCAGTTTATTTATATAGCGCCATTTCACAACAGATGTCATCTCAAGGCACTTTACAAAAAGAGTTATTACAATACAATGTTTAGTGTAGAAATTACAGAACCACAGAAGATTGCGTCGTGGAATTCTCAGCAATCCCTCATACTGAGCAAGCATGCAGCGACAGTGGGAAGGAAAAACTCCCTTTTAACAGGAAGAAACCTCCGGCAGAACCAGGCTCAGCACAAGCGGTTATCTGCCGCGACCGTCTGTGGCTTGGAGAATACATAACAGAGACACAGAAAGAGCAATAGAACTGATGCAGAAGTTTGTTGCAGGACGTGGAGAATTTTCCGTCACTGCAATGCCATCTTAGTCAGGGTCGTCAAGCAGGGCTAATCCGGAGCACCTACTATAATAGAAAACAGGTTAGTGCTTGAATTGACAGCACATCATGCAGTTGGGGAGAAGTAGGAGAGAAAGTAGGAACAGACCCTAATAATGTCCTCCAACAGCCTAGCCTAAAGCAGCATAGCTACTAACATTAACCTGTCTCCTATAATAAATGATTCATGCTTGGATCTTAATGTCTGGTATTAGAGTTGATTTCTGAAATGAATTTTCCAGTTTTTGCTTCTTGTCATATCCTGTGTTCTCTTTGGGTGACACTGTGATGACTGTAGCTCATGGTTAGGGTAGTTGGCTTGTACTGAGAGGGTTGCCGGTTTAATTCCAGCTTCCGCCTGTCTAATGTCAGTGCTCCCCTGGGCAATGCAATTAACCTCGAGTTTCCTTCCAATCTGTTGCTTGGATAACTGTTTATGGCTGACTAGAAAAATGACTAAGTTCAGTCCATTTATCCCCCCCCCCCTTCTTCTGCTCAAGATGGCCTTTTACCACCTTTGCTATTCTCTGTGCATATTAATCACAGCTGTACTTTTACTCAGAATTCAGTGTTTCTGGTCTTATTCATAGCAGCAGCTGTTCCATTCTTTTAGAAAAAGGATGTTACTTTAAACCTTGGTATTCCTTCACCAGTGAATGTTTTTATTTAAATCCTTTCTAGACAACATGTAAGCCATTTAGTTACATTTATAAGGTTTTGCAAAAAACCGTTCCTGACTCTGGGCAGGAAAAAAGGTCCAGTTAATGATGGGAGACAGCTGCCACTTTGTCACAGTAAAATAAATGGATTGTGTAATTTTCAGTTGCAAGCATCAAATTAGAAAGATGGCTCTTATGAAGTAATCATTCAACATGTCCAAAATTGATTTTTTTTTTTTTTGAATGCCAAGACCAATGCCATTTACACAGCAGATAGAAGCAAATTAGGAGACTGCATTAAGAGTGTTCTCCAAAGTTTCCTCCATTTTCAACTCTTAAATGAATTAGCTGACTCTTGACAGGCTAGAGCCAGTTATGGCTGATCTGGCCAGGGTGGAATCATAATGAATCCTGCCAGAAAAAAAAGCACTGCTCTGAAAGGACTGTCATAAAACCAGCCATTTGCAGAGTAACTGCTCTGCTCTGGTGGTGTTCAGTCAGCCGTAGCATTACGCATGCACTAAAAAGTTCTTCTTTACTCCCTGGAATATGTAGCTTTTAAGCTTCATTGAAGATGTTTGAACCTTTCTGCTTTCATTGATGTGTTAACATGTATTGATGATCAGTTAATCAGATTCGTTTGATTAGACTTTGCTTGTATTCCGTCACTTAGTCCCCCAAACAAACAGCAACAGTGAGCATATTTTTTACATGTTTTACTTAGATGTAGGTTTCATTTTTGTTGAGTGTAACAAAAATGTAAGACTTCTACAGAGTCTTACATTGTAAGACTCTGTAGAAAGGTCAGAATAGCTGTTTGTCAATCCCAGTTTATTCGTTTTGGCTCACTTCATAAGCAGTAATGTGAAACCAATATCATAAAAAAACACATTGTAATTTAATTTAGTCCATTCTTATTCACAGTATCACAATAGACACCTTAATGTCTAAAAGCTGCATGAATCTTGGTGCTTGTGCTCAGTTTTCTTCCACTTAATTAACCATTCAAGCTGTGAATCATGCAATTGACCAAGCATTGACTTCATATATTCAGACATGCTTTTTAGAAAGGTAAAATTCTTTGAATAAAATAACCTTTATTGAACTTACACAATATTCAAATTTTCCTAAAAACTGATTTTTTTTGGTTTACATCTGAAAGCCATAGTCACAAACAGGAACAGAAATCAGATTTAAAATATATTCCACAGTTCAAGAATTAATTTAACCTTTTTAGCAATATTTTTATTCATTAAGATTTACACTAAAGAGTAAAGTGAGATTATTATTATTATAAAAGTGGCCTGCGAATGGAGCCTTGAGGAACGACACATTTGATCTGTGTTTACCTAGATTTATATTTGCCAAGTGATACAAAGTAGTCACAGTCTTTGACTAAATATCTGAACAGCTTAGAGCTGCAGAAGACAACCACGGTCTCCTTTTCACTCTGTTATAATCAGCTGTGTAAACTCCATTTTTTATTTTTTATAATGCCCACAGCCAAAAGCCTGACTGTTTTTCTTCTGTTTTTGTTTTATGGTATATAGAGTTGGTACAGAAGAGAGTTAATTCTGCTCCAAATGTAAAGAAAGAATTGAGCAAGCAGCATTGCCAATAACTTAAAGTATACGTATGAAATGAACGGTGCAAATGGAGCAGCAACGATTACACAAGGTCTGTTTGCTGATATCTGGAGGAAACTAAATCTTACGGTTCTGCTAGCAACTGAATTGTAAGTGGCTCTTTCACCATAAGGATCCCCGCCCCCTCTTCCAGTACAACATTATCTAATAAAGCGATCTTCATTAAACCAAACATAAGTGCGCCAAGCCCGGGTAGATAACAAGGCACAGTCTGGCAGCACAATTAGCCACTGGAGATACTTATAAGACAAACATTTTCCATTGCCTCCAATTATCCCAAAACAAGCCCGTCACCTGTGCATGAACATGGGAGGCATTCTCTTACAGTAGCATTTTTGATCTGGACTCTGTAGAAAGGTCAGAATAGCTGTTTGTCAATCCAAGAAAGGCCACGCTCTTTAATGCCATGATTCTCTTTTTTTTTCCATGTTGAAGCCTGTGCTACGTCTGCTGCTGCCTGGTTATTGTTGCATTGACCTTTGCCCAAGAAACTGGACTGAGCTGACAGTAGTGGAGTAGTCATTTGGGTCAGATCGGGGTTTACTATTTGACTTGTCAGTTTCTATTTAATTAAACTACTGGAAAGTGTTTCAGACAGAGCTAAAAAAATATATTTCTCTTTAGCTGTGGGAGATGTGTTATAAAAAAAATAGTTAAATTAGTCTATGTTTTGTCAGTAAGGGGATACATTTAGGATGTTCTGAACTAGGGTTTCTACACAGTTTGAAAAAGTAGGGAATTTTATTTGTTTTCATATCTAACAAGATTAAAAGATGAATGAATAGAATGTGAGAATATTCCAGACTTATTTTTGTACCATCTAAAAAAAAACATCCATTCATCCTTGAATTGTGACATACATTACAAAAAATGTTTGTCATGACAGCTAAAAAGCCTTTGTTTATTGACACTTTGTCTTATTTTTTATAGAAATTCTCTCATTTCAAAACATCTTTTCACTTGTTTCATTGGCAGAATATTTAGCTTATTACAAGCAAAAACAGTGTTGTATCAGTTTTCTTTATTTCTTTCTAGAGTAAGATTTTGCCAGAGTAGAAAATATATAGGGGCCTTGTAGAACTAGTATCTAATATGAAGTATTTTATGAATGGGTTTACTCATAAACATGTAAATTATTGCGCAAACATACCATTCAATTCATTATAGCTGAAAGGTTAAATTACATCACACATTCTATTTAATAATTCAGGGCCAGCCATGTTTGATAGACTTGAAAATGCCAAATGATACAGAAAAAAAATAATGAGGAAAAAAAAAAAACAGTGTTAAGGCTGATGTAATGTAAGACTCATAGTTTGGCGATGTAGCACGTTTGAGTGTGTGTTTTCGCAGTGTGGTGTTATGCTTCCAGGGAAAAATTGATTTAAGATGTAAACTGGCTGGTGATGAACCAGCGGCTCCAACAGATGCCACATTGAGTCAGCCCTCTCTGACTAACGGTGCTTAGATGCTTTTCATGGCTAACTGTTTATTTTTAATGTCACTAGAACACATGAGGTATAAAAAAACTAATTATAACAGCTGTGTTAAAAATTAAAATCAGCTGCTGTTCGATGAGATTGAACTGCACACTGCCTGTCAGCTGCCGTGAAGAAGGCTGCTAAACTTAAACTGTGCCTACGGTTTAAATTAGGGTAAATTTGGTTGATGGCAATGAATTCATTCCATTTATTTAGTAGCTTTTGAATAACTTTAGCTCTTCTGTTGTTCTTCAGTTTCACAATGCCTGTTTAAATTTATTGTTGCCTCAGCAGTTTCGTTCCTTCACGTTCAGAACTTAAAAAGGGGGCAGTTTAAGTGTTTAATAATGCTATCTGGCTAAATTATGCAGCACTTGGCAAATGCTGATGTGCTTTGTCCTTGCAAATGGTAGGCTGTTGTGAATAGGAGCAGCAACGTTAATTACACCATGATAACATTTCATTACCAGCTTTTGTAGTTAACTGGTTGGTTTTTGAAGTTAGAAATGTCATCTTAACCGAGTGAAAGCAGAGTGTACTCTTAATGAGGACTTTGTTTATCTTCACATTGTTGGTTTAAATGGGAGTTTTTGGAACAAATATATTCTCTCCTTTCATTACATTTGAATCCAAACAACCATGTTTCTCACTTGAGAAGATCCCATTGATGGAGTGCCTAATGAAGTATCTATTCCAGTCAGATCAAGTGAGTCAGCGCTGAGCTTTGTGTTTCATGCCTGGAGGCTGTCTGCGCAAGGCCTAGAGAGATACTTTGGTTTATACTGTGTTGCGCAGCTTTGAAACTCAGCCTGACCAGGCACTGACTTTAGATTGTGTCTGTGTGACCGTCTGGAGCTGTATTTGGTGCTGAACAGAGAACTCATTAAAGACAAACTGAGTAAAGTGGGGTTTATTTTCTGTCTAAGGGATTTCCTGTATATTTAGGCAAGTGCTGTTGAGCTACACTTTGTGAATTTGTAGATGTACTGAAAATCAAAGGAGGGACATTAATGAATAATACGGGCTCTATGTTTTTACCCTTCTTATGGTTTGAGTCATACCTACAGGTATTCTGATGCAGCAGAAAAGCTTGTTGCTAAAGTGAGCTTTGCTTAATTTGCAGTATGTACTGAGTCTTTCCAATTAAAAAGATAATTTTTTATCTTATCTTTTATCTTTATGATAGAAAAGGAGTGGAGAGAACTAGAAAAACCCAAACATACAAAGGTCAGGGTGGTCTAAATTTTGTTTTCATGTTTGAATGCCATTGTGTAGTTGACAAAATTACAACAGAGACCTTCACACATCCGTTAAAACAGCTTTTCAAGTCTTGTACATTATAACAGGCCTTTTTTTTATTGTTTCTTTTCACTGTTCACTCTTGTGGTCCAGCAGACATAATCACAGATAGTTCTTCAACAAGTATCGGAAGTTGGGTTTCATCATGGACTCTGACTAAACTTATTAAATAATTTAAAATACCTTTATTGAGACCCCAGACTATTACTGTGGCTCAGTTTAGGGCAGGGGCCTCCAAATCCAGGCCTCAAGGGCCAGTGTTGGTACATTTTTGGATGGACACTATTCCATTACTTTAACTTAAACAAAATATATGGTTTTACAGTAAAAAGAGCGCCAAATATTATGCATTGCGTAAAAAAGTAGCATTAGCTGTAAACAGAAACCCAGAATAACTAAAAGAAAGGAAGGTTTGAAATCATAAGTCTGAGTTTTATTAATCTGTATAATAAGTACATTTTCCATTATTAAATCATCATGGTAATTTCACTGGACCTTTAATGAATGCATATGTACTCACTAAATTGGTTTGACCTGACAGGGTTGTTTTCAGGTCCATTTCAGTAACCAACCCAGTCTCGGGGTATTAACTCAGAAATGGCCCAGTGGAGTCGCTAGGGGGGGACTGTGGTTAACTCTTAATGATGGGTTGTAACTAAGAGGGAAACAATATCAGCCAAACAAATTGCTTTGTAAAATTGGAAGAGTTGCTGGAAAAAGCAGTTTATTAGGTATACAGCAAACAGAAACACAGCAACCAATCCTGCTTCTCGCAATCTTAATCTTGTTATTCTCTACTACTGTGGCCAACTTTTGGCACTGATCAGTGACATCACTTACTGCCAAAATGGTTGTGATATGCTGACGTCTTAGCAAATTCCTTAATAGATCCTGAAGTTCCTAAGGATTAAACTAGAAATATTGGCTATCAAAAGCATTTGTAATATGTGATGGAGTTATTTCTAACTGATGTAATGAGTTAATGTAATATTGGGGCGACCAGGCCAGGGCTTATGTTGGCACTAAATTTATAATAACAAAATATCATCACATTGCATCTATGTAATATGAACAGAGTCTGAAACTGAGTCTGTGGTCTCAGTGAACTGTTGTGTTTGAGTCAGTGTAGAGGAGAAAACCCCATTACATCATGGTAAAGCATTCTTACGTTGCATTTTAGATGAGTATGTGTTTATGAGGTCTTTGTTTGATCCAGCTCTAATAAAAGAGTGGAACCATAACTGCTGTTAGAAATCAGCTAAATAATATATTATGTCATATGTTAAGGAGTTTACTCATTGGTTGTTGATTTGTCCCTTACATGTTTGCAAAATAAATCTTCTGGGTCATCATATTCCGGTCAGCCATCAAACAATGCTTGGCCTTTTGAGTGATGTTCATTAGTTTGTAGTGATCTTTTTTTTACAGTGAGAACGACCAACAAAGTCACATCCTAAATACTGAATAAATAAGTCAAACAATACATCAGGTTGAGTGAGAATAACTTAGTAAAATAAAACCTCAACAGACTTTAAGCCTAAAACTATTGGTTTTCTGAAGTCATCAATCTAAAGTAAACCTGTGAATTTTTACTATCCAACAAGTATCGTTTATACAATCAGACATATTTCCCCTGCCAACACCTGTAGCAGGATGTGCTATGGATATGATTTATTACTCACCAAATGTAATATATCAGCTGTGCTGTCACACCAGCAGAAAAATTATCTTTTTTATAACATCAGACAAGGCTTTGATGGGAGCATACTGGTGACTCAAAGCTTAAACAGAGTAGTCAAACTGAAGAGAAACATCTAATTAAACATGAAGACGAATCAACATGCTTGCTTTCATTTGCCAACTGAATACTGAGCAGGCCACAATGTTATCCTTTGACGCATGCAGAATAACATGCATTGTTTGGTGTAGAGGTAAAGTTTTGCGCCAACTGGTGTTTTTTCAAACACGATTCAAACCAAATATTTACATATATCATAACTATAAACATTAACTATGTTTTCTCAATATCTAACATTAAATCAGGCGTATCTTTTATGTTTGAGGTAAAAGTATATATATTTGATAAATACCGATATAAAGCGAAAGACCGATTTTTTTAATACTTCATAAGCTGAAGTTTAAGTGATAAGTGGGACCTTAAATCTGGAAAAGCCCAGAAAGTTACGATATGGCTTTGTAAGCCTTTAAAAGGTTAGTTTAACAACAAATGAAGGCATATCCTTATCCTAACTTCATACACTTTCATACACACATTCCTGATATGACATAATTGAAAAATCTGATGAAAAAAAAAAAATCAGTAAGAGAAGAGTGAATCTCAAGAATTCTGGTTAGTCCTTTGAAACAATTCCCAATTGCCCAAAAACACCACGATCATCGTTTTCAATAATTCTACACAAGTGTTCACACAATGGGAATGCCCATTCTTCATATTTTTTAGAGAGAAGACAGATTCTTTGAATTACAGATGAATGTGTCCTGGTGCTAAATGTTCACATCAGAGCAAGAACAAAACCAGAGCAATTTGTGAATATTTTTCCTTAAAGGGACTATATCATGCTGTTTTACAGCTTTTAACTTCTGGGATTGACATATATATGATAAAATGTTACCATTGGTGTTATACAGTATTAATTTGTCCTAAAGGTTACCTTGTATCCTTTAGTTAATGTTGGACCACAAAGTAAAATGGCTCGTTTCTCTGTAATACCGCCTCCTGTACCAACCCCCCCACCCCCACCTGCTTCGCTCCTCTTCCATGCAAAACCGCAGCAGCTTGGACTGAGAGAAACAGTGCTGAGCTTCATTTATTTTATTTTTTCGTAAAAAAAAATTGTGATTTCACCAGTTGAACACTCAGTCGTTTTCTAGGAGGGGGAGGGGCAGCTGGTCAGAGAGAAGAATTCAGGAGGATTACTCACACATGTGTGAATTAAGCCAAAAACCACTCTGGGGTATGATAAAATTGCATTACCAGATGCTTGAAAACTCCAAAAACTTAATTTTGCATGATATAGGCCCTTTAAAGCTGATAGGGGAGACCAAATGAATATTATACAGAGTGAAATGAGTGTTGTTATTAAATACAGGAATAGGCTGAAAGGTCCATCAGCAAGGAAGAAGCCATTCCTCCAAAAGTGTAAAAAAAAGAAAGATTACTGATTACTTATTATCTCAAAGACAAAGATCCCACTTTCTGAATAGACATCCTGTAGACAGATGAAACTAAACTAAGCCTGAATGACATTAATTTAAAAAGAGGACAAGACACCACACAAACCATCACGTATGTGGAGAATGTTGAGGCAGCATCTCAAGACATCTGCCAGAAAGTTAAGGCTTTGGCACAAACATGTCTCCCAAAGAAACCTTAATCATACCGCCAAATTAGAAGTAAAGGGATTTTGAGGACAATCAAGTTCACTTCTGGGAACGATCATCACAAAGGCCCAATTTCTTTCTTGTAAAATGTTTGTACAGAACTGAAAAGGCAGGTGTGGGCGAGGTGGCCTTCAAACCTTACTAAGTTACATCAATTCTGTCCAGAGGAATTATACCCCAACGCACAAGTTTTAAACTTTAGTCCTCAAGGACATATGCAGTTCTGCTTAAACACAACTGAATTGAAAAATCATTGCTTTGGTTTTGATGGCCCAGAGACATAGCTAAAATAAGACACCAGCCCCGTCTATCATAACCCTAGTAACCATGACTAGATGCCTAATAGTCATAAGTTGCTGTAATATGATAGCTGATTATTTATTCAGGTTTACAAACAATTAAACTGGTTTACCTAATAGAGTTGGTCATAAGTGTGTATAAAAATGCCTTTTGTTAATGTCCAAGCAAGCATTAACACTGTTATACAGCTAGCTGTTACACAAAGTTAGAAAAGTAGATATTTCAAACACCTGGAACAAGTATTGGATACTTGTGTCATTATTTATGGGAAGGATTTAAATAAATAAATGATACAGTCATATATCTTATGCCTTGTTCTTCAACATTTAAAGCGTTTTGCTTCATTGGCAAAATTATTAGAACAAGACAGGTCAGACACTCAGGTCCAGGTAAATGTCAATAGAGATTGGTTGCAAATGAAATAACTTAATCAAATAGTCTTTTCCAGTTTATGGTTGAACATTTGCCAGCTGTGTTCAGAACCAATTAAGTTAATGTCAAAGAACTTGGGAGTAATTTGATTTGTTTAATAATAAGGCAACTCCATCACCCTGCTGAGAATAATAAGGCGAAAATGTGTTGATACATTTATGTGTGTCCAAAAAGCTAAGTGAAGGTCAGAAACTCTCATTATGTAGAGGTTTGCAATCAACAAAAAAGCCGCTGGTCGATAGACATCTTCTCATTGCTAATATTTATGGTTCTCTGTGGTGTCTAGCAAAATAAAGGAAAAAGATAGAAATAAGAAAAAAAAACTGTCAAGGTTTAAGATCTCTTTAATACTGTAACCGAGGAATTGAAGGTGAGGAAAATAAAATGTATATTTCTTTTTCACTGGACTTAACATGACTTTATTATTTACTGTTTTGTAACATTCTACTAAATGAACTTGTCAGAGCAGTCTGATTTCACTGTGATGTTCTTGGGATGTTTCTTACTTTAAATTGCAGATTTGTAACCAGCAAGTGTGGCTGTTAAGTTAATAATTGGTTACACAGACTTTATTACATTAATTTTAAATTTAATTTAAAAAAAATTTAAATACTTATGTATTGGCCAAAATTAAACAGACACTACACTTTTTGAAAAAGCTTTTATGAAAAATTGCTATGTTTTTATTTATGATTGTATTTTAGTTTTCGCCACTTAAATTAAATGCAAGCTGAGATAGAGACTACATTGTCACATAAACCTTAGAAAAATAAAATGACTTTTAATATTATCTTAACTGATGAAAACTGTAAAATATGACCAGCTCAGATTTGCTCCCCAATAGAAGAACATCTCTGGTTCTATTTTAGTGCTAGATTCTAAGACACGCATTGATCCCTTTTAGCCCCTCTTTTTTAACCTCCTGGATACGCCCCTGCTCAGCACCACTGAATATTTAGGAATGGTCACATATTATTCATTCTAAAAACTCACTCGAAATCAAAGGAAACAAGACTTGAGGTCGGTTGAAACAGATTTTAATCCTAAATAACTTGGAAGATTTTAAAAATAATTGAAACTGCAGCTTCTTTCAGTCATATAAAGACTGTTCTGAAAAGTTGTGGCTCGTTGCTGCGGCGTGTGTCACTAATTACAGCTGATTGGTTTCCTCATCTGACATATAAGAATCACATGGATTACCTATTTTGGATTCGAAATTCGAATTGGATTCGAATTTTGCCAACAGGTGAAGGATTTTCATGTCATGAATGAGGAAACTGTACCCCATAGCAACAAGCCTGTGAACCCCATAGCACCTTCCTTGACAAAATGCAAATGAAACATGTTTTTTATTCTCTATCCCTCTCACAAAAAAAGACAGGGAGTGTACATGATAAGCGACACTGCCAGATATAGAGAGAAATCCGAGAGAAAGGCTCCGGGAGATTTTCGGGAGGGGCACTGAAATTGGGGACTCTCCTGAGAAAATCGGGAGGGTTGGCAGGTATCCCCATGTATGCAGTAGGATCATGTGGTTTCCCCCGCTTTCCTCTTCTTTACCCTTAAAAACAGCAATAAGAATGCCAACACACTTGCGCTTGGCTGAGGAGTAAATCCAGACAGCGCTACTCTCCTCTCCCGCGGGGTCCCTCTTTATACCGCGGTCAAGTTAGCCGGCACTTGGAAATACGCAGTCAAGCCAGCCGACACTAGCGCTGCTGTAAACATTACCTTCGCGCATACACGGTGCATTACGGTAATAGAGGGGCCGCCCGTGAGGACGACAATAGTGAAAGAGAGTTGAATTAAGAGACTTAAATATAAGAAATGTGTATTTATGAGCCATATACCACGTATTCGTACAAAATCCATAATAAATATTTCATAAATATTTTATAATTGTAGTACAGACCTTTGAAGAAACCAAAGATCAGAGTACAGTATAATGCCTTCCTGTCCTTTTTTTTTTTCTCTCAAACATCGTAAGCCTATTTCAGGATCTTTTCAGATTATGGTAGAGGCTCACCTAGACTGTAACTAGAATAAATATTTCTGAATTATACTGTGGAATTGTGGAGAAATATAAAATCAAAATACAGTAAAATGCCTTTGCAGAATAGACGCTCTGGGCCAATTTCAGGATTTTATTCCTACAATATATTGTTGCAACTGACGTGAACTCGACAGGCGTGCAGTATAGGTGAAGCTAAAGCTGAGAAGTAAGCCCTCAACAGTGTACTTGTGCTCTCATACATCACGTGCTACAAGTAAGGCTGATAAATAGGCAGACATAATATATAAAAAATCTTAAAAACAACCCCCCCCAGGGTTTACTTGTTTAACCCCTTTATTAACCAGACCAGCTCCCGGTTTCATTCCTCCACACACCTATTTGGCACACGGTGCAACATGTCAAGCATGACAAAAAGATAACACATTTTCTATGACACTGAACTACATAATAGAAAGTAACACAAACCTCATAACAGAATAACAATGAACAAAGTAGAGATAACCAATTAATAGCTAAAAATTACCCACAATGCATCCTGCTCACTGACTGGCCCTACAGCAGCCAGGATCATTACACAGCTCCCCCCTCAGAGGGTTAAGTGTCCTCACAACCCTAAACATCATCCAACACAAAGTCTCTGAAATGGCCCGGCTGGCGCCTTGCATGCACCGGCCTCCCCTGAGGTGCACCACCATTCCCAAGCCCAAGAGTGTCCCTGTCTACGTTCTCATTGAGAACTCTCCATCGCCCCATCAAGCCGTAGTGGAGAGGCCCTAGGGCGATAAGGGGCAAGTCGGTCTTTATGGAGGACAACCCGTCTTCCCCGACCAGGCAGTTGAACCCTAAACACCACCTCAGAGATCTGGTCCAAAATCTCCCCAGGGCCTTGCCAGTGGTGAGTGAGCTTGGGCGAATACCCTCGCTTTCTCACTGGGCAATACACCCAAACTTTGTCTCCAGGAGCCAGTGATGGTCCATGCGCCCTTGAGTCATACGCCCTCTTCTGCCGGGCGCCAGCCTTCTGCAAGGTTTCTCGTGCCAACTGGTGTATTCCCTCTAGTCGTTCCCTCAGCCGCCGTGCATAGTCCAGTTCAGGACCTCCCTCAATCTCTGGCTCTGGTGGCGACCCAAACACCAGATCCACTGGCGTCCGTAATTCTCTCCCAAACATCAGAGCTGCTGGAGTACTCTGGCTGGACTCTTGGACGGCGGTGCGATAGGCCCACAGCACTAAAGGCAGGTGCTGGTCCCAGTCCCTTTGGTGCTGGCTAGTGAGTATGGCAAGCTGGGTTGCCAGCGTGCGGTTAAAACGCTCCACCAGCCCATCACTTTGGGGGTGAAGGGGGGTGGTCCTGGTCTTCTTCACCCCCAGCCGCAGGCACACCTCTTTGAAAAGACGACTCTCAAAGTTCCTCCCCTGATCACTGTGCAGCTCATTTGGGACTCCGAATCGGGAGAACATCTCATCCACCAACCGCTGAGCCGTTGACTCAGCGCTCTGGTCGGGCATGGCGTAGGCCTCCGGCCACTTGGTAAAATAATCCATGGCGACCAGGACATAGCGATTTCCCGCGTCAGTGGTGGGGAAAGGGCCCAAGATGTCCACCCCAATCTGCTCCATAGGTGCCCCCACCAGGTACTGCTGCAGTGGTCCCCGAGAGCACTGGTTGGGACCCTTCTGTGCAGTGCAGGTGTCACAACAGTGGACGTGTAGCTCCGCATCCTGGCGACATCCTGGCCAGTAGAACCTCTGTCGGAGCCGTCGCACTGTTTTGCTGTTCCCGAAGTGTCCAGCACCCACAGCGCCATGGACCCAATGGAGAACTTCCTGGCGAAGATTGGGGGGCACCAGGAGCTGAATGCGGTCAACACCTCTTCCTGGGGCCTGCCATCGTCTATAGACAACATCATTGTGGAGCTCCAAAATGCCCAGCTGAGAGTGCAGGATCTTCAGCTCCGGCCCTTGAGAAGACACCTCCGACCACTCCGGCCGCCGCCCGGACTCCAACCAGTTCTTCACCTCTGCCAGCACCGGGTCAGCCTCCTGCTGCACTTTCAGTTGCTCGATGGAAAACAGCTCCCCCTCAGAGGCCCCGGCAGCTGGACTGGCTGCAGCTACCAAAGGTCCCTGCTCTCGCTCTTCCTGGCGACAGCAGTAGCGGCACCCATCCATCAGGCAGGGCCGTCGGGAGAGGGCATCTGCGTTCGCATGCTGGCGTCCCGGGCGATGTTGGACTTCAAAGTCGTACTCTTGCAAGATTTCCAGCCACCTCGCCACCTGGCCTTCAGGCTGCTTAAAGTTCAACAACCATGTGAGGCTGGCATGGTCGGTACGAAGTTTGAACTTGATTCCCAGGAGGTAAGATCGGAAGTTTCGTATGGCAAGAACCACAGCCAGCAGCTCCCGCCTTGTGACACAGTAGTTCCGTTCCGTCCGGCTGAGGCTACGGCTGTAGTAAGCCACGACTCTTTCAGGGTCACCTTGCTGGGACAGCACCGCCCCCACTCCCACCTTACTAGCATCAGTGTCCAGGATGAAGGGTTGGCTGAGTTCAGGGTAGGCCAAAACTGGGGCCTCAACCAGCGCAGACTTGAGGTGCTGGAAGGCCGCCGCACACTCTTCAGACCACTCAAATCGTTTTGCCTTGTCACTCAGCCGGTGCAGAGGGTTAGCGATTGTGGCAAAGTCCTTAATGAAGCGGCGGTAGTATGATGCCAGGCCCAGGAAACTCCGCAGCTCAGAGAGGTTACCCGGTGTCGGCCAGTCCCTCACCGCTGTCACCTTGGCCGGGTCAGTTGCCACCCCCTCTTCGCTGATGACATGGCCTAGGAACTGCGTTTGGCGGGCGAGAAGGGTGCACTTTGCTGGGTTCAGCCGCAGCCCGGCCCGGCGAATGGCAGTGAGGACTTCACTGAGGTTCTGGACTGCTTGGGTGAAATCCTGAGCATGGACCAGCAAGTCGTCCAGGTACACCACACAACGGGTCCGGGGTATCTCCTGGAGTACTCGCTCCATGAGTCTTTCAAACGTGGCCGGGGCATTGCACAGTCCAAACGGCATCACCCTAAACTGCCACAATCCTTGGCCTATGGTGAAGGCTGTTTTGGGCCTGGCCTCTGGTGCCAGCTCCACCTGCCAGTAACCACTGCGCAGGTCCAGCGAACTGAACCAGCACGACCCTGCCACATAGTCCAGGGCATCGTCTATGCGTGGCAGGGGATAGGAGTCCTTGCAGGTCACCGCATTTAGGCGTCTGTAGTCCACACAAGGGCGCCACCCGCCTCCCATCTTCCGCACCATCACTACAGGCGCAGCCCAGGGGCTGTCTGAGGGCTCAATGATGCCGTTAGCAAGCATGTCTTTTATTAGACCCTCCGCGGCCTGTCGCTTGCATAGAGGCAGCCGGTGGGGGCGCAGACGAATGGGGGGGCATCCCCGGTGTTGATGTGGTGATGAACCAGGCTGGTTCGGGTGCAATCTTCTTCCCGAGCAGCGAAGATGTCCCCGAACTCCTGTAGCAGGAGAACTAGCTGCTCCTTCTGTGCCTCATTGAGACCCCTGCTGCTGCGCTCCTCCAACCCCTTTAGGGCCGTTGCCGTTTCGGTTGATAGGAATGAGGTCGTAGGAAGCGGAGTACACTCGACCGTCTGCAACACAGGACTTGGCTGGCGACCTCGATTCCTACAACGTTGGTTGGGGGAATCATCCCCTTCTATCGGATGGACAATGGTGTCCCCTTGCCGCCCCCTCTGCTGGCTCTTCTTAGGAAGGAGTGGAATGGTCTCTTTGCCTAGGCAGAGGGCGGCCCCTGGGACGTTGACACAGGCTCCCCAGTGGGCTAGCAGGTCCAACCCAAGGATACAGTCGTCCTGAATGTCAGCCAGCCAGAACTCGTGTTTGTCCTGGCGTGTGCCTGCCACTGTCTGCAACCGCTTCTTCGCTGGCATGTAAGTCTTTTCACCTGTCACAGTGAGTAGTGCAGTATTGGTGGGGACCCAACCCGTGGGCAGCGAACCTTCTGTCCCCAGCAGCAGCCCCTTCTTGACTAAGCAGATGGTAGAGCCGGTGTCCACTAAGGCACTGCAGGGCTGACCATCAATCAAACAGTCCAGATACAGTCCCCGTGGTGGTCCGCAGCGGCCCACAATTGGGGAGGCCGTTCCAAGGGGTGCCGTTGTCCGGGGTGGGAATCCCCTTACTGTCCCACCGTAGTTTCCCGGCGTAGGCTGCTGTCTAGGTCTGGGACTTGGGGCTGGACAGTCCCTAGCAAAGTGCCCCGGTTCTCCGCAGCGGTGGCAGTTGCCGGTGGATTGGCGACGTCGTGGAGGACGGGCAGCATAGGCTTGATTTGCTCCTTCTGGCATGTGGTCCTGTTCTTGATCTGCGGCTCGGGACAATGGCGGACCTTCTGTTGGCCCAACGCCCAAGACTTCTTCTGCTTGTTCTGCCTTCCTCAATGCCTCTACCATACTGCCTGGGAGGGAGAGGCGCACATGTTGTCGCAGCAGCTCTGGAGTTAGCCCCCGCAGGAAGGCGTGGAGGCTCAATTCTTCAACAGCCTCACTGCGGAAGGAGGGGTATCCCCGCCGCGCATAGAGTTGGATATCTGCTGCAAACGCCCCCAGGCTTTCTCCACTGTGCCGCCGTCTTTTCATCAACTGGTCTCTGTTCTGTTCTTCGGACACCCGCTGTCCAAACCGTCGCTTCAGAGCCGCAGTGATAGCCTGCAGGTTGCGCCGTTCTTCCGGACCAAGGTCGATCAGGATTTGGAGAGCTGCTCCTTCGAGGGCCAGGGCTAAATGTAGAGCTGTCTCCTCTTGGCTCCAACCGTCATGAAGTGCTGCCATGTCCATCTGAGCAAGGTAAGGTTCTAAAGGCGTGCTTCCATTGAACCTTGGCAGCTTTACAGGGGTTCGGATGGTGGCGGTCCTTGAGTCCATCATTTGTACTGCTGTTGGTGTTGATATAGGTTCACTCTGTCCATACACCAGCGGCTGGTGTGTTGGTCGCAGGGTGCTGGTGCCATCAGGCCATCGGTGTTCAGATGTCTTTGGTCTTGCCCCTTTTTGTAACTTCTCCCACAGCAGGCTATTTTCTTTTACCATAAGCTCTAAGTCACTGGTCAGCTGCTCCATCTTAGGGTCTTTCCAGGCAGTTATGGATCCCACTTCTGACACCAATGTTGCAACTGACGTGAACTCGACAGGCTTGCAGTATAGGTGAAGCTAAAGCTGAGAAGTAAGCCCTCAACAGTGTACTTGTGCCTCATACATCACGTGACTACAAGTAGCTGATTAACTGGCAGACATAATAATCCAAACAGGGTTTACTTGTTTAACACCTTTATTAACCAGACCAGCTCCCGGTTTCATTCCTCCACACACCTATTTGGCACACGGTGCAACATGTCAAGCATGACAAAAAGATAACACATTTTCTGTGACACTGAACTACATAATAGAAAGTAACACAAACCTCATAACAGAATAACAATGAACAAAGTAGAGATAACCAATTTAATAGCTAAAAATTACCCACAATGCATCCTGCTCACTGACTGGCCCTACAGCAGCCAGGATCGTTACACAATTAAGAGTTTACAATACACTCTTTTCAAATTATGGTAGAGGCTCACCTAGACTGTAACTAGAATAAATATTTCAGAATAAGTTACAGTAATAATTGTCGGCTCACTTGACCACGGTCTTTTTATTTGAGGGTAAACAGAAACATTGGGCACAATGTCTGCCTGCAGAATTATCCCCCTGCTGTCACACAGACGACACATCCCAAGCTGTCTGAGAAAGAGTGAGGAAGAGGCGGAGGTGTTGCGGCTGAAGTCTGGTATTATTGGAGGTGTGCGTAAAAAAGCGTAAAAAAGAAATACGAAACGAAATACGTGATGGTCGGTGTTGACTTATTTTTTTCTTGGTCAGTGTTGAATCTGTGGCGCCCCGCTGTCTATGTGTGGGAAACACTGGGGTTAGGGGACAATTAGTTTCCCACACAGTGTCAGGTTGAACCACAAGAAATCTGTAAGGGGGAAAATATTATTTCTTATTACTGTACTGTAAATTGCTGTTAAGTCAGGACTTTTGCAAAGCAGCAACAGCACAATGTAAGCAAAGGTTTACAAGCGCTTCACAACTTTTGTGAATGTGTGTGCATATGTGTGTGTGTTACACAACAGAACAAGAATATTAAATTCTAAGATGTAACTTTTTAACTTTGGTGTGATTGTCTGTTTCCCTCATCTTCAGCTGTCTTTCTGAACCTTTTGAACAGACCTTGTTCTACCACGTTAGCCTGGGAAAAAGCCTTCTTGTTAGTGTTGAATTAGATCCCGATAACAATCTGCATCTCAGATTTCCGCAGATATTAATAAAGATAAATGCTTGGCTGCAATTCCTACAACCATGTTTGTGCAGACAACGATCACAGATTTTTTTTGTGTGCCTTTTATCTTGAAACTTGACTACAAGGTACTATGGGAGATAGTTTTAATTTGACTAACTCTACATTTTTGATGTTCTGTACATGTAAGCTTTCAACCAGAACTTAATTTTTCAAAAAATGTCCTTTTTTGAAAAATGAAAAATGAATATACACCCTCCTCTTTATTATTGATTGGCCTTCCCAGAGCTGCCACAGTGTGGTGAAGCTTGGAGACAGTATGGCTGGTTCTCCTGCTGCAAGAGGTCTCCATAGCAACGGGTAGCCACGTAGTCATGGCGGCAGTTTAGGGTAGGGTGTTGGCAGGAGGTAGAAGAAGGGAGGAGACAGAGGGAGGGGGAGTGGGGTGTAGAAAGCACAAGCTCTCTATTAATAGAGCCTATCAGGACCTTGCTACAGAGAGCATCAGTCTTATAGCACATTGTCAGCCCCATCAGGGGCAAACAGAGTGTTTTGGTGAGGTTATGTGACCATCATCATACTGTGGTAGTGTGTGATAGTATGTAACTTTCAAATGTTTTCCTTATTTAGGATGACTGTACGTACATCATGTCAAAATTATGTTTAGTAAACACTACTGTGCAGGTTCAACCTCTATTATAATTAAAAGTACAAAGTTCAGATAGTTTAAACTAAATGCTTTACGTTATACATTACAAGTTAAATATACAGAACCCAGCATTAATTAGTTATCACAAGATAAATAATTTCAAACTATATCATATCAGGTCTCTTCCCACGTTTTTGAAACAGTTAGATTCCCTCCTTTTCTCCAGATTTTATTTTTAAAAGAGGTCCTCATTGAGAAGTTGTTTTGGTTTCAAAATTCGGAATGGGATTCAGCTTAAATATAAAGTCCAATTATCAGCATGTCTCTATTTCAATTCAATTCACTTTTATTTATATAGCGCCAATTAACAACTAATGTAATTTCAAGGCACTTTACACCAAAAGTCATTTCAGTACAGTTATACAAACATTCCAATCAGTTAAAAGTTTTCTATGTAAGGAATACCAGCAGATTGCGATGAGTCATCGACGTGAGGTTGTGCCCACTTAAGCCTAGTTTATACTTCTCCATCAGCGGAGGTGCAGAGACAGGTGGTGCCATTTTCTGTCGACTCTAGGACAGATGGAGTTGAGCCTAATTTTTTTAAATATCCGTTGAATGCAACGAAGTGATTGGTCAGCCCAACATCATCTCTCCAGAATGATGCTCTTTACTCAATGTAGTTAGTAGTCAGCTTTTGGACACTAGATGCCTCATATTGCAAGGCCAGTTTAGCAAGTTCTTTCGATGATTTTAAAAACCAGGAGGTGTAGAGAACAAAACGGACAGTTGTGTTTGTTTATGCGTTTGAATGGTATTCTATGAGCTGCACTTCTAGTAAAAAGCTTTAAAGCTCAATCAAACCTGCTCTCTGTCGCCCATTGGTCCTTGAAAGGATGTGCATTCACAAGCTGAAGTAAAAAAAAATTGTCCTTGCAATGGTAAGAAAAGGTCTACATTCTCTTGTCCTGATGGGGAATTGCTTTGCACCAATGGATAATTATAATACGAGTGCATTTGAGTGCAAACCTGTTGATGGAGAATCAAAAACTAGGCTTTAGTTGACCAAAACCACAGCTAAATAATCTAAAACAACAATCCTCACTGCTGAAACCCTCCATCTAACCAAGTCTAACAATCTTGCTTCCAACCAAAAACTATTTTTGATCTTGTTTTGAGACATATACTAAGCAAGAGCAGAATGTCTTAGATTATTAATCTTATTTTGAGAATTCTTACCTAGTGCTATTGTTGTACTGCATTGGCAGATTATTTCACTTAATTTAAGAAATTTTAAATTAATCTAGTATCTAGTATAGGTAAGATAGATTGCTAATGGATAACATTAGCTGTCGGTTAAATAGCTTTGCAATACTTGTGTTCATTAAATGACATTGATCCTAGATATGAGAGCACTGATCATGACCCATCAACCTCCACAGTCCAGTATAGCAGGCTCACTTTCACTGCTGCGGTGAGTGGCAGCGGTGAGTGGCTATTATAAAGACTGTTCAATCTAGTTTTCTGTATTCTTTGACCATACTCCTTAGTCAAATATGCACGCTGTGTAATCTGTTGGATGTTTATGTAAATATAAATGATGACTTTTAGAGTAAAGAAGACATCCTCTCAGCCTCTGAAATAAGATGCCTAGAGGACAGGTACAAAAACTTATTGTTGCCTTTGATCCATATATTTTGTACTTATTTTTAGTTCGGTATTTTGATTCAAAATATTTTGCTATAAAATAACTTATATGGGACACAGTGGCACAGCTGGTAGTGCAGCTCACCTCACAGCTAGAAGGTCATGGGTTCGATTCTGCCAGGGACGCTGTGGCTGCTGAGGGTGTGTCTGTTCCTCCGCATCATCGTCACCCACACCCTGGGTGGGGTTGGTGAAAAGGCCTTTCTGTGTGTACTTTGCATGTTCTCCCCCTCTTCCTTTGGGTAGCAAATGTGAGCTACTCTCACAAATCCCTGCATCTGTCCTGGACTGTACACGGCCCCCTTCTGGCTGGAATAACGTGATCCTTCCAGGTGCTATGTCTATTTACTATTTATGTTGCTCAGATTTTCATTTTTTCCTCTCCTGCCTATATTTATCACAATCTACACGTGCAAATGTTTCCTCTTGCCCACTGCAAAAAAATCTGTCTTTTGTGCCTGGGTGTGAAATTGAATTATTAAATTATATGATTGCACCAGGTGAGTGGTGGCACCTCTGTACAGCACCCTCATGAGGAACAAGTTTGACTTTCTACATGAAAAACAGCATGTGTGGTATAAAATCTAATACCCCAAATAACCTTAAACAACCATTCTCATAGTTAAACATAGTAGTAGCATCCTGCATTGAGATGGCCTTCTTCAGCAGATGAAAGGAAGCTTGTTATAGTTGGTTGAAAGATCAATGAAGATAAAAGTGTAAGGTTCCAATTGTAGCAGAAAACCAAATCTTTCTACCTTTTTACATTCTGTAACTACAATGCATCTATTTAGTTAAAGACTGCAACTTGTCATAAAAAAGCTACGTATCTGAAAAGTCAAAACACTGATCCAGTAGACGCTCAATCTCATGTATATTGGAGTACCCTAAGTGCTTCTACGATTAGACTGAAATATATTCTCAGCTCATCTTGTTTCTTCACTATTCATACTGTAACCGTCGTCTCTGCCTTGTGTTTTCTGTGTAGGTATTGCATCCATGACAGTGCCGGTGTACATTGCTGAAGCCTCTCCACCCCACCTCAGAGGTCAGCTAGTGACCGTTAATACTCTCTTCATCACTGGAGGGCAGTTTACTGCCAGCCTCATCGATGGCGCCTTCAGCTACATGCGCCGTGACGGATGGAGGTCAGACATCCAGACCTGAAAATTTCATTCACTGTCCTTAAAAATGATGTCAATCAACATACATAGATATTTTTACAGCTATATTTAATAACTCTGAAATTTAGATGAATTCCAATAACCTTACAATTGCAATATAACATTCTATCGGTAAAAGTGTGAGGTAATGTTATGTGAAATTTGAAAAAGAAGAAAGCCATTTTATGGCTGTATAGGGATCCCATTCACACTTAAAAATGGTCATGTATATCTGTATCAAATGCGTTAATATAAATGCCAGCATATGCATAGAGTTATTGATAACATTTACTATCAGCAGCCATGTTGCCATGTTTATCATCAGTTTTTTCTGCTTCTGTTTGCATCTTCTCTTGAACGAACACAACTTTAAACCTTCCAGATAATTTGCCTCTTAAGCTGAGAGATGCTAGAGATAAGAACAGTCCTTTTTTTAAAAGATTGGCCTCTGAAGCAGGTCTGATGGACGAGGAGGAAATTGTTCAGAAAGTCTCCGATTGGTATGATTCATGCAGGATAATGACTTTTGCTGAGCTTTAAGTTGAAGTGTTTCCTGGGTGGCATACATTCCCGAAGAGCAAAATAAAAAGCCCAAGACATTCACTTTATTTTAATCAGTAGCCTACAGCTTTTATTCACACTACAGTGTCCTTGAAATTCCTGTCATATAATGCAGTTTTATTAAACTGCATATAATGTTTTTTTGTTCTCAACTGACTCAACAGTTGCCTTCCTAACAAGTAAAAGGAGCAGGAAAAAAATATTAAAAGCAATAAATTGAATTCGGTTTTAAAATGTATTATCTACTTGATACAGTGGGGAGAACAAGTATTTGACACTGCTGATTTTTGAAGTTTTGGCGACTCTTGGAAGCATAGGGAAGCAACTTTATTTATAGACCAAGAGTCGCCGGAACCTCTATTCCTATTCCTCTATGCGTTTTTCCACTTACAAAGCATGTAGAGCTCTGTAATTTGTATCAAAGGCACTCTTCAACTGTCGGGGACAGAATCTAAAACAAAAAATCCAGAAAATCACAGTGGATGGTTTTTAAATAATTAATTTCCAATCTCGAAATGTTTAATAAAGAAACTGTTACCACCCAGCTGATGTGACACTGTTTAAACACTTGGTGGTGTCTTGCGAAGCATATGGTGGCTATTATTAAACTCCTTTTGGCACAATTGCTGATATTTATTATTCAGCCTTCACCTGCCTTTTCACAGTACTAAACAGAAAACAAGTGGACAGTTTTTGAAGGTCTTGTTTGTTAACCATTAGTAGCCATTCTGGCATTGTTTTGGTGTGGAGTGGTGGTTTGGAACTCTGATGATTGAGTTTGTGACTAACCTTAATCTGTGCCAGATTCCATCCACCAAACTCATGTCCGTACTGTGTCAGTTATGAATGGATGTAGCAATACACACCTACTAAATAGTTTAGCTTTCATGTTCATAGAATAAACTAAATGAAATTTGAATAGCCTAATTAGCTGTGAAGCACAATAATTCAATAAAAGCTTGAAAATTCTGCTATTGTTCATTTTTAATGAGCCAAACAACCTGAGAAGAACAGCTCACATAATGTAAACACACAGCTAGACCTTTTCAGTGAAACTGTTTATAGCTGATTTTGCATATTCCTCCAATCTTTAGGTACATGCTGGGTCTGTCTGTGCTTCCCGCTGTGCTCCAGTTCATCGGATTCCTCTTCCTGCCGGAGAGCCCTCGTTGGCTGATTCAGTGCGGGCTGACCCAGAAGGCCCGCCGGGTGCTCAGCCAGATCCGAGGCAACCAGAACATAGACGAGGAGTACGACAGCATCAAGAACAGCATCGAGGAAGAGGAGAAAGACAGCGGAGGAGGTAAGGGAATGAGTAAAGACTCTGAGGGCCTAATAGGAGCTGCATATTTACAAATCTGGGAAATCACTTAATGTCCTTGTGTCTTGACTGATGTGGTGGAATATATTTTGCTACTATACCAAACAGTGATTTGCCTTCCCCTTTTTAAATTCACAAGACTACAGACTTGATATGTTGAAGGTTTTATTAATGTAAGTAGTCCAACAAGGTTCCCAAACCCTTTGGAAGAGAAAAGGGTCAACAGCACCACAGATACTTCACCAAGTTTTTCACACCCGTGCGTCTTGTATAACTCTGGTAAATTTATATAAATAATTTGAGAAATTTTGTTGCACAGATTATTTGTTTATTTATTTATTTTTTGCAGTTGCCAGATATGATATTTTCCCCCATTTTAACCACTGTGGCTGTTGTCAGGAATGCTTGAATGAAATCTAGCATCACTTGAAAAAAAATTAATGCGAGAGAGACCCATTGAATTCATCATTTACTTCACTGCTGTTAGGTTTATTTGGCTTTGGTTGTGGCTCCAACCGCCACCACCCACCCCCCAGCTCCGGGTCTGAATCCATACCTGGCAACTCACGTTTACAGTGTGTTTGATAGTGTGTTTACACGGTGTTTGATAGTTGGGAGTTTTTCGGATATTTATGGTTTCGGCGGCATGTTGTTTCGAGGTATTATGGGATAGTCTACATGACGTGGAGACACACATTTCCCAAAATTTATACATTCATTTTCAGGGTGGAAAGTGGTAAACACATAAGTATTCCAATAGTATTACAAAAGTAACTGTATTCTGAATACCATGTTTAAAAACAGTAACTTTAACGAAATACAGTTACTCATAATTAGTATTCTAAATACGTAACGTCGGTACATGTATTCCGTTACTCCCCAATATGGTAAATCTCAAACAAATGTCACTGGTCTTGCTGTAATTTCCCAGTGCTACCACCACCATGTGGGGGTAATGTACCAATTCATGCTACAACTAACAGCTAGAAGCAGAAGCAAAGAGGAAGAACTACATGCAAGTGAGCTGTGCAAATTCATCGAGAGCTGACTTAAACTTAAGGGGCACTTCAGGTAGAGCATTTTCAAAGAGTGTTGGGACCTAAGCAGTTGGAAGCATAGCTTTCGTTGAGATTAACCTTACAAATCAGTTTCACCGTGAAGTTTCTTGTTATTAGATTTGGGAAGAGATAGTTATGTCTAAACAAGGGTAGTAAAATTAAAACTGTGATATCGTCTTTTCTGAGTGTGATACTCTGATATACAGTCATTTGACTTTGAAAGGACTTTCACACCTCCCACCTCCCCCACCATCTCCATCACAAAAGACCCAGCTTCACCCCAAACCACCCACGTACCTGCCTTGACGATCTGCGAACAGGACGTGCGCCAGCTATTTCAGAGACAGAAAATTAAAAAGGCTCAGGGACCAGACGGAGTGTCCCCAGCCTCTCTGAAATTCTGTGCTGACCAGCTGGCTCCCATCTTCACCCAGATCTTCAATAACTCCCTGGAGCTGTGTGAGGTCCCCTCCTGCCTCAAACGCTCCACCATCATACCGGTTCCCAAGAAGTCCCCAGTCACTGGATTAAATGACTACAGACCAGTTGCCCTAACATCTGTGGTCATGAAATCCTTTGAGCGTCTGGTACTGACCCACCTGAAGGACATCACAGATCCCCTGCTAGACCCCCTGCAGTTCGCCTACAGATCAAACAGGTCAGTGGATGATGCCGTCAACATGGCTCTACACTACATCCTGCACCATCTAGACTCTGCAGGTACCTACGCTCGGGTCCTGTTTGTGGACTTCAGCTCTGCGTTTAACACCATTGTCCCAGAGCTCCTCCACCAAAAACTGTCCCAGCTCACCGTGCCTCCATCCACCTGTCAGTGGATTACCAGTTTCCTGACTGACAGGAGGCAGCAGGTGAAACTGGGTAAGTTCACATCCAGCTCCCGTTCCCTCAGCATCGGCGCCCCCCAGGGATGTGTTCTCTCCCCACTGCTCTTCTCCCTTTACACCACTGACTGCACGTCGAGGGACCCTTCTGTGAAACTCCTGAAGTTTGCAGATGACACCACCGTCATTGGACTCATCCGCGACGGCGACGAGTCTGTGTACAGAAAGGAAGTGGAACAGCTGGTTCTCTGGTGCAGTCAGAACCACCTGGAGCTAAACCCGCTCAAAACTGTGGAGATGACAGTGGACTTCAGGAAGAGACCACCATCAACATCTCCTCTCATGATCCTCAACAAGCCAGTCCCCACAGTGGAGTCTTTCAGGTTCCTAGGATCCACCATCACACGGGACCTGAAGTGGACCTCACACATCAACATAATAAGGAAAAAGGCCCAGCAAAGGCTGTACTTTCTGCGTCAGCTCAGGAAGTTCAACCTGCCCCAGGAGCTGCTGATCATCTTCTACACAGCAATAGTCCAGTCTGTCCTGACCTCATCCATCTCTGTCTGGTTCGGATCCGTCACCAGGCAAGACAAGGACAGACTGCAGAGAACAGTCAGGACTGCAGAGAGGATCATAGGAACCGATCTTCCCTCCATTCAGGACCTATTCCGGGCCAGGGTCAGGAAGCGGGCCAGGAAAATCACCTCTGACCCCTCACACCCTGGCCACAATCTGTTTAGGCTCCTCCCCTCAGGTCGGCGTTACAGAGCGTTGTACGCCAAAACCACCCGACACAAAAACAGTTTTTTCCCCCAGGCTGTCGCTCTGACGAACTCTGTCTAGTCACAGTGTGTGAGTGCACTCACATAACAATAAACTATAACTCTGCACTTCTGTACATACTCACTGTAAAATAACCCCGGCTTGGTGTATATATTATCCTTTATTATTTACGATCTGATATTTATTTGTATTTTTACTTATTTTTGTTCTTATTTTTCTTTTTTTATTTCACTTATTCAAGTTCTGTACTGGAGAAAAAAGTTTGCCGGAGTCAAATTCCTTGTATGTGACATACTTGGCCAATAAACTGATTCTGATTCTGATTCTGATTCTGATTCTGATTTGAAGGCAGTATATATATTCTAGAATCTATGCATGGCGTACTGTGTTGGGGTATCCCACAGAAGCTTCCTCTGCCTGTGTTATTAACTCATATCTGACAGAGTCATGACCCTGAGCTTTGAAGACAGCCGCTCTCTTTTCCAACTCTTTGATTTCATCCGCAGTGAGCCTGATTAGACTCTTTATGTTCGCCTCCTGTGGAGCAATGAAGTCCTTCCTACTGGTGGAACATTAAATCATTTACTTAGCTGCTGCAGTCCTAGAATGATTCCACTGACCTGTCAGTCACACAGTGTGAGCATTAGACTGGCATCATAGGGTGGTCTGACTCTGATGATTGCATTGAGTATTTTATCTTAGTCAGTTCTCTAGCTGCTTTTCACAAAATAATTATTTCAGCAATAAGTAGTCCAACCAAAGCTTCACTGTATCTTGTTTCAGTACATGTGTAGAAGATAGTTGCATCCTGACTGCAATATTTTAAGCAGCCATCTGTGCTGTAATAGCTTTAAAAAACAATAGTTCGGGATCACTCATATTCAGTGAGTGAAGCATTACAAAATGTTTTGATAGGAAGAATTCCTAGTTATTGCAGAATCTGTTATGATTTCCTAAAGTACAATACATTATTACTTTTTATTGCAGGTTTGCCAATCAGAATGTTTTTGTGGTTGATATTTGTTGTCCAAATCTTTAAGTTTTGATTTGACAACAAAGATTTTAGAAAATTAAGATCTCTCCAAAGAGATAATATTAGAAGATATAACACTACTCTTCAGAACATTTTTTGTCATTCCTATCATGGGGGGACATTGCATAATTACTGAATTTAAGAAGCACTGGATTTATTTTGTGGCTGATCAGAATGAAGTGGACTAAATACATGTGCACACATTTTTATTTTTTAGATATGTTCACAATCTTTTGAGTTTTTTCCAAGTTAAGACTTTGGTCTTTAATTATTAGTGGTGTTCAAACTGAAAAGAATTTTAATCTGGAGGATTTCTTGTTGAATATTTACTTTTCATTCAAACGTTTTCTGCTGTAAGACCTTCTGCTCTTCTCTGTGCCTTTTACTTAACATTAGACCATTTTCTTTGTTCCTATAAGGTAAAATGTCAGCTTAATGGTTGAGAAGCTGTAGAGATAAAAGAGAACGAGTTTCTCGAAAAATTGTAAGGTTTGAGAGCTTTATAACATTTTACCAGTTTTATTAAACTTTTTTTCTGCATGTTTCAATTAAATTAAACGTATATCTTTGACAGCAGATGGTGGTGGTTTCCCCTTTCTCAACGAGACAAACTGTTTCGGACCACCAAGCTTTTAAAGTTTTATAGTTTACACAACTGCTAATCAAAATCTCACCTTCTATGTGCAAACAATTTAAACGCAATTAAATCTCTCGACAAAACAGATGTTATTTAAACAAAGTTCAGAACCAATCAACAAACAAGGTCACAACCCCTGCTTTGAATCCGTTTGGTTTTTCCCAGTGAGACTTATTGAACACATCAGTTCCTCATCAGCACTGCTCATGGGTATGCTTCCATGGCAACGCATGACCAGGTGACCTCATAGAGAAAGAAAGGGTGTCAGAAATACAAAAACATCTTAAAGTTAGATGAATGGTTTGACGAATGGAGTAAATTTGTTTCTAAATAATAATTTGGCGCACATAAAATGAACAGATTTCTCTACATTTTTTTGCAAGATCTGTCTTGCTTTGTATGTTGACCTTTTCATTTACCAGCATTTGGTTATGAGGCAGTGTGCTGATTTCAGTCTCAGAGCAGCATGTGGTTCGACTTTGTTATCTGATCCCACATTTGTTTCACTCATGTCTGATCTTGCAGATCTACCTGCAATCCCACTATAATCCGTGCTCAAGCTGATCTGAGAAGGCAGCAGCTCAAGCAAATCACATGCAGACAAATACCAATATATCTACAAAGGTCATGTATGTTTTTGTTGTCTGCTTTTGGAGAATAAGAGATTACAATACCTTCAGAAAGTGTTCATACTGCTATATATACCAACATAATAGAATGGAATAGAAAATACAATGTCTTTACCATCACTGTACATATTTAAAATTAGATGAAATGCAAATCACTTTTTAGTGGGTGACATACAGGCTGCAGTACATAGAACATAGACCACACGTGTCACAATCAAGGCCCATAGGCCAGAATTTTTTTGTTTGGGGGGGGGGATATTTTATTTAATCTCTTAGTCTTTGATTTGATGCACCTGTAGCGTCTCCCTGAGGGCAACAGGTCAAACAGTTTGAAGCCTGGATAGGAGCTGTCTTTGATGACGTTGTTTTGCACTGCTGAGGTGTAAATTTCCATCAGGGAGGGGAGAGGGGTCCTGATGTTTTTCTGTGCTGCATTGACTATTTATCTTGAGCCTCTCCCTGTCTGCCAACACAGTGTTCCTCAACCAGGGGTCTGCGGTGTAATTGCAAGGGGTCCCTGTTAATATTTTTTATCCCTCTTTGATTTATAGAAATAGATTAATAATTTTATTCAAATGTGGCAAAGACATTTATTTACCTTAACTACAGAAGGTAACATGACCTTCTGTTTCTCTTTGACAAGCAGTGGCGGCTCCAGACAATTTTTATTTAGGGGGGCACAGGGGGGTCCTGGTCATTTCAAGCAGGTGTGCATGGCTAATAACTTTATATTACTGCTACTAAACAACAAAAACAACACAGCATATCAACTGCTTTGTTTTTATTTAATTTATCAATTGCAGTATGCAAATAATATCCTTGAACTTTAATTGCCATAGCCACCCCGATGACAGAATACATATTTACAAAATAGTATCTATTCTCATAGTCTCACCATCTTTTGATTGCCTTATTTCTGTCCAGTTTCCCCCTGGCATCCTCTCTTCTCCTTCTTTGTCCAGTCTCCCCCTGTCTTCTTCTCTGCTTCTCTTACTCTTTTTTTTCTCTCCTCTCTTTAATCTCCACAGGTGTGATTTACTGCAACATATGTAGTTATAGTACACAAGAAAAGGTTAATATTTATGTTAAATACAGCAATACAAGAGCAAGAGGTTCACTTCACACAATATTGACAGCTCTTTTGTACGGTCTCCTGTCTTGTTCTCTCCTCCTTCTGGTTCACACCGCTTTCATCTTGTGGCCTTGTCAATCTATGGTGTGGTTTACACCAGACATAAAGAACTATGTTCCACGCTCCTTGAAACGATTGGTTCGGCATCTAGTCTACTATTTGCGTGAACCGCGAGCGATCCGTGTCAATTCTGGCAGGAAGTCACACCAAGACACTCGAGACAATCTGGTGAATGGTAAAAATGAAGGCAAGATTAACACTATATGACTGATCATTTTCTTGTGTCCTTCACCATTCCCCTCTCTTTATTTGAGATTAAACCCACTCGTCCCTCCGTAATATTAGAAATATAAACGTGGACATGCTCCACATCCTCCCATTTAGAGCATAGTCCTTTACCAGATCTGTCCGACCCCGATCAACTGGTTTCTTTTTATAATCGCAACCTTTTAGAAGCTCTTTACTTTTTTGCACCTGTTAAACCCGGTCTCTATCTTTTACAAATTCTTCTCCCTGGTTCACTCCTGAACTCCGTAGGATGAAAACCAAATACAGTCAGTTAGAGCGGCTTTGCAAAAGAATTGGCTCTCTCACTTATGAAGAAATGTAACAGATGCATGTTTTACAATACAAAGATTTGGTTTCTCTAACTAAAAATAATTATTTCACAGAACTCATCAATGTGAACAAGGGAAATTCCAAAACTCTCTTTTCTTTAATTAATAATATTTTCCAACCCCGTCACAGTCTCCCACCTCATTTCTATTCTAACGGCACCTGCAATTCTCTTCTGTCTTTCTTTAACCAGAAGATTTTAGATATTCAACAGAATCTCCATTCCTCCGCTTCTGCTACCATTCCTTCTGACTCTTTTTCTGTTTCTCATACATTTTCCTCCTTTCAGCTTCCGGACCCCAGTGAAATTTCCCTCCTCATCCAAAATTCCAAACCAGCCACTTGTCAGCTTGATCTCCTACCATATTCTCTGGTTAAATCCTGCCTCCCCTCTCTTCTTCCACTCATTTCTGCCGTCATTCACTCCTCATTATCATCCGGTATTGTACCTACACTTTTCAGAACTGCTGCTGTTAAACCAATCCTAAAAAAAACCTGGTTAAGATCCTAACACCTATAATAACCTCCGCCCTATTTCTAACCTCCCCTTCATCTCCAAAATACTTGAAAAAATAGTCGCCTACCAACTTCATCATCATCTCAGTCAAAACAATCTCTTCGAGCCTTTTCAATCTGGTTTCCACCCCCTTCTCAGCACAGAAACGGCTCTGTTAAAAATCACAAATGACCTCCTCCTGGCAGCTGATTCTGAGCTAGTCACCATTCTCATTCTCCTGCGACCTTAGACACTATTTCTCAATCAATCCTCCTGCACAGACTCTCCTCCCTTGGCATCACCTCTACCCCCCTCCACTGGTTTCACTCTTACTTCTCTGGCCGCACTCAGTTCGTTCAACTCAAAACTTTTACGTCTCAGCCTTCATTCACTTCATCAGGTGTTCCACAAGGCTGTGTTCTCAGTCCCCTCCTCTTCATCACCTACCTTCTACCGCTTGGCAATATTTTCCGTAAGTTTAACATTGATTTTCATTGTTTCGTGGATGACACCCAGCTCTATCTTTCCAGCAAACCAAACTCTTCTCTTCCACCCCTGTCTCTTTCTTCCTGTCTCTCTGAAATAAAAACCTGGTTAATTCAGAACTTTCTAAAACTTAACAGTGACAAAACTGAAATACTACGTATAGGCTCCAAATCCAACCTTTCCAAAACTTCCAATTTGACTCACTCCAATGATTCCTCTTCTGTCTCTCCTTCCCCTCAGGTAAAGAGCCTTGGTGTCATCCTCGATAGTTCACTATCCTTTCAATCTCGTATCAATAGCCTTACTCAGTCTGCCTACTTTAATTTACGTAACATTAATCGCCTTTGACCCTCCTTCACTGTCCACTCCACTTCCATCCTGGTTGACAGTCTGGTCACTTCACGTCTTAATTATTGTAATGCACTCCTCTCTGGTCTCCCCAATAAAACTGTCAAAAAACTTCAACTAGTTCAGCACTTCGCTGCCAGGATCATCACCACGACTCCATCATTCCACCACATCACTCCCATTCTCCGACAGTTACACTGGCTCCCTGTATCCTTCAGGATCCCCTTCAAACTACTCCTTTACACTTTTAAAGCCCTTCATAACCTGGCTCCTTCTTACCTTACTGATCTACTTCACGTCCATACTCTTTCTCGCTCTCTCCGGTCCTCTTCCTCCCTCCGGCTTTCCGTTCCTCCGGCCCGCCTGGTCACTATGGGGAGCTGAGCCTTCAGCCGCTCGGCTCCCTGGCTTTGGAACACTCTACCACCTGACCTCCGGAACGTCCACTCTCTTTCACTTTTTAAAACCAGACTCAAAACCTTTCTGTTCAGGTCAGCTTTCCCTAACCACAATACCCTGTGATCCGTCTGTTGATTTTATTGTTTTATTGTTATATTTTGGTGTTTTGTTGTGCTTTTATATGTAATTTTAATGTACAGTGTCCTTGAGTTTCTTGAAAGGCACTTTTAAATAAAATGCATTATTATTTCAATACTATATATACACTGCTACTCTGTACTGCCACACACACACATCTCTCTGGTATATTTACTTACCCATGATGAAAAAAATAGCTCTGAATAAACAACAACTGAGCAGAAACGCTTGTCGATTATTATTTATCATATATTATCCCTGGCACCTCCACAGTTCAAAAGTGTAAGTCAATGTACAGGTGCTGGTCATAAAATTAGAATGTCATGAAGAAGTTGACTTATTTCAGTAATTCCATTCAGAAAGTGTAAGTTGTATATTAGATTAATTGATTTACACACAAACTGATTCAAGAACCAGCATAGACAGACGTATACAAGACTTGGGTTTGAGCTGTTTCATTCCTTGTGTCATGCCACTCTTGAACAAGAGACAGCGTCAAGTGTCCTACCCTGCCTGGGCTAAAGACTTGAAGGACCAGACTGCTGCTGAGTGGTCCAAAGTTATGTTCAATGAAAGTACATTTTGCATTTCCTTTGGAAATCAAGGTTAAATGTTTTTTATGTGGTCCAAGGTCAAAACAGCTGTCTACCAGGAGGTTTTAGAGCACTTCATGCTTCCTATTGTTGACCAACTTTATGGAGGTGCAGATTTCATTTTCCAACAGGACTTGGCACCTGCACCAAAGCTATCAGTACCTGGTTTAAGGACCATGGTATCCCTGTTCTTGATTGGCCAGCAAACTTCCCTGACTTTAACCTCATAGATAATATATGGGGTATTTTGAAGAGGAAGATGCAATATACCAAACCCAACAAAGGCCAATGTCAGAGCAACATGGGCTGTCACAACACCTCAGTAGTGTCATAGACTAATCAACTCCAAACCACACTGAATTGCTGCGGATATTCAGGCCAAGGGAGCCCCAACTACATATTAAGTGCTGTACATGCTCATATTTGTCATATTCATACTTTTCAGTTGTCTAAAAATTTCTAAAAATGTTTTTTTTTATTTGTTTTTATTGGTCTTAACTGATATTCTAATTTTCTGATATACTGAATTTACGGTTTTCTGAAAAGCTACTGTAGTTTTCAGAAATGTATGTAATAAAACAGATTTTTATACAAATATAAATATATGTGTTTTTGAAAGTTACTGCATCATTTTGTTTCATAATGTTTAGAGGCTGCTGCATATATATTTTGTTACATTTTTCTGGAAACTGCACCCAAGGAGCAACTGCTGATTGATGTTTATTTTTTCTGGAAATTACAACTGAAAGCTTATATTTGCCTAGAAGAGTGAATAAGTGCCACATTACAATTTAAAAGTGTGTCTGTGGGGGGGGGATTAAAGTCCCCCAAAAAGGTTGAGAACGACTGCGCCATTGCACAGTTTCTTCAGCTATTGTACTTTAACAAAGTACTGAGGTTAAATCTTAGGGAGGGGAGTCCAGTTGATGCAGGACTCTCTACAATTGTTGTGCTCTCGATAATGGACTGCTAATTCATTGTGCGTTGTCCGACTCCCTGCTGAAGGTATATGCTGAAACACTGCACACTTTCTATTGTCTTTAGCACCACTGCCATGTTAATAAAGGCATATTTATAAGTCTAAGAACCGATGGTATGGAGGTTTATTTTATCCATATTCAAGTCCAGACACTGCTACTTCTACATAAATATTGGTGAAAAGCTCAGGGGCCGTATTCACAAAGAATCTTAGGGCTAAAAGTAGGTCCTAACTGCTGAATTTAGGAGTAACTCCTAAAAAATGTGGGCGTGTCACTCTTAAATTTAGGACTCCTACTTTCTTAAGATAAAAGTAATTCACAACCACTTTTAGGGCTAAAAGTAGCTCCTAAGTCTGGGAGTCCTTAAAAGAAGTCAAAAGGACTCCTAACTCCCTAAGGCCTATTCACAAAGACTCCCAAAATGGCTGCAGCCAAAAGCAATGTGTTGGACACTCTGGATGATTCGGAATTAACCAAACGATACCGACTAAATCGTTATTGCAGATGTGGTGCGGGATGCAATCACGTCTCCAACTAAACGTAACAATCCGATCAGTCCAGAAATTAAATGTTTAGGGAAACTAAGATATTTAGCCACAGGGAAAATGCAAATTTGCGACACGGACGACTTGGGTATATCACAACCATCTATCAGCTGAACAATCCACCAAACTCTTAAAAGGCTATGTCGACCACACATTATCCAACAATACATCCGTTTCCCATTAGACATCCAGCAACTGCATCGAATTAAAGCCAAATTCATGGCGATTGCAGGTATGCCTGGGGTGCACAAAGAAGAAAACGTGCACGTCTTCCAATTTATACAACATATGTAGGGATGCAACATATGTAGGGATGCCTATATGACGGACATTGCCTACATGTTGCAGCAGCATCCTTTTTATAAAGCTGTGATCTCGAGTCGACACTGGGACTGTAGAGAATACCATCTCTTCTCACAATCTTCTGAGGTTCGTGACACCACTGGATAAGATGCATTTATGTTTCTGCTCATTTCCACCCATGCCTCCCTTTTCTTCTTATTCGTAATCCCAGCTCCGAATCGCCCTTTAAGTTAGGTTTCCTTGTTCTTTTCTCGCCACTCATTTTCAGTTCACGAGGTGCTTTTCAAGGTAGTGGGGGGGGTTCTATTTAAGATGTGGCTGATGTGCTCATTAGACAGCCTAATTGTTTACAGCTTACTTGCAATCACTCCCTTAATATGATGCATCCATCCATTATCTATACCGCTTTCATCCAATTCAGGGTCAGTCGCGTGGATGGGGGGGCTGGAGCTTATCTCAGCTATCAGCAGGCGTTAGGCAGGGTAATATGATGCATTTCACGTTTTTTTGTTTTTAAACTTCTCCCTCTCTGTAAGTAGGCAATTGTGTGTAAGTTGTATGAAGTGTCAGTCTAGTGGACACAAAGATGTCATCATGCATTATTTCTGGTGTTTGCGCTGTTCATAATTACGCTTTTATCGACATTGAAATTTAAAATTTCTTGGTTTCACATGTGTCATTCAAAAACCAATCACACTGCTGTCCGTTTATTTACTCATGCATAGGAAATGACGTTTTCCATAGCAACGGGACGTCACTATTAACTTACTTTTAGGGATTTGTCATACGTAAAAGTAGCTCTTAGTGCGTTTGTGAATAGGTTTTAGACGACAACTCCTACATAAGACCTTTTAGCGGGAGTTAGGAGTAACACCTAGCGGTAAGATAAGAGTCTTTGTGAATACGGCCCCAGGTCAAATATAACTCATGCATTCCTCAAATTTGGCGTACATGGAGGTTGAGTTAAAAGAAAGCCATAATTTTAATTTTGGAAGTTGCCAAAAGTAAAGACATAAAGTGAACAGGTAGAAGAAGCTGGGGTTGTAAACAAAATGGGTTAAAACAAAATATTAGGGTCGTCATGGGTTGGATAACAAACATGGCCCTGTAAAAATTGGAAAATGAATCTGTCAAAGCCAAAACCCAGAACTCAGCCAAAACACAGATAACAGTCCAAAAGAGGTTATTCAAGCTGGGGCGAAGATGCAGGTGGCAAAGGTCCAACAGGGTATCGGCACAGGCGATATCGGCCGAGACTTTGAGGGAACCGGTTGAGGCTGGCTGTTCTTGGCAGACAGGAAGGTGCAGACTCTTACACAAGAGGGAGTCCAGGTCATTCACGGCGAGGTCCGATTTCGAAAAGGGTCCAAGTTCCTGAGGGCTTTAATCCAGGTCCAAAACAGGCAAGGTCCAAAACACTTTAACCACTTTCTGGGAGGTCAGGCAGAGGTCAGTAACAGGCAGGGTTTAGGCAACAATATTAGAAGGTAAAAACAGAGCAGAGGCTTGAAATCTGTGACAGAGGCAACAGACAATCACTCACTGAGCAGGCAGCAGCCAGGGGCTTAAATAGAGAGTCAGCCACTGCTGCAGAGGAGAGAGAAGGAGACCTGACAAGCAGGGCAAAACAATGATCCTATCTCCTTAAACACCAGATTTCCACAGTCAAATATGGTGGTGGCAGTATCACGCTGTAGGAATCCTTTACTTCAATCCTGAAAGAAAACCTCTTGGAGACTGTAAAAGATTTGACACTGGATTGGAGATTCTCCTTCAAGACACTGTACATACATTTTATGTATACGTTTTTATTGTCAGATGATTGAGATGCTGCAGAGAACCACTGAGCAAAAACTGATTGAGGATGAAGGGAATAGTCTGAGCTAAGACGTGAAAGGGAAAGAGAAAAGGAAATTGGATTCATCCTTCAACTAATCACCCTTGACAACAGAGAACAACATGTCTCTGGAAGGCATGGCATTTGTACATCCCCAGGGTCACCATGGGCCACCATGACACACACGCTCACAAATAATCAGACTCTGTGTAAAAGCAGACCCAGGCTGCAAACCTGTCCCTCTTCTGGGACTCTGTGTGAATCCAGCAGTTTCATTTTCGTTTCAGTGCCTGTTCTCTCTGTCACTGTGCCTCTGCACTCATCACCAGTGAGTGAGCACCAGAAGAAAGACAGCATGAAGCCACCTCACTCAGACATATTGTTATGTTCATGGCCAGTGGTTAACATTTGAGCCTGGAACATTGGAAAGTGTGTACTAAATAATAATAAAAAAATATTTACTTAAGGCAGTCTTTATCTACATCATATCTGTAGTTTCAGTTTGCACAAAGGACACAATTGATAATTTTTCAGGCTGACATTTTGCCAGTATACCGATTCTCTTGCTTTTTTCTGGTTGATAGTAATTGCTGAATTCTGGCCAGTATTAGATTTTCTCCATGCATAATAAATGTAATGTTTATGACAAAGTTTATCTCACATAGTCAAACTACTAACAAAAGTTACAAAATCTCAGGATAATTAAGGCAATTTTATTTGTGTAGCACACTTTCAGCAACAAGGTAATTCAAGGTGCTAATAAGGAAAACCTTACACCGGTGGCGTCCAAAACAAGTGATGCATGTTGTAGTTCTTTCTCTGGTTCAACATGCCTGAATCAAAAAATTGGGTTCATTAGCAGAACCTCTGTAGAGCATTCCATGCTGAAGAGGTAGTTAGACCAACTGAGTCAGCTGTGTTGTAGCAGAGAAATATTTAAAACTAGTAGGATGGTGGCCCTTGTGGACTAGACTTAAACACCTGTGACTTACACAGCAGGAGAAGATAGATTCTAAATAATATGTAAGGTAATGGAGATTAATAAATAGGCTATTGAGTGGAAAGTAATGGGGAGCTTAAGTCTCCTCCCCTTCCGATCACCCCATGGGTCCCTTAGCTAAAAATAAATAAAAAATGAATGAATGAAAGCCAAAGTCTGGTCCAGTTTGCCTTATACAGCGAATCTGAATATTCTTTACCTCAATTTAAATGCTAACTCATTATATATTTTTATAATGTGATTTATGATTTATTTTCATATAAAATTTTGTCATTAAAATGACTACAAATCAGAATTTGTGTATATATGATGTCATGTTAGCTAACGTAAGCTAGCTTTTGAACCACTCACTGAGACCCTCTTCTCCCGCATGCTCTCATTCCACCGACTGTTTTTCCCCTAGCATGCTTACCATTTTCCACTCCATGCCCAGATGTAAAGTAATTTTATCCACATTTAATGATCCTTCCCTTATCCTGGAAGAAGGATGCAAAGCTCGCTAAACTTGAAAAACTAAAGTTGTTTTTTTTTTGCAGAATATCAAAAATTACAACTTTTCCTGTATCAAAATATGTCTATAAAATTTAGGAATATCATATTTCAAACAGGATCAGTATAACAACTTTTATTGGTCCATCCATTGACTCTCATTCGTTTTGACTCTACCGGAAGTAGATAGGCTCGACTAAGGCCCCCCTTAGGCCCCCCATTGCATTATTCTAAAACTGATCACTTTAGGGTTTTAACTCATTTTTATCAAATGCTTTTTCATCCCTAGGCTTGTAGAGATAGTTACCTTGGTCTGTTATGTTTTGCATGTCGACAGCACTACCAATATGCATACAAGTATTGGGAAAAACATAGTGGCAGTTTAATAGTAAAAAAACTTTACGCTCTTACAAAAGGAGAACAGGACATAGCATACAGGGAATATAACTGCAGCAACCAGCAAAGTGCAATGAAATCCAGTGAGTTTATGGACGGAGGTGAGAATGGAGAATGACATTGAATGCAGGAGCGCTAATCAGGGGATTAGGAACAGCTGTGAAGGAGATCAAACAGGTATACTGAGGGAAGGTGAATAGAAAACAGGCTACACAAGAACTGAATGCATAAATTAACTAAAAAATAGGCAAAATGAAGTGTAGTGATATAACAACACTTTATTTCAAAAATGAACACCTTGAAATGAAAAGAATATGCAAAGAACTTTCAAGCAACAATAAAGAGCTTAGTGGTCATCAAAACACAGATAAAAGCCCAAATCAAAGGGTGGATGGATGGATGAATGGATGGATGGATGGATAGTTTGAGGCAATACTTAAAGCTTTCATTACAATACATTAGAGAAGTGTTTCGCAGCACTGCTCTGCAAGACCTACTATCCTGCATGTTTTAGATGCTTCACTGATTTAACACACCTAAATTTGTTTATTCCAATTAAGCTAAAGCCTTCCTTATCAGCCATTAATTGAAATCAGGTGTGCTGAAGAAAGGAAACACCTAAAACATGCAGGACATTGTGCTTGAACAGGGTTGGGAGACACTGCATCAGATGACCTTTAGAAAGTTGCGTCTGTGCACATCTAGTTCCTGTAACTCCTGCTTTATTTTCTCAAAACTAGTTTCTTTACATTTGAAAGAATAAAACTATTAACTTTTTTGCTTTAGTCTGACATTTTTATAAGCAGGCTTTTATAATAAGCTGACCTTTGATTTCACTTTTATGACTTTGCTTGAAATCAGACACACACAAAAACAAGCAAATCGTAAATTATTTACTGACCTTTTAAATCATCGCTGCCCCTCTGTGTGACTGTAATCCAGTAAAGTTATTTTCCTTTGGATCTCAGCACCATGATGTTCATAAATCATATATATATATATATATATATGATTTATGAACAACATTTATATTTTATATATATATGAAAAATAGGCAGCTGAAACAAGAACAAGGAAGAAACTGATGAGAGTACCCGTGATAATCGAAACAGTTGGGGCAGTGACCCCCAAACTGGAGGAATGGCTCCAGCAGATCCCTGGAAGAACCTCAGACATCTCAGTCGAGAAAACTGCAGAACTTGGAAAAGCAAAGATACTGCGCAGGACCCTCAAGCTCCCAGGCCTCTGGTAGAGGACCCGAGCTTGGAATAGGAAAAACCATCCACAGTGGTTTACAACGGCTAAGTGAAGTACCCTCAGAAAGTCTACTCAAAACAGTGAATGCAGCAGTGAGAGCGATCCCTTGCGCATCAATCACTGAAACCAATGAGCCGATCTACATTTCAGCAGCAGTGATCCTAGAGTTGCTTGGCTATAAGAGCAACCATGAGAAAGAATACCCACCATGGAAAAGACGGCTAGAAGCTAACATCAAGGTAGCTTGGAGAGAAGTAAGCCAGTTGACGGAAGCCCAGAGAGGTGTAATGAAACAACCAATACCGAAGAGATACACCCAGATGTCCATACCTGAAGCACTCCAAAATGCCAGGAAAGTTTCCAAGCCTTGGCCTATCGCCTAAAGAGCTACAGGAAAGACAATGAAGCCAGACGAATTAACAGGCTGTTTGCAACAAAAACAGCAAAGGTGTACACTCAGTGGCAGGGCAATAGCAGCAGAGTAGACCCACCAAGGCTGGAAAGATCCTGAAAGAGCATATGGAAAAAGGAGACAGCACATAACAGCAGAGCTGAATGGCTGGCCTCTCTGCAACAGGAGCACAGCAATCTCCCTGAGCAGAATCCAGTTACCATCACAGTGGCAGACATCCAAGAAAGAGTCTCAGGTATGAAAAACTGGACAGCACCAGGCCTTGATATGATTCATGCCTACTGGCTAAAGAAACTCACAGCACTCGTTGAGCACCTGGCAGCACAACTGAACCAGCTCCTAAGAGATCGGACTCCCACAGAATGGCTAACCTAAGGGCGAATAATCCTGATCCAGAAGGATCCCGCCAAAGGTGCAGTCCCATCCAACTATCGCCCAATAACCAGTCTGTCCACAACATGGAAGCTCATGTCAGGCATAATCACGGCTATGATAAGCAGGCACATGAATCAATACATGAGCAAAGCACAGAAGGGCTTTGGTAGAGATACTAGAGGTCCTAAACATCAACTCCTTTTTGACAGAACAGTTTCACAAGACTTCAAATCTCGCAAGACCAACCTGTGCACTGCCTGGATTGATTACAAGCAAGCCTACGACTCAATGCTACACACGTGGATCCATGAATGCTTGAAGCTGTACAACATCAACAGGACTGTTAAAGCATTCATTGTGAACTCGATTAGGTTGTGGAGAACCACCCTTGAGGCCAATGGCAAGCCACTTGCACAAGTGTCCATCAAAAGTGGCATATACCAAGGTGATGCTCTGTCCCCACTGCTTTTCTGCATAGGTCTGAACCCCATAAGCCAAGTAATCAACAAGACTGGTTATAGATACCACCTCAAGAATGGAGCTACAATCACCCACCTCCTCTACATGGATGAAATCAAGCTGTATGCTAAGAGTGAGCAGGACATTGATTCTCTGATCCACACCACCAGGATCTACAGCAATGACATCGGAATGTCATTCGGGCTTGATGAATGTTGTAGAATGGTCACAAAGCGAGGCAAGGTAGTCCACACTGAAGGGGTCTCAGTCCCGGAGGGAACAATAGCAGACATTGAGGACAGTTACAAGTACCTGGGCATACCACAGGCAAAGGGCAACCTTGAACAGGCAACAAGGGAAGCAGCAACAGCCAAATACCTCCAACGAGTGAGGCAAGTCCTAAGAAGACTGCTGAATGGAAAGAACAAGTCCAAGGCAATAAACAGTTTCCTCCTGCCAGTGATCAGATACCCTGCGGGAATAACAAGTTGGCCAAAGGAGGAGATGCAGACCACAGATGTTAAGACACGAAAGCTCCTCACCATGCATTGCAGGTTTCATCCCAAATCCAGCACCCTGAGACTGTATGCACGCCGTAAGGATGGAGGCAGAGGACTGATGAGTGTGAGAGCCACTATCCAGGATGAAACATCAAAGCTCCATAAATACATCAAGGACAAGGCCTCAACAGATGACGTACTTAGTGAATGCCTGAGATAATGGCAAGATGAGGAGGTGCTTGAGGAGGAACCATCATGGGAGGACAAGCCCCTACATGGGATGTATCATCGGAACATAACTGAAGAGGGTTATGTCAAGAATTCCTACCAAAGGCTAAAAAGGGCTGGCGTAAAGGACACCACAGAGGTACTCATCCTGGCAGCACAGGAGCTATGGAGGACTACGGGGGTCATTGGAAAAGCAATACAGCATTTTGACGATAACTGCTTAATTGTGAATTAAAAATATAGATTGCTAAATATAATTTCAAATTCAACAATTAATCCATACAAAAAAAAGACAAATTTGAAAAACATTTTGTAATTACACATTTTAAATTTAAATACTAAAGAGGAATTGCAAATTGTATTTATTATTTGATTATTAAATACTGTGATTTGAAAATGTTTTTCAAATCCTATTTCAAAATGGAGAATTAAATAACACAATTAATAAATGACATTGTAAATATCTTTCCTTTTCATACATTTAAAAAAGTTATTCCCTTTTCTAAATCCGTTTTCTCTTTCCAGTTCTCATTTTCAAATCCTTTTTGCAATCGCATTTCCTAAATGGTTTACCCTCTCCTTTTAGCATTCGTGTGACCCTCCTGGTCCCTACACTGCAATTTGAAAATGTATTTTTAAATCCGATTTCAAAATGGAGAATTAAATAACATAATTAATAAATGAGATTGTAAATATCTTTCCTTTTCATACATTTAAAAAACGTATTCCCTTTTCTACATCCGTTTTCTCTTTCCATCTCTCATTTTCAAATCCTTTTTGCAATCGCATTTCCTAAATGGTTTACCCTCCCCTTTTAGCATTCGTGTGACCCTCCTGGTCCCTGAGAACACTGAAAACCAAGTTCAACCAATCACAGCTGCTCCTCGAATGTAACCAGCTCTCTCATTGGTTAGACAGCCACATTTGAGTGGAGCTTGCCGAGCTGTGCGCGCCAAATGGTTTTGATTGGTCATCAAACCTTGCTATGTGCAGACGGTTTGAAGGAGACATATCATAGCTAAAACTCGAAAATGGAGAACGAAGCAGCTGGCAACATCTGGAGCCGCACTATAAATGATTTAATCACTTTGGCAATGTATGTCGACAGTGCAGATGCCGATTATGCAAGTACTTTAAGGAGACTGAAGCAGATAAGGCGAAACTTTGAAGCAGTTACAACTCTGTTTGCACTGGCGCGCGCACAGCTCGGCAAGCTCCACTCAAATGTGGCTGTCTAACCAATGAGAGAGCTGGTTACATTCGAGGAGCAGCTGTGATTGGTTGAACTTGGTTTTCAGTGTTCTCAGGGACCAGGAGGGTCACACGAATGCTAAAAGGGGAGGGTAAACCATTTAGGAAATGCGATTGCAAAAAGGATTTGAAAATGAGAACTGGAAAGAGAAAACGGATTTAGAAAAGGGAATACGTTTTTTAAATGTATGAAAAGGAAAGATATTTACAATCGCATTTATTAATTATGTTATTTAATTCTCCATTTTGAAATCGGATTTAAAAATACATTTTCAAATTGCAGCGTAGGGACCAGGAGGGTCACACGAATGCTATTCTCCATTTTGAAATAGGATTTGAAAAACATTTTCAAATCACAGTATTTAATAATCAAATAATAAATACAATTTGCAATTCCTCTTTAGTATTTAAATTTAAAATGTGTAATTACAAAAGGTTTTTCAAATTTGTTTTTTTTTTTGTATGGATTAATTGTTGAATTTGAAATTATATTTAGCAATCTATATTTTTAATTCACAATTAAGCTGTTATCGTCAAAATGCTGTATTGCTTTTCCAATGACCCCCGTAGTCCTCCATACAGGAGCAGGCTCAAAGCACCAGAGCGATAGAAACCCAGATCTACCACACCAGACAAGACCCAAGGTGTAGGCTGTGCAATCCTGAGACAATCCAGCACATGACAGCAGGGTGTAAAATGCTGGCAGGGAAAGCATACATAGAACGTCATAACCAAGTGGCTGGCATAGTATACAGAAATATCTTTGGAGTATGGGCTGGAAACCCCAAGGTCAATGTGGGAAACACCTCCAAAGGTGGTGGAGAATGACCGAGCAAAGATCCTGTGGAACTTCCAGATTCAGACATACAGGAAGGTAGTTGTGAACTGGCCGGACATTGTGGTGGTTGATAAAGAGCAGAGGAAAGAGATTGTGGTGGATGTGGAAATACCAAGTGATTGAAACATCAAGAAGAAGGAACATGAGAAACCTGAGCTCAGATAGGAGCTAGAGAAGGCTTGGAAGATGAAGGTTGATAGTATTACCCGTGGTAATTGGAGTACTCGGGGCAGTGACCCCCAAACTGGAGGAATGGCTCCATTAGATCCTTGGAAGAAAATCAGACATCTCAGTCCAGAAAATTGCAGAACAGCAAAGATACGGCGCAGAACCCTCACGCTCAAAAGGCCTCTGGTGGAGGACCAGAGCTTTGAAAGGGAAAAAAAACACCCACAGTGGACGAGAGGGGAATTACATATATATATGTTTATATTTCGAGAGATATATATATACGTTTATATTTCTAGATATATTTATCAGACAATATCAGTCTGGCTTTTCCACATTAGGTTTTTGTGAAGCAGCGCATAAGAAAGAGCTGCTTCTATCACTTAAACTCTATGGTTGCCAAAAAAATCATGAGAGGTTGACAGTAAATCTGTAGAATATGAATATGTCTGTGTGTGTTACATGCAGGAAAACAAAACTGCACGAGTTACTATGGAAACAATATTTCACTTTTTTCCTTCTTACTTTAGGGATTAAATATGATCAATTTCCAGCATTTCATATGGAAAACGGCAACTGCCATTGAGCTGATATTAGTAGTTGGAACCGTCTGGGGCCTTGTGGGAAGATTTTAGTTCATTTACATCGCCATTCTGTCCATCTATTTCATGTAGATCTTTGAGAGATTGTCATGAAAATGATTTTATTATTTAATTCACATCCTTTTCCGATACATCCAGCTAGCTTTACACCCAGGACTTTGATAATAAAGCTCGCTCAGTGCTCAATCGACAAGCACAAATAGCTGCCTTTCACACTAAGTAGTAAAGAAAGAAAGCTGGAGATGAAGAGAAATTGAAGTGGAAAATGAAGGTGTTGGGACAGCAATTATGATGGAGAAGCAACACCAAGGCAATATTTCAGGTCAACTGTCAGAAACGTTATGGGGCTATTCTTCACTATAAACCCATAATGCACTTTATTGAACACATTGATTTCTTTGGAAAGCTTTTTCATAACAGCTCTTGTTCCATGCAGCACAGAGCACCAGCCTCTTTGAAGAAAACAATAGGCATGTATGGACACTGAGTGATGGAGACAGCACGACACAAGAGCATTGTATAAAAGAGAGAAAAAAAACATGGTATTTCTGCTGCCAAGAATATCTCTGAAGCTACAGAGGTAGTGTTTACCAAGGAAACTAATTTGGAGGAAATGTTGAGTTATTTCACAATCGGTAGACTAAAAATATGCTGATCCGCCAATATGTATTTGTCTTGTAGTGAAAATCATTTAATAAAAATGTCAGTGTTAAACCAGTGTCTTACAAATCAGTGTATTCATACAAACTATAATGTAGTTTATTGGTGGACAAACACAAATGAGTCTGCAGCTATCCACTCTACGTTCACAGCTGAACAAAATTCACTCTAAGCTTAAAAGGCGACTTTGAACCCTTAATAACACTATATTCCTTTGTTCGCCTTAACCCAGGTAAAACATTCCTGACATTGTCTTGGCTTCAGAAGTGACTTACCAGGAGTGTGACAGTTATAGCCCATTTCCTGCATTTGTCTGTATGTACTGACCTTTGAAGCTCTGACTCAAGCGACAGTATTCGCCCTGTGAATGTCCCTCATTCTGTTGAATTGGCTAAACTTTACTATCCTCACAAAACTTCATTTATCCTTGTTGTTTGCACAATTTCATACTACAATTTTTCCTTCCACTAAATGTTACAGTATCTGTCTAGCATTTCAGTGAATCAATCAAGCTCCCCTGGCTGTTTCAAGGAAATTTCAATCAAAAGCAACTGGACTTGGTAATTTGTCTTGGAAAGAGAAATTGTCTTCCAAGACAAATTACCAAGTCCAGTTGCGTTTGATTGAAATTTCCTTGAGATAACCATGACCTGGATGAATGAGAATATTCACAGGCTCCCCTGGGTGTTGTTAAATAGTTATTGGTTGTTTGTGTCAGCGTCAGATGCTCCGTTTTTGCCACCAGCCTGATTTTCTGTTGACTGGAGTTCATTTACCACTTAAATCAGTTATCATCAAGCATCTCTGGTTTTCATTCACATGTTTCGGTCCTCAACTACACCTGTCCATGACAGAATTAGCTTTTGGTTGATATCTTAATGTTCCTGTATCCTAATGTTACCTTAAAATCAGAAAATAATCAGAGTTGAGTGGATATTAAAAGAAAAAGTAAAGCAAATGGAGTAAAGATAAATGAAACATTAAGAGCTTTTTGTACATTTTTATTTATTCATATCAATTTGAAAGCAATTACTTTCCTGTATTTGTGCTCCAAAGCTATCTCCTCTCCAAACTGCTGCCCTGTCGGACTTGCTTTTACCAGCTGTTTCCAGATAATTAAAAAGCACAAAATATTACTGGTAAAAGTGGGTTTTTCATGTTCCTTCTGCAACAAAAATAATTGATTTTACAGCATTGTTAGTGAGGTTCATTGTAAGAGCACAGAAAAAAAAAAAAAAAAACAACTTCTGATGGATCTCAGTATAGGCTCAAATGTTAGCCACCATCACAATTACAATGTTCCCTCTTACTCATTAATAATTCAAGATGATTGAACATTTCATGAAACCCTACTGCTGTTTAGTGTTTAGTTAAAAAGTCATGATGAAACCCATGACTCTTACCAAGGTCAAGCATTTTTACTGCAGGCCCTAAACACCATCTGGAATATTACATAGCTACTGTACGTTATAGAATTTAGGTCTCTTCATTTTGATGACTTGTCCATTCTTTTCACACCCAAATTTTTTCTCTGAGTCAAGATAATTGCAAATGCAATGTGTTGCCAATCATTTCACTACTCCTTCAAGGTTTCACAACTTCTCACACTATAGCTGCAAGGTTGAATCATTTATTAGGATTTTAAGTAACAGACCAACAAAAAGTTGTCCATACCAGAGAACTAGAAGGAAGAGACTCAGCATATGGGGTCAGGGAGACTGTTCTGGAGAAGTTTAAAGCAGGGTTAGGCTATCCCAAGATTTGACCATCTCTCAGAGCTTCAGTTTAATCCATCATCTAAAAATGGAATGGTACATTTTTTAAGTGGAATTGTCGAGGAAAGTGCTCTGTACAGATTACGTCAAAATTGAACTCTTTAACCTTTTTGCCAAATGCTGAGGAGAGGAAAACATACAACAACCATGAAACAGAGAATTGCCTTCTTTTGTGGCTCTACCTCTTCGGAAGAAATCCTACCTTAAAAGAAGGGTTAGGCATTGACACGACATGTGTGGGGAACAAACTCTGGTATTCAGTCGTAAAAAAAAACCCAACAAAACTCTTAAAACCATCATTTTTTTGTTCACTTCATATTTATGCACTAATAAATTTTGACCACGCTGATCCCTCACATTAAATTCTAACAAAAATAGCTAAAAGTTTAAGAAGCAAAAAAGGATAAAAGAGTTAAAAACTGAACTCAAATTTGCTCACTACTGGGGAGTAGTGAGCAAATTTGTTGATATAAGACATGTGGGAATGACACATTTTTTGCCCCTTTTGCCATAAGTTTGAAGAGTAATGAGCTTATAGTGGGGTTAGCATTGCAGAGTGCATGAAGATAAAAACCCAAGTCCCACCTGGGAATTTATTATGGAGGCTACATTAGTGGAGGATGAGCAAGCTGCTTTTGATGAAGGTAGACTGAGGAGATTAGGGAATTATTTTTCTATACGCTCCAGTAATTGCTTTCCATCTACCCTTAGTTCACTCTTGCAACTCAACACAAGAATTCAAAGATTGAACTCTACACTTATTCTATCCAGCATTTTATTGCTGTTTAATTATGACCTGCAGCAGGTTTTCATTGATCTCCGAAGCATGAGCAGGGGTTTGTGAGTGGTCACAATGGTCATTACGTTTTGCTGAAAAATCAATCCACTTAATAATCACTGAGGAGCATAAGGATTGCTTATCTGTTTACAACAGAAAGAACAGGTAAGCTAAAAAGTTAAACACAGAGTTTGATTAACAGTAATTAGCTTAAAGATAAGGCAATGCTTTGTTGTGTGACTGGTGGCTTAATGTTTTTTATGTGAAAAATAAATTGCCAATGAGCTACTTAAAAAAGCCGGTTAATTGAGGAAGCTTAAATTTGTGTATCACTAGGGGTCGCTATGACATTCTTACCACGTTGAATACATGTACTAAAGTTTAAATGGTAACTTTTCTTTTAAATTCTCCTTTTAAAATACATTGAGAATTGAATTGATTCATTTAATTCTGTATCTTTTATTCGTTATTTTGATATATCGACTTGAACAAACAATCTCTAATGTCATTGAAATTGATTTAAACTCTTGATCATGATGAATGATGACCTAAGATTTTAGTAATTTTAAAACTGTACAACTGTCAGCATAGTTTGGTACAAGTAATGAGCCTAATCCATGTTATTATGAGGGAAGAAAAAAATTCAAATAATAACAAAAAGTAAAGTTCACAGTAAACTGTAAGGTTTTGATGTTGTGCTGATGATCAGACCAAACATTGCAAACTCTAATTTGTTTTTAAAACCTTGAAACATTGCAGTTGCTAAACTTCTTTTAGGAAAACCAGAAGGCCTTTAGGGTCATACAGTATTCTGGCAGTGCTATTCAGATGAAAACATGTGTTATGTTTTTCCCTTTAAACATATTTGACAATAACTAAAGCTTTGTGAGTTTGGGCTATGGAGCCGATTTTATAATTTTGTGAATTTTCTTAACCTGAAAGGTACAGTTTCCATTTTCAAAAGGTTTTTATAACACTCAGCTAACAACAGCGAATTAACAAAATTGTTTTCTCAAACAGCACGACAGGAGCTTTTCATATGTTGGAAATCACAGGGCTTACTTTGTACGCAATTGGTGGGACTATGACTTGTGACCGTGTTCTTTACAATAACAGAAATAAGGTCTTGACTCACCTCAAGAAGGCATGTGCACTTAACATGTATTTCAGTTGTTTTCCTGAGTATAGAGCCCAGCAATGCAGAATAAAAGCAGGATTAAATCATCATTAAAAACCATTGCTCAAATGTTGTTGGTTTTTTATTATATCTAACAAAACATATGTTTCAGCTAATTTCAGTGTGAATAGGAAATTTATAAAGCTTTTTAGCCAAATGTTTTGGCAGTAAATGTCTATTAGTCATGTAAAAGTCTATTAGTTAGATTAAAGGTGGAATTTCATTTCTAAATGTTTGAAATTGCCTTGGTCATAAATCGTTTGTTCATCTCCCTTGGGAGGACAACCTGTCGTTCACACTATAGGCAGGTGTGCCCCTATTGATTCATAAGTTATAATAGCTTGTTGAATCTATTGCCAGCAGGCTTCAAAGTGATGTATGATTAACTTTTTTTTTTTTTTTTTTGCCAGAACACCTGCTCTTGATTATTCATATCTCTGCTTTGCCACATGTGGGATCATATAACAAACCCATCCACATAGGAAAAAGCTTTTATTAATTGCAGACATAGTGAAAATGTTGACTGCAGTAAGAACATTCTTTTTGATTTCAGTGCTCTCACTGAACAACAGAAGTGTTGACTGCAGTAAGAACATTCTTTTTGATTTCAGTGTTCTCACTGAACAACAGAAGAATATTCTTTTGATTTCAATGTTCGTAATCCTAGAAATCTTAGAAACCTGTTTAATATGGGATTTAAATGTCATGTCTTGGTCAAAAATTACACCGAGGTTCTTTACATTATTACCAGAGGCCGAATTAATGCTATCCAGATGAAGTGATTGATGTAGCGGTTTCCTTTTTAAAGGTTCTGGTCCAAAGACAACAACTTCTGTCTTATCTGGATTTAAAAGTAGAAAATTCAGATTCATACAGGTTTTTATGTCTTCCAGACATGCATGTAATCTACCTAACTGATTGGTTTCATCAGGTTTTACGGATAAATATAATTGTGTATCATCAGCATAACTGTGGAAATTCATTCCATCCATCCCATCCATTTTCTGAACCGCTTAGTCCTCCAGGGGTCGCGGGGGGGCTGGTGTCTATCTCCAGCTGTCAACATGCGAGAGGCGGGGTACACCCTGGACAGGTCGCTAGTACATCACAGGGAAATTAATTTCATGTTGTCTAATTATTTAACCAATTTAAAGCATATATATAGTAAAGAGAATCGGTCCAAGCACAGAACCCTGTGGTACCCCACAGGTAACTTTTTCATGTTGTTCTTGTAAAAATGATCACTAGTATTAAATAAACTGGATGATTCTCCACTGTAAGGCTTAACTACTCCTCACCCTTGATAAACACCAACAAATTGGACCCCCAGACCAACTGACTTCAACTGTGGTGTCACAGGTAGTGATGCTTAGTCATTTTTTTGTGTAGTCAAACAAACGGTAATCTCCATATATCCTTTATTTTGAAACTTCCAGGTATTTCACTTTTCACGAATCCCTGATATCCTGTCTGATCTGAACTAAACTACTGGGCTTGACGTGTTTTAGAAGCATAGTCTGTAAAAAAATACAACTGCCACATAAATTTAGGAGAGGGCCATGACACAATGCTTCTGACATGCATACGATTTGCGCTGATATATGCCCAGTGGAAACCGTCTTATTGACTTTAATGGTGGCTATCAGCTGCGTATTATGCTTCACTGACATTATGCGGCACTTACGTGTCTGGCGGAAAGGATGGGTTAAATCCAGTGTACTTGGAGCTTTCACAGAAAGGAAAACTTTTTTTTCTGAAACAAAGGTAAAATAAGTTAAAAACACCACAGCAGAAGAAACCAGCTCTGAGGGTGACTCATATAGATCCATGATGGAAAGTAACTCTGAAACTGGTGACCAGCGGTAGGTGAGCCATGTTTAATTTGTTATTTTACATGACTGTCAATTATCATATGAATGATTTTCCCCCTGCCACAAACTACATATATACAGTATTTATACAGACACACACCAGCCACTTTATTAGCTTTGGAATTATTCCTTTGTATTTTCTTGTTATTTAGTTACTAAAACCCTCCAGAGACACCACATCAATGTCCTTAGTGGTTCCTTCCCTCTTTTATCTACTGAGTCACCCAACTGATTTTGCAAAGAACAGTTGGTATAGAGACCTCGTCATTCTTGCAGAGAAAATGAGATCAAATCTGAACCAGCATTTTGCTTGCCTCTTGGATTCAACCAATGCAAAGTTCTCAGCACTTGCAGCAGCTGCCTGCTTTGTCCAACTGCTTGTAAAATCCTTTTTAATGTCGATGTGGCTGATAGAAATATCCAGGAGATGCTGAAACAGGCAGTCTGTTGGTCTATGTGGTCAAATGCACTCTCCCACACACATGACAGGAGGAACAGTCTGAAGATGATGCAGAAGAAGAGTTTATTGAGGAACCAGAAGCAGTGGCATCCTCAAAGCAGACGGTGTTTAGGTTCCTCTCAAAATGCTGCACCACAAGGCCTAAACATAAAAACTCTACTACGAGCATTAGGCAGCAGATCATTGAGTACAAAGAAGAACTTTCACATCCCATCACTGAGGACATAGGGACAGACTTCTGGCTGGCAAAGAGTGACAATTTTTAACACAGTATAAATTGTTGCATTGTTCTGTTGTGGAGTGCCTTTGTTTTGTTTTTTTTGTTAGTTTTTTTTACCTTTTTGTTTATCTTGTTGCCAGAAAAATTGTGATAAACTATGTGCAAATTCTCTTCTGGATTAAAAATTGTGACTAAGTATTTATCGGATTGCGTGCACAGAACTAAAGCTAACCATTGTCTTATTCAAATGTCCCCCCCCCCACACACACACACACTAACCACTGTCAAATACATGCCACTATGGATCTCAAAACCTTAAAAAATTGGCTTTTTCCCAAGCTCCTCCAAGTCTTTCACATTTTTACATGAAACATTTCCTGTTCAGTCGGAGGAGAGATCTACCAAACTGATGGTATTGTGATGAGTTGGTATGAATACATACATACTATAGCTCCCCAAAGATTGAACATTATCTTATTAAGTACAGTAACCTCACCCTAGGGCTTGTTTAAACATCTGTTTAACTCAAATAGATAAAAAATAGGAGTGGGTTATGTGTTACCTGTTTAAGTTTAAAATAATATTTTTGTTCAACCTTTAGGCTTGCTGTAAAACTTTTCATGTTTCAAATTTTTTCTGTAAAAGAAAAATGTTCACCTCATCATCTTGTCTTTTCCTCAGAGGTTATTAAGAACTATTTGCTCTGCTGGAGGAGATCAATGACACAACTGTTTGTTTACCTAAGCTTTTCAAGGTTTGCTTTGACTAAGCCCTTTGAGCACATTGGGAACCTTTGCTCTGTGAAGAACAATTAGTTGATACAATCGTTACGTAAAAGCCTCTATGCTGGTCTCAGGGGGGCTTCAGAGGAGAGGTGACGCGCACACAAAGAAAGGCAGTGTTTTAAAGCATGGACAAGATCAGAGGGTTCTTCCACAAAATGAGATAGAAAAATCAAGGTTCATTTAAAAAAGCCTTGCTTGAATTAGAGTTCCACAGTTCACTCTGGGCTTGATTAGAGGAAAATGAATTATAAGTCATGCCTATGAGCATCACAAATACGTCATAACCAATAACAAACTGCATTAAGAAACACTTGTGAGTCTGCATTGTGTTATAATGTGAATTACTGATTAAATGCTGAGTTGTAATACCGGTGTTCTGCAGTAGGTGGTGTTGCTGCAAGGACAGTCTCGAGTGTGACACACACAGTAAGTGCTGGCTAGCACTTCTGACTAAGAACTTCCAAATACATGTTAAAAAATAAGATATCGTTGGGTAGAGCAAGATAATCTTTTTTTTTTTGTGAATCATTAAAACCAGAATATAACACGACAGAAAATAGCTGACAGGTTAAATGTGTTAGAACATGGTTTAATGATGTAAAAACATTTAACAATTGAATACAAACTGTTTCTAAGTGTTCAAAATGTAAAGTCCAATTAACACAGTAATTAATTTTACATATGTATTATGTTTCTAAATGTAAGGTATTATAAGGGTATTTTAACATATAAAAAGGACAGCATGTTTGTATTTGTAATTATTAAAAGTTAATGGTGTTAGGAGTGACGTGGGTGGAGCAAAATGTTTCTGGCAATAAGTAAAGATTAAATACAGCAACATCATAATCTAATTAGAACTACATTTAGAACTACATCACGTTGCATTGCATATTCTATGGGAATGTGGGTGGGGTAAGAAGAAGAAGAAAAGGAAGCAAACATGCTGTGTAACATCACATGGATTGTCCGATTACATTCATCAGCCTAAAACAAGCCTCACAGCATCGTGACAAAGCCGGGTCTTCAGGTTAGCCTCGTTTGTGGAAATGAATTTCTGGAAATTAGGCCTATGGTTTTTTTTCTAAACCTGGCTGTTTAGATTAGCTTGCTTCCTGCAACAGCCCTCGGGTATGAGAACTTATTACAATAAAGTCCCGTTACCTCTCATATTTTACAGATATGAGCTGTTATTTTTATGATATACTGCTTATGATTAAATTGTAGTTTGTTTCAGATTTTCATTTCTACAGCTTGTCATTTCTACAGTTTGAAATTTAGTAATCTGTTTATTTCCATCTATCAGTCAAGACTAAAAAGATGTGATTACAGGCAGCTAAGTTTTTAAGGAAAAGTAAATTTCCTTTCCTTGTTTTTCTTTTCCTCTGTTTCCTTTTCTTCCTGTCGTTTTACTGGACCAATAACCAATAACAGTTTTACTGACTCTATGCCACAAATCACATTCAGATCATACATCCTCACCCTGCAGATAAAAGAGTAACCTCTTGCTCCGTATTTTTCCATCTATTGAAACGTAGGTCACAACTAACATTCTAGCAAAAGACTGATTTAGAAAACATCACTGATGCTGACGTCAGCTATCACTCTGTGACTCATGTTTGCCATTACTTGTTATCTCCAGAAAGTCTGCTTTATATATTGTGGCTGGCTCCTGATCTCACTAATGATATCACTCTGTGTGTAGAAACTGGTTTAAAGGGCTTCAAGCAGATTGTGGTTACTTTGAACTTGCAGGTGGATTGCTTTGAAAGCAGTTTCCAGTTGATCAACTTCGTGTCTCTGGTGGATAGCGGTTTTGGTTTTAATTGAGAATTTATTGTCAAATTTGCAGAGCACTGAATCAGTAGAAAAGCAGGAAGTGGTGTATATCTATGAATTTTTTTATCCACCATTAACCATTGAGGATGCCAAGAATGGCGTTTTTTCTGGCTCATGCATCTTAGCAGCATGTCCATTACTAAGTGTACAACCGACAGAATGATGATTGGTTATGTCTCATGGATCATATCATCCTTGGTTGTCCGTCCGCATGCATCCAAAGCTTGGTAAAAGTGTCTATGTGCAACAAGCTCATGGTAACCATCCACTGGCAAGCCTTAAGACATTTGTTAGTCATGTGCTATTTATAAGACCAAGCTCTATGTGCAACTCTGACATGTGGTGGGTTACAATCGGCACACAAAAATCTTACTTTTTTTAAAGAAGCCATTTAGCAGCACAATGCTTTTGTTGGCTCAGTTTAAAAAAAGAACTTTAGCTGCTGTTTATGTGAAGTTTCTATTAAATTGGTGTATTTGTAAGCCTTCACAACCACAACAGCTGGTTAAAAGGTATGCATCTTATGTGAAATTAAGATTACACATGACTTAAGGTCTGGGTGTAAAAAATATAACTATAAATATTATATGTATATGTATAATAAATATTGATTCCTCTTGACCATCTCATCCACCAATCTTAAAGATATGTTTTGATAGGAATCTGATTGCCCAAAATACTCACCTTGGAAGAACAGCCGGTGTCCTTTTTTTAAGGGTGGATTAAAATGCAGGCCAGGCTCAGCTGTACCGTGTTCAGTATAATAGTCCAGGCTTACATATGTAAAAAATATATGTGTATTTCAAACGGTATCTACAGTGGAGGAAATAATTATTTGACCATAGAAACCATCCAGACCACTTAGGTCCTTCAGCTCTAGTCTACTGATCGTCATAACCAGAACCAAGCATGGGGAAGCAGTTTCAGTTTCTATGCTCCTCATATCTGGAAAAAACTTCTGGATGAATGCAAACCTCCAGGGACACTGAACTCTTTTAAATGTGAAATAAAAACTTACCTACTTAGACTTACTTATGAGTAACTGATACTATTATTATTTAAAATGTTGTTTTTTTTCTTTTCATCTTAAATTGTTGTTTTAATCAAATGCTAAATTTGGTCTTTTACTGTTTTTATTGTTTCTCTGTTTTTCTTTTATAAATAAATATATGTATATATATAAACAGTCCTGCGCGGACAAATAGCGCAGTGGAAGGGACGTCTGAGACATCAGAGTTTTTGCACATGACTTTCTGTTAAAGAATAATATTTCTTCACCAGAGTGAACTATTGTTGTTGTTTTATCCAGCTTTAGTAAAATAACTAATTTCACTGTTCATGTAGAGTACACGTGTAAAGTCAAGGCCCGGGGGCCAAATCCGGCTCACCGTAGACATTTATGTGGCCCTCTAAACTCTAGTGGATCCTATAGATAGAACCTTTAAGTTCTATTAATATGCACCTAAAAACTATTTTATCACTCAAATCAGTGTTTATTTGAAAAGTCCTAAATCACATCTTTGTGAAAACATGTTCAGTATCATTTAATTTTAAGAAGTACTTAAACGTAAAGATTAATATCTTAGTGGTTTGTTAAAAAATAGTTTTATCAAGAATTTCTGCCACAACCGGCCCTTTAATGACATTCATTATTTTAATGAGGCCCAAATTGGAAATGAGTTTCACACCCCTGATGTTTGCAATTGTTAACCCAGTTTTCTCTCAGTATTCTTCTCCCCATAGAAGCTCCACATGGTCTGGTACCCTGCTCAACTATAAAGTCCCCTGCTGGATGGGGAACATCGGTCCAAATGATGATCAAAGTCACAGAGCATCCTCCATGCTGTGTCTTCTCAGACCCCCAGACGGTCGCTGCAGATGACCGCATGTACTGAGGCAGGTTCTGCCGGAGGTTCCTTCCTGTTAAAGGGGAGTTTTTCCTCTCCAGTGTTGCTACATGCTTGTTTAGTATGAGGGATTCTTGAGCAACTGCTGGGGTTGGAGTCTGCATAATCCGGGCACAACCTCCCGTCAATGACTCATCGCAATCTGCTGGGATTCCTTACATAGAAAACTTTTAACTAATTGGAATGTTTGTATAAATGTATTGAAATTACTTTTCTTGTAAAGTGCCTTGAGATGACATTTGTTGTGAATTGGCGCTAGATAAATAAAAGTGAATTGAAAAAAAGTGAATGTAGAGTATGTACAGGACTTTAATGTAGGAAATACTCAACGGTTCACCTCATTTTTTTTTATAATGTAACCGTGGTTGGCAGTGAAAGAGGTCAAATCTATCCTGTAGGTCTTTACCAAATAGGCACACTCTGTAGCTGGTATGTTGACCCACAGTGTTGGCCATCTTGCATTAAAAACGTTTTTGATTATAGTTAGAAATTACTTTTTCCAAAAAGTAATTGAATTAGTAAGTCATTTAGTACACTGTAAAAGTAATTAGTTACTCATCAAAGTAACTGTTATTGTTTTGTTCTATAACGCAGTTGATTTTATAATATCTGTAACATTTGTATTACTAAATGACCAATAAAAAAGATCACCATATACAGTATTTTAGAACATTTAGTATTTGAACCTGACCCAATAAGATAACTTGTATGGAGAAAAATAAAAAGTATACAAAAAGTAAATATTGGTCATACATATTCACACACTTTTCATTAAAGTGCAAAACTAAGACACACAATTTTATTTAAAAAGAAAATAAAAAGGAAAAATTGTCTTAAGTTTTTCAAATCTATGCATCTTTAATATTGCACTTTAAAAGAGCACTATGTAGTTGTCTGTAGTAATACATTTAAGACTGATTTGGTGTCACCTGGTCACATGAACTGAAAGCTAATGAAGAAAAATAAAATTTTACAGTAACATTAATAAGAAATATTACATAAGTTTTTTGTTGTTTTTTTAAATCATCGTATTACTTTGTTAGTAGATCTCAGAGGTATTTTCCGTGATGCATGGGGATTTATAAAAAAACCAAACCTTAATCAAAGCCACCTCCTTCATTCAGCCATTTTGTAGTAAGGCGCCACTTTACATCCCCAGTAATGGTAATGGCGTTGCAACAGTGGGAAAAGTAATTAATTAGATTACTCTGTTACCTTAAAAAGAACGCAGTTAGTAACGCTATTATACTTAAACGCTGTTACTCCCAACACTGTTGACCCATACGTCCATGCAAATTTTCTCTAGAGCAGTGATGTTTTGGGCCTGTTGTTGGGCAACACAGGCTTCCAAATCCCTCCACAGATTCTCTATCATTTATCCCTATTCCTAAAGCCGACCCTTCACTCATGAAAAAGTTTACCTCTTTAAAGAGTCTGGAGGCCTGAGATTATGTTGTGTCAAGGAGAGTTAAGCTTGGTTTATGCTTTCCGCGTCCGCGAGGTCCGCACGGCTCCACACGGCCAAATTACGTTTTCAGTAACCGCGCCTCTCCGCGTGGCCTCCTCCCGCCCCAAAATTTCCGCACCGCGCACCTAGGAAAATTTGTAACTACGCAGACGGTCCTGCGCGGAAAAAGAGCTGGCAAGAGCTCATATTGCCGGAGGTTCGTAAAAAGACATCTTTATGATTCGGCCGAAAGAGATCACTGTGATGAACTGTGTTTTAATGGACGAGTGGACAGTCTCCTTTTTCGTCTTTTTTTCCTAAGTAAACAGCATAAAAGTTCTGCTTTGTTTAAGCTCACGGGTGTCACCATCTTGTAAACAACAGTGATTACTACTTCTACTATGGTCTAGTGTTGTATGCATGCCGTAGAACCCTACGCCGCCCCCTACAGTCGTCAAGAATATTGGCTCTCAGCAGGTACAAGCTGCAGAAAGTATAAACGCTACTCGAAGGCGTCTCGGCCGGTTCCGCACGTCTCGTTTCCGCGCAGAATGTTCATGCGGCAAGCATAAACCAAGCTTTAGGCTGATCTAATTGAAACAAATAGCCGTGTTTGTGCTAAAAGCAGAGGTCAGACAAGCAGTCTGATTCGCATCAACTGTTGGTAAGTGCCGAACGGCGAAATCCTCAAAGCAACTGCAAACTTGGTTAAGTCCTCATCGTTCATCGTGCTTATTTATTTATTTATGGAAATGTAATCGCTGTTGTACAAGTTATGTTGTCCTGTACTCGGCTCGAGTAATAAAGTGGCGTCTGGTCTCTGACAAAATCTAAATCTATCAGCACTTACAGTTATTTTTTTAATCTAGTCTTGGAGAAAAATGCAGTTAGGTAGCAGGTTTAATGATTAAATAAATTAGAAGCAGCTTTCTGGATCGGATTTACAGATGCGTTATGTACAGCAGGGGGCATAGACAGGGTGCTGATTGCAGTTCGGGACATCTGAATCAGAACGCAAAAACAATATAACACAGAGTATTTAAAAGTACGCAAACCTCAGGTTTTTAAAATGTATTATTTATTTATTTTCTGTATTTATTTATTATCTGAATAAATGATCACAAGGTCTTACCATGAACAAAGTGAGCCTCAAAAACTTTATCAGTTGCTGCAGAAATTCAGACTTTCTTTTGAGCATACAGGTTATAATATTATACATAATCATGAGATTACTCCTGATCGCCCGCATGACTTTAGTTTTTTGGGAAAAAAAAGTTTTATCAGGCCCCCAAGTGGGCCATACAGTCGACCACACCGCTAAATCCTCCTCCAAATGTGCAAAACCATCAAATTATAGGCAAAATATGCTGTTTTCTGCCACCCACTGCAATGATGCAGCCTTCTCCCTTCCACCCTATCCTTGCTTAGCCGGAGCCAGTTCTGGATTGCTGCTTCTACTTCAGCCTGTGTGGTTTGTGGAAAGGCCCCATTTCTAAGAACCAAGGCTGCAAGAAAAAAAAAAATACAAGAGTTAGGCTAAACCTAAGCTGGTCAGTGTTAGAGTTAGTCATTAACCACAAGAAATTAAATTTTGTCAGGATTGAAGCAGTAGTGGACATAAATGCAGGCATTCCCGAAAGGATTTAATATACAGAGACAAGTAGAAAATTGACGATCAACTCAAGCCTAAACAAAGACACTGAACAAAGTATAAATAGAGGGATCACAGTGTATCATTCAAATTGAAAAACAGTTGTAGTAATACTTACTTAGTAGAATATCATGACTGTCTGCCCTTGATTCCAGTCTTCTGTCCCCTCCCACATCAATTCAATTTGGTAGCAAGATCAGGGGAAAACAATTTGTGGCATACACGCCACCCTTTTTAAAACTGATTCCCCCCTAATTATGGCCAGTTCTGCAATCTGAGGAAAATAAGAGAACAAATCAAGTGTTGCAAACAATGTAAATTCATGTCTTTCACATATGCCTGTGTTAATCTGGAACACATTACTTTGACAATCTTAACTGGATTTTTGCTCATTTGCTGCAGTTGAAAATATTTCAACTTATAAAAAACATTTGAGCATCTGATACAGTTTTGTTGTTTGACAAATAGGCTACTTATAAAAGAATGATGATCAAAAAAATAATATTTTTTACTTTTTATAACTAATTACTGTGGGGGGAACACATCCTGACTGACGTAACAGCAGTTGCCTTGGCAACGCATCACAACGGCAGATAGCCCACTCAGCCGTTTCTTTAGAAAAACTTACAATTTTAACGGTTAAAAAACAACATTAACGTTATAATAATTGACTTAATATTTCTTTCTTTCGTAAATGACCATGGTATCAGTGGAATAATTCCGAGGTGTCCACAAACAGAAATTAATGGAAGACGCTGAGGCATGAACCGTCCAATACGAAGCAAACCGTTTTAGTGGCCGTTCTAGTGTAAAGGAGGTTCAGTTTCAGTCTCCTTTCTATGATGCTAGAAACCACATTGACTTCGTACAACAAGATACATGCCGACAGTAACCTAACCTATATGCGATAAGAGAACAGGATGTCGAAACAAGATTTCAAAATATGACAGCCGATCGGCACAATTCTATCTTTTTCCAACCAGATAACGCAATGGAGGAAAAACAATAGGACTTAACCTTCCATTGGACCGGAGAGAGGTCCCTCAAGGGGATCCTCCTGCACAGTGCGGCCGCCCATTACCTGCCGGGTTGAATCCCCCGGGCAGACTGTGCGGACCCCACCCGTTTATCTCTTAAACGTTTCTCGCCCTCTTCAACTCTGTCCTCTCAGTTCTGTCTATTTTTCCTTAAGATAGTTGTCGACTATCGGTCTCGTGCCGGTATTTAGCCTTAGATGGAGTTTACCACCCACTTTGGGCTGCATTCTCAAACAACCCGACTCCGAGAAGACCCCGGCATGACGGGGGCCGTTACCGGCCCTACACCGTCCACGGGTCAGGAGGACTCAGACAGAGTGTTGGTAGCCAGGTCTCCTAGTAGCTAGGAGACAGGTTAATGTTAGTAGCTATGCTGCTTTAGGCTAGGCTGTTGGAGGACATTATTAGGGTCTGTTCCTACTTTCTCTCCTACTTCTCCCCAACTGCATGATGTTCTGTCAATTCAAGCACTAACCTGTTTTCTATTATAGGAGGTGCTCCGGATTAGCCCTGCTTGACGACCCTGACTAAGATGGCATTGCAGTGACGGAAAATTCTCCACGTCCTGCAACAAACTTCTGCATCAGTTCTATTGCTCTTTCTGTGTCTCTGTTATGTATTCTCCAAGCCACAGACGGTCGCGGCAGATAACCGCTTGTGCTGAGCCTGGTTCTGCCGGAGGTTTCTTCCTGTTAAAAGGGAGTTTTTCCTTCCCATTGTCGCTTCATGCTTGCTCAGTATGAGGGATTGCTGAGAATTACACGACGCAATCTTCTGTGGTTCTGTAATTTCTACATTAAACATTGTATTGTAATAACTCTTCTTGTAAAGTGCCTTGAGATGACATCTGTTGTGAAATGGCGCTATATAAATAAACTGAATTGAATTGAATTGGTGTCGGCTGAAGAAAAACTTGTACATATATCACCGGAAACGTTTAACTTTCACAGAGTACAAGAAATTACTTTTTTTTTTGGCAATTTGTGGCTTACCTGAAACTCTGAAATTCACACCGACGACACCCCTGGACTGCAACTGATAGGATAGGTCCCGCCTTCTGGGGTCTTCCGTGTGTGGGTAGATCTGGGGCCGACTTAAAGCCGACGCAGCAGAGATGTTTGATGAGCAGGGGCTATGTATGAGAAATCTGCCCGTGGGCCGATGCTTGACAGATGGTAAAAATTATAGGGCCGACGTCCATCCTTGGGCCGACGTTGGCAAGACGTAGGCTACGTGTGCTATCTGGGATGACAAAGTCTAGATTCTCTCATATGACTGCTTAGAGGCTGTTTCTGATCCATTTACACACAGATCAGCTGCAGCTGACGGGACATCAAGGTGCAGCTGTCACAACAAAAAACTGCTGCTTATTCTAATTATTGCAATAAAATGCTTATTTAGTCCGAATGTAAGGTTTACTCTGACTTTAGGTGTTAAATGGCTATGGGCAGGTAGGATCTCTCTGTAAGTATCATTCAGTAGTTTTTATGAAGCAACTGACTGAAGAGGGTGTTGTATTACTTGATAGCTGCAACATTAACAGTGGTGATGGTAATTTCACCATGCTTAGCACACGTCATATTTTGTATTACTAATGTTTTATTTTTTATATAGTTAATAACTGTTAAATGAGCTATCACCTTATAAATCCCTATTTTAGGTACTACATAACACTTCGAGGTATTACGCAAATATTAGAACAGGCCCTTGTTCCCGCAGTAACATGCATTTTATGTGTGATCTGATTAGTCGACTAAGCAGCAAAATTATTAGTGATTAGTCGATTATCAAAATAATTGTTTGTGGTAGCCCTAGTCTGGAGACTGGCAAGGCCACTCCTTTGTGCCTGGGCAGTGTGTTTGAGATCATTGTAATGCTTAATACACTGATGGAATGAGGTTTTAGCCCAAAATCTCATGATTCATGTCCCTATTCATCCTTTCCTTCATACAGACCAATTGTCCTGTCCCCTTTGAAGAATAGCAGTCTCAAATTATAATATTACCACTCCCATGCTTCACAGTGTTTATGGTGTTCTTCAGATTCAATTCGTCATTCTTCCCCCAAACACAACAAGTGGCATTTATACCTTAGAGTTCTATTTTGTTCTCATTTTCCCACATGACATTCTCCCAACCCTCCCCTGGATCATCCAGATGGTCTCTGGCAAACTTTAAGTCAAACTGGACTTGTGCTGGCTTAAGCAGGGGGACCTTGTGAATGCTGCAGGATTTAAATCATGTATGGCATAGTGTGCTATTAATATTAACCTTTGTTATTAAGGTCCCAGCTTTCTTCAGGTTATTGACCATGTTCCTGGGTTTTCTCGCCTCCGTTCTCATGTCTAATAAAAGCTCCTATAGTTGTCCTCTACTCACCAAGCTCTCTGATCTTGCCCATGGTGGAGGTTGGAGTCTGAGTATCGACAGGTGTCTTTTATACAGATAACAAGTTCAAACAGGTGCCATTAATACAGGTAACCAGTGGAGGATAGAAGAGCTTCTTAAAGAAGCTATAATTCTTGCTGGTTTTCAATTACTAAATATCACTTTCTGCACCATTTTACAAGCAAATTCTTCAAAATTCCTACAAACTGAGTTCCTTGATTCTTTCTTTCTTTCTTTCTTTCTTTCTTTCTTTCTTTCTTTCTTTCTTTCTTTCTTTCTTTCTTTCTTTCTTTCTTTCTTTCTTTCTTTCTTTCTTTCTTTCTTTCTTTCTTTCTTTCTTTCTTTCTTTCTTTCTTTCTTTCTTTCTTTCTTTCTTTCTTTCTTTCTTTCCCCAGTAGGTTTTAAGCAGCTCGTTAATAATTGAGCGAGGAGAGTTGTGCGATGACAGTGCTGTCTTCATCCCCTTCTTGCTTCTGTCTCCATCTTTGTATCCAGGGAGGGAAATTAAAAAAAAACTTTTATTCAATAAAAGAGAATTTTATAGGGACAGAGGCAGTGCTTCTCTTTTGTTTCTCCTTTTTTACACAACCATATATTGCAGTCTGAGATAAAAAAAAAAAACGTTTGGTTAGGTTGCTGAAACAAACTCATGCATAAAGATGCAAGATAAATTTGATCTTTATTTTACATTTTGTGCACATTTGACTCTTTGAATGATGTAACAGTTATTATTGCATGTGTTCATATGTTAAACTAACATAACTGTAGAAGGGAGAGATATGAAATGAAAAGTGTAAGTGCAAAAGTTTTTTTTTTTCATATCATCAAATTTTAGCAATGTTACTTCTAATTAGCCACTAGTAGATTGTGTGCAGAGAGAGCAGCCATACCTGTGGCTTGACTGCACTGCCCTCCTGCTGGTATGAGCTGATTCTCACCTACATGAGCAGATGCTGACTTTGTCAAGCTGAAAACTGAAAGATTGCACTGTCAAGCTGCCTTTCTTTTATTTTGTTTTTTGTATTTTATTTAGTGTCCTTTCCTGCCTTTGGTAAAAGGTTAGATTTAGATTTTTTTGAAAATATTTTTCTCCAAGGATCAGAGAATCTGCTCCAATTCTCCAAGGGATCCCACCTTCCAGGCTCCTTCTTAAAACGCACACTAGTTTATTAGAAATGAGGCTCCAATCAGTGATTACAAAAACTTTGATGTTTTTGTATTCACCTGGGTTACTGCGGCAGTATGGGTACAGGTAATGCTTCTGAGGGTTCTCTAATCATTTTAAAGCCAAAGCTAAATTTCTGCGCATCAAGGTCAAGAAGTCAACCTTTTTCCCCCATGTAGGTCTTTTACATGTCTTTTACATGATTTTTACAGCCCAATGTAAAGCAACCTAAGCAAGAATAAGCGTCTCTACTATAGATGTATAAGGGCATTGATTCTGAACAACACAATGTTGCCTTGCTCTTCATAGAGGCTAAATCTCTTCATAAAGCAAAGGAGTTCAGGTATTTTGGAGTCTTTTTTATAAGTAATGGCAGAACAGAATGGGTGAGGGATACATGATTAGAGCTGACTTTGTTGCTTTCTGTAATTATGAAGAACCAGCAGAGCTAAAATCATGTTTCTACTGTCACCTATGGGTATGACATATATATATTGCAACTGAAAGAGCAATTTCCAGATGCAAGGACTGGAATCAGATTCCTTCATAATGCATACTGTCCTTACCAGAAAGCATGGTGGTGGCAGCTTTTGCCATGGACCTGCTTTCTTGACTTAAACATGAATGAAAAAGAACTTAAGTTTGTGGATGAGTGTGGTATATTTCGCAAAACTCTGGTTTCGTCATTGTTGCAGTCTTTTTATAAATTGATTAAGTGTAGAAATACCCAAAAAAGATTTGTCGAAAATATCAATGTTGACACAAAGTTTTGGAGAAAAATACATTTCAATTCAATTCAATTCAGTTTATTTATATAGCGCCATTTCACAACAGTTGTCATCTCAAGGCACTTTACAAGAAGAGTTATTACAATACAATGTTTAATGTAGAAATTACAGAACCACAGAAGATTGCGTCGTGTAATTCTCAGCAATCCCTCATACTGAGCAAGCATGAAGCGACAGTGGGAAGGAAAAACTCCCTTTTAACAGGAAGAAACCTCCGGCAGAACCAGGCTCAGCACAAGCGGTTATCTGCCGCAACCGTCTGTGGTTTGGAGAATACATAACAGAGACACAGAAAGAGCAATAGAACTGATGCAGAAGTTTGTTGCAGGACGTGGAGATTTTCCGTCACTGCAATGCCATCTTAGTCAGGGTCGTCAAGCAGGGCTAATCCGGAGCACCTACTATAATAGAAAACAGGTTAGTGCTTGAATTAACAGCACATCATGCAGTTGGGGAGAAGTAGGAGAGAAAGTGTCCTCCTACTCAGATCAGTAACGTTTAAAATAATGCTAAATCTGATTTTAGCAAGTCACACATGACTTGACTAACCTTCAAGTCATGTGTGTCATGTGTTTGTAGTTGTCTTCTAGGTAAAAACCCAAAAGTCTATTAACATTTTTTCATATCATGCACTCAAAGCATGAAATATGAGAAATTTCGGATTTAACAAATGATAAAGGGAAAACTCTGTAAGATTAGACAACAGAAGCTTACAGTAAAATACCTCATTTTGGTTTTAAAAGAAATAGCAAGCTAAGGATTGGAGGCTTCATACACCTTTTTCTCTACCTATTTATAATTTTGCAAACAATTTTTTTTTTTGCTAACAAGCTATGGTGATACTACCTTGGGCTTGAATTAATCAAAAATTTGACCTCTAATCACATCTTCACATTCATTAAACACACTATAAATGAGCTCTTTAGCTTTGCTTTTCACAGCAAACACTTCACAGGAGCGATATGAGTTTATAGTTTTCCATTACAAATTTTTCAAATCTTTTCCAAGATTAAGAAAAGTGAATTACAGTGTTTAAGCAAGATAGGATAGCTTTCTGGGACATTAATCCATAATGTATAAATGAAAGGCACATAATCCTTACCAATATTCAAAGATCACAAATCTAATTTCTTGTTTTCATCATTGTAATTTGCCAACTCCAACAGTATCCACAGTGTAATACTTTGACTGAGTTAGCAGGATTACCTACAACAACATTTTGACAAGGTTTTGTGCAGCCATGCCATCGGAATTATTCCAGGTTTTCCTGCTGTGTTAGTGAAAGGACCAATGCCACTGCTGCGCATTTTTCTGCATGTGTGATGCCAATTGCTCCATCCATCTGTCTCACTGGTGTTAAGCTCCTGGCAACCGTTGGCCCCTCAGTGCCCTCAGACAAAGACAGCTGCTACCCAGCATTTGCAGACAGGAAGCTTGGATAGTTAGCAGATTAGATCGTCTGCCTTCCAGACCACATTTCAGATGTTGAAACTTTGCTAGCACAGGCTAGATTCCCACATTAGTCTACATAAAGTCATGTGAAGAGGATTAGGAAACCTTATGACAGCCTGTGTGTTTTTCTTACGTATTTGAATTTTAAAAATTGTGAGATATGATAGGAATATGGAAAACTGTAAATTAATAGAAAAAATTTGCTAACTAGGTTTGTCTCATCAGGTGTACAAGATAAAAAACTAATTCTTATTTTTGAAGGTTTGTCTTGTTTAAACCTCAAAAATTTTGTTTGATGTTTTCCTGACTGTTAAAGTGAGTGAACACATAACGAGATCCAAAGAGCTTGCTCAAACATTCACAAAGAGAAACATAGCAGATTGATAAGACAAATTATATCGATATTTTTTAGCCATATTCTTGAGAACATTTAAAGCCACTGCAATAATGCCCACATCTGGCTGTCCAAACAACCTCAGCTTGACTGCAAAATAAAAAATAAAATAAAAATGTCATTACAGGACACCAGTAGATTTGTGCTAAAGTTGATCTGAAAGGGCTTGCCTGTACGTTCAAATTTAGATTACACAAGGTAAACACTTACGGAAGCTGTGGAAGGAGGAACACAATATTTTTTAAATACAAAGTCCAGACTAAAGTTGACAAATGACAATGTAGAAAAAGACCAGGACTTCAGGAATAATGTTCTTTGGACAGCTGTAGATGTAGTAGATCATTTTTCTGTTTTTTATTACAAAATATATATATTTCCATGCTAGTTTATTCCTTTTGGTTTCTTACTTATTTCTTGTGATCTGTGTATTTTAGTTTATTTTCCTTGGTCACTATTAGTATTTTTCTCCCTTGGTTAGTTCCCACTCTGTAAATTAGTTTCTTTCTCTCAATTCCGCTGTGCAGTACTTTCCTCCCGCAGCTGTTTCACATTCCCCTGATTAGCTCACCTGGATCCAATGTCATACTCCGCTCATCCATTTCTTGTATAACCTCAATGGTTTTTCTTTGCTCTTTTCCGGTTCTTCCTGTTGTTGTCATGATTCATATGCTGATCTAGGCCTCCCTGTTTGTTTAATAAAAGCTCCTCTTTGCCACAGTCCGTTCTCTGTGGTTTGATACTTTATCAACCCACACACATAGTGACAAATGCCTTTTATAAACTAAACAGTTGTGAAAGCAGACACATTGATCTCAGTTCATTTAGTAGCATTATGTTTGTAATGGCTATCCAGCAACCAAAGAGCAATCTTCTTGACCTAATTTCAAATGTTTCAGGCTCAGTTTGGAGATATTTATATATACTAGGATTTTTAAAAAGTGAGATTTTTAAGCTGTATGCAATTTGCATTCTATGTCAGTTTTAGGAGCACAGTCTGTGAAAAAAAACATTTCAGCTCTCTCTAATGTTCTGATTATGGCTTTTTGCCAGAGTCTTTGTAAGTCTGAAGGTTATGTTTATATGTGTGTAAAAAGTCTGATTTCTGAGCTTCTGTTGCAGTAACTCTGCTATAAACATCATTACTTCTGTTTTATTTTTGGAATTCAAACGGATTTGTTTTTGCATCTACAAAAGAGCCTAGCAAAACATAGTGCTGCTTCCTTGTTAAAACATCCAAATATCTGTATTATGTAGCTCGTAGAGAAGCAACAGAGACTGCAGTTGTAGGGATAGATCTAATTTCTATTCCTTAGCAGTCCAAACCTTGTGTTCCAATCTTGATGGCAAGGACTGCCTGATGTCGTGATCTTACTCTGATGAGGAAGCAGAGAAGAAGTGCGAAAGCGATTGAGACAGGAAGTGTGTGGAAGAAATTATTATTCGAGAAACGATGGGCTGAGGTGGAAGATTGCAAGGGCTCAGTCCTTGATTGCAGCCCACTCTGTTACATAAGTGGATCTGCTTTCCAAGTGTTCACTTCCCCAGGACATGATGATTAGGTCAGATGGGAGAAGCCGTTTCTGGGCCTCTTGATTAGACATTGAGTTCCTTCTGATACCCCACTGGTACGTCTGACCATGATTTGATCCATGGATTGACCTGAATTTTCATGATTTACCTAGAATTTACAAATCTCTTTTGGAATCAGTGTTTATGAAACGATACCTGCCAGTGTTCATAAAAAACGTTTGTTTTATTTTTTATTTGGGTTGTGCGTCTATTTCTTTATACCGGGTGTTCCTGTACGGTATTCGGTGCATGATCTAAAAGAAACATCTGACAACGCTAAGAAAACATTAACCACATAGTTTGCAGTAAAGAAAAGGCATTAGGTGTTTCCCAGGACATCTACATCTTTGGAGATTCCTTCACTGAAAAACAAAAAGAAAGTGTACAAACCCCTGTTAACATAACACTTTTTATAAGACAAAATCTGATATATTATTTTTCAACATGCCACATCTTAAAGTGACAGTGTGTAGTTTCCTGGTGAGCGGGGGAAGTACATACCTAAAACATTGAAAGCAAGTAGTAGTTTGTGTTTAAGTGATGACCTTACCAACGGATGACCATAAAGGCCTAAATTCGCAGTTGCGCATATTTATACTACATCGCCAGACCATTCAACCTCCAGCGAAATCATATATGCTGCAAAATGACAAACACAAGACTCTTTTATCACAGGCAGCAAGCAAATTGGTAAATGTGTAAACAACTACATTCACGGTTGGCGAATGTTTTCAGAATTTTGTAGATTAGTGATATTATTCAGATATTTTTAAACTGAATAAACTGTATTGTTAGACAGAATGACGGTAATGGGAAAAAATGACTAATTTCAGGGTAGTTCTACACCAAATGTCCATGTGTAACTGTCCAGCAGAAAGCATGCAGCCTCAATCTGTTTCCTTAGACTATGCTGGTCCTTCAGTTATTTCCATCAAAAGAATGCGATGCCATTCTGGTGGCAATGATTGTCTCTGTGGCCGTCTGCCTCTAACATGGACCTGCGGCTGGGTCTGCGTCACACAAAGGCTTAGACACAACAGCTGAGGGGTTGCCTCTCCCTTTGTGGGGAGCTGTCATCTCCGAGCCTGTTCCCATGACCTGGGTTGTGTAGGTCTCGGATCGGGTTGGTCCCTCCGGGTTGGAGAAAGGTTTTTTTTTTTCAGTCTGTTCATAGGGTTCTCCATTTAAAATTCTTATCGAGGATGAGGGGATAGTGATAACCGCATGTTAAAAAATCAGTAAATGCGTTTTGTCCACATAGGCTCACGTAGAAAGAAACACGGCGTCCAGTATGTCCACCCCCATACACTTTGACCTGCGACCATATATTTTGCATGGTTATATGTGGTGAAGGCACTAATACGTTTCAATGATTGGGCATCATATTATTAATTTTCAACAATATTGCGATTTATATTTCCAGAGATTAATAGTAAAAACGACACACTGTCACTTTAACTTTGCAATATTTACCTTCGTTATCTTTCAAAAACACTTTAAATCCATCAGATTGTGAGGACATCTTTTAAGCCGTTTTTAGATAAATACTCTGGAATATTGGCTAAAAATTCAATTTGGTCTCTTACCATAGTTGTCTTTTCAAATCCACCAATTTTCACCGGAACATTACCTATATGTAAGCTAACAGATAATGATTAATGCCCTCACAGTGCTTGTCTTTGATATTTGTGTAAATATGCGCACATGGATACACTTAAGAGCCATTGAAGAAGTTGAACGGAAAATAAAAGCAAAACAAAAGGAGTGGGAAGCAGTGTGTGCACTTACAGGCCAACTCTGTGATCACCTCCTGGTCTGAGCTCTTGCCTTCCAAAGGTTTTTTCAAGAAAGTAGTCCCGCTTAGTCTCTGGAACCATCAAACTGTGCTGTTTTGCTTGAGAAAATTATATGCCTTTGAAAGCATAATGTTAGGAACTGTCCTTGTGTTCCCTATGATTGTCTCTCTGTGTTGTGATGAACCCGGGTGTGTCCAGTTCCTATTATTATTCCCTAGTGTATATATGTTTCATTGTGCCCTTACGTCTCTGCTGGTTCGTCACGTCAACTGATGCGTCTACGTCTTGTCTCCCTCGTTGTCGTCTCGTGCCATTCTTAGCCTTGTGGATATAAATAAAGATGAGACATAAGCGCTCCAATCGCCGCTCTGCGCCTGGGTCCTCATTCAACCACCAAAACATGACAGTACGAACCAGCCAACTGGACCCAGCAGAGCAGAAAGAGGAACCACAGACGATGACCCTTTTTCAATGGTTTGCCTGGACGGCTGTAAAAAAACTCATCTTCTGCAGTTGACTCACCTTTTTATGGATCCCAGTTGGCCCTGTTTCCGCCCGGTGTTGGGCATCGCCGTCAGAGGTTTGCTGCTCGTCCACTCCAAGATCCTCCAGTCACCGCCAACGTCCAAGGACTGTTCCAACGCCTCTTCTGGATGGTCTGGAGGGCATATTTCCTGTTACCCAGAGGGTTTCTAAGCAACGGGATCTTCCCTGTTCACGAGCAACTTCTACTCCTCTCCAGAAGGGCTCGGTGAACATTTTCCTGGGTCTCCAGAAGCCTGACAAATTTCAGGATCTCTCCTGCTCATGAGCCGCTCCTACTAATCTCCACGTGGGCTCAGTGAGCATCCTCCCTGGTTCCCAGACAGCTACTTTGTGCAAACCCGCCCAGGTCATCCAAAGGGCAAACAATCCTGATCCAGAAGGATCCCACCAAAGGAGCCTAATCACGGCTAAATAAGCAAGCACATGGATCAATACATGAGCAAAGCAGAGATGGGCATTGGTAGAGATACCAGAGGTGCTAAACACCAGCTACTGGTTTACAGAATAGTTGCCCAAGACTGCAAATCTCAAAAGATAAACCTGTGCACTGCCTGGATTGATAACAAGAAAACTTAGAACTCAATGCCACACACATGGATCCACCCTTGAGGCCAATGGCAAGCCACTTGCACAAGTGTCATCAAGTGTGGCATATACCAAGGGGATGCTCTGTCCCCACTGCTGTTCTCCGTATGTCGGAACCCCCTAAGCCAAATAATCAACAAGACTGGCTATGGATACCACCTCAAGAAGAGCTACGATCAGCCACCTCCTCTACATGGATGACATCAACTTGTATCCTAAGAGCGAACAGGACATTGATTCCCCAATTCCAACCACCAGGATCTACAGCAAGGACATCGGGATACCATTCGGGTTTGAAAAATGTAGTAGGATGGTCACAAAGCGAGACAAGGTAGTCCACACTGAAGGGGTCTCACTCCCGGAGGGAACAATAGCAGACATTGAGGACAGTTACAAGTACCTGGGAATAACGCAGGCAAATGGCAACCTTGAACAGGCAATAAGGGAAGCAGCAACAGCCAAATACCTCCAACGAGTGAGGCAAGTCCTAAGAAGACAGCTGAATGGAAAGAACAAGTCCAAGGCAATAAACAGTTACGCCCTGCCAGTGATCAGATACCCTGTGGGAATAATAAATTGGCCAAAGGATGAGATACAGACCACAGATGTTAAGGCACCAAAACTCCTGACCATGCATGGCGGGTTCCATCCCAAATCCAGCACCCTGAGACTGTGCGCACGCCGTAAGGAAGGAGGCAGAGGACTGATGAGTGTGAGGGCCACTATCCAGGATTAAACATCAAAGCTCCATAAATACATCAAGGACAAGGCCTCAATGGATGACGTACTTAGTGAATGCCTGAGATTATGGCAAGATGAGGAGGTGCTGAAAGATGAAGCGTCATGGGAGGACCTACATGGAATTTACCATCGGAACATAGGTGAAGTGGGTGATGTCAAGAAATCCTACCAATGACTAGAAAGGGCTACAGGACACCACAGAGGCACTAATCTTTGCAGCACAGGAGCAGGCTCTAAGCACCAGAGCAATAGAGGCCCAGATCTACCACACCAGACAAGACTGTGCAAAGAGTCATCTGAGACAATCCAGCAAATAACAGCAGGGTGTAAAATACTGGCAGAGAAAGCATATGTCATAAACGTCATAACCAAGTGGACAGAAACATCTGTGCTGAGTATGGGCTGGAAACCCCAAGGTCAAAGTGGGAAACGCCTCCAAAGGTGGTGGAGAATGACCGAGCAAAGATCCTGTGGGATTTCCAGATCCAGACAGACAGGATGGTAATGGCAAACCAACCGGACATTGTTGTGCTTGATAAAAAGCAGAGGAAAGCCGTTGTGGTGGATGTGGCAATACTAAGTGATGGTAACATCAAGAAGAATGAACATGAGAAACTTTAGAAATACCAAGGGCTCAGAGAGGAGCTAGAGAAGGCTTGGAAGGTGAAGGTGACAGTAGTACCCATGGTAATTGGAGCACTTTGGGCAGTGACCCCCAAACTTGAGGAATGGCTCTATTAGATCCCTGGAATAAACTTAGACATCTCAGTGCAGAAAAGTACAGTACTTCAAATATCAAAGATACTGCGCAGTACCCTCACGGTCCCAGCCCTTTGGTAGAGGACCCGAGCTTGGAATGGGAAACACCACCCACAGTGGGTAAGAAGGGATTTATTTTTTGTTTTCATATATATATATATATATATATATATATATATATATCAGGGAAAGGGTGCTAAAAAAACCACTAAATTGTCGATAGATAGATAGATAGATAGATAGATAGATAGATAGATAGATAGATAGATAGATAGATAGATAGATAGATAGATAGATAGATAATAATTTAGTGATTTAGCACCCTGTCCCTGACAACATTCAGATTTTATTATCCTTTAATGAAGATGTTAACTATGTCTTTAAACTGAAGGATTGTAAAGAAGCTCTACAAATTATATTTCAGGTAACGTTTTTTGTCATCAAAATGTATTAAATTAAAGGTGTGCGTGTTCATGCATGGAGATTTTTTTTTTTTTTATTTCCTTTTATAATTAGTTTTTATTGAAAATATATAGGCTTTCAACATTATAGTTTGTTTCATCTTTTGTACAACAACTTAGCATTTAAGAATAGTTGTGCACACTTCTGAGATGTACTGTAATGATCTACAGTATAATAAGAAAAGAACTTTATTGTTGTGCTAATTGAGGAACAGTTAGCACTGAGAACATATTCTGCTTGGCTCATTGACTGGCATAGTCAACAGAGTGGGAAAGAAATTTTTGGTAATTGCTGTATTGATCATCAACAAATGACACAGATGGTACTGGAAGATTTCACTGTGGAAAACGTACATGCAATTATATGCAGTATTATGGGAACCAATCAGTGTGCTTGTGCCTGACTGGTTGCCTGCTGGTTTGTTTTTCATCGCTTTTTTTCAGTATGTCGTCTGATTAAATTAGTGCTGGGTGGCGCTCATAAGAGGAAATTAAGCTGTGATTGTTTCTCTTTGTGATGAACACACGTGGGTTTGTGATGCTGTTCTAGCGCATGTGGTGCTTTATAGATCTTTTTAAGGAAAGACAGGGAAAAAATAATAATATAATATATAATAATATCTTATGACAGCATGTGAATGTATGACTGTAGTTGGTGGATTTGCTCCTTCTCACATGGATTTAAACTGCCCTTATAGTTCCTTTTTGTCCATAAATCTGATTCTCTATCAGGCAATCAGATAACAGCTCTCTCATCTGGTCTTTGGGGATCAACCAATCAAACTCTATCAGGTTACTGGCACGGAAATCACTGGGCTTTTAAATACATTGCTTGCTCTTTATTGTTTGAAGCGAGTTTAATAATAAAGAAACGTCTGAAAATCCACATCATCGTGCACATCAATTAGTGCATTTATATGCAGTAAGAGGAGGCTAATTATAGCCTTAGTCCAACTGAAGTGGTACTTACACCTTAGTCTGGCTGTCGAATTGTTACGCCCCCCCCCCCCCCCCCCACGTAATGAGGTTAGAAATTCTAACTTCTCTGCATGTAATTCCAACACCAGTACAAAAAAACTCTGCAGCAACAAGTGTTGCAATCAAACAGTCCGATACTTCCTAAATGTTCTGTGCTGCAATGTTTCTGTCATCCATTTTTTTGCTTATTGTTTTATATTCTGCTTTTCCTCTGTCTGATTTGTTTATTATCCGTGTGACTCTCTAGTCCAACCAGAAGGATGCCAGTGCGAAAGGGCGCATGTCTCCATCTCTGGGATATAGATTTAATTTCTAGTTAAGATTTTACTATTATTCCCAATATCCAATGTAGATGTACATGTAATTGTACTGAATGTTACATTTGGACTTTAAATAAAGCTTTCTGTCTTCAGTGGATAAAAAAAAAGAAAAGTATTAGGTCAATGCATTTGAACGTATTTTAATGTAATTTATTTTATTTTTCATATATCCACACAGGCTGAATGCTGGCTTAAATAACTATAGTAATTGTGGAGTTCAGTTACATTAGCAGGTGCCTGTTTTTGAACTTAATTTTTTATTAGGCTGAAGTTCGGGTCATTCAAGAACGCTGATGTTGCCCTTTTTTAGTTATTCTACAACTAGGGATCAATGTCCTATTGGGACATCCAAATGTTTCAATGTATCAAAAATCCTGCCTTTGATTTAAGAATTGGAGGTAATCTCCTATCTTCATTATTCTACTTATTGTATGTATTACACAAGGACCACAGGCAGCTAACAGGCCTCTTACCATGAATTTACCTTCACTCAGAGTTGGTAAAGTGTTGCTAGGTTTAAAAAAAATCTCATTGACTCTCCCAAAAACTGCTACTGTGACCAAATAGCCCTACATTTGAATTAGGAATGTAATTTAGATTTTTTTTATAGTGATTTTAATAGTGACATTTTTTTTCTCCTCCAATAATATTTAGCTTCGGCAGTAGAGGTTTCTCTGTTGTTCTTGAACATTTAAACACATATTCTGTCATTTGAAGATGTCAGTTTGGGTCAAATACTTTAAACTTGGACACAGTTGGGCACGGTTATTCCACAATAATCTTGAAAACCAAAGTTGAGCTAAATGTTGGCAATAAGTTCCAAATTAGTGACATGTACAATTTGACACTTTTCCTAAATGATTAAAAGAACAGAGGGAAACTGGTCAAGGAATCTACCATGTTATGATCTAATCAAAAGGAAATGTCTATGCCACAATTCCTTATGTAATTATGTTGTAACAGTAGCTGGTATTTTGGCTCATTCCTCCATGCAGATCTTCTCGAGAGCAGTGATGTTTTGGGGCTGTCACCGAGCAACACGGACTTTCAACTCCCTCCACAGATTTTCTATGGGGTTGAGGACTGGAGACTGGCTAGGCCACTCCAGGACTTTCAAATGCTTCTTACGGAGCCACTCCTTCGTTGCCCGGGCGGTGTGTTTGGGATCATTGTCATGTTGGAAGACCCAGCCACGTTTCATCTTCAAAGCTCTCACTGATGGAAGGAGGTTTTGGCTCAAAATCTCACAATACATGGCCCCATTCATTCTTTCCTTGACACGGATCAGTCGTCCTGTCCCCTTAGCAGAAAAACAGACCCAAAGCATGATGTTTCCACCCCCATGCTTCACAGTAGGTGTGGTGTTCTTGGGATGCAACTCAGTATTCTTCTTCCTCCAAACACGACGAGTTGAGTTTATACCAAAAAGTTCTACTTTGGTTTCATCTGACCACATGACATTCTCCCAATCCTCTGCTGTATCAGCCATGTGCTCTCTGGCAAACTTCAGATGGGCCTGGACATGCACTGGCTTAAGCAGGGGGACATGTCTGGCACTGCAGGATTTGATTCCCTCTTGTTGTAGTGTGTTACTGATGGTAACCTTTGTTACTTTGGTCCCAGCTCTCTGCAGGTCATTCACCAGGTCCCCCCGTGTGGTTCTGGGATTTTTGCTCACCGTTCTCATGATCATTTTGACCCCACGGGATGAGATATTGCGTGGAGCCCCAGATCGAGGGAGATTATCAGTGGTCTTGTATGTCTTCCATTTTCTGATAATTGCTCCCACCGTTGATTTTTTTACACCAAGCTGCTTGTCCATTGTAGATTCACTCTTCCCAGTCAGGTGCAGGTCTACAATTATTTTCCTGGTGTCCTTCGAAAGCTCTTTGGTCTTGGCCATAGTGGAGTTTGGAGTCTGACTGTTTGAGGCTGTGGACAGGTGTCTTTTATACAGATAACGAGTTCAAACAGGTGCCATTAATACAGGTAACGAGTGGAGGACAGAAGAGCTTCTTAAAGAAGAAGTTACAGGTCTGTGAGAGCCAGAGATCTTCCTTGTTTGAAGTGACCAAATACTTATATTCCACCATAATTTACAAATAAATTCTTTAAAAAGTCCTACAATGTGAATTCCTGGATTTTTTTTTTCAAATTCTGTCTCTCACAGTTGAAGTGTACCTATGATGAAAATTATTGACCTCTATCATTATTTTAAGTGGGAGAACTTGCACAATCGGTGGCTGACTAAATACTTTTTTGCCCCGCTGTATATGGTTCCAATTGGTAAAATAATTAGACAACATGGTATGAATTTCCACAGTTATGCTGATGATATACAATTATATTTATCCATAAAACCTGATAAAACCAATCAGTTAGGGAGATTACAAGCATGTCTGGAAGACGTAAAAACTTGGATGACTCTGAATTTTCTGCTCCTAAATTCAGACAAGACAGAGGTTGTTGTCTTTGGACCAGAACCTTTAAAAAGGAAACTACGGAATATTGCTAAAATTAGAAACATCCTGTCCAAGAGTGATGCAGAGAAACTAGTCCATGCATTTGTGACTTCGAGGTTGGACTACTGTAATTCCTTATTATGAGGAAGTCCACAAAAGGCAATCAAAAGCCTTCAGTTGATCCAAAATGCTGCAGCAAGAGTTCTGATGAATATTAAAAAGAGAGATCACATTTCTCCTGTTTTGGCTTCTCTCCATTGGCTAAAGCCCTTAATAATCAAGCTCCATCGAACATCAGAGATCTGATTGTTCCATATGTTCCTAACAGAGCACTTCGTTCTCAGAATGCAGGTCTACTGGTAGTTCCTATGATTTCAAAAAGTAGAATAGGAGGCAGATCTTTTGGTTATCAGGCTCCTCTCCTGTGATACTCTGTCTGTTTTTAAGACTAGGCTTAAAACCTTTTCGATAAAGTTTATAGTTACTTACACTTATAGACACTAGACCTTATAATCCCTCTCCAATTTTTAACAGTGATGTATTAATTTACCATAATAAAATGATTATAGAATTTAACAAAGGTTGAATCATGAATCAGAACAAAAAAAGATTTACACCAGGTTTTAAGGCTAGAAAGTGATGGACAAAGATAATGCCAGAGTCTTCGGAAGAGCGGGCCTTTATCTACTCCAGTTATATCACTTACCAATAACACTATCTCTCTAATATATAGATTCTGGAGAGGGCGCAGTCCTATGAGCAAGGAGAGATGCATAAGCACTACAATACTTACCCACTTACCTCGTTCTTTCCTCCTGGATTTCCAGACACGGAGTAGAGGGAGATGAAGTGTTCAGCCCGATCCGGCGAGGGGAGGATGCAGCCCGGTCCGGCAGCCCTCCTCAACTCCATCTCCCTCACACCGTACATTGCTAATAGACTTAAGAATTAGGATAAGAAAAAAAAATTATCCTTATCCAGAAATATTTTTCCTGATGTTAATGCAATTGTTAACCCAGTTTTCTCTCAGTGTTTTTCTCCCCATAGAAGCTCTACCTGGTCTGGTGTCCAGCACAAAATCTGACTGAAAATCTGTGGAAGACAAATAACACTTTAAAGGATACTTAAAAGTGTTTCAGCAAAGTATTATAATAAAGATCATCCCATTTATAAATCGTGGTTACTGCACCTTTTCATGTATGCTTTGGTTATTTTTCAGCTGAAATGTGTTGCTTTATTAGTTGTTTTTTTTCTCATCACACTAACTATGCATTTTAACAGGAACATTTTCCATTCACTTAACATAAAGTTTGAGATGTGTTGCAATGAGTCACTCTGGTATTTTAAAATGTGATGAATAAACCAGACAGATAAAGAAAAAAAATTATAAAACAAAGTTAAACATTCTTAACATCTTTACCAAATGATTGTAACATCTAAAATTGGCCCCTGGCAACACCAATTAAAAATAATGTCCTCAAAGAAGTGTGACCGGCAGCCAACAAAAGGAAAACTGTTCTATGTGTCAGCAGGGGCCTCCTTTACACTCATCTGCTTGTCAAACCGTTAAAGGACATGTTTTCTTGTCCAGAGTCCTCCCACTCGCAGCTGTTCCCAAATAATCAGCATGTGTCTCGAGTCGTATGTGCATCTTCATGCATCTCTGTCTGTGAGAATTTGCCTCTTTTAATTTGACTTTACCTGTGTGTTTCCCCTTGTACATGTGAGTTGGTAAAGTTGTTTTAGTGCTCCATCCCACAGCTCGGTCCAGTCACTCCCTCTTCTTAAGACATTTCCTCCTAGAGGAAGCAGCTTGTCTGCTTGTGTTGGAGATCACAGTGTGACTCCACTATCATGCCAATTTGTACTATTTTTCAGCCAAAGTAAATTCAAATATTTCTTGTCTTCCCACACAGATAATCCAGCATCTGAAACAGAAAAACGGTTCCATTTCTATGCTATACTAATCCTCCAGTGACAAATTTTTCCACCTAAAATTTGTTGGTGGTCAGAGTCGTGAAGGAGCAGCATTCGAGCAAAGCTAATGAATTCCATACGGAGAATTCAGAAGCTCATATGATTGGCGTCAACGTGGCTTAAATGTTCTGAGATGGAGCCAGAATAACAAATTAAATAAATTTTTATTATTAATAATTCTGTTTCACAAAATAAATTTCTTAAAAAGTGAAATTTAACAAAATCTTCCAGCAGGGTTTCAAGCATCATCAGCTGTTCATTTTTTTTATATATTTATTTTAAAAAGATATAAACAACTTAAGTGTAACTAATTCCTCAGCCACATAAATGTGGGCATTGAACTAAAAATAAATGTGTATTTTTTTCAGTACATCGGAAAGCCTTTGCACATATGTAAAAGTCCCAGTAGTTTGTCCCCTGAGGGAGACTTTGTTGCCTGATATCAGTTTTTATGCTCGTGTCAGCTTCATTTTCGCAGCAGCAAGGGTCTTAGTTTCTTCTTATCTGAGAGTAGCTTATTTTGAAAGCTTATTAGATTTTGAACATTTTTGGGGGGGTGGGAGGTCATGCTGAGGCGGTAATTGATTTCTGCTGTGCTTTGCCTCATGTCTCCAGATGGCCCTGTGATCTGGCGGATGCTGACCTACCCTCCGACTCGCCGAGCTCTACTGGTTGGATGCGGCCTTCAGATGTTCCAGCAGCTTTCGGGAATCAACACGGTCATGTAAGCATGAATACAAGTCGTGGAGAACATTCTTGCATCATATGTGCAGTAGGCACACAGTAGATGCAATTGCGGCCATTTTGGGCTTTTAAAAATACATTTGAACCATTTTTTTTCCCCATAAAGGTGTGCTGATGATATGACAGACAAGCTTCTATGATATTAAAAAACACATTATCAACCAGCAGAGCGACCCTTTTTTTTCAGGTTCAGGGACAGGCCTGTCATTCACCAACCCTGTCAGTTTCTTTATCTATTTATTAGGAACTTTTGTGCAGCAGCAATCACAGCCTTCCAGAATCTGTTCAGAGAGGGGGACATGTTGTCTTTACCGCATAATCCTCTCTTTAAAAAGGGACCATGAGTTCTCAATGGGGTTAAAGGCAGGTGAAGAAAGGGGGCGTGCCATTATTTTTTCAGCTTTAAGGCCTTTGTTAGCTAGCTTTGCACTTGAGTACTTTTATTCAAGTGATGTGGAGTATAGTCCAGCAAAAAAATATATATTTTTTTTCTTTAAAAATGCAGACCTTATCCTGTACTTCTGCTTAAAGAAAGTGTGTTCTAAAAATATGCACAAAGTTTGGAAGTTGATTTTTACGGTGGCCCCGAAGGGTCACAGCACACAACTTAAGAAAACACATGCAATAAGACAAAACAAAAGGAAATGTAGAAAAACGACACACACATTAAAAAAAAAATGCACTGCAAATAGACCACCAGAAAACACATTAAAAAAATGTGCTGCAAATAAACCACAACACATCGAAAGTGTTTTTTCAGGGGACACTTAAATGTGATGCACACTGCCGGACATGCTTGTTAACACGGATTTCCAGTCACTCAGATCAGTCACTGTCATTTGCATTTTTTGTGTGTTATTAGAATTAGCAGGCAAAAGGCTAACGATAGTTTAGCACTAGATCACAGCAATAGGTTGAATCATGTGATGTTAAAATGTAAATGTTAAAATAAAAATTTTTCAATTACTTTTTATCTCGTTTTCCAACACCACTGACGGAGATGGTGACTCAGCTGTGTGACTTGAAATCCGTGTCAACAAGCATGTCCAACCGTGTGCATCACATTTAAGTGTCCCCTGAAAAAACACTTCCGTTGTGTTGTGGTTTCTTTGCTTTGCTTTTTTTTTAATCTGTTGTGGTTTATTTGCAGCATTTTTTTGTGTTGTGGTTTCTTTGCTGTGCTTTTTTTTTATCTGTTGTGGTTAATTTGCAGCATTTTTTTATGTGTTGTGGTTTATTTGCAGCATTTTTTTATGTGTTGTGGTTTCTTTGCTGTGCTTTTTTTTAATGTGTTGTGTGGTGGGTTTTTTTGCAGCATTTTTTAATGGGTTGTGTTGTGGTTTATTTGCAGCATTTTTTTATGTGTTGTGGTTTATTTGCAGCATTTTTTTATGTGTTGTGTGGTGATTTATTTGCAGCATTTTTTTATGTGTTGTGTTGTTGTTTATTTGCAGATTTTTTTTATGTGTTGTGTTGTGGTTTATTTGCAGCATTTTTTTATGTGTTGTGATTTATTTGCAGCGCTTTTTTTATGTGTAGTGTGGTGGTTTTTTTGCAGTGCATTTTTTTATGTGTTGTTGTTTATTTGCAGCATTTTTTATGTGTTATGTTTTATTTGCAGCATTTTTTATGTGTTGTGTTGTGTTTTATTTGCATTTTTTATGTGTTGTGTTGTGGTTTATTTGCAACATTTTTTATGTGTTGTGTGGTGGTTTATTTGCAGCGCATTTTTTATGTGTTGTGTGGTGGTTTATTTGCAGCACATTTTTTTTATATGTTGTGTGGTGGATTATTAGCAGCGCACTTTTTTTACATGTGTCTCGTTTTTCTAAATTTGCTTGTGCTTTGTCTTTTTGCCTGTGTTTTCTTAGGTTGTGTGCTGTGACCCTTCAGGGCCACCGTGATTATGAATCAATCTTTAGCTGAAAAAACATCCAACTATCTTATCTTTATTTATGCCAGCCCATACTAAACACCCAACCTCAACATTCTTGGCATCTTTGTCTAAGTAAAGCTCTCTGATCCAGCCACAGGCCCTTCCATTTGGTCCATCAAGAGTTACTTTCATATATGTGGTTGATTAAAACTATTGAAAAATCTGTTTTCAGATAGTTCTTTGCCTAGTCTTAAAGTTCGAACTTATGTGTCTTTCTCAGTGGTTGGATTTCCGTCTGTCTTACATTAGTAATTTCTCTAAGCATCTGGAACTCTTGGGCCCTCCAGGTAGGTAGGTTGCAGGTTCTATGACAAGATTAGAAATTAATGTATCCCTGGTAGTATCATGTAAGCATGCTGACTGTTTGCAACCAAATATTTGACAGTGGGCCATTTAGATTTCTGCATTCCACTGAAATACTTTTTACAATTGTTTTTTTTTTCAGTCAAAACTTGTTTTTTAACCCATTTAGTATGAGAAAAAGAGTTTTCTAATGATGATGACATACATACACCAGCTAATAAGTTCAAAGTCAAAATTTATTCCATTTTATACAGCTATTGTTAGGAATATGGGGTGGTCGTTTCCTTGTTTGTCTTCGTCTGTCTTCCTTTCTCTACATATTTCTGGAGAATTCCACTAGAGGTCCTGTATGAGCTGAGAACTGGTCCATCAAGCCGGGGGCAGAGCCATCTCTCTCCAGCCTGCACAGTTGCAGCTCATTGAGGTTCATTACAGGGTGGATATAAGGAGCTGGCTGTCAGAGCTTACTTGCCCGAGTGTTAATTATTATGTGTTAACCTCTCATCCTCCGTGTTTTCCCAGAGACTCCAAGTTTGAGTTATTTGCTTTAATGCTGACCTGTGCTCATTCCAAAGGTTTTTTCTTTGCAAGAATTCCTCTGATTATCAGTTATCCTGCTTGATAGCAAGCCTTTGGACTTCAGTCCATAATCAAATAGTCTTTATGCTCCGTTCTCCTCTGTGTTTCATGCTTTATCTCTGCTCTGTCTGCCCTCCATGCTCGTCCTCGCTCCCATATTCCACCACATCTTTGTCCCCTGGAGCTCAGCAGGAAGTTCCCACAGAAAATTTGGATTTTTAGCTCTCCCTCTCCCTGGTGTTCTACTCAAAATGTATCTAGTAAACCCGAAAGGACAAAGCTTTTTACTGAACCATGCCCACTTCCGTCTCAGGGTCCCGTATCTGCGGCCAGAGGGCAGCAGGCAACTTGCACATTCAGTGGCTGCTAAATTCTTTTTCAACCCACTGTATGTTAATGTGGAAGTCTCTTTACTATAGACATTGATACTTGGGTTCCAATTAATAATAAGCGTCTTCCTTTTACTATGTGAGTAGCTAGTCTAGGTCAGATGGTTGAAACTTTGACAGAACTAGGTGGTCTAGTAGCATGATCCCTTACATACAGTAAAATTGATCCAGGAAATCAATAGAGCAGGCTAACATTAAGCCTTTGCTATACTGGAAATGTCATTTCTGATGTGAACTTCTACCTGCCGGAATAATAGTGACCCTCCATATTCACTCTTTTTTGAATACACACCAACATCACCTAGCCACTTAAAAAAAAGAATTTCTTGTCTTTTCAGCCCCGGGATTAATCAAAACACTGATACACTAAACAAGTGTTAGGCATTCCTATTCAATACAAGAGATCAAGATAAATGCATTTGCTGCAGCAACACAGTATCAAATCAAGAAACATTTCTTTCATTCTTCAAAGCTCATCATTCACATGAGAGCAATAGCCTCAACGCATTACTGTCCACTTTGCTGCGAATGGGCAGAACCCCCCTGTGCCTCTTTTATTCTTCTTTATCGCTCCATGCGAGGAGATTGTGTGATCTGTCTGTGTCTCGCCCTCCTCTGTAAGACGAAGTATATTACAAGGCTTTGTAAACAATCAGTGAATGTGTGCTGTTGCCTGGCAACCAGAGGATGGTGTGCTTGAATGGGGTGTGTCTGCATGCATGTGCTGGAAATGTGACACCATGCATTATGATATGTGCATGTGACATGCAAAAAGTAATGTGGATGTGTACATGCCGGACATTAGATGATATTTTTGTGGCTGGAGCTTGACAGCTGCTCAATCTAAAGATATTCCGAGGATAAGATCATGCAGAAGCTCAGCTTTTGTTACCCAAGGTGAAACTCAGAATCCGTAACTTCCTTTTGTCTCCCAGTTAATGTCTGTCTATTGATTGTCTGTCTCTGTAGGCATGTATTTATCCTCATGTCCTGCTGTCAACTCACTGAGCAGTAGACAGGAATTAAACTAAATCTGACACTGACCCCATCCACCTATATGTCTCTCTCACTTATGCATCTGCCAATCTACAGATGGTCTACCTGGGGATACCTGCATCAACACTGATTGGTTTTCACTAAGAAAAGTAACTCCTCTGATCAGAACGCTGCAGGGATTGCATAATATTTATGTTGCACATTATAATCTATTTATGTTCTGTACATTGAAAACAGACTCTGTTTTTGATTTTAAAGACAACCTCTTTTGCTACTTCTTTCAAAAGTCCCCTTTTCAAGGATAGTTTGTATTGATAAAGCAAGGCAAAGATGTTCATTTGGCTGAAACAGAAAAAATGGGTAACCCATATCAAACATAAATATTCCTCAGCCGCATCGGAGCTTAAATCTCCTACCAGGACACCAACTACAGGTTCTCTGTTCCTCTTTAGGATCTCCTGTCCATCAGACTTCGGTAAGTGTTTTTTATGATTTTTTAAATCTGCGTAGGTTGAAAATGTTTTCACTGGGCCCGCGCTTCATTCATTGACATAGCTACTGTGAGACGCTCTGATTGGTTGCCGCACTGCGTTAACTGCGTTGGGTCCGTCAAATGCTCAGCTTGCTGAACTTCTGTGACGCATGCGTTGGTACATTGCCATATGAAACGCAAGCGTCGTTGACAGAGCCAACGTACTCAACACAACGCAGAGCCCTCGACGGACGGACCTCTGACGTACTCCACCATAGACTTTACATGTAATCTTGCCGCAGCTGACTCTGACACATGGGGTGGTCTGAATGCAGCTTTATAAAGCTGCATTCACACCGCATATTTGGTCTGCGTCAGGCAACGCATTCAACCGATGAAGTTTGACGCATGTACTTTTTGGCTTTCATAGCCTGCTTCTGAGGAAAAAAACAACGCATGGGCGGGGCTTCCTCTGTTGCCGCACGTTCTGAAGTTTCTGAACTATGGTGGATCGTAACTTGAGAGTGACTTGGCTTTAATAGCTAGAGAAAGCTAGACAACGTTGACATCGGGTGCATCAGCGCCCATTCTTCAGATGCGTTCTGAGTTTGGGGAGTTTAACCATTTGCTCTGGGAGCAACGTACGGAGCCAACATACTCAACGCAACACAGAGCCCTTGATGGACCTCTGACGTACTCCACCATAGACTTTACATGTAATCTTGCCGCAGCTAACGCTGACGCATGGGCTTGGTCTGAATGCAGCGTTAGTTGAAGTACCTTCAGTAAGATACTTCTTGGAGCTGGCTTTTACTCTGACACGTCTGAGGAAAGTTTGAACCACACTCTAATTCTAGCTAAAGATATTTCAGAGGTTTTCTTTTCATGTTCAACCCGTTACAATCTACCACACACCATCTCAAAGACTCAGAAACATATTTATGAGGTGGCAGATGATGGGCAAGGCTTTTTCATGGGGATTGCACGATATGCCAGAATATATATATTGCATTCTTGTCACTCTGTGATGAATCACAAAGAGCAATTAGATATTCTAGATCTCATCCCCTTGACCTGTGGCCAGGATGATCAAGAGATTGAAACACTAACCATCCAATTAGTAGACAAATTGTTCTGCTTTCTGAACTACAGTGTCCCAAATGCAGAAAAATAGTATCTTTATTTACTTTCACATACAATGGTTAATTAAAGGGAAAAAACTAAAACCTTTGAGACAGTAGAGGATTTAAAGTTGTTTTTCCTCCCATGACAGTCATAGCGGACGAAAGGCAATAACAGCAAAATGTATTTATTGCAACTACAGCTGCTTATTGATCAGTGGTGTCCAGTCTTCAAGAGCTGTATTTTAGAGGTATTACTGGTTCTATTTGCACAAATCAATGAGTCATCACTGGACCACTGCAAAACTTAAAAATATGCTTGGGCAGGGACATACAACATACCAGTGCTTGAGGACTGTAGTTGGAGACTATTCCTGTAGATATCCTCACATTTTCTCTTTCTTCCCTCTCTAACCAAAAGCTCTCCCTCGATTTTTTTATGGTTCAGATAGAAATTTTCGAAAGTGCTTTACAGTCTTCTACAAAGCTCACACCAGTATGAAATCTGTGAGCTTGAGTTGTTTTATAAGGCCTAAATTGGGGGGCTGAATCAGGATTTGGGACTCAAGGCTTGTCTTTTCTTAGGATTTAGAACTACAGAATTGATTCGGAATCAAAATCAGAAATTTAAGCTTTCGTTCTTCAGAATTTTTTTTTTTCAACACCTTTCTCAGGCTGGAGGTTTGAGACTGAAGACTTTGCGCAGACTTGAGGTTGGGGTTTTCAGGCATTGCTTTGTGTAAAGGTTTGGGACCATTCTTGAGGCTTGGAACTAAAACTCTGGGATTCAAGGCGTGCCTCAGATTTGAGTTTTAGGACTTAAAATTTAGGATTTAAGACTTCGCTTTGTGTGGCATTCAAGACTCAGTATGAATGAGACAAACTAGATGATTGAAAAACAGCACTTTATTAGTTTTTTTTAGGTTTTACTTTTGGCGTTCTGAAGTCTTAAAGTATTGTTTTATGAAAGATAATTTTAAGAAAGACAAGATATGTGAGAGAAAAGAACATGTTAATCGTTAATCTTTGAAAACCTTATCTTTTGCTGGATTCTGTTGTAACAGTTACTTGTAAAACTTTGTTTTATTTCCTTTATTTAAAGAACATAAAAATACTTTATGTGACAGAAAGGAGGTGAGCACCATATGGACTTTTGCCGTTTGAGGCGCTACATAAGCTTTTAATGCGATGTGAGACTGAGTCAAAAAGCGTACAGACACAAGGGCCATAAACCTCAAGACCTGTCTGCTTATAATAAGATGAAAATCTGTGAAGAAATAACCTTAATTTTCTTGATTTCCTGCCTCAGTAAACACATTCCTAATGAGTTTGTGGTCTCGGTCATTACTTTCATCCCCCCCCTCAACATCATGTTCATTTGCTAAATTATGGCCCTGTTTGGAGGAAAATAAAGCTTGGAATGCTTTATAGTGGGAAATTATTAAGATTGACAGATTGTGTACCACCTGGCTTGTATTACCCATGCAAAGTCGTCAGGCAAGCCTTGTTAGTCCTTAAGATATAAACGATGTTCGAGGTGGTAGTAAATCACCATGGCTTAGAGACAAGCTTCTCCTGCTGATTTAGCTGATTAAATAATAAAGAATAAAGAATGTAAGGCGCAGTAAAAGAAGGTGGCAGACGGGCAAAGAAAATGCAAACGACTCTAGAAAGGCACATATTGTCTTTCGCTGTGCTATTGCACTTTGGTCCCTCATATCAGGGACTTGACAGAAGAGAATTGGTTGAGTTCACAGATTTCTTTTTTTCCTTCTAACTCAAATATGCTCAAAAAAAGCCTGCAAATGCAGTCTTTCGATAAGGCTTGAAGTAGAAATTTACTGCAAATGAGACCAAGAAACCAGCATAAAAGGCAAATTGTAAGGTACAGAGACACAGTAAAGTGGTCAGTTATCATCTCGTAACCATTTTATTGGTCCATTCATTTTCACTTAAAATTACTGATATACACTGCTGTGAAATGTATTTGCCCCTCTTGCATATTTCTCGTCCATTTGCCTTTTCTCACTCTTATAAGTTTCAGATGAAATAGCAAAAATAGAGGTGGAATTGGAGAGCATTGTCCTGCTGCTTTTCCCCAGTGTATTTGAAATTAAAATCAGACACTGGAGGATGGACATTCACTTTTAAGTCTTTTTGTTAGAGGCCAGGATTCATTTTCCATCTAGACCTGTAAGGGACCCAGTTCCTCTAGCAACAAAACAGCCAGACTGTAACACTACCATCACCATGTTTGAGTGTCAGTACAACCTCCTTTTTCTGTAATGCTTGTAGTTTGATATGTAAAGGTATGGAGACCTTTTAAAAAAAGTTACACTTTATCCTTCTAGTTCACAAAATATTTTCCTAAAAGCCTTGTGGATCATTAAGATGTCTCCTTTCTTATAATTGTGAGACAACCCTTGTGTTAGTCAGCAGTGTTTTTGACCTTGTAAATGTTCCATGGATACCATATTGGTCAAGTGTCTATATTTATCAAACGCAGCCTGTAGGCTTTTAAATTTGTTTTTTGCTTATTGTGAGACCTCCTGAATTAGTCGCCAATTAACTTTTGGAGGAGTTTTCTTCCATGTGTTTCCTTTTTGTGGATAATGACTGTCATTCGGATTTAATGGAACCCCAAAGCCTTAGAAATTGCTTTGGAACTCTTTCCATGCTGATGCATGGAAGACTCTTTCTCATCTGTCCTTGATTTGATTAACTTGTCTCTTTTTATATAAAAGCATGATTCGTAGGCCTTTCATATCTTTTTGACCACTTAATGTTGGCAAATGGAACTACTTTTTGTATTAAATACTGTTTCCTTGTGTGATATTAGAATTTGGTATCTGATGCATTTAAGAGCCACAAAAAGCAATCACAGCTCTTGAGATTTAGGGTACAAAAGGAATTATCATTGAACTCAAACCCCACTGTTCAGATTTCAGGACTGAAAAGCAGCTCAGACACTTATAGGGGCTTTTTGGGCAATCTGATGTGCTGCTTCATTCCCACACTCGCATTCGGAACACACTCAGTGCTGGAAATGCAAATTAGGTCTCCCATCAGTGGCAGTGTGCAAGCTAATGACATGCATTTATGCAAACAAACTTAGATGAAGTTCATCTTGGTGGAGCAGTGATAATCCACTAAAACAAGCACACACAGCACTGAGGATAATAATATATTGGAAGAGCCCACACAGCAAATAAATGGAACCAGTTTAGTGTCTTTCTCTAACATGGAGAACAAGCAGATAAAATGACTTCTTGTCCTCATTAGTCAGGGCTCCATTTTTCAAAGATATTCACACCTTACACAACATGACAAGCACAAATACAAAGTATTTTATTTGGAGTTTATGTAATAGACCAACACAAAGTAGTGTTACTGTAAATTGAAAGAAATAGGACAATATAGACTATAAAGTGTGACCTGGTCTGGACTTCAGCAAGTAGTTAGAGGGTGCAGTGACTCCAGACCCAAAATACAACTCTTTTTCTTTTTTTTATTAATGGATGTTTTTTCAGATTACTGTATATGATAGGCGATATAAATGATGCAAGGTTCTATCCATCCATGATCTATACCTACCTATCTGTTTTGGAAAAATAGCTTCTTCATAAACAAAGATGAGACTGCGGTCCTTTAGGCATTTTAGATATTTTTAAGCATGTTGACTAGTTTGCAAGACAAACAGTGCACCCAGAACTGTTCCTTGCTCAAACCCCTTCCACACCTTCCTATTCCTAATATTATAAGGTATATGGTAATCGAAGGTTAGCCTTTTTAATCCCGACTATGCAGTCCTATGGAACCCCTGACAGGCAAAGGGGAAATTTATTTTTGAAGACCTATTTTCTAAAGGCATCTCTCCACCGGTACGATTCGACTCGGCTCGGATCGACTCGGCCGCAGTACCGTTTACTCTCCACCAGCAGAAGTTTGGCTGAGCCGCTCCGAGCCGATACTATTTTTCGTACCACCTCAGCTGTGGTTCCCTCCGTGCTGAACTGGTACTGAAAAGCAACGTCAGACGGCTGTCGTTCATTGATTGGCTGGAGGGCGGAGTCACTGGAGAGTAACTTGACAGCGTCTTTTAACAACAAACCGACCGTCATTTTAAAACCTCGCTACAGCGAGTGGATGTGTTTAGTGTTTGCTGAAGACCAAAGACAACGTCAAAATCCAGTGCTGTGATCTAAACGGAGTTTCAGCATTTCTGAGCTTGTTGGCTGAAGAGAAGATTCTGTGTGAGCTGGATGGAGCTGCTCGCTGTGAGAGGGTTATCAAGGAGGACTGGGAGCTGATCGTGGTTCCGAACCGACGGCTCTCACCTGCAGGCCGAAGCAGAGAAAGTCCTGAACTCACCGTCTCGTACTCTCGGTAAAAAGCAAATTTCATGCCGCTTGTATATTTTATTCACAATATTAACCTATTGAGCTGCATATTATCTTCAGTATGACATTTCTTTTTATTATCAGTTATCTAAATAAGTTCTGATGCCGTGTTTTGTTTTTGTAAATATGAATGGCCTACTTATGTTTTCTGCAGCACAGAGAGACATTTGTTTCTATTCCTTAATTGTGATTCTTATTGTATGTTTTAAATGCACTGTAAGCATAGTGCTTAAAAAAAAAATCTGCGATCCACTGCAGCGGGATCAACATCTTCTTCTGATGGAGCAGAAGCAGGAAACCGGCTTACGGAGGGTGGAGATGACACGATGCCTTCACTCTGTCTTTAATCAAACCTTCCTGGGATGCTGCAGACTAAATCGTGACCCACAGACATGTGCAACTGGACTTTTGTTTCTGAAATTTTTCTATACCTGTCCAATAAAAATGTCCAAGCTATACGCTTGTATTATCATTTGCAGTTTCATTACACGCTGGTTGGTGGAATCATTTTACCTAATTATGTCTGGCATCAGTGTTCAGCAACATTTTATAAAAATCTGATAGCAACATTTGCTCTGCCTGTTAAAAGTAAAAAAACGTTTTTCCGCTGCTAAATAGGTAAACTGCATACATTTGAAAGCTAATGAAAAGCCTAGGCCTACTCAAAGATAAGATATCCGTAAAATACATTGTAGTGGTGATGATTTAAAAAACCTGAAAACATTTTCAAAGCACACAGCTTTCTTACAAAACATACAGTTGTGGTTTGTGATTCATAGAATTCGTAGCATGTATATTGCAACTCCTTTCTTTAAAGAGACACAGAGGCGAAAAGCTGCGTCGCTCCAGCGCTGGACGTAGTTTGCTTCACATTTAGATGGATTTGTTCCAACATCCTGAAGTTCTGCAGCCACTGAGCTTCGGTGAAACCCAGAAGAACGTCTCATCAGTGCAAGGCCCAGTTAAAGGACCAAACCACCGGTCGGCTGCGACAACTTCACAGAGCAGTCATCTGAAATACGCAACACACACTATACTTATTACTAAAGCCAACTTGTTAACATAGGTTTTTTACGCTTATCTTTAGTGAAAAAAATAAAAACCTGGAGCAGATTTATAGCCACCACACCGGGGTAGTATTTGCATTGGCATACCCACACAAGCTGCTAGGGTCCTGTCGTGTCATTCTCCTGCAGAGCTTCTTACACTCGTTTGTACTCCGCCATGTTTTTTTCTCTTCGCCGTGGAACTACAGAAATCCACAAACTGATCAAAAAGCTCAGGATTGCTAGTGAGGTCGCCGTTGTTCTTCTTTTTCTCCGAGCCTGTGTTTACTTCCCGCTACGTACTCTGGGGCCGTCCAGCATATGACGCACCCACTCACTTCAGACGCTCTAGTTTGTTGCAACTGTGAAGCAACACTTGACGAGTCGGGCCGTGTCAAGTCGGGTTACCTATAGTAACGGTACGGTACATCTCGGCAAAAGGTACTAGTGCAGAGATGTCTTAAGTCTGGCCAACTTTTATTTTCTCTCGAATTAAAAAGTCATATGTACAATATTTAGGTTAGGTTACAATATTTAGTCTATTTTCTTTTTCACTTAATACCGGAAAGTTTTTTCGGTGAGAAAAACAAAATCTGTTTTGTGGGGGGTTGGCTGCTTCATTTTTCTGAAGTTTTGTTGTTTTGTTCGCTCTTGCTTTGAGCACTGAATGCCAACGAGAGCAGCCGTGTTTTTTTCTTTTTCTCTCGCTTCAGCCCTGAAGGGCAAAGAGAAAAGACATGTTTTTGCTTTTTTTCAATGTGTGCTTTTGTAGTACCCTGAAAAGGGTAGCGCCATCAGCTACAGTGAAGGTGCAGAACAGAAAGTAAGTTGAAATTAACTTCCAATTTTTTAATAACAGGCAGATTCTAAAAATATGAAATCTTATTTTTCAGCAAAAAAACTTCTCAAAACGCCCTTTAGAGTCAGACTTATTGTAATTTCAACTTACTTTCTGTTCATGCACCTTCACCACAGCTGATAGCGCCGACCCTTTCAGGACAAAAACAGTATTACATAAACATACACTCAAAAAATGTATATAACAAAAAACATGCTCTTTCCTCTAAAGGGCTGAAAGTGAGAAGAAAGAATAAAAATTGGAATATCTGACAAGAGTAAACATATTTTCTCTCTTTGCCCTTTAGAACTTAAAGCGAGGGAGAAAACAATACTCAAAGAATGAGACAAACATCCCCTCCTCCCATGTGTGTGTCAGTGCTTAAAGGGATGTTTGCATTTTTAGACATGAAGTTGTATACCATCCTTCCCAGCAGCATAGTGTATACACATAGACCCAACTCTGCAATCACCTCCTGGTCCGATCTGTAGCTGTTTAAAGTTTTTCAAGAAAGTAGTCCCGGTTAGTTTGTCCGCCGTTTTTCTTGTAATGCATATGATTCATGCTTTGAAACACATATAATTTTCTTAAGCAAAATGACTAAGTTTGATGACCTCATAAATTAGCTGGGACTACTTTCTTGAAAACCTACCAATCACAGAGTTGGTTCAGTGTGTAAACACTATGCTGCTGGTAAGGATGGGATACAATTTTGTGTCTAAAAATGCAAACTATCCCTTTAGGAAAGAAAAAAAGACTTGGACAAATGCTTTTCCTCCTACCTTTCAGGTATTAAGCAGAAAAAAATAGACTTTTAATATTTTAACCTAATTTTCTATTTTGGTCCCCTACTTTGTATGAATGAATGCATTTCTAGAAATCGTGCCTTGTTTATTAGAAAGAATCGGAAAGAAGAAGAGTCAGACATGTATTTGTCATTGTAACCAGTGGTACAAATAAGTTACATTTCAGCACAACAAGTCCAAGAGAAAAACATAAAGACACAACATGGACATCACAGGTTCAGATGGCTGTGGGATCAGCCATATACAGGTGCTCATGTATGCAGATAAAGGGGGGTGAAAACAGGTTAGGATGGATGAGGAGAGAAAAAAACGGTATTTTAGCCAAACTAACAGTAGGGGGTTAGGGGGTAGGGCAGAGGTACCAAAACAAAACTCACTCCAGTGCACAAAAGCACATATTTCAGACAGTCACAACATAATAGAAACAATTGGTGGGGGGGGTGAATCTCCTGCGTAGCAAAGCAAGGTCACAGCTGGGCATCGCAATCCTTCAGCCCACTGGTAGGAATGGAAGGGATGATCAGTACTGAGTCCATGTGACAAATCGTGGAGGGTGTGGTGAAAGAGCGTCCATCTACATAAACATCCAGGGGAGCTCGAGGTTGTCAGCCGTCCAAGGTCAACATGTTGGAGCCAGATTTAGAAAATTGTAAATTGCTTTGGGTCTATGACAGAGTTTTTATTGTCTTCCTTTAAGTCTCTCAGTGTTGTCCGTGGTGTCGCATCATGGACAGCTTCCACCGGCCTGGGCTGAGAGCTTCTTCAAGTTCCATTACATTATACATACGTTGTACGAGTTCGGAAACAGCAGCCAGGTTGGCAGTCAAGGCATCCAACCTAACGCGGTTCCGTTCATGTGTCGCATGAGTCTTAGCACTGATAGTGCGGCACATTCCCATGTGTAGGTCAGGTAGCTTGTAAATTGCGACAGCTCTCAAAATTTGCGATACACTAGGAATCCACCTGCACCAAACAGGAGAATACCGGTGACCATATACCATTTACAAAAATATCTTCCACATCCTTAACGGAGAGCAGCAAGAGATATACAAGTTTCTACTTTCTCCAGTAATCCATGGTACACCCACTCCTGAACATTCTGTCAGGACAGGAGGGTCCTGCAGGACAATTGCATTTAGAAAACCAGCTGACCAGATCCATGGTTAAAAGGCATAGACGGGACAAGGAGGGGAGTGGAGAGAAAAACTAAGCGTCCTTCCTCACCAAGAGCAGGAAGAGAATATAGGGAATTGTATAGAATTTGGAAGCAAAGCTGTTTTTGTAAGTTAAAAAGCCTAAATCTAAAACATATCTTCATTTCCTTCAGTTACCATGGACTTTCAGGCTGCTCTTCTATTTTTGGAAGGTTAACTGAATAGTGCTCTGTGAGGCCTCACGGAACAGTGACATTTAAATCAAGATCAAATCACACACTGGTGAACTTGTCATTAATAGGTCTTTAGATGAGGCAGTCCGGATGATGAGATGCTTTTGTCCTGAACAAGCTAAGTCGAATGTTGCAGCAATTTTTTAGTCTTTTCGTGTTTTGACAGAGTGTACACAAATACGCTACACAAGTGTTCACCATGCAGTGCCTATTATTAGTGTCATACTTTCAACTGAAAACAACCTGAATTTTTAAATATTCCACTGGAACCACATCTTCAGAGCCCAACCTAATTGAGGCATGTTAAGCAAAGAGCCAGCCCAGTACCTATTTGATCAAAACTGATTTCTGGTTGTAATTATAGCTCCAAACCTGCAGTTCGGTTTTTGATGCAGATTAGATAAATGCCAGAGAAGCTCCGGGAGGCACCCAGCAGATGGTGCTGAATGATGGAGGATGCGCGAAATACGCCGTGCTTGGAGCCTGAGGCTGGTCACCAAGACCATTAGGCAAGCATAGTTTCACGTTGTACTGCATGAAATAGCTACACCACCGGTAATATTCATTTACAACTGAAAGTACATATATATTACTTGTGCCAGCAGCTAAGAGACTGCCTGGTTTTTGCTCTCCACTGTCTCCATAGCAACCTCTTTTCCTCCAATTCGACAAAGTAGTAGTGTAGTTTAAAGATAACGCAGAGGAACACTTTTTTTTTTTATTATACGTTTTGATAATGTATGAGGCGATCTGCATTTACTTGTTGAATAATCCTTCAGCTAAACAGGAGACAAATCTCTCGATTCAGGTGTCAAATTTGGTGAGCAGAATATAAATCCTCAATGTCAATACATATTTTACTGTTTCTGTTTTAAAGAAAGCCCAATTTATACCTAGAGGAGATGAGCACCAAATCCTTGGACCAAATAAAAGTACTATGTAGAAAGTCTTGAAAACATACATTGTGAGGACTTTGACGTTGTTACAGACTATCTAGCAGGTTAAACTTTCAGCTACTCTCACACTCGGAATGTTACTTGTCATATAAATAACTTTCCTACTTTGGCATGCTAGAACACATTTAAAATTCATAAACTGTCTTATAAGCCTGAGGAAGAAGCAACAGATTTGTCAATAATACATCAGTCAGGAAGAAAAAGCCTCTTCTCCTTTTACCTGCATGTGTTTGTGTCCCAGAGTTCCTTCCTGCCTAATTGTCCCTCCAACAAATGAAGAGATGCACAGCTGCATTGACATAAATAAAGCCTATAATTTGTTTTTTACACTGTATCTTTATCTCTGGTTCTTATGCAGGTTAACGTCATCCAGCAGCAGGAAGGAATAGATATTATCATTTCAAACTAGCCAAGGGATAATTTTGATTCGATTATCGTCATAATCATGCAAGTAAGGGTCACGGTGAGCTGGTGGATGCAGTGTATGATATGAAAAGGAAAAATATAAGCGTTGGAACCAATTCTTGCTGTTTCAAATTCTGAATGTCATCCTATTAATTGACAACACCTTGGTGTTTTTACTGATAAACAACTTTCCTGTCAAGTTGGCTCAAATTTATTCTCGTTTATTCTCAGGTACGTGTCAAAAATGACCAACATTTTACATCACGTTTTTTGCAGAAATCTGGAAAACAATGATGACATTGCAGAGGTCCGTAGTTTGATTGCGCGTGTGATACTTAGACGTGCATATTTCGCATATTCAGAGGGTAAGGGGGAGAATGGGTCTCTTGTCCCATGTAGAGTTCCCCTGTTGTTTTCACATCTGTCCTTTTTCAACCATCCCTTTATATCTGTCCAGAAAAATGTAAAGACTTATTTTTGCTTTCTTATGGCTTTCCTTTTTTACACTTTTCCAAACAGGCCAGAATGGTGTAAATATCTTCCCAACACAGACAGAAACATATTTGTCTTATGTACAGATGAAAGGAGAAATCAAGAGCAATCAGACACCATAAGCAGAGAGTCCAGTGTGGCCTGTGTAAATATCAATGTTGAACTGTGAGACCATTGAGTTTAAACATGTACACATACATTCTAAAGACCTCTCATCTGTAAATTAATCACACATTACACTGTATGGCATGTTGTGTGATGGCAGTTTCTTTCTCTTTGCATTTGATTGATGTGAAAATGTTGAATGCGTCTCATTAATGAAGCCATGCTGAGAATCCAGGGGGAGCAATAGCGAGAGATTTTTTTGATTGAGCTGCTTATGAACACTTTAAAACATACAAACAGAAGCGTGAGGTGGCAAAAGCAGCTTTTTGTTCTCTTGTGTTCCTAACATAGTGCCAGCACCCAGCAGGCCAGCCAACAGAGCGAACATGTAAAACAGACTTTGCGTGACATTTCCAACATGACATTTGTCTGGTGACCATCTGTGAAGGCCAACTGGCCTGCAACAACAATGAAACTGACCAGTGAAGGCAAATACAACCAGTAACAGCTCAATGCAACCCCACAAACAGCTCTTAAAAAGCTTGCGCTACCCCAAAGGGAAATCCGGCAGATGGTCATGGTAAAATAAATAAACTACACACCCTTTAAATTCCTACTGAATGCCAGTGTTTAGTGCATTTTCAGTTTATTAATTATTTCATGTTATTATATGTTTAATTTTTCAGGATCTATTCAAATCCTGACTTCTTTATATTTAATAAACAACATTATATTTCCCTTGATCATACCTGTTGGATAAATGCCAGGAGCACACATTTTTGAGAGCTTGCACTGAAAAAAGCTGGTGGGACTAGGGAGATTGTTGATGACTGAGACGGCTCCATATGAGCAGTTTTCAATGAGTAGGACCGCACGCATACAACTTCCAGCACAGATGGCCTTCTTAAACAGATGTTGAGCAAGGTATGTACAGGATCCAGCATTTCTCTATCCAGCATTAGTGCTTGTTTAGATTATATTTACCCAAGATGCCCTGTATAATAATCCGCTTCCTGCTTTTGGTGCGGCTCCGGTCTGTTTACCATTCACACATGCATTTGAACCGAAGCAGAATTTGATTGCCCATTCACACACCCCCAGACAACACTGCGGAATCGGCCCGGAGAGTTACTGCTTTTCCACTTTCACCCAGGAGGTGGCTTTAACAAATAATAATGATGCCTCCTGGGAGCTTCCCCCTTACACGGGTTGGAGAGTTGAATGGAGTGGCTCTTAGGAGATGGACCATCCAGGACTGCCAGTTGGGATTATCTCTCACACCTTCACAATCTATGAAATAAAAATAAAAAAATGTGGCTTCTTTATAGTCAGACAGGAAGAAGTAAAAATAAAACCATAATGGATTTTCACTTTGTGTTGATGAAAGGCAAATTCCATCCATTCATCCATCCATCCATCCACCCAATCACACAATGCTGAGTTTATATATGTGGTTCAGAATCAGGACATCCAGTCTTATCCATTTGGGCCAAAAGATTTCTGTTCCAGCATTGACATGATGCAGCTCCTCGTTCATATGCATTCATTTGAAAAATAGGCCACTTCCCTGGAGAATCTAAGTCTCTGTATGTCTCATACGCATGCTCCCTGTTCCATCACTTCCTCTCTTGTCTCTACACCTTTTTGTCCTGGCTGTCCATTTGTACCTGCTTTTCCACTTACATTCATCCTTTGTGTTTTCTCCATCCGCTTATTCTTCCTCTCACCTTTCAGTCTTTTTCTCACTTCCTGCTCTCTCTCTTAATGACTGTTTCTCTGCTCTACCTTACTCAGTGTCTTGTTTCCTCACTCTATGTCTCCATCACTCTGCTGCCTAAAAAAAACAATCATTAGTTTTCCGATACAAGCTGTACAACTTTATTCTCCTGCCTAGACAGTGGCATGAAAAAATATTTATCGACTTATGCTTTTGCTTCTTTTGTCACCCTTAATTCTTTCAAACGATCAAATAAGTGTTACCGTAAAATCGAACAGAGAACATGTCCATACAGAACTTTTTCGAATTCAGTCACGCTGGAAAGCGTGTACGCGTAGCTTGGTTAAGATCATTCCACAGCCTCTAAATCAGATTTCAGTTTGAACTTTGACTAGGTTCCTCCAAAATTCATAATTTTGGGTATTTTTGTTGAATCATACACAGTTAGTGTCTTGGAGACCCCTTGGCTGAGTAGTTGACAATGAGAAGGTTTGTCATATTTTCCCTGTAGATCATGGCTCTCATTTGTGATTCTCTTGCCTTAAAAGTGGCTTTTATGTCCTTCCAGATCTATGGAAATCAGTAGCATTGATTATATGCTCTTTGCATGATGTTTTGCTTTTTGAGATTGCTGTCTGACAGGTTCTGATTGAAGGATTTACCGATTCTACAGAATTTGTACTAAGCTCGACTACTGCTGGTAGTGAAATGGTGTAGCATACACTGTTTATTGCTATTTTGCTTCATGAACCTAAACATTTTGTATTACTACTCAATTTTATCAGGATTTTTTTTTCTCCCTGTAATTTTCTGTCATCTTATTATTTACAGATTAACTACAAGTGTTTGGTTGGGTTCTTAGTGAATATCAAACCCTTGTCCTTCGG